>OZ030008.1:101636969-102254469 GCA_964023405.1 Apodemus agrarius | reverse complement strand
AAAGAGTGATTGGAACCAATTTGCTGTTGCCAGGGAAGAAAAAATTAATGTATGTAATTTTCTAATCCATAATTTACCATTTAAAAAATTTAGATAAGAAGAAGAACCTTTCAGATGCATTTATTTTAAGGAAATAACTGAAAGCACTCAGAGGCATAGCTATATTTTATGTGATAAAGAAGAGCAATCTGAAAGCAAAAACTCATCTGCCTGGGAAATTCAACGAAATTTGCTAATTTAGGAGATACTTCTCCCAAAAGATTTACTCTCAGTTATTCTCCCCTCCACTCTCCTCCCACTCCTTGAGGAAGGATATGCATATTTAGGATCTTCTTGAAGATAAATATAGTTGACAGGGAGTTTGGGAGTGCCAGTGCATTCTGGGATTTCAAACCAGTTTGAGTTTTTAAGAATATTAAATTACTTTTAGTGTTTATTTTCCATTCACTTAAAAAAAAGAAAAAAGAATAGTACCAGGACTTTAAGAGTATATTCTGTAAGAGCAAGCAGGCAAAGAAAGTAGGCTTCCTTCTTCCATGTCTTCTATATAGGCTGCTAGAAGAATGGGTGGCCAAGATTAAAGGTACATCTTCACACCTCAAAATGGATTGAAAGATCTTCCCATTTCAAATGAGTTAATTAAGAAAAGAATTCCTCACAGGTCTATCCAGTCATTCCATTTTAGGTAATTTTAGATGTAGTTAAATTCAAAATAATGAATATCTATCACAGTCATCAATGTATATTGAAATAATTCTTATTTGGACGTATTATAAGATGACATGTGTGTATCAGCACTGTCTTAGTTATATTTCTTTAGCTGTAATAAAACACCATGACCGAGTCAACATATAGAAAATAGGGTTTCCTTTGACCATAGAGTTTCATAGGCTGAGTCCACCACCATCAGCAAAAGAAAGCATGGCAGTCAAACACCAGGAATGATAGTGGTAACAGCTTATAATTGAACCACAAACATGATACGGTGAGTACACTGGAAATGGTGAATGAATTTTTAAACCTAAAGCCACCCTAGAGTAGCAGGGCCTTTGAAATCTCAAACCCATTTCTAACAAGGCCATTCTCCCCAAACCTCCACAGTATCATACAGGATGCTATCATTGTTTCACAAACACTCTCTACTCTATGACAGTTAACTTAAAAAGATATACATAGTTTCTTTAAGAATTTCCTACAATGTGCATTGATCATATTCCATGTCTTTCCACAGATCTACCCCTTTCTACCCACTGGAATTTTTTCCTTTTATGTTTTCTTTTTCCATCTAGTCTGACTTGTGCTTCACATATATTCTATTTATCATCATTAATTATTTTATTCATTTACATTTCAAATGATATTCCCCTTCAAGGTTTCTCCTCCATAAACCCCTCTGTCCCATACCCCTTCCTCCCTCCCCATTGCCTGTATGAGGGTGCTCCTCTACCCACTCACTCACTCACACCTCACTGCTCTAGCATCCCCCTATGCTGGGGCATCAAGCCTCCACAGGTCCAAAGGCCTCCCCTCCCACTGATGCCAGATAAGGTCATCCTAGATGACTTTAGTAGAAATAACCAACAAAGGGGAGAGAGAACCTTTAGAGACCACCTCTAGCAGCCAGGCACAGCCTACAGTTGAGGGATGGAACCACCCACCTATCTCACAATTTTTAACCCAGAATTGTTCTTGTCCAAAGGAAAGACAGGGGTAAAAATGGAACAGAAACTGAAGGAAAGGCCATCCAGAAACTACACCACCAAGGAATCCATCCCATCTGCAGACACCAAACCCCTATACTATTGCTGAGGGGTTCTACCAGCCCCTGATTAATACAAATGCAGATGCTCACCACCAAACATTGGACTGAGCCCGGGGAACCCAAAAGAGGTAGGGGAAAGACTGAAGGAGCTGAAGGGGATTGCAAGCACATAAGAAGAACAGTATCAACTAATGGGACTACTCAGAGTTCCCAGGGTCTAAACCACCAACCAAAGAATAGGCATAGAGAGATACACAGCTTCAGATATATATATTATTGAGTGTGTGGCCTTCCAATAGAATATGACTAACTTTCAAGGGGCAGCATTTTTAAGAAATAGTGATTTTTCCTCTCCTAGGAGCAATTAAGTGCTATGGAGGCATTTCATGTTCTCCTCCACTATCGACGCAGGGATTTGGCGTAGTTTGAACTTCTGGGTATGTAGACACATACACACACACATACACACACACACACACACACACACACACACACACACACACAGAGAGAGAGAGAGAGAGAGAGAGAGAGAGAGAGAAGAGAGACAGAGACAGAGACAGAGAGACAGAGAGAGACACAGAGAGAGACAGAGAAAGAGACAGAGACAGAGATCATAAACAAATAAATACATAAGGAAATAAGACCCAGTAACTAATGCTACTTTATTTGACATTAAATTCAATGCAGGCATTTTTACAGCTATTGGTAAAAAGGGATAGAGAAACTTCAAAGTCTAATAACAACGGAAGTAGAAACAATCATTGTAGAAAGCACATATTTCAATAATTGATAAGCCCAATCTATGAGTGCCTCTACACACACACACACATACACATACTCATATATTCCTATATATGAATATACATGATATATATGTATGTGTATTCATACATACATGTATATACATGTATGTACATGTATGATATATATGTATTTATAAACATATGAAGGATATATAATTATATATCCTTTAATCCCTGCATAGGAAGATAACTAATATCCCAACAAGACAAATTGTACTATTTTTGCCCATTTCAAAAATAAAGTTAAAGACTAATAGGTTAGTATTTTACAGTTTACCCAAATTTGAGTCACCTGGGAATAGTTGCCATCAACAGAAAGATTGTTTCATCAGATTGCCCTGCAGGCATGCCTCTAGGACATTTTCTTGATTAACATTTGATATCAGAGATACAGCTCTGGGCAGGAGCTCCTGGCTTCTATAGGAGAGTAAGCCACTCAAACCATGTAAAGTCAGCCTGTAATCAGCATTCCTCTATGATCTCTGCTTTAGTTCCTGCCTCCAGGTTCCTCAGATCTTGCTATGGCTTCCCTTAATAAACTGCTGTAACCTATGAGCCAAATGACCTCTTTTCTACCCAGAAATCTGTTGTGCATGTTCGATGTAATAGCAGAAAACAAATTGGACAAATCATATTATTGAAATTTCAAATGGTATATTTTGGGAATTCTGAATGTCATTTGGAAATGCTTTATATCAGTTACAGAGAAGTATTATATATTACTGGTCTAATGAGTAGTTCATCTATTTCTGTTAGAGACCTTTATCACTGTGTGCTTTGTAAATGAACTTTGAGGGAGTTAAGCTTCAATGTACTTGACGCTTCTACAACATTGTGCTTTTGCTGGTATTTAGAGAAGACTTCCATATGGCCCTTTATCAGTGAGCACAAAATCAGTTCGAAGAGGATTCATGTCTGCACCAAAGCCCAAGGCAGATCTCAAAACTACAGGCATAGAAGATCCAAATATATATACTTTTAGGGAGCCTTAAATATATACTATTTATCTAACAATTTTGTGTTCAAAAGTATA
Source organism: Apodemus agrarius (assembly GCA_964023405.1). Classification (NCBI taxonomy): domain Eukaryota; kingdom Metazoa; phylum Chordata; class Mammalia; order Rodentia; family Muridae; genus Apodemus; species Apodemus agrarius. The sequence continues at coordinate 102,250,871 of OZ030008.1, read as the reverse complement.
AAATGTCATTTTAAAGGTAGATCATTTAAAAGATGTTGAGAGTACCAACCCAATTGGAAGGCAGCAGGGAGAAAAAATACACAATGGGATCCATGAAAAGCCCTCTTAGCATTCACAGCAGGGTTGGGGGCTCAGCAGTTAGGATTCACAATGAAGTTAGGCAGATAGCAGGTAAGACTTAAACAAAGGATTAACTGTGGTTCCAAAGGATAAATCAAAAGTAATTGACTTAATAGTATCCCAGTCTTTGCTCCCTCTCCAGACAAAATGGAAACTAATTAGCTTATAAGAATTAGGCCTTATTCCTAAATCAATGAGAGCAGACCTATTTCTTTCATGAAACAGCATTAAAGATTTGCATCAATTCTGAGGCATCTCTGCCTAGGCCTGAGTTTGGGATAGGAAACAGAGGCTGAGAAGCATCATGGTACATAGGAGGAGGCTTGGCTATCAACACAGACCCATGTAGCCAGCCTTACCCATGCTTGAAATGCACTGATACCATGTCACAAATCAATCGCATAGTATTAGCCCTTGTATTTTATCTTAACAGAAGACAGATTAAGAATGTTTGGGATGGGATATTTTTCACTCATTTATTTATATTAGCTTACAAAAGAACGGATGAAGTATGATTTTCATCACAAATACACAAACAGGTATTTTAAAGAATTTAAAATATAATCATAGCCCATTAGATATGAAGTCACAGTGACAAATAAGGAGTTACATATGCAATGCAAATAAATGTGAGTGGGCTGGGTAGGAACATCTCTATGGGATCCAGAAGAGAAGAATGGAAAGGAACTGAGAAATATGCATTGCAAGTGTCTGTGTTTTGAAGTGTACATGATTTTCACAAATGGAAAATAAGCAATTTTTTTTAAAAAGCAAATCAAAGAAGCATACACACTTAATTATTATGTTTACCAGCTTTATCTATTGTTTTTTAGAGTAGATACATATGGGCAAGCTATTTAAAACTTGGCCAGATATGTTTAGTCAAAATAAAATGGAAGTCTATACTGTTTTGAGATATTATTAGAAGAGAGGGGAAAAATTGTTTTGACGTTTTAGACAAATTAATAAAATTATAAAGAAAACTGGTTACACACTTAAGCCTGTAGAACATCAAATATATTTTTATTTCCATGAAAACATACTTTTCTGGAAGACCCTGTGAGCCAAAAGCTAGCAATATCAAATATGTATCATATCATTTGAATGTGCATAAAAAGCACATAACCAATGCATAGTAAGTCAACATAAATAACAATGATATTCTGTCATAAAATTTCCTTGCAAAATAAAGCAATGTTCAAGAAATGAGTAATTTATTTAAGACAAAGTGGATGAAATATAAATTATATAACATACATACAAATCTAGCAATAGTCACTGGAAACACTTTATTTTTTGGTATTTTATGAACTTTTTAACATTTTTCCAGCTCACAGATCCTTTATGATCCTTTAAGTTTCTATAAGGCAAGAGTAATATTTCCCAGTGTGTTTCTGATTTTAGTAATTGTGTTACTCCTTTTTCGTTCCTTTTTTTCTCTGTCATTCTAAGAAATTTGTCAATTTGATTGATGTTTTCATGGGAACAATTCCAAGTTTTGCTGATTTTTCTCTTCTCTATTTCATGTATTTCATTAATCTCATAATAATGCTTATGTTTTCATTACTTCTGATCTATTTCAGTTTTTTTCAAGAACCCCCAAATGCTGAAGTTTTGATTCACAAGTATGTTCTTTTCTTTAAATATGGGAGCTTATCTGACTGGATATTGGTACATCTCACTTATTTTGATATGCTCTTGCTTCATTTCATTAACCTCATGAATACTCAAATTTCCTACTAAATTATCTCATATTTGATTAATCATTAACTATTTAATTTCTATATATATGATAAAGCTTTCTATAAAACATTTCTTAAATCTATTGAGATTGACTTTGTGGCATAGCATGTGGACTATGGAAAGTACCACATAGACTTGCCATCATCAGCTGTGGCAGTATCTTGTGTCCTGTAGCATTCTTCTAAGTACGAGTTATGCTAGTGACTGGGTTTGCTATAGCAAAGTACTCTAAACTGGTTGATTATATCACAATCTGGGACCTAGCAGTCCTAGAGTCCTCAAGGTCACACTGCTAAATTCTTCAGAAACTCCCTAGGATAAAAAGTTTCATGTCCTCTCTCTCTCTCTCTCTCTCTCTCTCTCTCTCTCTCTCTCTCTCTCTCTCATTAATCATTTTATCATTTTATTCATTTACATTTCAAATGATATCCCCCTTCCAGGTTTCCCCTCCACAAACACACTTCCCATACCCCTCCTCCCCCTCCCATTTGCCTCTATAAGATTGGTTTCCCACTCACCCACCCACTCCCACCTCACCACTATAGCATCCCCCTATTCTGGGTCATTGAGCCTCCACAGGACCAAAAGCCTCCCCTCCCATTGATGCCAAATAAGGCCATCCTCAGCTACCCTGGGAGCTTTGGCGTATCTGGTTGGTCGATAATGTCATTCTTCCTAAGGTGTTGCAAACCCCTCAGCTCTTTCAGTCCTTGCCTTAACTTCTTTAGTGGTTTCCCCATGCTCAGTCCGATGATGTTTGGCTGTGTGCATCCACATCTGTATTGGTCAGGCTTTGGCAGAGCCTCTCATGGAACAGCTATATCAAGCTCCTGTCAGCAAGTGCTTCTCCTCCTTCCTTCTCTTTCTCCTTCTCCTTCTCCTTCTCCTTCTCCTCTCCTCCTCCTCCTCCTCCTCCTCCTCCTCCTCCTCCTCCTTCTCCTCCTCCTTTTCTCCTCCCCCTCCTCCTCCTCCTCCTCTTCCTCCTCCTCCTTCCTTTTTTTTTCTGGTTGTAGAACATTTAATCCATATCAGCAGAGTCTCAACTCATGAGACTTTCTTTCTTTGTTTGCTTCTTTCTTTGTTTCTCTCTTTGTTTCATTCTTTTTAATAAATATATTCTTTATTTACATTCCAAATGTTATCCCCTTTTCCAGGTTTCCCCCTGAAAATCCCCTAACCCATCTCCCCTTGCCCTGTTCCCTAATCAACCCACTCCCACTTCCCTGTCCTAGTATTCCCCTACACTGTGGTATCAAGTCTTCCCACGACCAAGGGCATATCCTCCTTTTGATGTCCAACAAGGCCATCCTCTGCTGTCTATGCATCTGGAGCTATGAGTAACTCCATGTGTACTTTGGTTCATGGTTTAGTCCCTGGGAGCTCCCTTCTCTTAACTTGCATAGATGATTATCCTTGTCATATTGCAACCTATGTTACTACTCCATTTTCTGGAGTTATTACATGGCATGCTATATTTTAATACCTGTGTTCTCACAAATCTCATGCTTTCTTTATAATACTCCTTACATGACTGGTTACAACAGAGTAGGATTCACCTTAATGATGTCATTTAACTAGACTAGTTCTGTGAAGATTTACTTTATCGTCCCTTCCCTATACTCTGGGGAATAAGTTCATAAGGAATTATTTTAGGCAGACAAAATTCTACAATTGTATTTTACTTTTTTATCTTGAATACTATGTTTTTGAAAAAGAAAACAAAACAAAAACTGTCAAAACAAATATAAAAAAGCAAAAACAAAAAGAACAAAACAGTTGTGAAATGTAAGAGCCAGCATATTTTGTTAATTATTTCACCCATTGTACTTAATTCAATACATAGAACAAAATTTATGTCCAGTATTCTATATTTAATAAAAGGAACAAGGCCTCTGTATTATGCCACCCTGTATTCAACCAAAATAACTGAGCTCTGGAGAGTATGTGATATGCTTTGGCCAGAATACAGTTTGTCCCTTAATCAGTATCTGTCTCTGCCCTGCTGTTCTAAAGAACTCCCCTTTGTTCTATATAAACACTATTCTATAACAGAATGAGGTCTGTAATTGTAAAGATTTTTTCAATTCAGGAGACCTAACAGAAAATTAACCAATCTCACCTTCAATTTTCACAAACTCTCAAGCTGTTAGTTCACTGTTAAATTGTACATGTTGGTAAAATTCAAATTTAGTTTAAACTTTGCATATGCCACTCTCTTGTAACCAACTGCCATCAAATTGTACATGTGTGATATAAAGCAAAGTATATTGAAATTGATTTTGTCTTTATGCTTCATTATGTTATAGTCAAGGTAAATGAACAATTCTGGTCAATCCATTAGAGTTGCTCTATGGGATAACAATTTAAATGATTTTATCAACTAATAATCTGAAACAGCAAATCCTGGCTACTCCAATGTATTCTAAAATAGCTTATTTGGAGTACAGGTCTAATTTTGTTTAACCTTTCATATTATAGTCTCCAAGCCAGGTCAAAATGACCTTGAAAACATTATTGGGAAGAAGTATTATCAGACTTTTAGATGCTAACAAAAATGTTCAAATTGACCATGTAGGTTTTAAGACATAACATTAAATTGTGTTGTTATAATAGTAATAGCACAAGAATGAGTGCTGCTTTTATGTTTCTTTTTTTAAGATTGATAAGTGGCCATGATTTTATGTTCATTTTAGAATTAATTATAGCTCTGGGAGGAATTTTATGAAGTCAATTCAAAACTTTATTTTGCTAGCTGAAACATGATATACATCATGAACTCAATTTGAAGCCAAGTTTAAGGAGGGAAAACCTACAGTCTTAATACAGTTTTACTACATGTAAGCAATCATAATGGAAGTTTTTGTGTGCCTGTATAAATGCTTAAAGCTATGTTTTATATATTACAAGAAAAATATTGTACCATCATATTTATATGCATATTTGTTTTAATAAACAGTCTTTCCTTAACATTTATGCATAGGAAAATGATCACAATTCTATACTCCTTTTTTCAAAGAGTATATTATCTCCTTGTAGTCCAAATGTAACAATTTAAATATGATCACTATATCATCCTATTAGTGCTATATAGGAAATATTATTAAATATAATCAAATTATTTTGCATAAGTGCCTTTATAGGTTAATTGATTTAATACTGTTATAAGAAATATGAATTACATATTGATATTATAGGAATAAAGAATAGAATTTCATTTTATCTCTTTCATATTCATTATTTTCTAATCCTTTCTAACTGCTGTTCTTATCTGACTATTTAATATTTGCTTTATAATATATATTTTCATTTAACACCAAGTAATAAAGCATAGATAAGAACCATGTTGAATGCACTTTCAGATTTAATAAAATAAGTAAAATTTAAAAACCAGTGGAAAATGAGATTTTCTTAAAGTAATGAATTTTTCTTTGCATTTTTGTATTTTATCATACAATTGAGTACATTTGTTTAAAAACTATGAATGCGCATGCACATGTATGTGTGGATGACTATATATAGAATTGAGCATGTAAGTTTCTGTGTGTGGGAATGAATGTCTATGTGTGAATGTGCATCTGCCTCTGTGTTGTAATGAATGTGTATATTTGCATGAGTCTCTTTGTGTATGTATGAATGAATGTGTATGAGTTTTTATATGTAGGATGATTGTGTGTGTGTGTGTGTGTGTGTGTGTGTAGGTATATACATGTAGGAATGAATATGTATATGTGTCCTTGTGAGAATTAATGTATATGTTTAGTAATAGCAATAAATTTGCATGTGAGTCTCAGTAGTGTGTGTGTGTGTGTGTGTGTGTGTGTGTGTCTGTGAGAGAGAGAGAGAGAGAGAGAGAGAGAGAGAGAGAGAGAGAGAGAGTCTATGTGTGTACAGGAGTTCCAGTTTGTGCGATTGAATATGTATGTATGTATGTGAGAATCTGCACAAGAATATGCTTCACTTTATTAGATTTTGCATAATGTACATTGGATAATTAAAGAAAGTCAAATGCAATGAATTTAATAAGTGATCAGAAAAAACGTCAGCCATAGTTTTAAAATACTTAATAGGCCTCACCAAGTAGAAATATTTTTGTTTTTTATTTGAGACTTACATGAAGCTGATAAGATTGTTTTATCTATTCACTTAGTCTGTTAAAAGCCTTGATATTTGTATGTGCTAAGAGATATATTTTATATTATTACACATACACAAATGGTGTGTACTTTTCTTCACTGATGCCTATAAACCACTTCTTGTGCTTAATACTATTTATCAACTTGATGGGAACCAGAAACACCTAGGTTGTAAATCTTTGGACATGTTTGTGAGAAAGTGTCTTGATTCCATTAGCAGAGGTGGGAACACTTCCCATTGTTGCTGAGAACATTTGGTCACCTAATGTATACATCTCCTTTCAACTGTCATTGGAATTGGAGCAAGTATTTCAGGAAGTATTTCAACATTGTCTTCGGTTAAATCTTGGACTGAATGCATAGGAGAAAAGTAGCTAGCTGAGCATAAGCACTCATCTCTGTTTTCTTCCTCAGTGCCTAAGCTATATGATCATCTCTAGCTCCAGTCACCATGTCTTGCCACTGTGTTAGCATATACCCTCAGATTGTGATTCAAACTAAACCTTTCCTTCTTAAGTTGTCTTTGTCCAGTGTTATATTTCAATAACAGTAATGAGCCAGTACACCACTGAACCTGATAACTAGAGTAAGTAGTATTGGAAATTCAAGTTTGTAATATCAGCATGAAGGGATAGTATGGAAACAAAGAATATAATGTTCACAACTCATTCATTTGATACATCATTTTTATTCAATTTTATTTATTTATATTTAAAATGTTACACAACTCAGTTTCCCCTCTGCAGCCCCCTATCCCAGCCCCCCACACCTTTCTTCTATGAGGGTGCTCCCCCACCCACTCACACACTCACCACCCTAGCATTCCCCTAAACTGGGGCATCAAGCCTCAACAGGACCAAGAGCCTCTCCTCCCATTGATGCCAGACAAGGTAATCCTCTGCTACATATGCAGCTGGAGCCATGGGTCCCTCCATGTGCATTCTTTGGTTGGTGGTTTAGTCCCTAGGAGCACTAGGCATCTGTTTGGTTGATACTGTTCTTCCTATGGGGTTGCCAGTCCCTTCAGCTCCTTTAGTCCTTCCCCTAACTCCTCTACTGGTGACCCTGTGCTCAGTTTGATGGCTGGCTGTGAGGATCCGGATCTATATTGGTCAGGTGCTGGCAGAGCCTCTCAGGGGACAACTACTCCAGGCTCCTGTCAGCAAGTGCTTCTTGGCATCAGCAATAGTGCCTATTTTTGGTATCTGGTATCTGCAGATGGGATTGATCCCTAGGTGGGGCAGTCTCTGGAAGGCCTTTTCTTCAGTCTCTGCTCCTCTCTTTGCCCCTTCATTTCCTTTAGACAGCAATGACTAACCACTGGATATGGTCTTGACAGGTACTCTCTCCCCTTTATTGGGTATTTTGGCTAATGTAATCCCTGATGGGTCCTAGGAACCTCTTGCTTCCCTGGCATCTGGGACTTTCTATTGGCTACCCCTAGTTCCCCATCCCCCACTGCTACAACTCTCTGTTTAATGTCCTGACCCTCTGTACTTCTCTCTGTCTCCTCTCACACCTGATCCTGCCCCTTTTTTTCTCTCCCAGGTTCCTCCCTCTCTCCCTCCCTCATTCCCTTCCTCCCTCCCTCCCAGGTTCCTCCCTCCTTCTATCTCCTGTGATTATTTTGTTCCCTTGCTCTTCCCTCTTCTTAAGCTTCATATGGTCAATGAGTTGTGTCTTGGGTATTCTGAGCTTTTTGCCTAATATCCACTTATCAGTGAGTACATGCTGTGTGTGTTCTTTTGTGTCTGGGTTGCCACACTCAGGATGATATGTTGTAGTTCCATCCATTTGCTTCAGAAGTCATTGTTTTTAATAACTGAGTAGTACTCCATTGTTTAAATGTACCACATTTTCTGTATCCATTCCTCTGTTAAGGGACTTCTGGATTGTGCCCAGCTTCTGGCTATTATAAATAAAGCTGCTATGAACATAGTGTAGCATATGTACTGGTTATATGTTGTAGCATCTTTTGGGTATATACCCAGGAGTGGTATAGCTGGGTCCTCAGGTAGAACTATTTCTAATTTTTATAGAACATTTCAAATTTATTTCTATTTAAAGTGTTTTACTGTTAACACTTTTGGGTTTTTTGTTTTGTTTTGCTTTGTTTTTTGGTCAGTACACTATTTTGTTTACATATAGCATATTTTCTTATGAAGAAAATGAAACCTTGTATACTTTCTATTATGTCTAGGAATTGAGATAAATGTTAATCAAAATACATTGTCTTAAATTTCAGAAAATAAAAATTTTTCTTAAAACTTATGTATATGGGCACATACATATCTACAAAAAAAGACAAATAGTATGTTATGTATCATATCAGCATATCATATTTGTGCACCATTATGTTTTGGCATATGTAACTCTGTCTCTGTTTTAGACATGTTGAAGATAACTGGCATAATTTCTGCGTTTACCTTATGGGTTACTGTTATGAGGACTCAAACCAAGGCCTCACTCATACTAAACAAGCACTAAAGTGAATTAATATCTCCTATTCTCTTCCCACTTTATTTTGAAGCAGGGTCCAGCTAAAATGCCTAGACTTATCTTAACCTTAAATTCTCTTGCCCTAGTTTCTGAAGTTGTTTCATTAAAGACTTGCACCATCATAGTTAGATAATCTAATTTCATTTTTAATATTTTGGTAGAAGTCACCAACAAAATAATTGGGCTACATGTTTTGTTAATAGAACATTAAAGAGTTTAAATAAATATTAGCTTATCACATGTTCTGCAAAACATTTTAGGATGAGGAGTTGACCAATTTTACATAAATAGTCAAAAATTAATTATAGGATATTATTTGTATGCATTCAAAAGTAAAATATTAGTGCCTATATCTGCCATAATAAAATAAATTATACTGTAGAGCAAAAAAATCAAAGTCTTTTAAATGAAGATGTGTTTAATTAGAATTAGAAAGAGAGATAAAGAATTAGAAAAAGAGATATTGACTAATCACTTGCTATCTAGTGTGATGGCTTGAATATAATCCATGGAAGCTACGTCATGCCCCCAACTAAGCAACTAATCATTAAATTTATCAAAAAAAGACATGATGGGAAGGTCTAATATATATACATATATACATATATGTATGTTACACATAAATACATACACACATACACACATGTATATATATATACACACACACACATATATATATACACACACACACACACATGTATGTGAGGGTGTGTTAGTATGTGTGATAGAAGTAACTTAAACAAGAAGGTTTTCTTTGGTTTATAATCCACGAAGACAGAAAACTCAGCAGTATAAACAATGAGGAAGCTGGTCACAAAGCATCACAGTCAGGAATTAGAGCCATCAATGCTCACTTTCTGTATCTCCTTCATTCAGTCCAGGACTCAGTCCATAGAACTGTGCTCTCCATAATTAGTGTAGGTCATCCTACCTTAGTTAACTTACTGAAGAAACTTCCTCACAAATATGCCCAGAAGTGTGTCACCTTGGCTTTTCTGGATCATGATTAGTATGCAATGCTAACAATCTGCAATTGCACAGAAAGAATAGAAATGTTCACATATGTAGAAAATTTTATCTGTGAAACAGGAAAGGAGGAATACAACGTTCAATCTCTGTTCATTCTGAATACTCACTACTATTAACTGGTGTTTTCATTTCCTAAATGGCATTAGTGAAAATGGGATATTATATTAATCTTGGTTGGTTTGAAAAAATTTGGCTCATTGAACATGGGAAGATATTTCTCAGTATAAGTACAGAAGGCATTATTTTTCTTCTATATTATCGGTTTCAAATGCTTGTTCTTTTAGAATCCTGAAATGAATTAATGCCTTAAATTTGTTGAGTGTGTTGTCTACTAAAGATAAGCTGTTTCCTATCATCTATCAGTAACCCCTGAGAAACATGTTAATATTTAGTAAAAGACCCATGAAACCCAGTATGTGGAATGATCCAAGGTGACGAAGGGTTAAATAAATGTTGGCAGAAGCTTTGTTAGTGGGAAATAAGGGCACGTGAATCACAGCACATCCTCAAGATAGGCCCACAAGCTACTGAGCAAAGACACTTTTGCAACTCATGAGGTCACATTCAGTTCAAGGCTGCCAAACATTAAAACGGTATAGTACCATATCAGGATAAGAGGCAATGAGGCACTGGTAAGTTATATTCATCTTTGAGAATGGCGAGGGTATGAGAAGGTCACCCTCTCCCATGAGGTAAGGAGGTATGAAATCAAACCACAGGATCTTCAGGGATTTTTGTGAATAGGAAGAGCGATAAGTAAAAAGCAATTTAAGGAGTCCATCAATAAAATAATGGAAATCCCTGAAGCTGTTTTATGGTCCTATGAAATTGAGAGCAAGCAGTAATTTTCTATGCCCATCATGAACATCTCTTCCTTAGCCAAGTCCCCTAGATCTCAGTTTAATTGAGTTTGTAGCATTTAAGCCAAAGGCTTCAAAGTAAATCTAGTTTTAAAAAAGTCATGCCCACTCTTTAAGTGCAAACTCGGTTTTCAACCTTCGCTCTGGCAATTATTATGGGAAAGCAAGTCTTTGAGTAAGAACTTAAATCTGAAAACCTAATAATAATACAGGAATATTATTACCATTTATCCTGCCCATCTCCCAGGCCCTACAAGAAAAACAGCACCATATAAATGAGAATTGGACTCTAATGTTCAGAAAAGACTGTAAATTGTTTTTTGGCCACAGTAACAACAGTTTTTGGATGGCTCATTTGGTTGATATAGAAATAAATTGTATGATTTCTGCACAAGAAGTTTTCAATTCCTATGGAATAACTCTGGATTAGTAGAAGCTTGTTAAAGGGTTCTTGTCTGAGGGCTGCCTATGCTGTGAATAGGCTAGGTTTGGAGGTGTCTGTATATCAAAGCAATCTGATTGCCCAAGTAACTTGGGGGTTTAAGAGGAAGGAAACTTAGGTAATTGCAATCGCATAGGCAAAGGCACTGAAGTAGGAGATGAGCATGGCTTATTTAGAGCCAGGGAGACCTCAGTGAATAAGGTGGAAATACAAATAAACTCCTTTAAGGATAATTGCACATTATTATTCAGACAAACCAAAAAGTAACATTAGAAATAAATATTCAGCTGTAAAAGGTTTAACTTATAGATATATAGTACAGTGTGGGCACATTTCTAAAACATTATTCTTGGAGAAAATTATAGCATTCGATTTGCATAAATGATGCAGAAAAGATAAATCTATAGGGACAGAAAGAGATTGTTGATGTTCAGGGGTTAGAGCAAGGGAAAATGGGAAGTGACTGCTTTGTGGCTTTTGGATTTTATCCTGGTACAGGCGAAAGCTTTGGAATGAGACAGTGAAGGTGTCATCACACTGTGAGCCCACAAAACGCTACTGAATTGTTCATTTTAAAATGGTTAATTTTCTGCTTGGTGAAGTTTACCTCAGTAGAAAGAGAAGTAAGTAAAATACAGAGACAGTTTGCAATGAGCACTCACGGACACCATGCATTTATAGGAACTAAACCTTCCTATATTTCTTGCCAAAACGATTTGGATAATGTTCTCATCAACTGACATCTCGTGTTCAGCTATCTCTAGCATTCTGTTTATAAATGCTCAATATCTATTTGTCAGTCCGGTATTGTTCTGAGTTTAAACGTCTATAAGAAACCTTTATGCTTGCCTAAAAGGTGTGCATCTTTACCATACTAATATAAGTCAAGGAATTAATATGCCTCCTGCTCAGGTAGAAAATCCAGTAAATCACTCACATTGTGTTACTGAGCATTTTTTTTCACCACAGCTCTTATAGCCATCACATCTTTTGTCATTCATTACATCATACTACTATTTCCTCATTCACAGATTGACTGTCTGGCTTCTTTCTCTCAAGAATATTGAAGCTAGATTAATTTTTAATAGCATGGTGTATTTTCTCAAATAAAAACTGCAAAAGTAGATTGACAGGCCTGTTAAAAGGCCCGGGAGACCAGTAGAGATACAGAATCTTCATAACTTTCTCATGCCCAATTTTGATCCATCGCCTCTATCTTGCTGCTCTCTTCATAACCTGAGATATCTGAGAAGAGTGTATCCACATGATGAATCTGCAGAGAAAGTATGTCAAAGAGTAAATCTATGTAAGATTTTTGCTTTTTAAAAATCTCCCATTAAGAAACACTTCAAGAAATATTAAATGCTACTTATATTTATATCTCCTGGATCACAATAATGGCAAGGATCAAGAGAATATAATTCCTTTATTTGATTTTTAGTGTCCTGAATGAAGCTAGTGTTTTGCAGTAAATATAATTATAAGATGCATGTCAGACAAGGAATCTCTTTCATCTGCATAAATAATTATATAAATGTACTATATTTTATTAGTTATTTTTATTTATACAGTATGTATTATTTGTGCATAAAGTGTTCTAGTTTGCACATCAGACACTGTCATGTTATTCATTAAATTGTTCAGTATGTTTGTATCACCAGATAGGATATAAAAGAGGAAAGGCATCCTTAGCACCACTTCTGGAGGATTCCAGGTTGAGGAATGGAAGCACTCTTTCACCCAATAAATGTGATGGGAACACAAAAGTGAAAGTTAAGGGGCACCATCTATGAGAACATACAGCAAACCTACCTTACACAGAGTGAATAAACTGAACAGTAGTACTACCATTGGTACTATGGTAAGTTAAATAAGAACTGGGGATGTCTCTGGGCACCCAGCACAAACTCCATGGAGGGAGAGAAGAGCTGAAAAAGAATTATGAGTCTAGAGTTCTTATCACTCATTGGGGTAAAGAAGGTTGGATTCCATACAATAAAAAGGCCTTTCATCAAAAGAAAGATAAAAATACAAGGCCCTATAGACATGGGGTACCATGAGTCCATGCTTCATATCTCATGAGTAATGCAGGGGTGTTTTGTTTTGACACATGAAATGATTCTCACCTTCCAAACTACAGCTTTCTGTATACATCATAGGCAGCATGCTCTTCATGATTCTTTGTAAGGTTCAACCACATATTGTTCATATTATAAAAATGTCTTATCATGAGCTACATATACATATAGCAACATTGATTGTTTCCTTATTATATTTCATTTCCCTTTTGATATCTGCCACTAATAATAAACTCTGAAGCAAGAAATATGATTTTCTCAAGTTTGTTCCCTACTATGCAGCAAAAGGCTTAGCACATATGAATACTGAAAAATAGTTACTATGTGAACAAATGAATGGATGTCGATTATATTTATTTATTTTACCCTGAATTCAGCCCTAAGAGCTGTATTACATTATTGTACAATTTATCTCAGACTAAGAAGTATCTAAGGAGGAAAAAAACATAAAATTGTATTTCTAAACCTTTAAATGTATGATTCTGGCTTAAGAACACCATCGGGATAGCTTGATGAAACGGTTCTGACACTAATACTGGATCTCTTTAGCACTAATGAAAGCAAATTGCTTTCTATCTTAGAAGCAAAATTGTTAAGACTTTCTGCTGAAGATGTTTTCAGCTGCTAACAGGCACTCTATTTATTACTCCTCTTATTTACTAAAACTTCTGTGTCTTCAGAAATTCTGAGGAGGAATGATTGTTCCTCTCTGTGCTTGCACTTGTGTCCGTTTGTGAAGTTAAGGCATAATCACTGAGAGATGAGACTGTAGCCAACCAATTGCTATTATTTGGATTTATGGTCAATGTACTCATGGAGGCACACTTTGGACTTGCTTAGGACTTAGGCACTAAAGTCTCACTCTACAGATGCTTCACCAGGAAGGTAAAGAATGGGCACCTCTGAGAAAAGTGTATTTATTACCATCACTTCTCCAGAAGCTTAGAGGATTTTTATGTCTTTTCTTTTAAGATGCTCAAGTAATCCTCTTTCCTATTTTAATGCTTTCCTAAGAACTTAGGAAAAGTTTTAAACTTATACTGTTAAGGTTCCTGTCTTGTGTTTCTCTATAAGGCCTGCAGTTTCATAGATTAAATTTATCTGAATGGAAGTGTGCGTATTTATGTTATCTATATATGCCTGCATGTGTGTGTATATGAGCATACCATATATTTACAGACAACACAGAAAGAGAAGAAGAAAAACATTTCTGTCTTTGGTTGTATCATATTCATGAAAGAATATCCACATTTGCATGATCAAAGATTATATTTCTATAATCCTAAGTGCATACACCCTAAATCCTAAAGGAGAGATTATTGGGTTGTTTTTGCAGTTCGCTCATCTAGAATATGTGTATTCAAGGATGTCAGAGTCATATAGTGATTGAGAGATAAGGGAGATGATGAGTGGAAATTATCTCAATGCTCCCAGCTGACTAAACACCAGCTTGTGGGCAATCGTATGAGTCTTTATTTAAAGAAAATGTTTTTACCGTTATAAATGCCATTACCATTTTGACTAAAGACAAGACAAAATTGAGATTCAAGTCTGTGCACTCTGTATCCAAACACATTGTTTTCCTCACTGTGTGTCTCAGGGAGATTATATTTCCTTAAAAAGGATTTGGAATCTTCCGTGAAAAACCATGATTTTAATGACCAAGCCGTTTCTGAGTGAGGGGGATGTCTGGGAGCATTGGCAAGAACAGTGCAGGACAGATTGAGTAAAGGGAAGAGATTTCGGTAATTATGGTAATTGGGACAGAAATAATTTAGTTTGGACTACATTTAAATGTTTATATATCAAAATTATTCCTTAATTAAGCATCAACTCAAATATAGACAATAGTAATATTTTTCAAGAGACTGCTTGATGGGTAAAATATAGATAATATAATTCATTAACTTACAATGATTAGTGTTTGGACAAAATATCTATGTTAGAGAGGCAGAATAGCCTGATGTCAGAAAAACAGACCAAGGAGAAGATGCAAGCTCCTAAGCCCTGTTTATTTCAGAATTTATTTGAACTCATTTTCTTGGGTTCAGTTTTATATGAAAAAGATTAAGTGTTTACACAGTTACATACACAGACACAGGTGTGTGCATGCATTCACTTTAAAAATAGTCTGAATATGCTCAAGCTCTGTAATATCCCATGTGGGACACTCATTTAGAAGTAAATTGGTATTCTTTCACTTCTACAATAAACATGAAATTAGATGAATTTTTACTATTGCCAAATTTGGGAATTTTCAGTTAGTTTCCATTATGATGCACTAATTACTAGATATTAAAATATATGTGATTCTTTATTTCTTAAGAGAATGAAGAAAAAGATTTGTTTAGATAATAATAATCAAAGTGATTTATAATTTACAAGCACTGTGGAAACAAAACTTTTGTTCTCAGAAAACAAAAAAGCAATACTAGCATATACAGTTCAATACATTCAATGCTGTTGATATATCTAAAAGTGCTGATATAAATCAGGGTCTTGAAGCACTATTTGCAAAGGTGCAAAAAAAACAGCATTATTCAAAACAACAAAAAGTTTAAAGTCACCCATAGCTGGTTAGATGAACAAAGATATGTCAAAATACTACTCAACCTTTAAAAGAAGGACATTCTGGAATATACAAGGTATAGATGAAAATCAAGGGCATTGTGCTAAGTGAGATCTGCCAGTATTTGAACGGCAAATGATATTCTAATTCTAATTCTAATTTTCAAAGGTACACAGAGTGTGTGCTATGCCATAGAGCATTCTTTAGCAACAGAGATAGAGATCCTTGGTTATAAAAGGAGAAAGGCAAACAGAGGTTACAGTGTGGGCAGGGAGGAATGCATCTGATGTTATTTCATGTTAACAGAGTTCCAGTTATTTTTTATTAAAAATTGCCCATTTTTTACTTATGGGGACTATACACATGGGGTCATGTTTTGATATTCACATCATGTACTTAATAGCAAATAGATCACAAAGAAATTAAACTGATTAACTTGGCCCAAGTTAATATTATTCATAATAAACTTAAAAATTAATATGAAAAGACAGAAATATGTGTGTATAATCAATAATACACAGGTAAAATAAATATGAAATTATAATATGGGTTTGAATCTTTCAAATAGGTAACATGAGGATATATATTTAAATTTTTATGTTTACTTTTTTAATATACATATTTTAATATCTCTAAGTACCAATAGTCACAAGTCACCAATATAAAGACACAGACCATCAGATTGACTTGAAAGAGGAGCCAACTTTATGAAGTTTACAATAAAATCTCACCATAAAAGATACACGCATCATGAGTAAAATTATGGAAAAAGCTATACAAAACAATTAAAACTAGAAAACAAGAAAGCATAACTACTTTGATATCAGGTGTTAAATCAAAATTGAATCAAAAAATTGTCAGAAAAATAAAGCTACATCATGTTATAAAACAAAGAACCAGTCAGGATTGTGTTATAATTTTAAACATATTCACTTCAAGTATGATTTTACCTAATTCTATCCAACAGAAATTACCAAATGTAAATCTACAGGTTAATCCCAAGATATTGCAACCTTCACTGTCTCCAAGAGTCAGGAGATGTGGACGAACAATAGAAATCTATGGAATATTTTCCACAAAAATTGAACACTATTCATTCCTCTCAGCAACTTGTGGAACTTTATCCAAAATATACAACATATTCTAACACAGTGAAAGCCTAATTGAATACAGGAATACTGACATAATACATCATATTCTTTGTGGTTATAATGGAAAAAATCTAGGTAAGAACAGCAATAACACTACAGACAGCACACTGAGATATTAAACAACACACCATTGTGTAAACTTTGATTGGATAATTAATGAAGCTCTAAAGATTTTTTAATTAAAATTGTGTAAGACAGAATAACACAACAAACCAAAATCTATGAGGCCTAATAAAGACAGCTCTAAAAGGAAATGCTATTAAAATACATATTTTTTATGGAAAGTGCATACATAAGAAATTGAGAGATCTAAATGAAATAAATGACACACCTAAGGCCTCATAAAAAGAAACTAACAAACAAAAACAAGCCCAATATCAGTCAGTGGGGAGAAATAATTAAGATCATAAAATATGTTAATGAGATTAACAAATCAATGAGAAGAGTTGATTCTTTGAAAAAATAAGCAAGATTTACAAACTCTCATTCAAATTAACAGAGTGAAGACCTAAATGAATAAAATTAGAAAATTGAGACCAAAACAAATACCAGTGAATTTCAGAAAATGTAATGTGGGTTACATTGACGTGGGTTTCTTGTATGTAGCAAAATGCTGGGTTCTGTTTAAGTATCCTGTCTGTTAGTCTATGTCTTTTTATGGGAGAATTGAGTCCATTATATTAACAGATAATAAGGAATAGTTATTGTTGTTTCCTGTTATTTTTGCTTCCTGTTATTTTTGCTATTAGAGGTAGAATTATGTTTGTATGGCTATCTTGTTTTGGGATTTTTCAAAGATTACTTTTTTGCTTTTTCTAGAGTGTAGTTTCCCACCATGTGTTAGAGTTTTCCTATTATTATCCATTGTAGGGCTGGATTAATGGAAAGATATTGTGTAAATTTCGTTTTCTCATGGAATATCTTGGTTTCTTCATTTATGTTAATTGAGTTTTGCTGGGTATAGTAGCCTGGGTTGGCATTTGTGTTCTCTGAGGGTCTGTATGAGATCTGCCCAGAATCTTCTAGCTTTCTTTTCTTTCTTTTTTCTTTTTCTTTCTTTCTTTCTTTCTTTTTTTTTTTTTTTTTTTTTTTTTTTTTTTTTTTTTTTTGGTTTTTTTCAAGACAGGGTTTCTCTGTGTAGCCCTGGCTGTACTGGAACTCACTTTGTAGACCATGCTGGCCTGGAACTCAGAAATCCACCTGCCTCTGCCTCCCAAGTGCTGGGATTAAAGGCGTGCACCCCCAAGCCCAGCATCTTCTAGCTTTCATAGTCTCTGGTGTGAAGTCTGGTACAATTTAGATAGGTCTACCTTTATATGCTACTTGACATTTTTCCCTTACAGTTTTTAATATTCTTTCTCTGTTTAGTGCATTTGGTGTTTTGACTATTATGTGATGGGAGGAATTTCTTTTCTGCTTCAATCTATTTGGAGTTTTGTAGGCTTCTTGCATGTTTATAGGCATCTCTTCCTATAGGTTAGGGGTGTTCTCTTCTATAATTTTGTTGAAGATATTTACTGGCCCTTTAAATTGGGAATCTTAACTTTCTTCTATACCTATTATCCTTAGGTTTGGTTTTTTCATTTTGTCCTGGATTTCCTGGATGTTTTGGGTTATAAGCTTTGCATTTTCTTTGACTATCATGTCAATGTTTTCTATGGAATCTTCTGCACCTGAGATTCTCTCTTCTATCTCTTGTATTCTGTTGGTGATGGGTGTTCATCTGATCTCTTTTCTAGGTTTATATCTCCAGGGTAATATCCCTGTGTGGTTTCTTTATTGTCTCTTGTTCCACTTTTAGATCCTAGATGGTTTTATTCAATTCCTTCACCTGTTTGGTTGTGTTTTCTTGAAATTCTTTAAGGGATTTTTTTTGTTTTCTCTTTAAGTTTCTTCTGTTTACCTGTGTTCTGTATTTAGACAGTGCTTTTAGACAGGTATACTTCTTGGTTAGAAATTTTGACTGTGGGTTGGTAACCTAGGCCCTCCATGCGAGGCTCTGTCTATCTACTGATGGTGGACTCTTCTAGTTCCCTCTCCCCTTTTACTGGGCATTTTGGCTAAGGTCACTCCCGTTGAGTCTTGTGAGTGTTTCACCTCTTCAGTCTGATAATATCTAGAGCCCCACCCTCCACCTCACACCCACTGAGGCTGCTTATTTCCATTCTTTCTCTTGACCCTCTGGACTTCTCTCCTATCCTTCCCTACCCATAATTGATCCTGTTTCCCTTTCTGTCCTCTTCCCTCTCCTATCCAGGTCCCTCACTCTGTCCCTTCCTCTCTCTGCCTCCCATGATTATTTCCTAGGGATGATTATTTCCCTTCTAAGTGGTATTTAAGCATCTTCATTTGAGCCTTTCTGCTTGTTAAACCTCTTACAATCTGTGGGTTATATACTAGGCATTCTGTAGTTTTGTCTAACATCTATTTATCAATGAGTACATACCATGCTTGCCTTTCTCAGTCTAAGTTACCTCACTCAGGATGATATTTTCTAGTTCCATCCATTTGCCTGCAAAATTCATGATGTCCTCATTTTTAATAGCTGAATAGCATTCCATTGTGTAAATGAACCACATTTTCTGTATGCATTTTTCAGTTGAGGGACATCTGAGTCTTTTTTTCCAATTTCTGGCTATTACAAATTAGGATGCTATTAACGTGGTGGAACAGATATTCTTGTGGTATGGCAAGGCATATTTTGAATATATGCCCAAGAGAGGTATAGCCGAGTCTTCAGGTAGACAAATTTCCAATTTTCTGAGAAACCTCCAGATTGATTTCCAGAATGGTGGTACCAGTTTGCAATCCCACCAATAATGGAGGAGCTTTTCCACATCCTTCACTTCCACAAGCTCATTTTCCACATCATTGCTAGCATGAGTGGTCACATAAGTTTTTTATCTTAGCCATTCTGATTGGTGTGAGGTGGAATCTCAGGGTCATTTTGATTTGCACTTTTTTTCTACATTCTTTGTTTACATTCCAAATGATTTCCCCTTTCCTGGTTCCCCCTCCCCATAAGTCCCATAAGCCCTCTTCCCTCCACCCATTCCCCAATCAACCCCCTCCCACTTCTCTGTCCTGGTAATCCCCTACCTTGCTGCATCAAGCCTTTCCAGGACCAGGACCTCCTTCCTTCTTCTTGGGAATCATTTGATATGTTAATAGTGTCTTGGGTATTCAGAGCTTCTGGACTAATATCCACTTATCAGTGACTGCATTCCATGTGTGTTTTTTTGTGATTGGGTTACCTCACTTAGGATATTTTCCAGTTCCAACCATTTGCCTAAGAATTTCATGAATTCATTGTTTTTAATTGCTGAGTAGTATTCCATTGTGTAAATATACCACATTTTCTGTATCCATTCCTCCATTGAGGCGCATATGGGTTCGTTCCAGCTTCTGACTATTATAAATAAGGCTGCTATGAATGTAGTGGAGCATGTGTCCTTATTGCATGCTGGGGAATCCTCTGGGTATATGCCCAGGAGTGTTATAACTGGGTCCTCCGGAAGCGTCATGCCCAGTTTTTTGAGGACCTGCCAGACTGATATCCAGTTTGGTTGTACCAGCTTGAAATTCAACACTTTTATGATGACTTTGAGCAACTTCATTAAATATTTATGGCCATTTAAGATTTTTCTGTTGTGAATTCTTTTTAGCTTTGTACCCCATTTTTAAATTTGATTATTCAGTTTTTGGAGGTTAACTTCTTGAATTCCATATATATTTTGGATATTAGCTTTCTTTTGGATGTAGGGTCAGTGAAGGTTTTTTATTTCATTTTATTTTTCTAACAAATCTGTAGGTTGCTATTCTTCCTATTGATTATGTCTTTTGCCTTATAGAAACTTTTTGGTTTCATGAGGTCCCATTTATCAATTGTTGATCTTATAGTCAGAGCCATTGGTGTTCTGTTCAGGAAATTTCCCCCTGTGCCAATGAATTCAAGGATCTTTCCCACTTTCTCTTCTATTTCATTCAGTTTATTTTTTTAATTTTTATTTTCTATATTCTATGTTTACATTCCAAAGGCTTTCCCCTTTCCCAGTTTCCCCCCACCATATGTCCCATAATTCCTCCCCCTCCCAACTATTCCCCAATCATTCCCCCTCCCCCATGGTTTCTCTGTCTGCATCTACAAAACTGGATCCAATCTTTACAGGCCCAGGGTCCTCTCCTTTCTTCTTCTTGGGAATCATTTGACTTGCTAATTGTGCCTTGAGTATTTAGGGCTTCTGGGCTCATTAATATCCACTTATCAGTGATTGCATTTCATGTGTATACTTTTGTGATTGGGTTAACTCACTCAGGATGATATTTTCCAGATCTAACCATTTACCTACAAATTGCATGAATTCATTATTTTTTTATTATTTATTTTTTTTATTTTCTATATTCTTTGTTTACATTCCAAAGGCTTTCCCCTTTCCCAGTTACCCCCCACCATATGTCCCATAATTCCTCTCCCCCCCCATGCTATTCCCCACTCTTTCCCCCCCCCCACGATTTCTCTGTTCTGGGTCTACAATACTGGATCCAATCTTTACAGGCCCAGGGTCCTCTCCTTTTTTTCTTCTTGAGAGTCATTTGACTTGCTAATTGTGCCTTGAGTATTTAGGGCTTCTGGGCTCATAATATCCACTTATCAGTGATTGCATTTCATGTGTATTCTTTTGTGATTGGGTTAGCTCACTTAGGATGATAGTTTCCAGATCTAACCATTTACATACAAATTGCATGAATTCATTATTTTTAATTGCTGAGTAGTACTCCATTGTATAAATATACCACATTTTCTGTATCCATTCCTCCTTTGAGGGATATCTGGGCTCCTTCCAATTTCTGGCTATTATAAACAAGGCTGCTATAAACATAGTGGAGCATGTGTCTTTGTTGTATGCAGAGGAATCCTCTGGGTATATGCCCAGGAGTGGTATGCCAGGGTCCTCTGGGAGTGGCATGCCCAATTTTCTGAGGAACTGCCACACTGATTTCCAGAGTGGTTTTACCATTTTGCAATCCCACCAACAGTAGAGGAGTGTTCCTCTTTCTCCACATCCTCGCCAGCACTTGTTGTCTCTTGAGTTTTTAATCTTAGCCATTCTGACTGGAGTGAGGTGGAATCTCAGGGTTGTTTTGATTTGCATTTCCCTGATGACTAATGATGTTGAACATCTCTTAAGGTGTTTCTCGGCCATCCGAATTTCTTCTGGTGAAAATTCTTTGTTTAGCTCTGTACCCCATTTTTTGATAGGGTTATTTGGTTCTTTGGGGTCTAACTTCTTGAGTTCTTTGTATATATTGGATATTAGCCCTCTGTCGGATGTGGGGTTGGTGAAGATCATTTCCCACGTTGTTGGTTGCCGTTTTGTCCTTCTGACAGTGTCCTTTGCCTTACAGAAACTTTGTAATTTTATGAGGTCCCATTTGTCAATTCTTGATCTTAGAGCATAAGCTATTGGTGTTCTGTTCAAGAACTTTACCCCTGTGCCCATGTCCTCCAGGGTCTTCCCAAGTTTCTTTTCTAATAGTTTCAGTGTGTCTGGTTTTATGTGGAGGTCCTTGATCCACTTGGAGTTGATCTTAGTACAAGGAGATAAGAGTGGGTCAATTCGCATTCTTCTGCATGTTGACCTCCAGTTGAACCAGCACCATTTGTTGAAAAGGCTATCTTTTTTTCCACCGGATGGTTGTGGCTCCTTTATCAAAGATCAAGTGACCATAAGTCTGTGGGTTCATTTCTGGGTCTTCAATCCTATTCCATTGATCTACCTGCCTGTTGCTGTACCAATACCATGCAGTTTTTAACACAGTTGCTCTGTAGTACTGCTTGAGGTCAGAGATATTGATTCCCCCAGAAGTCCTTTTATTTTTGAGAATAGTTTTAGCTATCCTGGGTTTTTTGTTGCTCCAGATGAATTTGAGAATTGCTCTTTCTAGATCTATGAAGAATTGATTTGGGATTTTGATGGGGATTGCATTGAATCTGTAGATTGCTTTTGGCAAGATGGCCATTTTTACTATATTGATCCTGCCAATCCAGGAGCAAGAAATATTTTTCCATCTCCTGAGGTCTTCTTCGATTTCTTTCTTCAGGGACTTGAAGTTCCTGTCATACAGATCTTTTGCTTGTTTGGTTAGAGTTACGCCAAGGTACTTTATGTTGTTTGTGGCTATTGTGAAGGGTGTTATTTCCCTAACTTCTTTCTCAGCCTGCTTGTCCTTTGAGTACAAGAAGGCTACTGATTTGCTTGAGTTAATTTTATAACCAGCCACGTTGCTGAAGTTGTTTATCAGCTGTAGAAGTTCTCTGGTGGAGTTTTTTGGATCGCTTAAGTAGACTATCATATCATCTGCAAATAATGATACTTTGACTTCTTCCTTTCCAATTTGTATCCCTTTGACTTCCTTATGTTGTCTGATTGCTCTCGCTAGAACTTCAAGTACTATATTGAAAAGATATGGAGAGAGAGGACAGCCTTGTCTAGTCCCTGATTTTAGTGGAATTGCTTCAAGTTTCTCTCCATTTATTTTGATGTTGGCTACTGGTTTGCTGTAGATTGCTTTTACTATGTTTACCCTAACCCTAACCCTAACCCTAACCCTAACCCTAACCCTAACCCTAACCCTAACCCTAACCCTAACCCTAACCCTAACCCTAACCCTAACCCTAACCCTAACCACTTTTACTCCTTGAATTCCTGGTCTTTCCAAGACTTTTAGCATGAAAGGCTGAATTTTGTCAAATGCTTTTTCAGCATCTAATGAGATGACCATGTGGTTTTTTTCTTTTAGTTTGTTTATGTAGTGGATTACATTGATGGATTTCTGTATATTGAACCATCCCTGCATTCCTGGAACGAAGCCTACTTGATCATGGTGAATGATCGTTTTGATATGCTCTTGGATTCGGTTGGCAAGAATTTTATTTAGTATTTTTGCATCTATATTCATAAGAGAAATTGGCCTGTAGTTCTCTTTCTTTGTTGGATCTTTTTGTGGTTTAGGTATCAGCGTAATTGTGGTTTCGAAGAACGAGTTGGGCAGTGTCCCTTCTGTCTCTATTTTGTGGAATTGTTTGAAGAGTATTGGTGTTAATTCTTCTTTGAAGGTCTGGTAGAATTCTGCACTAAAACCATCTGGTCCTGTACTTTTTTTGGTTGGGAGGCTTTCTATAAACCCTTCTATTTCTTTAAGGGTTATGGGACTGTTTAGCTGGTCTACTTGATGCTGATTTAATTTTGGTATTTGGTACCTGTCTAGGAAATTGTCCATTTCCTCCAGATTCTCCAGTTGTTTTGAGTATAGGCCTTTGTAGTAGGATCTGATGATCTTTTGAATTTCCTCTGTTTCTGTTGTTATATCCCCCTTTTCATTTTTAATTTTGTTAATTTGCATACTATCTCTGTGCCCTTTGGTTAGTCTAGCTAAGGGTTTATCTATCTTGTTGATTTTCTCGAAGAACCAGCTCTTGGTTTTGTTGATTCTTTGTATGGTCTTCTTTGTTTCTGCTTGATTGATTTCAGCCCTTAGTTTGATGATTTCCTCTCTTCTACTCCTCCTGGGTGAGTTAGCTTCTTTTTGTTCCAGCGCCTTCAGGTGTGCTGTTAAGTTGCTAGTGTATGCTCTTTCCAGTTTCTTTTTGGAGGCACTCAGGGCTATGAGTTTTCCTCTTAGCACTGCTTTCATTGTATCCCAGAGATTTGGGTAGGATGTACCTTCATTTTCATTGAAGTCTAAAAAGTCTTTGATTTCTTTCTTTATTTCTTCCTTGACCAGGGAGTCATTGAGTAGAGTATTATTCAGTTTCCATGTGTATGTGGGATTTCTGTTGTTCTTCTTGCTATTGAAGACCACTTTTACTCCATAGTGATCCGATAGGAGACATGGGATTAATTCGGTCTTTTTGTATTTGTTGAGGTCTGTCTTGTGACCAATGATATGATCAATTTTTGAGAAGGTACCATGCAGTGCTGAGAAAAAGGTATACTCTTTTGTTTTAGGATCGAATGTTCTATATATATCTGTTAAATCCAATTGGTCCAAAGCTTCAATTAGTTTCACTGTGTCCCTGTTTAGTTTCTGCTTTCCTGATCGGTCCATTGAGGAGAGTGGAGTGTTGAAGTCACCTACAATCATTGTGTTAGGTGCGATGTGTGCTTTAAGCTTTAGTAAAGTTTCTTTTACGAATGAGGGTGCCCTTGCATTTGGCGCATAGATGTTCAGTATTGAGAATTCTTCTTGGTGGATTTTCCCTTTGACAAGCAGGAAGTGACCTTCTGTGTCTCTTTTGATGACTTTAGGTTGAAAGTCAATTTTATCTGATATTAGAATGGCTACTCCAGCTTGTTTCCTGGGACCATTTGCTTGTAGAACTGTCTTCCAGCCTTTTACTCTAAGGTGGTGTTTGTCTTTGACACTGAGATGTGTTTCCTGTATGCAGCAAAATGTAGGGTCCTGTTTCCGTATCCAGTCTGTTAGTCTGTGTCTTTTGATTGGGGAATTGAGTCCATTGATATTAAGAGATATTAAGGAATAGTAATTATTACTTCCTGACATTTTGGGAATTGTTATTATTATTTGTATTTGAGTGGTTCTCTTCTTTTGGGTTGGATGAGATGGAGTTTCTATCTTGTTTCTTCTGGGGTGTTGTTTCCCCCCTTGTGTTGGTATTTTTCCCTTATTATCCTTTGTAGGGCTGGGTTTGTAGATAAGTATCTTGCAAATTTGGTTTTGTCGTGGAATATCTTGGTTTCCCCATCTATGGCAATTGAGAGTTTTGCTGGGTATAGTAGTCTTGGCTGAAGTTTGTGTTCTCTTAGAGTCTGCATGAGGTCTGCCCAGGATCTTCTAGCTTTCATGGTCTCAGGTGAGAAGTCTGGTGTAATTCTGATAGGTCTTCCTTTATATGTTACTTGTCCTTTTTCTCTTACTGCCTTTAATATTCTTTCTTTGTTTAGTACATTTGGGGTTTTGATTATTATGTGACGGGAAGTATTTCTGTTCTGGTCCAGTCTGTTTGGGGTTCTATAGGCTTCTTGTATATTCATGGGCATCTCTCTCTTTAGGTTGGGGAAATTTTCTTCCATAATTTTGTAGAAGATATTTGCTGGCCCTTTAAGTTGTAGATCTTCATTCTCATCTATACCTATAATCCTTAGGTTTGGTCTTCTCATTGTGTCCTGGATTTCCTGAATGTTTTGGGTTACCAGCTTTTTGCATTTTGCATTTTCTTTAATTGTTGAATCCATGGTTCCTATGGTATCTTCAGCATCTGAGATTCTGTCTTCTATCTCTTGTATTCTATTGTTGATGTTTGCATCTATGACTCCTGATTTCTTCCCAAGGTTTTCTATCTCCAACATTGTCTCCCTTTGCGATTGCTTAGTTGTTTCTACTTCTGTTTTTAGATTTTGTATGGTTTTGCTCAAATCTTTCAGTTGCTTGTTTGTGTTTTCCTGTAATTCTTTAAGGGATTTTTGTGTTTCCTCCTTTATGACTTCTACTCGTTGACCCATGTTCTCTTGTATTTCTTTAGGTGATTTTTGTTTCTCCCCCTTATTGGGATTCATTTTTTGCTCTATATTCTCCTGGATTTCTTTAAGTGATTTTTGTGTCTGCCTTGTATGGGCTTCTAGTTTTTGATCTATTTTCTCCTCTATTACTTTAAGAAATTTATCTAAGTGATCCTCAATCTGCATCTTTACCAGTGATTTTAGATCTGAGTCTTGTTTTTCTGGTGTGTTGAGATATCTGGGATTTAATTGTGTTTGTCTTGCAATGGCTTCTAGCTTTTGATCTATTTTCTCATGTATTACTTTAAGAGATTTATCTAAGTGTTCCTCTATCAGCATCCTGACCAGTGATTTTAGATCTGAGTCTTGTTTTTCTGGTGTTTCGGGGTATCCAATATTTATTGCTGTTGGGGAACTGGGTTCGGATGCCGCCATACTGCCTTGATTTTTGTTAGTAGAGATCTTACGTTTGCCTTTTGCCATCTGGTTAACTCTGGTGTTAGTTGGTCCTGTAGATACTAGCTGGTGCTTGACCCTCCTGTGGGGTTGTAAGGCTATTTCCCAGCGACTGGGATACCTGAATCACTGTTCTGCGGGGGTCTTGCTCACAGATTGCTGACAGGTGGCCTGAGTCCCCCGAGGTCTTAATCTCAGGATATCCCAGGTATTTGGTTCCGCCTGTTGGGCGGCTGCTCTGCACTGCTCCTGCTCAGGGTTTGCTGTCTGATATCCTGTTTCCCCAGGGGTCTTAAAGTTGGGATATCTCAGTTATCTGGTTCAGCCTGCTGGTCCCAAGCTGCTGGGAAGCTGGCTGGGTCTGGTTTCCAGCTTCCCTGCCACTGGCTGGATGGGAGGCTGGTTCGGCCTCCAGCTGGGTCTGGGCACCTGGCACACTGGCTGACTCTGGCTTCCTCACCACCAGCTGGACAGGAAGCTGCAGGCAATATGGCAGCTGCCTGCAGGGAGCTCGGGGTCTGCCCAGCGAGTGCAGAGTGCACCCGCTATTCTGTGCCCAACTCCCACTCCAGGCCTGAGTCCCCGAAGGTCTTAAGCTCGGGCTGTCTCGGGTACCTGGTTCCGCCGCCCTGAGCACCTGGCACGCTGGGTGACACTCCGGGTTCCCCACCACCAGCTGGGCGGGAAGCTGCGCTGCAGGCAATATGGCAGCTGCCTGCAGGGAGCTCGGGGTCCGCCCCGCGAGTGCAGAGTGCACCCGCTATTCTGTGCCCAACTCCCACTCCAGGCCTGAGTCCCCGAAGGTCTTAAGCTCGGGCTGTCTCGGGCACCTGGTTCCGCCGCCGCCGGATGGTTCTGAGCACCTGGCATGCTGGGTGACAGTCCGGCTTCCCCACCACCAGCTGGGCGGGAAGCTGCAGGCAATATCGAATTCATTATTTTTAATTGCTGAGTAGTACTCCATTGTATAAATATACCACATTTTCTGTATCCATTCCTCCTTTGAGGGATATTTGGGCTCCTTCCAATTTCTGGCTATTATAAACAAGGCTGCTATAAACATAGTGGAGCATGTGTCTTTATTGCATGCAGGGGAATCCTCTGGGTATATGCCCAGGAGTGGTATGCCAGGGTCCTCTGGAAGTGACATGCCCAATTTTCTGAGGATCCGCCAAACTGATTTCCAGAGTGGTTTTACCATTTTGCAATCCCACCAACAGTGGAGGAGTGTTCCTCTTTCTCCACATCCTCGCCAGCACTTGTTGTCTCTTGAGTTTTTAATCTTAGCCATTCTGACTGGTGTGAGGTGGAATCTCAGGGTTGTTTTGATTTGCATTTCCCTGATGACTAATGATGTTGAACATCCCTTAAGGTGTTTCTCGGCCATCCAAATTTCTTCTGGTAAAAATTCTTTGTTTAGCTCTGGAGGACATGGGCACAGGGGGAAAGTTACTGAACAGAACACCAATAGCTTATGCACTAAGATCAAGAATTGATAAATGGGACCTCATAAAATTACAAAGTTTCTGTAAGGCAAAGGACACTGTCAGAAGGACAAAATGGCAACCAACAAAGTGGGAAAAGTTCTTCACCAACCCCACATCCAACAGAGGGCTAATATCCAATATATACAAAGAACTCAATAAGTTAGACCGCAAAGAACCAAATAACCCTATTTTTTTATTTTTAATGATTATTTTATTTATTTACACTTTAAAGGTTACTCCCTTTTCAGTTTCCCCTCCACATGCCCTGATCCTCTTTCTACCCCTGCCTCTATGATGGTGCTCCCAAACTACCCACCTACTCTTGCCTGAGCACCCTAGCATTCCCCAATACTGGGTCATCAAGCCTCCATAGGACCAAGGGGTTCCTGTCCCATTGATGCCCACTAAGGTAATCCTATGCTACATATCCAGCTGGAGCCCCTAGTTCACCCCATGTGTACTCTTTGCTTCGTGGTTTAGTCCCTGAGAGCTCTTGGGGGGGGGTCTTGTTAGTTGATATTGTTGTTCTTCCTATGGGATTGTAAACTCCTTCAGCCCCTACAGTCCTTGCCTCAACTTTTCCATTGGGATCCCTGTGTTCAGTCTGAGGTTTAGCTGCAAACATCCACATCTGTATTTGTCAGGCTCTGGCAGAGCCTCTAAAGGGACAACTATACCAGGTTCCTGTCATTAAGAACTTCTTGTCATCAACAATAGTGTCTGGGTATGGTGTCTGCAGATGGGATGGAACCCTAGGTGGCAGAGTCTCTGGATGGCCTTTCCTTCAGTTTCCACTATTTGTTCCTGCATTTCGTTTTTACAGGAGGAATTCTGGATTAATATTTTTGAGGTAGCTGGCACCATCCCTCAACTAGGGGATGCCTATCTACTGGATAGGTTCTCTAAAGTTCTCTCTCTCCTTTGTTGGGTATTTCAGCTAATGTCCTCCCTGCTGGGACCTGGGAACCTCTTGGGTCACATCTGGGACTTTCTAGTGGCTGCCTCCAGTCCGCCCTCCCTCACTTCTACAGACCTACTTTCAAATTCCTGACCCTCTGAACTTCTCCCCTATCTCCTCCCATATCTGAAATGCTCCCCCTTTCTTTCCTCTTTCCCTCCCAGATCCCTCTCTTCCTCTACTTCCCTGAGATTATTTTCTACCGCCTTCTGAGTAGTACTGCAACATCCACACTTTGGTGTGATCTTCTTTCTTCTTGGGTATCCAGAAGTTGTTGAGTTGGTTTGTGAGTTGCATGGTTATACCGCACTTCTTTTTGGCTAATCCACTTATTTGTGAGTACACACCATGTATGTTCTTTTGTGACTGGGTTACCTCACTCAGGATGATATTTTTCAAGTTCCATCCATTTATCTGTTAATTTCATAAAGTCATTGTTTTTAATAGCTGGAGCAGTACTCCATTGTATAAATTAGTAGAGTGATTAACTGGAGACAATCTTTTTCCAGGTGAGGTGTTTATTTCTTGTGGTATGGTCTTCATCTTAGGGTTTGGATGAACTGATTACCTTTTAGGGTTCAAATGGTCTGCAGTTTCTTTCACAAGCACAAACCATAACCCATTTGTGGCATCAAGACTGTGGAAAACTCCAGACAAGAGATGAATCCTCGGACAAATGTTTTCCTAGGCAAAACAAGTCCACAGGTTCAGGGGAGTACAAAAGGAAGAATTCAGATAAGGGTGTCACATATACTGTTTGCTTGATCTCTGTTTCAGTGCTATCCAAGTAAGCAGCTAAGCTATTTATAAGCTGTGGTAGGGTAAAAATTGTTCATTCTTGAAGTGAAACTGAAGGTGTGTCACACTCCTATCACCTCTTCATTTGGTGACTCCAGCTGAGGAGGTCATCGCAACCACCAGTTACCTGCTTAGCTCCTTACCATGTTAGGATTGGCTCCTGATATTAATGGTCCTTATTTCTGGGTCTTCAATCCTATTCCATTGATCTACCTGCCTGTTGCTGTACCAATACCATGCAGTTTTTAACACAATTGCTCTGTAGTACTGTTTGAGGTCAGGGATATTGATTCCCCCAGAAGTCCTTTTATTGTTGAGAATAGTTTTAGCTATCCTGGGTTTTTTGTTGCTCCAGATGAATTTGAGAATTGCTCTTTCTAGATCTATGAAGAATTGAGTTGGGATTTTGATGGGGATTGCATTGAATCTGTAGATTGCTTTTGGCAAGATGGCCATTTTTACTGTATTGGTCCTGCCAATCCAGGAGCAAGAAATATTTTTCCATCTTCTAAGGTCTTCTTCGATTTCTTTCTTCAGGGACTTGAAGTTCCTGTCATACAGATCTTTTGCTTGTTTGGTTAGAGTTACGCCAAGGTACTTTATGTTGTTTGTGGCTATTGTGAAGGGTGTTATTTCCCTAACTTCTTTCTCAGCCTGCTTGTCCTTTGAGTACAAGAAGGCTACTGATTTGCTTGAGTTAATTTTATAACCAGCCACTTTGCTGAAGTTGTTTATCAGCTGTAGAAGTTCTCTGGTGGAGTTTTTTTGGATCACTTAAGTAAACTATCATATCGTCTGCAAATAGTGATAGTTTGACTTCTTCCTTTCCAATTTGTATCCCTTTGACTTCCTTATGTTGTCTAATTGCTCTTGCTAGAACTTCAAGTACTATATTGAAAAGATATGGAGAGAGAGGGCAGCCTTGTCTAGTCCCTGATTTTAGTGGGATTGCTTCAAGTTTCTCTCCATTTATTTTGATGTTGGCTACTGGTTTGCTGTAGATTGCTTTTACTATGTTTAGGTATGGGCCTTGAATTCCTGCTCTTTCCAAGACTTTTAGCATGAAAGGATGCTGAATTTTGTCGAATGCTTTTTCGGCATCTAATGAGATGAACATGTGGTTTTTTCTTTTAGTTTGTTTATGTAGTGGATTACATTGATGGATTTCCGTATATTGAACCATCCCTGCATCCCTGGAATGAAGCCTACTTGATCATGATGAATGATAGGATTGAAGACCCAGAAATGAACCCATAGACTTATGGTCACTTGATCTTTGATAAAGGAGCCACAACCATCCAGTGGAAAAAAGATAGCCTTTTCAACAAATGGTGCTGGTTCAACTGGAGGTCAACATGCAGAAGAATGCGAATTGACCCACTCTTATCTCCTTGTACTAAGATCAACTCCAAGTGGTTAAGGACCTCCAGATAAAACCAGACACACTGAAACTATTAGAAAAGAAACTTGGGAAGACCCTGGAGGACATGGGCACAGGGGTAAAGTTCCTGAACAGAACACCAATAGCTTATGCTCTAAGATCAAGAATTGACAAATGGGACCTCATAAAATTACAAAGTTTCTGTAAGGCAAAGGACACTGTCAGAAGGACAAAACAGCAACCAACAAAGTGGGAAATGATCTTCACCAACCCCACATCCGACAGAGGGCTAATATCCAATATATACAAAGAACTCAAGAAGTTAGACCCCAAAGAACCAAATAACCCTATCAAAAAATGGGGTACAGAGCTAAACAAAGAATTTTCACCAGAAGAAATTTGGATGGCCGAGAAACACCTTAAGAGATGTTCAACATCATTAGTCATCAGGGAAATGCAAATCAAAACAACCCTGAGATTCCACCTCACTCCAGTCAGAATGGCTAAGATTAAAAACTCAAGAGACAACAGGTGCTGGCGAGGATGTGGAGAAAGAGGAACACTCCTCTACTGTTGGTGGGATTGCAAAATGGTAAAACCACTCTGGAAATCAGTGTGGCGGTTCCTCAGAAAATTGGGCATGTCACTTCCAGAGGACCCTGGCTTACCACTCCTGGGCATATACCCAGAGGATTCCCCTGCATACAATAAAGACACATGCTCCACTATGTTTATAGCAGCCTTGTTTATAATAGCCAGAAATTGGAAGGAGCCCAGATATCCCTCAAAAGAGGAATGGATACAGAAAATGTGGTATATTTATACAATGGAGTACTACTCAGCAATTAAAAATAATGAACTCATGCAATTTGTAGGTAAATGGTTAGATCTGGAAAATATCATCCTAAGTGAGCTAACCCAATCACAAAAGAATACACATGAAATGCAATCACTCATAAGTGGATATTAATGAGCCCAGAAGCCCTAAATACTCAAGACACAATTAGCATGTCAAATGACTTCCAAGAAGAAGAATGGAGAGGACCCTGGGCCTGTAAAGATTGGATCCAGTATTGTAGACCCAGAACAGAAAAATCGTGTGTGGGGGGAATAACGGGGGGGGGGAATAGGAATTATGGGACATATGGTGGGGGGTAATTGGGAAAGGGGAAAACCTTTGGAATGTAAACATAGAATATAGAAAATAAAAAAAAATAACTAAAAAAAATGGTCCTTATATTTTTTCTATTATTTAGTTAGTTGGCTTAAATTATTTGTATTACTCTTTTAGTTTTAATTTTTTAAATTAAAATATAATTGTGCCACGTCTTACCTTTTCCTTTTCTCCCACCAGCACCTCACTTGTATGTACCCTGCTTTGCCGTGTCAGAATTTGTGATCTCCTTCTCTTTAGTTCTTATTGTTACTTCAGAGAGTAACTCATTTTAGCTGAAAGCTCCAGGTTTTAATTACTTTTCCTGTACCCAAACTGAATGTCATTTCAGAGGATAATGATCAGAAGTTCAAAATGGTGTGCCACTAACACTATTTTAGGCTCATAATTGCAACAAATAAACTGAAAATATACACGTATATTCATGGATTCACTATGGTAAGAAATCAGTATGAGAAGGTAATGGATTAGATTAGGAGAAAAAAATAAATTAGTCCTCTTCCAATATCAGATGTAGAAATATTATCATAAGATGATCATTTCTATCTAGAATACTATGAAATAATATTTTCTGTTAAATTTAAAAAATAAGAGTATAAAAAATGTCATTTTATAAATTAACTAATACTGAAAATTTGGGATATTTTCTGTGATAACATGACAAATTATTAACATAATAATTTCCATGATTGCCTAATCATATAAAACACAGGGATACTGAGCTTATACTTCTTTCTTAAGTGCTAGATTATTGGTCTGTTAAGCAAAGAGACATCATTTATCATCATTTGAGATATCCAACATCTTAACATAATGATAAAATCATTGAAACATTCTACTTTTATTGGAATAAAAGTCAGCTTTATAGTCTATTAAAATTTGAGTCAGTATCATTCATATATATATGTAGATATAGATATAGATACATACAGATACAGATATAAATATTTAACAACTTTCTAGAACATTCTCTTCAGATATTTCAACAAAAGCTTCTATAGTTATTTTATTAGTATTGATGTTATTATGTTATCAAAGTTGTTCTTTTTTTAAACTGTACACATTTTAAGCCATAGTTTAAAATTGGTAATATAAATCAAGAACATTGTGGGTTTTTTATCACATTCAGAATTCTTTA
This sequence comes from Apodemus agrarius, assembly GCA_964023405.1. Taxonomy (NCBI): domain Eukaryota; kingdom Metazoa; phylum Chordata; class Mammalia; order Rodentia; family Muridae; genus Apodemus; species Apodemus agrarius. The sequence goes on along the minus strand of OZ030008.1, from coordinate 102,217,334 downwards.
ATTTCCCCTCCATCTGATAATAATTTTGCATGTAAAAAAATAACACAAAACTATGTCAATTTGAAATATCCTCCCACGTTCCTTATGGAATTAAAATATTGTGTGGGCTTGAAATCATGAGTATGTTCTGTAAGCATGATCTCCAAAACCATATTTTTCTCAAAAAAAATTATAATAATGACAGTTGTTGAACCAAATGATTTGATATTTTAACGTCAGGAACTTGCTCAATAGTCTCTGGATCTTGCGTTATGTTATGCTGTTAGCTAGAACATTTGTATTTCAAGGACACAAAGTCTTAAGATAGTAAAATATAGTAACTCAAAATTTTAGAATGAGAAGAGAACAGAAAGTCCATTGACATATTTCCCTTTCTTACATCACTTGGGCCCTTTTAAAACAATGCTTAATTGTAGATTAAAGAGTTATGCTGTGCCTCAAGTTGTATAGTAGCACCAAGATACAGTCTAGGATATAGGGTATATACTTTCAGGGTAACTCTGAGAGGTATATACTTGAACAGACTTGGCACAGTTCAAGTTAGATGTAAAACAAAATTACAATACCTTCAACTGACTGACACCTAAAACAAGATAATATAAGTACGGGATTTTCCTTTACTCTTACCCTTCATGAACAGAACTGTTTACTGCATCTACTGGAGACTGGTTGGAGCAATTTTCAATGTAATTTTGCTACTCAAGACTCCAGAGTACTCACAGCTCCCTTTATACTTGCTTTAAAACTATAGACTAGAGAGTAGTATTCTCATAAACATGTCCCATATTTTCTCATTAGAATAATTTTGATGCATAAAAAAATATGATAAGAAATAGACCAGAGAGAAGATTTCATTAACTGAAAATGAAATGTGTGTGACTGAAATAGAACTGTAAGGTAATCATAAAGACTCACATGATTGTTCTGACATCCTTATTATAATGGGATTCACTACTTGTTACACTTACATGGTTGCAATGAAGAGGGACTAAAAATTTAAAACATATTGTTATATTGTTCTACAGTTTGGGGATTTGTGATTTAAACATTGTTTGGGGAAATATATGTTCTCTAATGTGCTATAAAATTAAATTGGTTAACTGAATTTTAGAATACAAATACATTAGTTTCTTTCTCAGTCAAAACTATTTTGTTAATATTAAAATCTGTTTTCCGTAGTTCATTGTGTAGGGTTGAAGCCTTATAGGCATGTTCTCATCCATACTGGCAGATTCATTAGTGCCTTCCCTGTTTGGCTAATATTACATAAAGAATTATAGGCTACTGTTGAAAGCTGGGTGTGGGACAGGAGGTCTTCTCCAGGGAAGAGAATACCAACAGTGCTCTAATGGTTGTCAGCACTTAAATCAGTCATACAAGTAACATTACACAACTGACTAAGCTATATTTGGTTGTATATAAGTATATAAGCATATGTCTAATAACAACTATTGTAAGAGGCCATGAATTCGAAGGAGAAAGTGGAAAGGTGTATTGGACTGTTTTGAGGGGAAAATGGGAAGGAGACATGTTATAATGACAAAGTAAGTACTCATAGGAAACTTGAAAAATACATAACTATGTTTTCATTTATTAGTAAACCGTTAGATGTGATTTATGAAGTCCCACAGTCTGTGTACTTGTAATAAACCCTGAGAGTTTATTAAGTTTGTATTAAGGTCAATGCTTTCAATTATTCGTAGTTCTAATTATGTGCTTTTATTGATCTTTTAATAATAAAGTTGATGATTTACTTTACACTTGTTCTACTTAAACAAACCACTAAATTGACTTTTTCCCCCATTGGGTATAGCGCTCAAGTAAATAGAATGATCCAAAAAGTGGTAAGACCAAATAAGCCTATTAATATCCAAAATACAATTTTATTTTCATCTAATCCCTTTTTATTATTTTGACATGTTAAAAGAAAACCTGCAGGTGTTTTAAGAATACTTCTATTTCAATAAAAAACATATTTTGAAAGGAAATTTTTAAAAGAAGAATTTTGCTGACTTGATAAGTGTCAGTAAGGCCTGCCTTTGGTCTACAAATGAAATTTGCTTTCACAAGTGTTCATTATACACTTGTTGCAAATTTTGGAAATAAAAAAGAATATCAGTGTTCCTGTATATCCCACAAATAGAAGAGTCCATGATGATGTTTTATAAATTAATTGAAATAATGTTATAAGTCAAGGGCATATGGCAAGTTATCTACTTAAATAGGTATTATATGTAATGATATGTGTCCAATGACTTGCATCAGCCAACAACAGAGAGATATCAGGAGAGCATCCTGCTAGAAATGCCAAGTGAACTTCTTTTCTTTTCTTTTCTTTTCTTTTCTTTTCTTTTCTTTTCTTTTCTTTTCTTTTCTTTTCTTTTCTTTTCTTTTCTTTTTTATTCTTTTCTCATTCACTACAACCAGACAGCAGTTACTGCTCCCACTACCCCTTTCAGGTTCCATCCCTCTCATTTCCCACTCCTCCCAGTTTCCACCCCTCCCAGTTCCCACACCTCCCCACCTCTCCCCTTCCCTCAGATACACACCTACTTCATCCCAAGGGAACATCTTAAAAGGAGGAAATTGAGAAATGGATTTGCTGCTGCAATGGTAATCACTTGGGAGCAAACTTTAAAAGAAATATATTTATTCATAAATACAATTTTATAAAATGCTTATAGAAAGCAGACAAGCAGAAAATAGAAAACTAAAAACAGAGCATATTCAACAAAGATAAAGATCTTACTGGAAGCATGGGAATGTTTTCAGTTCATCAGAACTAAGGGGGAATTATTTTAGGAAGGCAAAGGCAATTAAACTCTTTTATAAAAGTCATTTGCCAAGTACTAATTATCCAGAATGAAAACTTAAATAAGAAAAGCCATATGGTTATACCAAATGATTCAGAAAAGGGACTGGACAAAAATTCACCATCCATTCATGAAAGAAAAAAAAAAGAGAAAAAAAAAAACCCTTGTGATTAAAGCAGGAATGGAAGAATTATCTTTAACCTGATAAAGGACACCCATAAATATTGTCTAACATTCATGATTTTTCATGAGGACAAATCAAACATTATTTACTTTCACAATTTTATTCATTAATAGTGCAGAAGTATTAATATATATATGTGTATATATATATATATATATATGTAGGAGAAAAGAAATTTAGAACATAAAACTGAAAAAGAATAATTACTACCACAAAGCAGGCAAAACATATACCTTTTAATTTACTTCCTAACATTAGGAAATGCTTTTTTTTAAAAGCATTTATGTAAATAGAGATCACATTACATTTACCCTTGGGTCTGGATCTTTAACTTGATTTTTTGTGAATAATAATTTTTATTACATATATCATTCATCAATCTAACTCCTTTTATTATTGCATAATCTTTGTACACATCCATGTGCATTCACATTACTTATTTACAAGTTTATGAGCATTTGAGTAGTTTTGATTTGGAGGTAACAGAAACAAAGATTCTATTAATGAACTGGTATGTTCAAGTTTTAAAATATAATACCAATGCAATATAAAACAGTAGCTCTCAACCTGTGGGTTGTGTCTCTTTTAAGGGTCGAATCATTTCACAGATGACACCTAAGACCATTGGAAAACCAAATATTTACATTATGATTCATACAGTAACAAAATTATAATTATTAAGTAAAAATTGAAAATCTTATGGTTGGGGGTCCCCTCTGCATAAGGACTTGTATTAAAGGCTTGTAGCATTAGGAGGTTGGAATCCATAGATATAAAGTGCAATTGTATTGAAACCACTCAATTAGATATCTAACTTATTTTTTAGCTACATGCATATTTTAAATAACATAAATAACCAATTTCATATGTCCTTTAAGTTCTAAAATTCTGGTGGATTAAAATTAAATATTTGGAAAATGGTACAGGAAGAGAATATAGCTCAAAAATAGTAATATGTTCCAGTTGCTTTCTACACATTTTTTGCTTATACACATATAGCTGTTCTCTTCAAGGTTAGTCAGAGAACCTTCTTTCTATACTACACAGTACACAGTGTAAAAAAGTGTAATTGGTGATGAGAAAAAGAGGCTGAGTAATCAACCCTAAATGAGACACATTCATCACCTTACTACCTCTAAGTTTCACAGATCTTGACAGAAAGGATGTAAAAGCTGAAAGATGAAAAAGAGCAGTAAAATGGTGTCTCCTGGACACCAGTTATGGTTACATGTACAGATCTATACAAGATCAAATGCAGCCAATTCGGTCACAAATAAGCAAGCAGTCTGAAGCTCTCACCTCTTAAATAGAAGCTATTGATAACTGATAATTGCCAGGAGAGGTGGACTCATTCTTTCCTAACAGTGTTCTGATTGGTAAGTTCCCATGCTCTTGTGGATGTTTTACCATCTCTAAACATTGGCATTGTTTACAAACATATTAAAGACTTTCAGTTTGGAGAGGAAAATACTGGGGGGAGATTGGGTGAGTTTGAAGAGAGACACAAGTATAAATGCAGTATTATTTTTTCATATACAGAAACATTATAAGTTAAAAATATTTATGTAGTTATTTATTTTGGAAATATCCAAGTATAATGAAAGAAAATTATTAGTAACAAAAGATTTTATATAAAGGTGAAGGAATCTATTCTCTAAAAGATCACACTATAAACATGTACAAAACTAGCATCAGGATTTCAAAGTACATAAGATGCAATGATCACTAAACTGAATTAAAAATTAAACAGAAACATTCTTATGGTGGGAAACATCAAAACCTCTCATCCAGGATTGATATATCAAAGAGAAAGAAAGTTAGCATAAATGAAGAGAAGTTGGGAAGGCATTATCAATCAACTTGAATTGGCAGCTCTGTGCTTATCCCATTTAGATTGAAACTCACGACCATACAAGGATCTGTCTCAGATTTCATAATAGCTTCATTCTTAATTATGAAAATGAAAACAATGAAACCTGCAATGTGATTCTTCTGCTTCTGTCTGTTCATAGCTTATTGATCATCTTTTGTTGTTATGAAATCCCTGCATAGATGTACCACGTTCTTAGTTTATCACTGAAGGGCAATATTAAATGTATGGAGATAACAATTTTTATTAGAATATTGTTTACTACGTTAGTGAGGTATGTAATGTATTTAAAATTAATGAGTTAAAATTTTTAAGAGGATGGAAAGTTTGCTTAACTAGAACATTTAAAGCCCCCAGTGATGGCAAGTAAATTATTTCTTAACTATGTGGTAAATTATGTTCTGAATTCCACAGCAGCAATTAGACTGTATGTAAAGGTTTCATCCATTAGGATGAAATGCTGTTATATAAAAGGCATTTTCTCATTTGACCTTTTAATGCAATATATTGCTTGATTCTTAATATTAAAGTGTCACGTATATCTAAATCATTAATAAATGACCTATTTTTCTTGCATAAATTAAATTATAATCTTGTGCCATAGTGCAAGAATGATGCTTAGCCGTGACAGAAAAATAAAATGTAAGAAATACATGTTTCAAGAAAACTTTTTCTGTAGTTTATGCAGCATTGGAAGAGAAAACTAAGAAATGCATATTTTGTGAAGCTTTAGTAGTTGTAGAGCTGTAGACATTCTTTCTTCATTTTGGAAATTCCCCAAATACCATCATGTAGTGCTGAATGGGCATATCACACATAGCTCACAGGACACACAGACATATATAGATAAAAATAATCTAAAGTCAGTAAGGAAAACCAAACAACCCATAAAACAAAGAGTTAGGCATTTAGAAACAAACCTTTTCATGGATATATTCTACTTTTAAATTTTGTTCTGACCTCTAAAACTCCTGAAACATTAAGTTGCATAAGATATTGCATTCCTTGAGGTTTTTTTTAATCATTCCTTTGATTATTTATGCTACTGTTTTTGAAATGAAATTCTCAAAATGCCAAGTCTTGGGAAGTTCTGGATTTTAATGTTGATCACTTGGCCAGCTTATAGTATATACTTTCCTAAGAAAAAATGCTCTGTGGTTAAAAATTATACCTACTCTGCCATCGTCAAATTGTTAAAAGCATAATTCACATGATTATTCTAATTTAAATCACAAAATTTCTTACAAGAAGTAACACATAGTATGCAATCTATCTTAGTAAAAAAAAATGTTAGGACATTCTCATCCTCAACATAATGTAGAAAAGACAATACAGCAATACTTCACTACTTCCCAAACTTCTTAGAATCTAAGCACATAAAATGTTATCGATTCATCCAAAAGGCATATATGGCTCTCTTCAGCTTGCTTTGTTGAGGGCCATACCACAAATGAAAGAATGGTAGGAAAGTGGGTCAGGGTTGATGAGTTCGCTCAGTACCTGCTGACAAGCCTGGGTAATCTGAGTTCCATTTCCTAGGACCCACACAGTAGAGAGAGAACTGACATCTACTTGTTATCCACTGACACCCACTGCCATGTTTTAGAATGTGTTCCCCCCCCCAACATACACAGGCACACACATAGGAGGAAAAAAATAAATGTTAAAAAAGGAAAAAATAAATGTTAAAAAAATGGGTTATTTGAGAAAATGTTAGGCTCATATGAGTAATGAAATATAAATACATTTATATATTCTACTTTATTTTTATGAATATACTATTAAATATTAAGAGTTTTGTAAGGTATACATTTAATATGAGCCAATAAAATCAAGCTGTTTCTTTTTACATGTGTAAATTCTTGACTGAATATTGTGTCCTATATGTTGAAACTATGTGTATCTTGAAGCTATTATTTTCAAAATGCTGTATGTGAAAGTGAGACTTTTGGATGCAATTAGTTCAGGAATATTATCCCTTTATGAAGGGATTAGTAGGCTTCTGAGAGATGACAGAAAATTCTGATCACTTCACTATTTAAAGATACAAAAAATTAGCATAAGATTGTGACCTAGAAAGGGAACCCCACCAGACTGAAAGAGCCAAACAGGGATCATGTGTTTATCAGTCACTATGGTAAGAGGAACACATTTCTTGGTCAATGGACTGCTATGTTTTTATTATTGAAGTTGAGTTTACTAAATTCTAAACCATCTTGATAAGTTAATAAACTATATATATATAGTATACATTTATTTGGTTTTAAGTCAATGTGACCACATAAATTAGAATTCTTAGTCAAAGTGGTATCAATCTGACCACATAAATTAGAAATCTCTGTCAAAGTGGTGTTCTGCTCTAATTCTTTATTATTATTATTATTATTATCATCATCATCATCATCATCAGTATTATTTTATCTTTTTTGCAGCCCAATCTTTTTCCCCCTCCAGGTCCATTCTCTGATTATTCCTCATCTCATACCTCCTCTCCTTCCCTCCTCCCCTAGTCTCCAAGAGGATGTTCCCACCCCCACCATCTACCCTACCCAACCTACCCACTCCCTGGCACCTCAAGTGAGGGTTAGGTGCATCTTCTCTCACTGAGGCTAGACATATATATGTGTGTGTGTGTGTGTGTGTGTGTGTGTGTGTGTGTGTGTGTGTGTGTGATAGGTCTCATATCAGCTGCTGTATGCTGCCTGGTTGGTGGCTCAGTGTCTGAGATACCTCTGGGATCCAAGTTAGTTGAGACTGCTGGTCCTCCTATGGGGTCACCCTCCTCCTCAGCTTCTTCCAGCTTTTCCCTAATTCAACTACAGGGGTCCTAGACTTCAGTCCAATGGTTGGGTGTAAATATCTCTATCTAATTCTTTCTGCTGCTTGTTGGGCTTTCAGAGGGCAGTCCTACTAGGCTCCAATTTGTAAGCACACAAAGCATCAGTGATAGTGTCAGGCCTTGGGGCCTGTAGCTGGACTTCCTTTCCCCCAGGCTCTTCTCCATTTTTGGCCCTGCTTTCTTTCAGAAAGAAACAATTCTGGGTCAGAGTTTTCAACTGTGGGATGGCAATCCCATCCCTCCACTTGATGCCCTGTCTTTCTACTGGAGGTGGATTCTACAAGATCCCTCTCCCCACTGCTGGGCATTTTATCTAATTCTCTTTAGAAAAGGAAATATGAGAAAATGAGGGCAGTTTGGTATCTATCCTACTAGGCAATGTCTAGATCTCTTAGCCTTTTCTTAAATGTGTTCAGTAATTAAGTCACAGTATTTTTTTTCTACTCTTAGTAGAAAGAATTCTTGGTTACTTAGCTATGCTGTGATTTTATTTGTGCAAATTCTGTGCAAGTTTTATTTATACAGTAGAAAGAATTTTCAAGGTCACAATTGACATTCAAGATGGAAAACTTCAAGTCATTTCGTCAATTATGGAACTACAGTCAGATTCCCGATAGTTTTTGGCCACCACCTCCTTACAAGCCTCTGGACGCTTGAGCATTATCCCTCCTTGAGCCAACCTTTTAATGGGGACATTTCTGAGGCCTCACATGCTCTTGGTTTTAAAGCCCTTTTTGGAATCTCTTTCATTCTTCAGTTGGACACTTCATGGTTTTATCCCTGTTCTGGGGATGCCCTTATGACCTCATATGATCTTACAGAGATATAAATGTTACTGATATGCACATTACCTCTCTCAATGCTGTACCTGTATTCCATGTCAAGTAATTTCTATTGATTCTACTTATGTGTCAACAAATAATCCAAATAGCATAAATTAATCTGATATTTAGCATTTTTAAAAAATTACTTTGCTCTAGACTTCCCAGTCTCAGAAAAATCATATTATTATTCTTTCATTTGTTAGGGTTAAAATGTTTTACTTATTAATGTGTCCATTATATTACAACCAACCTGACAGTTAGTACCATCAATTTTAACTCTAAAAGCATTTGCCCAAACTGCTCCTACCTTACTATCTCTATTTAAAGGCTTAGATCAATTGCTGTGATGTCATGTTCACTGAAACCATTTTATCTATTCTTCCTTGGCCTTTGACTAGGATCGAGTGTAGTAACTCCTCCCTATTTAAAAAACATGAACTGCCTTCACTTACCTCCTCTCTTAAGCTGTTTACACATTATTTAGGGGTAGGGGAAGCTAGAAAATACTTCAATCTTTCTTCTATCATGAGTCTTTGCTATCTTCCTCTTATATTTGATTTTACCAAAGTGTACATCTATACATTTATGAATGTTTGCCTATTCTCTTTCTCTTCCTCCCCAATTTTTCTTTCTCTTATGATTTCATATTTAAGCTTATACTAACACCAACAGTCAATAATACTTATGATTTACATATTTTTACCTGTTAATTATTTTAAGTGCATTTTATATATTTTAAAAAAATATTAATACATTTTTAAATATATAGTTGTTCTTATTCATATACAAATCTAAATTATATTATATGCTTTGTGTGCTTTAATGGTCACTTTTCCTGTTAAAAAGCAACTAAGTAACCATATCAAATCAATGGGTATAAATATGCTTTATAATTTAATAGATTCTCAGAAGTTTAGCTTATATAACATATTATGTAACTATTTCCTGTTGATAGCCAGATTTTTATAAGAATAAACAACTGAACAATGTTGCATAAAACCTCCTGATAAATATCTTTTTACACAAGAACTCATCTTCTGTGTACCAAGCTACAGCAATGACATAGCTGAGTCAAAATTTATACACAATTCTAATTTTGGCACATATTGCTATATTGCTTTCAAAATCCTATAAAACATAGAAATGTAAAAATTGCTCCTTTTTAACATAAAATAATATATCTTAATGCTACTCCTTTTGGTGAAAAAGTTATGTAGCATCCAATTCCATTAATTTCTTTGGCAATATGTTGGAAATATAGCTTTGGCTCTTAAATTAGCATATCCTGGCTCTTCTCCCAGGGTACTTAGAAGAATTGACAAGGAAAGGGGAAAAGAGCTTTGAAATTATCAGTATTTGCTAAATATGGTATAGAGAACAACTACATATTATTCCTTTAAGAAATATGTAAAAATATTTTATAGGGTAGATAATTTACCTTCAACATTTTAAGGTCTAACTAAAGAAAAATAATTTTACATTTGCCTCAGTTTTTTCATTCTCACAATGCATAAATATTCATGACCCACCCCCTCAAGGAGTAAAACAAGATGGGATTTAATTTTGTCAGGCTTGGTCATTACAAGCTTTGAGTAAGTATGCTATTTGAAAATCAAAGAAGTTAAAGCTTTAAAATACATGAGATAATAGCTTGTATATTCATTTTATTTTAAAGGTTAAATAATACAAGTTAGAATACTTTGAATCAGAAACCATCTCATGGGATTAGTTTACTTGAAGATGAATTTAAGTAATTCTTGTGAGATGTTCATAATAACGGTCTAGAGAAACATTGGTTCTAAACTTCATTGATTCTGACATACGTTTGACTTTGTAACATCTCTAATTTAAATATGGCATATTATCAGTGACTTGGTGGAGTTAATTAGTGGTGTATTTTCATTCACAGTGGAGAATTTTAAGTCTCAGGCTATATTGTAGTGGACTGAGTGGTAATGAAGTTTCAGAGCTTAAGTTTTGTGTTTCAAAACTTCAGCATATAAGATTGAAATGGGAAATCAGAAACACTAGTATGGAGTCAATTAAAGGAGTAGTAATTTGACAATAGCTTTGCAAATTGTCATCAATTAATAAGCCATAAGATATTGTTATTGCCTAAAGATAAGGTCAGTAGGGCTTATTTGATATATAATATACTTCATACCTTGTTTATACAATTGTTTCTCATATTTGAATAGTGTGAATATTCTTTTAAAAGATTTCTTCACAGAGAAATTTACTTATGCCATAATTTTACTTAAATTTGTTACCATCAAACTAATTATACAAACCCATATGCTTATAGAACTTATATAAAAACAAAACAAAAAAAGAAGGCAAATAAAAATACAACAGGCAAAATATTCAATTTACAATCTTAATTTAATACAACAGATGATGTTGCCTTGCTGAAATCACTTAAACATGAATCTAATTATGACTGTTTGTCAATACTGGTCTCAAAGTGTCTGAAATTCATGGTTCCTGTGTGGGCTCTGTGGTCATACCATCATTACATGTTTCCAAAATAACTGTACAGCACCTTTTTAAAAATAAGGCTATGATATAATTTGGCCTTATATTAGAACAAATAAGTCATAAGTCTTTTGAATTATGTGATTCTTCCTTATTGGATCAACATAATGAGATCAATAATACTTTGCATCAGCATAATTCCAAATATATGTAAACTAAACAGAATTCAAATAGAGGAAGCACTTAGTTACATATTATCTAGTCAGATGGTTATACATTTTATCCAAAATATTCTGAAACTATCACAGACACTCATGACATATGCATTTTGTTTGTTTTTCCAAGGATAACTAGCATCCTAGTTAGCAGAAAAATAAAAACTCAGTGAAGAGAATGTAAATAAAGCTGGGTGAATAGAATTCAGAACTTGACCTAATTTGAGGGTCATTCATCTGAGTTCTGTAAAGTTATTTAGATAGAGTAAAACCATCTAGTGATTTCTATGATAGTAAACAGAGGTGTAACATATGGCATCCATTAACTACACAGACTGGGTTTACTCACTTGAAATCAACTGTGCTGGGTGAATCAAGGTTAGGAATCAGGACCAAGGGATCCAAACATTAGTTTCCTCTTGTTCTTTTATATTAGGGTAAGACCACTGTCCTGAAGTCTGGTGTACACTAGGTACACACGCAGAGCCATGCTCAGGGCAGAGCAGCAGCCTGATGTCCAGATCTGACCTGAGAGTAAGAAGGCATGGTGAGAGCAAGCACAAATTGCAAGACTTTATTTTTTGAAATGCAATTTTGAAGATGAAAAAACTGAACTAGATGAAACAAAAGTGAACTATATATCTTAGATTAATGAATACTTTGTATTTAAAATTTTAATTTCTCCTTTCAACCAGAGATGGCCATTGAACACAAGTGATGTATAACTAATCCATAAAATATTTTAAACAATTTGTGATTAAGATATATTGAGTTTGAATATTTATAATAAGCAGTTATATACTTAAGTCATATGAGAGTGCTTTAGAAAAAAAACTTTATATTTTAAAATGAAAATGGATGGCAGATCCAGCCGGTGGAACTAGGTACCAGAGAAATCCCGAGTTTAAGACCTTGGGGGACACAGGCCTTGAGCAAGAGCTGCACACAGAGCAGCGGTTTGGGGGGCCCCAGCCAAGCCTGGGCTCTGTGCCCTGAAGGTGGACCCTGCACTCCCTGCAGCCCCTGCCATCTTCACAGCTGTTTCGATCCAGCCAGCGGTACCAGGTACCCGAGGTATCCCGAGTTTAAGAACTTTGGGGTCTTAGGCCTTGAGCAGGAGCTGCACACAGAGCAGCGGTTTGGGGGGCCCCAGCCAAGCGTGGGCTCTGTGCCCTGAAGGTGGACCCCACACTCCCTGCAGCTTCCACCATCTTCCCAGCTGCTTTGAACCAGCAAGCAGAACCAGGTACACGAGATATCCTGAGTTTCAGACCTCTGGGGACTCCGGACACCAGACAGCAATCCCTGAACAGGAGCAGTGCAGAGCAGTGGCCCAGCAGGTGGAACCAAGTACCTGAGATATCCCGAGTTTAACACCCCGGGGGGACTCAGGCCACCTGTTAGCAATCTGTGAGCAGGAGCTCTGCAGGGCAGTGGTTCAGGTGTCCCAGTCATGGGGAAATAGCCTTATGAGCCCACAGGAGGTAAAGTACCAGCTAGTAACTACAGGACCAACTAATACCAGAGATAATCAGATGGCAAAAGGCAAACGTAAGATCATTGCTAACAGAAATCAAGGCAATATGGCAGCATCTGAACCCAGTTCCCTGACAGCAATAAGTCTTGGATAACCCAACATACCAGAAAAACAAGACTCTGACCTAAAATCACTGGTCAGGATGCTGATAGAGGAACACTTAGATAAATCTCTTAAAGTAATACAGAAGAAAATAGATTAAAAGCTAGAAGGCCTTACAAGGCAAACACAAATAAGTCTCGGATACCCCAACACACCAGAAAAACAAGACTCAGATCTAAAGTCACTGGTCAGGATGCTGATAGAGGAACACTTAGATAAATCTCTTAAAGTGATACAGGAGAGAAAATGGATCAAAGGCTAGAAGCCCTTACAAGGCAAACACAAAAATCACTTAAAGAAATTCGGGAGAATATGGATCAAAAATGGATGCCAATAAGGGGGAAACACAAAAATCACTTAAAGAAATACAAGAGAACATGGGTCAACAAGTAGAAGTCATAAAAGAGGAAACACAAAAATCCCTTAAAGAATTATAGGAAAACAAAAAACAAGCAAGTGAAAGAACTGAGCAAAACCATCCAGAATCTAAAAACAGAAGTAGAAACAACTAAGAAATCTCAAAGGGAGACAACGTTGGAGATAGAAAACCTTGGGAAGAAATCAGGAGTCATAGGGGCAAATATCAACAATAGAATACAAGAGACAGAAGACAGAATCTCAGATGCTGAAGATACCATAGGAACCATGGATTTAACAAAGAAAATGCAAAATGCAAAAAGCTGGTAACCCAAAACATTCAGGAAATCCAGAACATAATGAGAAAACCAAACCTAAGGATTATAGGTATAGATGAGAGTAAAGATCTACAACTTAAAGGGTCAGCAAATATCTTCTACAAAATTATGGAAGAAAACTTCCCCAACCTAAAGAGAGAGATGCCCACGAATATACAAGAAGCCTACAGAACCCCAAACAGACTGGACCAGAACAGAAATACTTCCCATCACATAATAATCAAAATTCCAAATGTACTAAACAAAGAAAGAATATTAAAGGCAGTAAGAGAAAAAGGCCAAGTAATATGTAAAGGAAAACCTATCAGAATTACACCAGACTTCTCACCTGAGACCATGAAATCTAGAAGATCCTGGGCAGATATCATGCATACTCTAAGAGAACACAAACTTCAGCCAAAACTACTATACCCAGAAAAACTCTCAATCACCATAGATGGGGAAAACAAGGTATTCCATGACAAAACCAAATTTGCACAGTATCTATCCACAAACCCAGCATGACAAAGGATAATTGGGGAAAAACACCAACACAAGGGGGGAAACTACACCCCAGAAGAAACAAGATAGAAACCCCCTCTCATCCAACCCAAAAGAAGAGAACCACTCAAATATAAAAAATAATGCCCAAAATGTCAGGAAGTAAAAATTACCATTCCTTGATATCTCTTAACATCAATGGACTTAATTCCCCAATAAAAATACACAGACTAACAGACTGGATACAGAAACAGGATCCTACATTTTGCTGCATACAAGAAACACAACTCAGTGTCAAAGACAAACCCTACCTTAGAGTAAAAGGCTGGAAGACAAATTTACAAGCAAATGGTCTCAGGAAACAAGCCGGAGTAGCCATTCTAATATCAGATAAAATTGACTTTCAACCTAAAGTCATCAAAAGAGCCAAGGAAGGTCACTTGCTTGTCAAAGGGAAAATCCACCAAGAAGAATTCTCAATACTGAACATCTATGCTCCAAATGTAAGGGCACCCTCATTTGTAAAAGAAAATTTACTAAAGCTTAAAACACACATTGCACTCAACACAATAATTGTAGGCGACTTCAACACTCCACTCTCCTCAATTGACCGACGAGGAAAGCAGAAACTAAACAGGGGCACAGTGAAACTAACTGAAGCTTTGGACCAATTGGATTTTATATATATATATATATATATATATATATATATATATATATATATATATATAAAACATTACATCTTAAAGCAAAAGAATATGCCTTTTTCTCAGCACTGCACGGTACGTTCTCCAAAATTGATCATATAATTGGTCACAAGACAGAACTCAACAAATACAAGAAGACCGAACTAATCCCATGCTTCCTATCAGATCACTATGGAGTGAAAGTGGTCTTCAATAGCAAGAAGAACAACAGAAAGCCCACATACACATGGAAACTGAATAATACTCTACTCAATGACACCTTGGTCAAGGAAGAAATAAAGAAAGAAATCAAAGACTTTTTAAAATTCAATGAAAATGAAGGTATGACCTACCCAAATGTATGGGACACAATGAAAGCAGGGCTAAGAGGAAAACTCATAGCCCTGAGTGCCTCAAAAAAGAAACTGGAGGGAGCATACACTAGCAACTTAATGGCACACCTGAAGGCCCTGGAACAAAAAGAAGCTAATTCAACCAGGAGGAGTAGAGGACAGGTAATCCAATCATCAAACCAAGGGCTGAAATCAATCAAGTAGAAACAAAGAGAACCATACAAAGAATCAACAAAACCAAGAGCTGGTTCTTTGAGAAAATCAGCAAGATAGATAAACCCTTAGCTAGACTAACCAAAGGGCACAGAGACAGTATCCAAATTAACAAAACTAGAAATGAAAAGGGGGATATAACAACAGAAACTGAATAAATTCAAAAAAATCATCAGATCCTACTGCAAAAGCCTATACTCAACACAACTGGAGAATCTGCAGGTAATGGACAATTTACTAGATAGATACCAAATACCAAAATTAAACCAGGATCAATTAGATCAGCTAAACAATCCCATAACCCCTAAAGAAATAGAAGGGGTTATAGAAAGTCTCTCAACCAAAAAAAGTACGGGACCAGATGGTTTTAGTGCAGAATTCTATCAGACATTCAAAGAAGACCTAACACAAATACTCTTCAAACTATTCCAGAAAATAGAAGCAGAAGGAACACTGCCCAACTCGTTCTTCGAAGTCACAATAACACTAATTCCAAAAGCACACAAAGATCCTACAAAGAAAGAGAACTACAGGCCAATTTCCCTTATGAATATTGATGCAAAAATACTAAATAAAATTCTTGCCAACCGAATACAAGAGCATATCAAAACGATCATTCATCATGATCAAGTAGGCTTCATCCCAGGGATGCAGGGATGGTTCAATATATGAAAATCCATCAATATAATCCACTACATAAACAAACTAAAAAAAAAAAAAAAACCACATGATCATCTGAATAGATGCTGAAAAAGCATTTGACAAAATTCAGCATGCTTTCATGCTAATAGTCCTGGAAAGAACAGGAATTCAAGGCCCATACCTAAATATAATAAAAGCAATCTACAGCAGACCAGTAGCCAACATCAAAATAAATGGAGAGAAACTTGAAGCAATACCACTAAAATCCGGGACTAGACAAGGCTGCCCTCTCTCTCCATATCTTTTCAATATAGTACTTGAAGTTCTAGCGAGAGCAATTAGACAACATAAGGAAGTCAAGCGGATACAAATTGGAAAGGAAGAAGGTGAAACTATCACTTTTTGCAGATGATATGCTAGTATATGTAAGTGACCCAAAAAACTCCACTAGAGAACTCCTACAGCTGATAAACAACTTCAGCGAAGTGGCTGGTTATAAAATCAACTCAAGCAAATCAGTAGCTTTCTTGTACTCAAAGGACAAGCAGGTTGAGAAAGAAATTAGGGAAATAACACCCTTCATAATAGCCACAAACAATATAAAGTATCTTGGCGTGACTTTAACCAAACAAGTGAAAGATCTGTATGACAGGAACTTCAAGTCCTTGAAGAAAGAAATTGAAGAAGACCTCAGGAGTTGGAAAAGTATTTCATGCTCTTGGATTGGCAGGATCAATATAGAAAAAAAGCCATCTTGCCAAAAGCAATCTACTGATTCAATGCAATCCCCATCAAAATCCTAAATCAATTCTTCATAGATCTAGAAAGAGCAATTCTCAAATTTATCTAGAGTAACAAAAAACCCAGGATAGCTAAAACTATTCTCAACAATAAAAGGACTTCTGGGCGAATCAATATCCCTGACCTCAAACAGTATTACAGAGCAATTGTGCTAAAAACTGCATGGTATTGGTACAGCTACAGGCAAGTAGATAGATCAATGGAATAGAATTGAAGACCCAGAAATGAACCCACAGACTTATGGTCACTTGATCTTTGATAAAGGAGCTACAATTATCCAGTGGAAAAAAGATAGCCTTTTCAAGAAATGGTGCTGGTTCAACTTGAGGTCAACATGCAGAAGAATGCGAATTGACCCACTCTTATCTCCTTGTACTAAGATCAACTCCAAGTGGATCAAGGACCTCCACATAAAACCAGACACACTGAAACTAATAGAAAAGAAACGGGGGGGGGGAACTTGGAGGACATGGACACTGGGGGAAAGTTCCTGAACAGAATACCAATAGCTTATGCTCTAAGATCAAGAATTGACAAATGGAACCTCTTAAAATTACAAAGTTTCTGTAAGGCAAAGGACACTGTCAGAAGGACAAAACAGCAAGCAACAAATTGGGAAAAGATCTTCACCAACCCCTCATCTGACAGAGGGCTATTATCCAGTATATACAAAGAACTCAAGAAGTTAGACCCCAAAGAACCAAATAACCCTATCAAAATATGGGGTACAGAGCTAAACAAAGAATTTTCACCAGAAGAAATTCGGATGCCTGAGAAGCACCTTAAGAAATGTTCAACATCATTAGTCATCAGGGAAATGCAAATCAAAACAACCCTGAGATTCCACTTCACACCAGTCAGAATGGCTAAGATTAAAAACTCAAGGGACAACAGGTGCTGGAGTGATGTGGAGAAAGAGGAACATTCCTCCACTGTTGGTGGGATTGCAAGATGGTACAACTGCTCTGGAAATCAGTCTGTTGGTTCCTCAGAAAATTGGGCATGACACTTCCAGAAGACCCTGTCATACCACTCCTGGGCATATATCCAGCAGAATCCCCTGCATACAAAAAAGACACATGCTCCACTATGTTCATAGCAGCCTTATTTATAATAGCCAGAAGTTGGAAGGAGCCCAGATGTCCATCAAAGGAAGAATGGATACAGAAAATGTGGTATATTTATACAATGGAATACTACTCAGCAATTAAAAATAATGAATTCATGCAATTTGTAGGTAAATGGTTGGATCTGAAAATATCATCCTAAGTGAGTTAATCAAATCACAAAAGAATACACATGAAATGCAATCACTGATAACTGGATATTAATGAGCCCAAAAGCTCTGAATACTCAAGGCACAATTAGCAAATCAAAAGATTCCCAAGAAGAAGGAAGGAAAGGCCCCTGGTCCTGAAAAGACTGGATCCAGTTTTGTAGGAGAGTATCAGAACAGAGAAATGGGGTGGAGGGTGATTGGGGAACGGGGTGGAGGGAAGAAGACTTATGGGACATATGGTGAGGGGGGAACTGGGAAAGGGGAAAGCTTTTGGAATGTAAACAAAGAATATAGAAAATAACAAAAATAAAAAAATATTGAAAAAAAAGAAAATGGATGGCATAGCTCTAAAACAACACATGCCACAATAGTTACTCAAAGTCTTAAGACACCACGATAGTTTTTATATAATAGAAGTAGACCATCATAACTTGAAGTTATTATTGCCAAATAAGTGGCCATTCCCTAGATGAGAAAAAGCCTTACATTAAATACTTGATAAAAAATTATTAAAACTCCCATTATACTCAGTTTTTGTTACTTAGTATTGGAAGCATGTTTTCCACAATAATCTGGTTTTCTTTTAAATTGTTCTATTGTTGTAATGGTAAAAGCCCGCTGTCCACAGTGACTATTATGAATGGTCACTAGTTTCATTTTAATGAGTAACTTGGCTATGAACACTAAATTTGTTCAAATTATGGGTATAGAAACGGCGAGTGCACTGAGTTATCATTGATCTGTGTATAAAGAAACAATATGGCCATATTGCATACATACATTTGACATTTTTTAATAACTGCTAGTATCCTTCATTAATTGGTGATAAATCTATGCTCCTATATGTATTCAAAAACAAGGTTTCCTGTGAACAATGTCCTACTCCTTTATATCAAGGATGTGACTGTTCAAAATATTCTGACAGGAGAATGATTCTTGCCCGAGATTGTTGAGGCTTTCACTGAAGTTTATTTTTATGGTATGCCTGCGTGTAGGCATACACTGAGAACTCACGTGCAGCCTCTATTTCTTGCCAAATAAATCTTTAGATGTGTTTGCTGTCTCGATAACTTCCTAAGACTCAACCAAATGGTGCAGGAATTAGATTAACTTTGAGTTGCAATCACTCATCATTCTCTGAGCTTTTGTGAACAAACTGAAAATCATTAATAGCATAACTATTTAAGGATGAATGATTATATATCTATATGCATATGCATGGTATATAAATACATGTGTCTATATAACCATACTATACACATATGCATCATGTATGTGTGAACATAACATGGACATGTACATGTTTCCTCTAAAAGAATAGTATAACATTTGACACAGCTGCTGTCTGATGTTCCCTGGAACAATTCATCTAGCTATTTTTCATTTTCTGAAATACACATTTAGCTCTATGCCATAAAGATCTGACCATCACAACAGATGTATTCTGTGTAAAATTGCTTTCAAACAAACATAGCTTACATTATTTTAAGATATGTACTTACAAAAAGAAAACCGAAATACATATGACTCAATCTTATATGGGTGTGTCTTTCCTGACATACTTCCTTGCTCTGCTTTAAGGAACTCAATCCGTTTTCCTCTCTAATAATGTTTTTGAAAACTTCAAATGTATAATTACGAATCTTCAGCCCTTCTCAAGTGATGTCAGAGAAAGCCTACATGCTCAACTGGTAAATCAAACAAACAAACAAACAAACAAACAAACGATTCTGCAGTGAAGAGAGTCAGAAATTACTTTAATTTCCAATATTGAATTTTTTCAGTGTAATTGTGTTCATTCTGAGTTCTACATATTTCTGGGTGACCTCCTCCACCAAGCACACCAAGTTTTCCGAGTTTCAACTTCTCTTTCTCCCAAGACTTCCAGACTCCCCCAAGTGGATATCAGAGAAATTTAGTCTGCTTCTTCTAAAATAACCGACACTTCATAATGAGCTTTAATCAATACGCATCAAGTATTTTCTAATTGAAGCATGATACGTGGAAAATTTCTTTTTTATGTAAATCTAACACTCCTCCGCTATACCCTGTAATTTATAATTCACTCACATGACTACCACTTCTTTTAGCAAGAATTAACCATTGTATCTTCTTTTAAAAAGTGAAATCAAACTGTCAGGTTCATTTAAGTACCATATTATGGCTTACGGAAAGAGGGTGGTCATTGCTACCTAAAATTCTATATAGAGAGCACAGATGCTCTACCGTATTGCAATCTTGACCCATGGACAAACACAGCTTATATCTGACTGCAGTTTGCTCTGTCATGGGGGCATCAGAATGTCTGGAATCTGCTTTAACCAATTAAGCCTTTCAAAGCAAAAGGGAAATAAAGCCTTCAGTAAATCCAATGAAGGCACCATGTCCCAGCCTCCCATGCCTGGTATCGATCTTTTTAAGTGCCGACTAATGAGTCCTATGGTAGTAGCAGATCTATGGTGTGTGTATCTGTGGTGCTCTCACTACACCGCCTCAAAGGAGCTAAACTTACACAGACAGTGGATCACCTGGGAAGGGTTAGGGTGGAAGCAGTCCTTGCCTGATGGCTGCCTTGACCCTTTAAAATCCAACCCCAATCGCTCTCCGCTGAAGACAAATAGACCCCATTCCCTACTTTCTGTGACAAGCGCAGGAGTTTGCGTGCAGGCGCTTTTCCTTTCAGGTCGCTTCTAGGGCGAAGGCTTCTGTTTTTGTTCAGCACCTCTCTTGCATGGGAGCTCCTGGCAGCGGCTTCTTTTGCCGCAAAGCATCCTTTTCCTCCCAGCTTTGGCAATTTCGGAAGAACTGATGCTCCCAGGGGAGGTGGATGAGGGGAGAACGCCAGGAATGGGAACACATCCATCAGGAGTCCCTGCGTCTCCCTTCTCCCCACTTCCACTCGCGTCGCCACAAATCCCCTCCCCCAAGCTCTTAGCACATAGCACTTGTGATATGTGTAACTGGGGGCGCGGGGGTGCGGGGTATTCCATACAAAAGATGCATCAAAGCGCAGACTCCCCTAAGCCAAACCCAGAGGCACCTGGCACCTGCCCCGATTCGCTGCAATTGGAAGCGGATGGCTTGGGTACTAAATTATTAATTTATTTATTTCCCCTGCTCCCCCCACCCCCCCGCCCGCGCTCCAACCCGCAGAGCAGAAGCCGCGGTCGCGTTGCTCCCCAACCCCCAACCTCCGCCCGCACCTCGCAGGAGTCTCGCACTTGTAACCGGCCGTCGCCTCCCGGCCCCTGGCGGTCGCGACGCACTCCCACTCGTGGCCAGGCTGGCGCGGCCGTGGGTCCCGGCGACGGGGGAGGCGAGGGGGAGGTGGCGGGTGACAGATGTACTCCTCTGACAGCTCTCAGTATCAGCCCAGTGGCTCCCTGCCATTGGCTCAGTGCGATGGACCGGCAACGCCGCGCACTATAATAACACTCATGCCTGCCAGCGGCAGCGACTGCGAGTGCGGGCGCCCGGCGCGGGGGATGCTGTGACCGCTGCCACTGCCGCGCGGGCGGCTCCCGCTGCCCGGCTGCGCCCTACCGCGCGGGCTCTGACCGCTCCCGCCTGGTCCCGCCCGGCCCGGCCCCCCTCGTGGCTGCATCCTCCCCCGGGGGCTCCACGTCCCCTTTCCTATCTCCAGGCGAGCACTGCGCTGGAGCCCAGGCGAGCGCGGCCGGCATGCGGTGGTGGCAGGGCGCATAAGGAACCCCGCGTGCCAGCCAACAGCGCACCCCCGGCCGCTCGCCCTGCCGCGATCCCCAGCCCACCCTCCCGGCCCCGGCTGCGGCTGCGGGCGCGGGTGCGTGGAAGCGGCGGCTGCGGAGGAGAGGCGGCGGCTGCCCCATGGAGTGTTACTACATTGTCATCAGCTCCACGCATCTCAGCAACGGACACTTTCGAAACATCAAGGGAGTTTTCCGGGGCCCTCTCAGCAAGAACGGGAACAAAACTCTGGTAATCTCTCTTGTCTCTCTCTCGTTCTCTCTCTGTCTCTGTCTCTATTTGTCTCTCATCAAATAGGGCATAGCCTGAGGAATGAGTTGACTGATGGACTTGGGAGCTTTCGTGATGCTGTTTGTTTTGCAAAGACTTCATTTATTCCATTTATTTATCTGATGGGCGTGGGATGAGAATCGGGTGTAGAAAAAGGAAGGAATCTTAGGAAAGCTCTGCCTAAATGTTTTTTCTGACACTTCTTCATAAAGCTCTCTGCCCAGCCAGCACACTCCACAGTGCTGAAGATTATCAGTCTCTCCTTGTTTCAACAGGACCTCCTAAAAATAGAAAGGAACACTAACCCCAAGTGATCCTGTGACATCTTTCAGCTTAGGCAGCTTGAAGGTGAATGGAGGTGTGGGTGTCTGGTGGAGCAGTGACCCATCTGGACGGTGGCTTAAGGGGACGTGGCTGAATTGAGCGAGGGTCTCCGAACGAGTTTGTTTTTTTTTTTTTTTTTTTTTTTTTGGCTCTTGGCTCTTCTCTGATGGACTGACAGGAAACTTCTCTCCTGAGAAGTTTTCTGTATGAAGCTAAGCAGAATATGCCCGTCAGCCCACGACTTTCAGCTTGCCACTCTTTAGAGTTTGGGGATATGGGTGGAAGGTGCTCACTGTGTCACAGTACAGACACTAGGAAACATGTTAGAAGAGAAAACCCACACAGCTATTCCCACTGACAAGCAAAGCTTGTCCTTCAGCATCCAGCAGGAAGAGCACTCTTGATTGGTGGAAGATGTGCTGAGCAGAGAGAGAGCAAGAGAGAGCTGGGAGTAGTTTCTACTTTCCACCCAAAGCTCATCATCCACAAAGCCTCTCTACAGAACCAACTCTCATGAGCAAGGGTGTCAGGAGAAGTCCACACTTGTCCAAAGGAAGAGAGCAGTAGCGTGGAATCCTTTTAGTATGACGACTGAGGGTCCAGCCAAAGTCAGGTGGTAAAAGTGTAAGACTTTCTGAAGTCTGTGCCCACTGTCAGACTTCGCCCTGGATTTCTCCTAGTATTCATCTGAAAGGATCGATAGAGCAATTCAAGGACACAGGCAGCTCAAAAGCGAATGCAGTTTTCTCAGTCCCAGACTCTTATATGTTTAAAAGTGTATGCACATTAGTAAATAATCCCCTAATTTTGTTCCGAGAATGAAAAGTTCTCATTTGAACTTTTCAGTGGATTGAGACACTTGTAGGTTGCATTTGATGTCTTTATTGTTCAAGATGTGTTTATTTGCTCTTTTTTTTTTTCACAAAGAGCATATACTTCCCTTCTTTAGTTGAGTATTATAGGATAGGTAGAGTTTAGAAGGATTATTGAAACTGTCTGGACTTTCAGAGAGGTCCGCTAACATTTTAAAGAGCTCTTCAATGTTATATATTAAGCTATGTTTAATTTAAGGAGAAGCAAAAGTACTAGACTAAATGGAGATACTTCCCTTGTGTAGAGCTAAACCAGTCCAGAGTTCATAGAAAAGATGAGCAGTTATCTGCCAGCCCGGAACTTGTTACACTGCAGTTCATTGTGCTTCTTCAGTCTCCTTAGGCTTTCCAGGGACCCGATTTGCTTGTGATGACTTCTTTGCTGTGTATTTGAAGTTAATGAGTTCTTCCTCACTCATGTTGACAAAGGGCAGGTTAAATATGAGTTTTGCCTGTGTAACCTTATGATTAAAATGGGCACATTAAAAGCAGCCACCAAAATGAGATGGATAAATCAAAATATATGTAGATGTCAGAAGCAATAAGCAGGACAGATCTGGTATGAAATGAAGCTCGTAATGTTTCTCATGACTGTAATGGCTGAAACTTGTAGGGTGTTCGTGACAGTCGTCCCAGACTTTTATAAGCTGTCCTGTTTGAATTTATTGTGTGTGTGTGAGTTTCATGACTTAAATGTTCATGTTTGTAATAAACTCTGTTTAACACTATTTCTTTATAGGGAATATATGTATATGTGTTCTAAATGTTTTTAATGAGTTTTGTCAGTAAGAAAATTGAGATATATGCTCATCCCTAATAATAATTGGAGAGTCTAGATCTATTGATAAGAAATTATGCTAATTAGCAAAAACTTGTTCAACTTATATAATGATGTATTCTTGACAGCATTTGAAATTATTTGAGACCTAGTATATGCTATATTTTTCAATTAAAATACTTCATTCTGAAATTTAAGAAATATGAAGCATAAATTGGCATTTACCATATGATGAAAAATTTCAAGTTAAAATGTATACATTTCAGGTAGGCTGTTTTAATGTTTTAGTATTTAAGTTAATAAGTGGTTGTATTAAATACATACAACATTTTAAAACCTACATTCATATATTAATAACAGAAAACCTTTTACACTTTTTTATATTTTAACTTCTTATATTGAATTTTGCCTCTGAGATACAGGAATTAGAATGATGTCCATGTTTAATTTTAAGGAGATACAGCTGAAGCCATTCACAGAAAAAAAAAAGAATTAAATTATCGCCAAGAAATTAAATTATTTTCAATGCCCAGTTGATTAATGAGTATATTTTAAATTTCTTCAAATTTCAGATTTAATAAAAGCAATTGTATAACTATACTTATTCCTGATATTAATTTACCATTTAGAGTTTTTAATATGGTCTGCTATTATAAATAAAAAGTGACTTGTCATATGTCCGGTTTATACAGATTTCAGTGTCTTTGGTTTGTTGCTTCTTTATGCAATAAAGCAGTATATTAATGAATTCATGGCAACTATGAGGAAGTCCAATCATGAAAATAACTTCTTTTCTTACTAAACCTGTGACTTCCTATATCAAAAATGGCAGCTCTCCTATAAACTGTTGAGAAGGTATGGTTGTGCATGTATATACACACTTATTTGTACCCCACTCTAACCCCAGCATTTGACAATCTTGAAGCTATTCATAAAATTTTCCAAATTAGCAATTTTAACACATTCAAAGGCCTCCAATTATATCATGTCTTAAAAAAATATTAAAGCAATGTCCTTGTTGTGGCTGTTACAAACTGCATCAACATCGCTTGGCATAACTTAATTTCATAGAATGAGAAATTAATCTTTTATTAGTGACACAAATTATTGTGAGTAAAGTTTAGGACCTTGAATAAACTTTTTGATCCAAGTTGTCTGTTTTTCAACTAGTTTGCATTAGAAACTACTTTTTGAATAAATTCATTGTTAATAGAATTTTGCACATTATACACAGAAATTATTTGACCTACTTATACATTTTAAAAGTTTTAATATATAATTAAATATGCAATATATTTACATGTCATTTCAATGTGTAGTATGAGTGTTGACGTTCGGAATCTTAGATTCATTATGTGTTGCTGCATTCTGTCTATTAGTTGTTCAGAATTTTTATGTCTCATTTAGTGCTTAAATATAACTGAATTAAAGTACAAAAACTGAATCACTGGTGGTGGAAGATCACATAGTAAGCCAATGCCATGATGTAAATTTTATGACATATTGTAAATCTCGGGATTTATACGGATAAATGTGATAATTGGACTAAAAGATACTATTGTGTCGTATGTAGTTGAAACCATTTTACCTTTCTTCTTGTTTCCAAGTACAGAAAAAATAGTGCTAAGTTAAAATTAAAATTATAATTAAAACATGAATTCAGATGTATTTTGCTTCCTATCCTCAAGTGGGCAAATATCCCTAACTTTTCATCAAGGTCTAAGTTCTGTAGGACGACCACCATTTTTTATATCAGAAGTCCTAGGCTCAGTAAGAAGTTAACTTATTGATTGGTCTTCAGGTATTGCTATTTAGTTTTGTCAACTGAACTGAGATACTCCAGCTGCACTGGGTTTCTAGAGGCGACAATGATATGCGTTTAATGCTCCTGTTCATTTTGGTTCTGCTTTAAAATGTCTTCTCTTTTTTTTTTTTTTTTTGACGTATTTCCACATTTCTTGTCATTCAGGATAGTTACCTATGTATTAGTTTTAAAGTACAAAAATATATTTTTTATTTTATTTGTGTGTGTATATTAGAAGTGAGAGAATTTAGGTTGACCTTAAGATATACCATGTGGTCTTTCGTCATCTAAACATAACTTGATTTTTGTGCAATTCACTTACCTTCCTGTGTCTCCTAGAAATTATGATTGAAAGGTTTCATTGACTCAGTAAAACCTATTTTGGGTATACCTATGGCTATAAGACTGAAGATGACGAATTCTGAGTTGGTGACACTGAAAACTTAGCATTGATAGGATACTATCTACAAAAGAGTTCATGGGTCAGGTTGGAATCAGGTGATATAGTGGTATTTCCACAGACATCAGCTTTATGAACATACTCCTACATTCAGTGATTACAGATTTTTGCAACTATCTTTTTAAAATCACGCATTGAGTATTAATGACTATGTTGAGTCTTACTTTTCTGAACTAAATTTTCTATTTAATCTCCGGTGTTATTATAGTAAAACTTTATAGCATGTACACCTTTACAGATATTATTCAAATGAGAAAAGTCACTAATAATAGAAAGTTTATTATCATGACTCAAAAAATATATAAAACACTATCAAGAAGAAACGCTGCTATTAAATAGTTAAACAGCTCAATAACTGCATAATTTGAGTAGTTACTTAGAATCTTGTCTCTACTCCTCAGATGTGCACCAATATTTGTGTGTTATTGAGGTTGCCAATTGCATTTTAATTTAAAAATGTAGGAAAGCCTAGTCGAACAATTTAATTTAATTTTATACTGGGACCACCTTTTTATATTTATATTATGTATATGTATGTGTATGTGTATATGTATATTTAAATTTATTGGGGCAGTTTTTTAGTATGTAGTGTTTTTAAAAATTTTGGATTTCATAGCAATTGAAAATAATATTTTCTAGGTTATCACTTCTACACTTCTTTTTGTTTCTTTCATTATTTTAAGACATAATTTTTCTATGTAGCCATGATTGTCCTAGAATTTTATCTGTAGACTAGTTTGTCCTTGATCTCAGAGATCTGTTTTTATTGCTGGGTAGAGTTTCTACTTTTTAATATTATATTCTCAAGTAATGACAACATGTAACTCTATGTATATTACCTATCAAAGTTTCCTATAGAGATATAAAAATCTCTTTTCTGTTTCTGTGTGTATCCTTCCTTGGACAAACTCTAAAGAAGTCAAAAGTCTTAACATCACTTGAAGAAAATTCATAATGTCTTCCATCTTCATTCGTCACATTTTTGTTGGATTAGTTGGCAGCAATACCTAGATACATTAGACAATGTCATAATAAGAAGCATATAAGCAAGAGAGGATGATACATTCCACATTTAAATTAACAGATTGTATCTGAGAATATAGCTCAATGGTACATAACATGGTTACCATTCATGAAGTTTTGGACTCAATTTTCAACATCAAAAATAAAAATAAAATAAAATAAAAACATTTTCAGTTAGGTTGCCAGTACTTTAGGTTTTTCTTACTGTTTCTAGTCTTTTCAAATTAACTCTAAATGCAGTTTTAGTCTGTAGTTATTCTTAAACAAATATAATTTGAATCTGAAATACTTAGTTTATTTAGGTGAAGACCATTTTCTTAATGACCTTATTATAGAGAGTGAAAATTGAAATTTAAAAGAATTCTGATGATGCGACAACATTATGACAGTTTCCTCTAGTGACCTATTCATGGAAGGTAGTGCTATTGAGGCAGAATTCTGTGCTCTGGGAGTTTGATAAATCACTTCAGAGAGTATAACAATTATAATCTCTGGTTTACTGTAATTTAAATTTAGGAAGGGATTATATGTTTCTGTCTATCACATTTTATGGAGCCAACCACAAGGAATATAATTAAAGTATAATTTTTTTATATTTTCTTTCTGAAACTTCTATCTTGAAATCATTTAATCTATTTCTTTTGATTTTAAAGGGAGCCTTGCATCCAAAACAAACAAGCAATCAAGCAAGCAAACAACAACAACAACAACCAAAATAAAAACCCCAAACAAATGCTTACACTGTATAATGTATTTCTCATGGTGTTTATAACTGGCAAGGTTTCATTAATTTTTATAAATGTATTGTTCTATATGTTCTAGCACAATATAAAATAAAGTGGGTGTAATAAATAATTAATACTCAATCTTAGTTGTTAAAGTAAATATCATCCATTACCGGATGTACTATTCTGAACTCTTTAATAATGGCTTGGCATCTTTGGAAGAAAGGCACATACTTTCCTCAGTGTGAGTACTGTTCATACACTAAGTGCTTGCAGTAGGAGAGTTGTGCTTCAGTTACTAGCAGTCTTAGTAAATGAGCTATGTAGAATTCAATATACAGTAGCTACTCATCACCCAAATGCTAATTATATTACGGTAATGAATTTTGTAAATGTAGTTAGCTTCTACTCTATTAACTTAAAGCTTTTTATTAATTTTTTAAAAATTTATTTACATTCCAAATGTTGCCCCCTTTCCAGTACCCCTTACCCAAGTTCCTCATCCTATCCTCCATTCTCTTTGCTTCTGAGAGGGTGCTTCCCTACCCATCCCGATATTGATTTAGCCTGTAGAAGCTGGTTTCATACTATGTGTTGATATTATATCAGACCAAACACTGAGGTTTCTTATAAAAGAAGAAATTATACTTTATGATTGCTGGGTCTGCTCTTGCCCATGTCTAGTCTACAAATTATTTCCATGTTTCCAATGGACCACTGCAACTTTAGAACTAATTCCTTCCTATACACCTTGTGTATATTGATATACATACTCTCCAATGCACAAAGAAGTCTACCATTTCTAGGAATCATTTCTAGGAATTAAATTACTCGAAAAACTCTGATCTACAAAACTTCAACTCATAAAATATTTTCAATAAGGCAACCAAAATATGCAAATACAAAGACAATAGTTGGATGCAAGAGGAAAAAAGTGAATTGATACTAACACTAGAGGTTAAGTCAAGAGCTGATTGTAACTCTTTCAGTTATTTATAAAAAGGGTTATGATAATTGTTTTAAATATATGTTTAACCCATTTCTTAATACTATGACATACCCATTTATAATTTCTATTGATGCTGTCCTTGTTCAGGTCTTGCTTAGGCAGCTATTTCTAGGAGACAGTCTCACCACTGACTTCCTGTTCCTCTGACTCTTACAATCTTCCTGTTGTCCTTTTTTCATTGTTCCCTGAGGAACCTTAAGTGCAAGAGTTGTGTTGCATATGTATCCCCTAGGGCTGGTTCCCCCTGATCCAATCTATGGATGTTTGTTTTCTGTCCAGTTGTAGTTTTCTTGAATTTGCAAAAAGAGAAGTTTCTTTCGTGGAGAATGAGAACAACACTTATCTGTGTGTATAAGAATGAGGTCAGACTGTAGTTAAAACTATGTTGGTCTAATATAGTATAGCAATATAAGTTCTCTTCTACAGTCTATGATTTCATTAGATCCAGATAGTTTTTTAGGTTTCCAGTACCAGGCATCATTTTCTTGCTACTGAGGAAACGTTTCCCAACAACATATGAGTACCACTGTTTTACCTTTGTGTATACCCTGCTGCAGTAGCCATTGTTGTAGGTCATAGCCTTCCATAACTGGGTAGGAAAACTGGTTTCCTCCCCACCTTGGCAGCTTGTGTAATACTTTCTTGTATTATGGAAGCTATCTCTGAAAGGTCTTTATGCTATATCCAATTCAAATCATATTAGTCCTGTGATCTAAGTGTGAAGTTTCTTTAGCTAGAGGGGCTTGCTTTCAACATCAGGAGGGCATCAAGAGAAACATCAATAGTCTATATTTTTGAGAGTCAGTTGAACAATCCTGACCAACATATTGGAGAGATTTTTTTTTTTTTTTGGCCTAGCGCTGTGGGTTTTTTTTTTTTTTTTTTTGAGGTATATTGTGAAGCATTGCCAACCCAAGTTGTATGATTTCCTTTAAGCTATATATATTAATTACTTATATTTATTGTAGATAATGTTGATAAATATAAAATGACATGAATACTTGAGGCTTTATCAAAGAATGTTAGTTTTGTCTATCTTTTCCCCTCTAACTTCTCCTTCCTTCTCTTTTTTCTTTTTCTCCTCCTTCTTTGTATTGACCTACAACAAACTTGCTTATGAGAGTTCCCTTCGCCATTTTTCTTTCCCCCTTAATATCCCATGAATTTCTTGTGATGACCAGTGTAATTGAAGTTCCAGTTAGACTAAGCTTTGATAACTCCATGGTAGACAGCAGAGGTGTTAGGATGAGGGAGGTGACAAACAGGAGTCCTGTCAGAAGTTGCCAGAGTCTCTGTGCTCATTTTATCTCTTTCTGTGAAGCTAACTCATGAAGGATTTCTTAGATCCTCAGAGCTTTGCTGGACCCTGTTGCAGTATTCTCAAAACAAATCACCTCTATTCTGAGTACAAAGATTGCCTCCCAAGTTCTGCTGTTTGGGAGTCAAAATATTATCGATAAGTTCATCCATAGTCCATATTGTTTGAAGCTGCATTAATGCTCGATTATAAACTTCGTTGCCTAAAGAAAAAATATTTGTTATCTGCAGAACCTGAGGTTGAGAAATGCCAGATGAAAATGCTGAGTATTGTCAGGTGTCCTGAGGGCTTCTTTCTGTAGAATTTGTGTGCTCATATAGTAGAAAGCAAAGAGAAACATGAGCTTATCTAATTCTTATAACATGTACATTGGGTTTGAAGGATTCATGATCGCAACCACTACCCCTAAAAAAGCAAAACTTCTAATTGCATCATATTGATAGGATTTTAATAAGTGCATTTTGTGGAAAACATTAAGTCAATAATAACCATCCATACTGTAGTATTTGTGTTCCTCAGGCAAGAAATCTAAAAACATGGAATTCTACAACTGTGAATCATTAGAAACTAGTTAGTATTGTGAACTTGGGCATGTACCTTACAACGTGTATGAAAATCAGGAGACTGAATGATAACTTATTGGGAAATTTTAAAGATAATAAATCTTTTCTGAATAACTATAAAAGTGTGTGTGTGTGTGTGTGTGTGTGTGTGTGTTTGTGTGTTCTCTTACCAGTGAGAAGAGGGGGAGACATAAACATGAAGTTTTCTACTTTTTAATAAAAATGTCTCAGCTGACATAATTCCAGAAGTGCCATTAGTCATGCCAAGTTAACTGGTCATTGTGGTGGTTTGAATGTGCTTGGCCCAAGGAGTGGCATGATTAGGAGGTATTGACTTGTTAGAGTAGGTATGACCTTGTTAGAATAGTTATGGCTTGTTGGAGGAAGTGTTTCACTCTTGGGGTGGGCTTTAAGACTCCCCCCATACAGTGCAGAACGGCAGTTGGCTCCTGGCTTCCTTTGGATGAAGATGTAGGATTCTCAGTTCCTCCAGCACCTTGCCTGCCTGGATGTCACCATGCTTCCAGCTATGATGATAATAGACTGATCCTCAGAACCAGTAAGCCAGCCCTGATGAAATTTTACCCTTTATAAGAGTTGCATTGGTCATGGTGTCTTTTCATAGCACTGAAACTCTTAAGACACTTTCCTTCCATATATATGTCAATAATGCATAAAATATCCCATTTTGCATGGATTTGGGCCTAAATATTTTGGAGATAAAACAAGAACTCCAAGGAAACCTTTAGATATCAGTCATTTCTTTAACTTACAAAGTTCATAAAATCATTGGAAGCTAACCCTTTAGGAAAAAGTTTGGGGTTTCTTTTGCTGTCTCCAAGGGTTTCTCTGTCCATGGTTGAAAGTCTTCAATGTCTTTTATCACTGAAGTTCTGATGTTACAAAATTAATATTTACACTAGGGGGCGGCATAACATTTCCTCTTGCTTCATGTTTCAAACAGTAAATATCCTCAAATTAATAAATATGTCAGAAATAATTATCACAGTTTTATTAGTTAAGTCATTTTAAAATTTCATTATAAAAAGATAATAAAGGTGTGATGTATTTATTATGTGTTTTATCCCAGTGCTTACCCCCATGTTAATTTGTGACAATTCTTTAACTTAGTTTCATGTATTACATAGAGTAAAATCATAGTAACATGAAGCATGTGTCAAAAAGCCCTTGACAGACAGTCAATCTTAACTTTGAAAGTGTCAGTTTTGCATTTTGAAGTTAAGGTTTGTGGCTTCTCAGTATTTTCAATGTAGTGGCTTTATAATCTTCAATGGCAATTTTATCTCAATTTTTAGTCAATTTATAATTTAGTTCAATCGAAATTTGCACTGGAATGTTCAATTATTCAGGGTTAGAGTAGCATAATGACTGTCATTTTTGAAAGAAAAACAGCTAAAATATGAAAGAATTTATAAAATTATGAAACTCCTTCCTTTTGTCCCACTGTCTCCATGGATTCTTTATGGGAACCTACAGAATCAGTGAGGTCTCTTCTATTTTTATTGGCATGTATTTTTATGGAGAATGACAAGTTTCATTAATTTTTATACATATATTAAACATTTAATTTTAATCATCAAAAATGATAAAGGAAAATCATATGAAATATTTGTGAGTGAAAAGGTTTAGTATTTACTAAGCTAGTAGAAAGCAAAGAGAAACATGAGGTTTTTTTGTCAATCCATAAAACAAGAGGAATTAACCTTTCTTGCAAGAAAGGGTGTGATTATATACAATCACATTGGTGTATTTCTACTGCTAATCACTATGAAATTATTGATGCAATATAAAAAAGACATTTTACAGATCATCACTTAGAAGAATGGATGCTATAGTGCCTGTTGTCATTAAAACACCCAGGAGACTAGTTTACATGCAGGCTGATAGTAACAGCATCTCAGAAATGCACGCTGTGAACCACTATTCTAGTATGTTGTATTGAAGACAATTTATTTTCATATGATCCTATGAGACAGGGCAAGTGAAGTAAATAACAATGATACATCAAATGAATTGCTCATTTTTGCTCTAATACATAGCATACTTTAATGACAAAAGATAATGTGAGAATGTAGTTTACTTGTTAGATATAATCAGTCTAATTAAAATACTATATCAACAATTCAATTCACAAATGCTTTATAATCTACTGATAGTTTGAAAGACTCAGTTTCTTTTGTCTCTGTTTCTTTTTTTTTTTTTTTTTTTTTTTTGGTTTTTCGAGACAGGGTTTCTCTGTTTAGTCCTGGCTGTCCTGGAACTCACTCTGTAGACCAGGCTGGCCTCGAACTCAGAAATCCACCTGCCTCTGCCTCCCAAGTGCTGGGATTACAGGCGTGCGCCACCACACCCGGCTTGTCTCTGTTTCTTAAGTCAAATCTGGACAATGTGCTTTCACGGGCTCCAGGAAAGACAGACAGGAGAATTCTAGAAACCTTGGCCAAAACCACTGGGAAAGCATGCTTTTCTGAAAACAAGGAAACAAACAAACAAACAAAAACCCCCAAAAACAAAAAAGAAGACATACTGTTTATAAAGTCAATTGATATATCAGAACTCTTCATGCTGGTATGCTACAGAAAAATTTTAATTAATACAGCTGTCAAAGCTGCAGAGTGATAATGATTTAAAAAAATTAGAAGTAATGAGGATGGGTGTGGAGGAAAGGACAAAGATATAAGGAGATAGGAAAAGGATTGAGGGAAGAGAAAGGAAAACATATGTAAGAGGAATCCCAGGTTCTATGTGACTTATTTTAGTTTAAATGACAGGAGGATTGCATGTCAGATTTATCCAGCACCATGCCAGTTTATGCTGGGATCCTGCATGTTTGTTAGTGACTCTGTTCTATTTTTTTATTGAATATATTCTTCACTTACAACCCATCCTCCCACACCCTGCCTTCAAGAATATGCCCCTCCACCCAACCTACTCCCACCTACACCCCCTCCCCCGATTTCCCCACGCTGGGGCACCTATCGAGCCTTCACAGGACCAAGGCCCTCTCCTCCAATTTATATCTGACAAGGCATTCCTCTGCCACCCTTTTGGCTGGAACCATCTACCCCTTGGTTGATGCCTTAGCCCCTGGGAGCCCTGGGACATCTGGATGGCTGATATCTTAGTCCTTCCTATAAGTCTGCAAACCCCTTCAGCTCCTCCAGTCCTTCCTCCAACTTCTCCATTGGGGACACAATGCTCAGTACAATGGTTGGCTGCTAGCATCTGCCTCTGTATCTGTAAGACTCTGGCAGGGCCCCTCCAGAGACAACCATAACAGGGTCCTATGGGCAGGCACTTCTTGTCATCTGTAATAGTGTGATACCGTTTTTAAGCCTCATAATTATTCTCATTTGAAAAAATAACCTATACCTGCTAATTCTAGAAACACCCACAAGGTCAGAAACAGATTCTGTATGCTGGTCAGCATTCTTTTGGGATTCAGCAAAGATACCATCTGTAGAGCATGCCTTCAACATACTCGGTTATTCTGTTGGCAACTTCAAGATTAGTAATAGCAAATGAAGCAGTGAATATAATTACATTTGCCTACTCTTTCTGGCAAACTGGTTTAGTCACATGTCTTAGAGGGCTACTCTGCCACAGGACATGATGACAGAGTCAACTGAAGATGCTCTAAGGAAATTTCAGAGTTGTTGGGTAGAAAGGAGGCCACAGAGACTGTCTTACCATCAGCTACAGCAATGAAGATTCGAGCTAGCTAGCAGCAGAATTTTGGCAAAGTAAAATGTTTTAGTTTCTCAAGAAGCCCAGTTCATTAAGGTGATATTTGAATCTGCCAGTTTTCTAATAACTTTCAATAAGTATGCTTTATGTACTATTTGGTGAACTTTAGTTTTATTTTGTTCTAACTGAAAAAAAAACCTAGCTGGAGTTATCAAAAATACACAAATTGATATATTTCAACAAGTTCTGGGTTTATAGTTTTTACAGTGTCTTCCATAGTTGCTTGATTCCTGTACTTTTGTTTATCTATAGTAAAACTGAACAAGGCTTTAGAAAGATGTTTTAGTTTGAATTTAAACTATATAATGTAAATTCATTAAATGTATTATGTTTATGGTTTCTGATTCTTTCTATATTAATTACTAATAA
The DNA here is from genome assembly GCA_964023405.1 of Apodemus agrarius. Lineage (NCBI taxonomy): Eukaryota > Metazoa > Chordata > Mammalia > Rodentia > Muridae > Apodemus > Apodemus agrarius. The sequence goes on along the minus strand of OZ030008.1, from coordinate 102,182,317 downwards.
CTGTAAATGATTTATATTTTGCTGTAGAGCAAAAGTTTTTAGACATTTAATAATTATATTTAATTATTACTGAAATGTTCTAAAATGAATGGGCAAATTGAGTGAAATTATTGTTTTAGAGTAGAATACAAAAATGGGATGAAAGGGAGAGGAGTGACCATTTGTGTTTAATACTTCATGACTGATAGTGTTTAATTATTTTTATTTTTGGAGATTATAATATAATTCCATCATTTCCCTTATCACCTTCCACCATCCAAACCCTCCATGGTCTCTTTCAAATTCATGGCCTCTTTTCCATCAATTATTGTTACATTAAATATGTTTCTATGTAGGCATACACATCCCTATATAGATAAATACAACTTGTTCAGTCATATAACATTATTTGTGTGTATGTTTTCGAAGGCTGATCATTGGGTATTGGATTACCAGTGGGTGAGTTCTTTCCTTGGGAAGACTCTCAGGTGCTCAGCATGCCTTGGTTACCTGCAGAATTCTATGCAGAGTTGATGCCTCTTTGGGCTTCCCCCCATCCACATTAGCATGTCTCTTTTTGTTCTTGTTCTGCTAGGCTAGGCATTCATGGTGGTAAGACTTTGTGAGTGAAGCTCTGGGCATTATTAAAAGACCAACTCTGCTTCAGGCTTTGGCTTTTAACAGTATCGTTGACTTCTTTTCCACAATGGTCCTTGAGTCTAAAGTGTATTGTAAATGTAACCACTGGGAAAGGCTCCACAGCTTTGCATTTTGATTAGCTGTAGTTTCCTGTAATGGCCTCTGTCTGTTGCAAAGAGAAGTTTTCTTATTAGGGTCAAGGATTACCCTTATTTATATCTGTGCTTAAAGTCAAATAAGAATGTAGTTAAAGATTATGCTGGCTTAAAAAAGTCACAGTTGACTTATGTTTACAGAAAATGAAAATGTTATCTGAAACAGTACTTGTTTTTCTGACTTTCCAAAACGTGTGGATGTGTGCCTTTCTCTTAAATGTGGGAAACCAAATTAGAATAGACTAGGTGGTGAAGGAAACCCAAGAAAATTAATGACAGAAAATTGACCAGAAAAAAAAGGGGTGGGCATAGAGAGCCTAGAAGTAAAAACTAAGCTATTCTATGCAGTTTTGAAGCGCCAGCCAATCCTAGATGTCATTTACATCTGGGTGTTCCAAAATCGTGTACTGTACCTCACTACTGAATTTTAAAACCTGTGGTTATAGTTCAGGAATCTGTTTTCTAAAGGTAGGCAGGTGACTCCTGCTTTCCTGGGATAATGTTCATCTGGCTGGGTTTCAATGGAATCTTTCCAGAAGTAGTTTAGATGTCAGGCATTCTTATTTAGCATGAGGAATGAGGTCGGGTTCTGCCCATCATTCACCTGACAGCATCACAATGGCTGCCTTTCAGAGGCAGAAGAAATAAGTTGCTTTTTTGTTACTTAAGAAAGAAAAAAACCATAAAAGCGTTTAGTTTGAATAAAAAAAAAAGAATTTTAAACGTATTAATCTAATGCTCACAGAAAGGATGGAGATGCAAAGCTTCTCCTTGAAAGAAGAAAGAGACAGTAGTAAGCACAACTGTCACAGGAAAAGTCAATTAACTTCGTAAATTTCCTTTCAAACACCTTTGAGTATTATAGTTTGTACAGAAATTAGATATAATATATTTGATATCATTTCATACATTTCCATGTGTAGTAATTGAGTTTAATATCAAAGAAGTTTTTTGGTGAATAAACTGAGAAAAGTGTCATGTAATTTAATAGAAACAAATATATGGAAGTGGATAGTTACGAAATATAATTCTAGATTTTTTTAATGAAAAGCATACCAAAGGTTGGTCATTGCAAACATGAATTTATAAAAAAAAATTGGCAAAACAAATATATGTCTATAGAATTCTTGTAAATAGAAGACATTCAAATCAGAATTTTCTGTTGGCACTCATGGTGTTGTTCCTGTGAACGGTACCATCTTTGTTCATTATTATGGATTTTGATTATACTTAGTTGTATTGGAATCAATTCTGCATTAATATCCTGTGATAGATTCTGCTACTTATCAAAAACTTTGGCTCATATTTACCTAAAAAAATTATAACTAATTTATCTTCTCCCAGAATCTTCGTCTGCTAAGCACTTATCTTGTGTCATATCAGATGCTGAAGACTTACTGATAATATCGCAAGAACTATTTAATTTACTTTTATATAAATAAAACAGCTTAAATACTCTGGACTAGGTGATCTGCACCATCTAACCACATTTTTTATGGATACTATAGCAAATGCATAAGACCATTTGAGAATACTTTGATCAGGACAAGTGTGTATCCATGCCTACTCTATCTGTCATAAATTTGCCTTGTTTGTTTGTTTGAAGCCTAGGACTTTGAGGTTGGTTGGCAAGCACTCTACCATTGAGCTATATCCCTACCACCATCATACCTTCTAGCTTAGTGCAGAAGAAACACATAACATAAATTCTCATAGCTTGTGAGACATGTATATCAAAACACCACAGAGATTGAGTAGCAGAAAACTTATAAATACATCATGTATCACTACATGCCTATGGAGTCCAGTAGCTGATGCCATTGTGTCTTACACTATTGCTGTCAACCATATTTATTTAAATTATTATTATATAATTTTTATGCATGTTTTGCCTGCATGCATGTCTGTACATGACCTATAGAACCTGCCTGCAGAGTCCAGAAGAGAGTCTAGGAACATACTATGGAGCGACAAACAGTTGAGGTCTGTCATGTGGATGCAAGAGATTGAACCCATGACCTCTGTCAGAGGAGCTAGTGTTCTAAAGCCTTGAGTCACCTGTCCAACTCCTCCTCATTTTATGAGACAAGATCTCTCCCTGAACCTGGGACTTACAGATTTTTTTTAAATGTCTCTGACTTCCTGGGATCACAGGAGAACATCTCCCTGCCCGACTTATACTGATGAGGGGATCTGAATTTAGGTATACCTACTTTATGGAGTGAGTCAACTTCCCTATTTTCTTTTTTTTTTCTGTTTTGAGTATTCCAGTCTATAGAGTTAATTAAAATAGGAAGTCTTGCCCATTTGTTAGCTCACCAAGAAGTGTTTCTCCAACACATTATCATGTTTCTTTTACTTCTTAGCATGATTAATTGAACAGAAGCTAAACAAGATTAAGTGAAGTACCAAATAATATGCTCCATGTGCATTATGTATTGTACCAAGACAGAAAAAAAATGCATTATTTAGTAAAAGACAATATGAATTTAGTCAAAGTTATAGTTTAAAATATTTTCTCAGTGCTTGCAACTCACTTTGAAATTTTTTTTCTCAGCATTTTTTATTCCTAGTGTTTGCAATTTTCTCTTTACTAACTATTAAGAATAATAAATGTTCCTACACTAAAGCAGATAAAGAATTACTTTCACAGAGTTCATAGCTGCAAGTCCAACATCAGTTTCTGGAATATGTTATTGAATTTTTCACTCAGAGGAATAAGATAACAGCAGCTGCCCATTTCCCAATCACTGGGCTTTGTCCTGCATGCTGGCACACTCAGGCACTTCATAATGTACAGGTTATCGGTCCATCTTTCTTAGAAGATTATTTTCAGAGAGAACACGAGAACACAGTGGACTCAAAGCCACTTAATACGTATTTGGTGAATACTTGTGCTTCCAAATAGATTTCTCTTAATTACTGGCTGTGCTGTAGAGGAAAGGGAGAAAGAATGCCAGTCACATGGGTGAGAACAGCACACAGGAATAGGGTAGCAGTCCTTGGGAGGGGTCTTATGAGCATTCCTTCCTATGAATTGTAAAGGCGTTTTCCATTGTTTCTGTCATCATTAATTTATTCCAGAACTAATATGATCAAAAATGTAAGCTTTAATGTAGTTAGAGGCTTTTGTTTTATTTATTTATTTATTTATTTATTTATTGTCTTTTAAAAATACTTTGGGCTGGAGAGATGACTCAGCCATTAAAGGCTAGGCTCACAACCATAAAATATAAAAGCACCCAGGGCTGTCTCTCCAGCCAATTAAAAAGGCTGGGCAGTGGTGGTGAATGCCTTTAATCCCAGCACTTGGGAGGCAGAGGCAGGTGGATTTCTGAGTTTGAGGCCAGCCTGGTCTACATAGTGAGTTCCAGGACCAGGGCTGCACAGAGAAACCCTGTCTCATAAAACCAAAAAAAAAAAAAAAAAAAAAAAAAAAAAGACTTTAATAATTTAAAGTTATTTTCAGATTATAATATAATTCTAACACTTCCCCTGTTTCTTTGCTTCCCTCCAAAATATCCCCTGTTCCCTCCTTCTTCATATTTGTGGGCATCTTTTCTTAAACAGTTCAGCTGATTGTAACAGCTAGGGGTGGTGGATGCTCCAGTGAACCAACACTTACCAGATACAACAGGACATAAACACATAAGAACTTCTAGACTCTGACAGCAAATGCAAGACCAGCAGAAGTTCAAACCAGGCCAAAAAAAAAAAAAAAAAAAAAAAAAAAAAAAAAAAAAAGGAAAAAAAAGAAAAGAAAAGAAAAGAAAAGAAAAGAAAAGAAAAGAAAAGAAAAGAAAAGAAAAGAAAAACACCTATCTAGGAGAACAGGAAGTGGATTCTCATGTCCCACACCTAAAAACAAAAAGCTACTTACAACTGATGCTTTAGTAAAATAAAAATCAGTTTTTCCATTGGTTTATCAATGCATATCTCAGTGACACTTGAGGGCATGTCACACACCTAGGAGTTAGATTTCCAACAAAAAACAGACTCCATTTGTGTGTGTGTGTGTGTGTGTGTGTGTGTGCTTTTTGATTATATTTTGTTTTTGCTGTTTTGTCTTACAGTGTTTTTTATTTTAGTTTTCTTTTAAATTTAAAACAAAATTAAATTTTTTTTGCGGTGAGAGAGACAATGCTAAGTGGGGTGGACAATGAAATTAGGATTATGTTGAAGGAATATGGGGAGGGAGAGAATGGCTAAAAAATATTCTGTAAAAGCAGTTTAAGCTATCATAAGAAATCCTGGTTTGATTCAAAATGAATTAACCAGTTATCAGGTGTTGCCATGCTCTCTTCCTCTCCAGTGGTTGCTTAGTTATCAGGGGAGACTCTCTTACATCTTTCTCCTCCAAGGCCTGTTGAAAGCCACGCTCAAGGACAGTCAGCCTTTACTGTAAGTGGATCCATAGACAAAGAAAGGGGTAATTTGTAGGGGAGAAAGAAACATCCAATGAAATAATAGATGTAATGAATGCTCCAGAGAAGAGAGTTTGGTGGTTTGGTGGGATTAAGGAGAAATATAGTGTTTGCTTCATTGATTTCATTTAATGTAAAGACAGGTGACCTAGTGGTTAAATTTAAAAAGAGAAAAACACACTATTATCCTATTGTCTTTCCTTGTACAAAGGAAGAGAGTTGCTTTGTACTTCACAGTTGGGCTCTGAACTGTCCATTTAACTAAACTTTTATTCATTTTAGTTTTTAGCAAATTGAATTTATGAATATCAAGGATGGTGAATAGATGACAGAGAAATAAATGAATAATGAGACACTGAAAATTCTCTTTAATTGGGCCAATTTTGAAGTTTTGGAAGATTAAGAAGAAAATTAAAAATATATATAAATTTACATATATATATGCATATATATATATGTATATATAAATCATTTTAAAACTCCATGATATCCCTTAACATTTTAGATGTGTATCTGTTATACAGAAAAGCTTAGAAGAGCAGTTGGCCCTTATAAAATATTTTTCTACAGAAATCTAGCAAGCAATTTTTGAAATATATTTATACTTAGAGTAACATTATAAGCATAGCAACTTTCTAATAAAATGTCTTAAAACTTCACATTATTATCAGCAGCAAGATAAGTCCTATTATCAGCTTTTCTATTACTATGTATGTGTATATTTTGTATGTAATTGTGCAATTTTCTTAAATTATTTTTTAAAATTTTTATTTAGTGTATATGAATGCTATATCGGCATATACACCTGCATGCCAGAAGTGGGCATAAGATTCCATTATAGATGGCTGTGAGTGACCATGTGGTTGCTGGGAATTGAACTCAGGACCTTTGGAAGAGCCACCATTTCCCTTAACTGCTAAGCCATCTCTCCAGCCCATAATTGTATAGTTTTTATCTACAATTTTATATGAACAGACAGATACAAAAAATATCATAAATTAGATATATAAAGATGTTCTGAGAATTTCACCAGTGTAACTATAGACATTACACAGCTTTAATGTGTATATATTTATTGTTTCTATTTGCGATCAGACCTTATATTAGTTACTATTGCTGCAGTGTTAGGTAAAGGTGTGTGCGTGTGTTTACAAAGTGCGTGGTTAGTGCAGTGGACTCCAATACAAAGTGCCCAAACTTTAGATAATGTGCAGGGTACTTCACTGGGGCTAAGTTTAAATATTAAGAGTAAGTTTGATATATATGTTTATCTCATTTTAAATATTTCAGTAGAGTTTTACTATAAATTGTATCAGCTCTGTGTTTTGTATTCATTTAAAAGTCTTAATGGCTGTGATATCAAGGATATTTAATGTGGTATTAGGATTAGAAATGACTAGGATAAAATGAAATATCTTGTCATGGTCAAAAGCAATCTTTTCTTAAATAATTTTTTATTCTATATTCTTTGTTTACATTCCAAAGATTCTAAAGGCTTTCCCCTTTCCCAGTTCCCCCCCCCCACTACCATATTTAAAGATAGACAGCTGACCTTAAATTATTGTAATCTTTGGAGTGTGGAGCAATGTAGGCGTAGTCTTAGATCTGTGTATAGGCTAAGTCTATCCTGTCAGGGTCATATTTGATAACTGTCCACTTATATATGCCTGTAAGTGGAATTCAACTTCAGATAATCTATCAGAGATCTGGAGATTATGTTGACCAGGCTGGTACAGACTTCACACGTGGAGATTATTGGTAGAGTATAATCATAACTACAGGTCAGATCGTAAATATGACATTAATAATTTTGATAGAATTGTTTATCCAATTCCTCAGTAAAATTCAGGAAATAATAGCCATCCCAAAAGAACACAGAAATACTGAAAAGAATATGTTATTATTCTAAGCAATGGGTTTTTATTTGTTTTCCTTAAGAGCAAAGGCTGCTCTTCTAGAGGACCAGGATACCAGTATACATATGTTGGCTATCAACCATCTGTAACTCCAGTGTCAAGGGATCTTAAGTCTTCTTTTGACCTACATGGGCATAAGGCACACAGGATATCCACATATAAACATATAATCAAACACTCACACATGGAAAAAACTAAATCTCTAAAGAATCTACTTCTGAATGTTTACCTGTGGGGCAAGTGGAACCCTTGCACCAAACAGAAAAACTTGTAGGGTCGAGCAGATCAAGGAACCCTTGCAAGTCTCATAATAGAGCTTCTAACCAGATTCCTGTCCAGGTTGAATCTGTTCACAACCAGATTCTTGTCCTGGAGCATGTGACCCCCCACAAAGAAGACCATGACAACTGGTCACCTAGCATAGAGCCCAAGATTCTCCATGTTACTGAAGTATCTAGATGGACCCTGGGAGTATAGTCAATGAGCTTTCATTCCTGGGCATTCTTTCCTGCAAAAGGTATTTAATCACAGTCATAGTTAATCCATGGGCAAGTCGTATGCACCCTTGTCAAAGAGTTTGGACAAGCAAAGACTGTCTCTCTTCAAAAACCCCACTGCAGAAGGCCTCTCTGCTCTCCTGACAGTCATCCTGAGGTAAGCCCGACCCCGCACCTCCTGCTCCTGCACCTGCTCACCTCAGGGCCAAGGGCCCCAGTTATCAACTCTTCATGGTTCAGCAGTGTCTAGATGCATGGTAGTATAAGAACAACAGTCTTGGTTCCAGTCCAAGCCATTTCTCATCAGGAGAGACCCGGGCTGGGGTCTCTGTCTTAGTCTACATTCTTTCATCCCCTGAGCGGGTGTTTGTATGCCAGAACCCGGCACCCTGATGGCAGTGAGGAAAGAAATTAGCCAAGGGCCCCTGCATTTCAAATCCACAAGAGCAGGGCTCTGACATTCCAGTGGCCGCTGGATAAAATGCAGATCCACATTTACCTCTGACCTTTACACATGTGCTGTCTGTGTGAATACACCACACACACATACACTCACATACTATTAATAAATTTATAAAATTAGCTAAACCTAACATGGTGTAACAAATATTCATTGAAAACTGTGTATGAAATATGTACGGTTTTGGAAAACTCATATTTAGAATAGTCTAGAAGGTCAAATATCAAGGATTATTAAGTTCTTCTCAAGTATTTTGTTATCAGTATATTAAATTCATGTAAAATTTAAACATTATGTAATAGTTTCATATTTATTTTTTAATTAGTTGTTCTAAGGTACATTTTTCATATTGGTCTTTGTGTATAAGCTAAGGAAAATTAAAGTGCATCAAAACTATACCCCATGTATTATTTCATTAATTAATTTATTGCTTAAAATACTTTATTGAAGATGTTTTTAAATAATTTCACACACATAAATAATGCTTATTTGTGTCTCTTGTCCAAACCGTCCTGTTAATGCCCCCTTCCTTCTCTCAAATCTCTAATGGTCATGAAATGTTTGAAACTACTTTTGGAACCTTCTAAGCTGTGAGTGCACAGTTAAATGCAGTGGTACTTCCTCCCCCAGAATCTCCTTGTGTCTTCTTCCCCATACCTTGAGGGGTTGTTGAGAGGGCTGATCTTCTGGGAAGCCAGTGGAAACTACCACAGCTGTGAGTTAATGATCACACAAGAATCAAGCCTGAACACCTTCTACAGTTGTGTGTTAATGATCACACTTAGTTCAATATGTCTTTTATAGTTGTGAGTTAATGATTATACTTATATCAAGCCTGAATTCTTGCTTATTTTACTTCTGTGATATCTTCTCCCCTCCCCCAAATAGTCAACATAGAAGTTTCAAATTACGCATTTGGTTTCCATGTTGTTTTTGTTTTCTGTCTTAGTGACAAGTGCCACTGGCTGCTATTCTAGAGAACCCGGATTCAATTCTCAGCACCCACACAGCTATCTGTAACTCTAGTTCCAGGGACTCTGCCAAATATTTATAAGCAATACACAATGGATATCAAAACAACTATAGATTATAAGAGGAAATTAGAGTTTCAGATAACTGCACTTAAATATATTTTTTATTAATTGTACAACATTAAGGTCAAGTATATTTTAAAACATGTATATGCTTGCACACACATGGATACACACATAAATCCCAGAGGCGGCATACTGTAATAGCACTATTAAGATTATAAATGAACCTCTGTCAAGACGGTGATATATGTAGGTCAATAGCACGTTCTATTTCCATTTCAGCCAAAAATAAGTAAATTGCCTAATTTCAAAAGAAAAGCACAAGAAAAATATATTTGTGTAATAACATCAAGGAATAAATATTTTAAGTGGAACAACCAAATGGCCTGAGAATTATCAGAAATGGCATAAGAACCTTAAAGCATATTTATTAAGGCAAGAGCAATTGTCATCAAATGATGTCAATAAACACAATATCAAAAACATGTACATTTATTGTATTTCTCTAACTGATCGACAAAGCCAATAAAGATCCTGTTGAGTGATTTTTCAACTATCAATTATCAAGAGTTCATTAAATATCTTTTTATTCAGATAGTCTTTGGGATAATGTTGGTGAAAAATACAATAAAATGTTTTCAAAACAGTATGAACATATTGAACATCAATAAATGGGAGTGAAAATGGCATATTTTATATCTGTTTTACCACACTATAAATGCCAACAATTAATGCAAGAACTCTACAGCCTAGCTACAAACACAATATATCAATACTACCTTCAATTTGATAAAAACATAATTTTAATTATGTGAAGTCGAGTACTGGCCAGACATGCGTAAGGGGTGGGATGAGATTTATATCTTATTTTGCTCAAAGCACCAGCAACAATTATACAGTGTAAAATCTTATTTGGGTTTATGTGCCAGCTCAGATCACTTACAATCTGGAGAAGACACACATTTTCATGAAGTTTGAATTATTCATAATATAGGTTCCAGGTTGATGCTAAAAAGCCGTATTCCATCTGGAGCATCTTAGGATACACGGCACTGAATAGATATACTGCATCTCCACAGGGTCTTACACACTCTTCTATTTAATGTGTACACTTCACCTAACCATTCATTTTGCTCATATGACATTTTTTCAATGCAGAAATGGAGTTTGTATAGCTTTGACATTTAAAAATCAGGAAACAGATGATTAGATTAATAAATAACACTGTATAACAGGATAAAACTTGAAAATATACTTCTTCAGTGAGAGGGGGTTGGGTAAGCAGACACCACCATCTGTGTATTGAGTGTTTAGAATTTACTACTTCCAACAGCCAAGGTTTGTTCTGTCTGTGATAGAAATGCCCTCTCACTACTTTCATCTTCAAAACAAGCATGATGCTTTCACTAAGCCTAAATGGCACTCAAGAGATTATTAAAACAACTCTATCTTTAATTCAAGAGTTCACAAATGTTAATGTCATGGATCATGTTGGAGGTAGGAGGATAAAAATAACAAGAAATGTGTTTTTGCCTGTGATAAAGAACTACAGGAATAGAATATTTCAAAGCTATGGTGTATTATCAGAAAAGTAGATTTGACCTCCATGTGCAATAACTGTATACATTCGACACATTGGATAAATATCTCCAATGTCTAATTTTGGCCTAATCACATTGTCCAGTTTAGTCCTGAAACACTAAGTATGCTGCTTAGTGTTAGCATGCTTGTCTGGAATGGTACCAATACCTGAGAAGGCTGAAAAGGAAATTCATTAATTATACTCTGTTTACTATTTCATTGTCAGCTCAATCATAAAGCCAATCTATCTCAACGGTTCTCATTAGTAGATAGGATGAATCATAATACAATTGAAATTATCTCGTAAATGAAAAGTTTACATCTATGCCTTTTTCAGAAATAAAAATGCATTGACACATCAAATGAAGCTGTTTGTATTTAAATTAATTATATAGCTTTAATTAATTGTCTTCTAGAGCTTCATTGCTATCTGAATTATTTTTCTGTGAGCAAAAATTTTTTTCACTGGAAACTTTCACACCTGTGTTTCATTTTTCTTTAGTGAATTGTGTTGACAGACATCTTACCTTGAATTGAATTACATTTCAGCATGAATCCACGAAGCAGTATGAACTTAACCTTTGCTGAACGTTATTTAAGTGTATTAGCATACACAGTATGCATTTTCATAGACACCATACATGTGTAAAGAGAAATACACTTTTTACCTACTTGTTTTATAGACTTGTGATTTTAGATTCTGACTAAATTGCATATATAGCTAAGAGAAAGTGAAAGCTCTTGGAAGCTCTCTATGTTAATATTTCAGTTTAAGCACACAAATCTCGTGATCTACCTCTTTGGATTCTTAAGTCAGTGAACTCTTGTAGTCAACTGACCTTCAGCTTTCTAGGAGAGTATTAAGATAATTTCTTACCAGAAGAAATAACTCACTTCTTTATTAAACAGGGAACTTCTCAGGTTTATCTTTCACAGTTGCTTGCAATAAAACAAAACAAATGAAAAACCTTCTTCCTTCCCCCATAGACCTTAGATCTGGGTGAAGAGGCTATATGCAGTGATGATTATAAAAAGAAATCAATTTCTGTTGCTATGAGCTTCCAAAAAGAACTTTATGATACCATACCTTATATACGAGTCTACCATAACAGAGGAATTGGAAGTTTCTGCTACATGTTGATACCTTTTAGATAGTAACAAAAGGATGCATAGTTGTTAATTTGAAGTGGAATGAAAGACGGCTGAAAGGTGGCCAGGATCAGAAATTACTGAATGACACAAACAAGAAAAAAGTATTATCTACTTACAAACTTGTCCAAAAGGAAGTGATGACTTCAGCAAATAAAATTAAAACACTCTCCTCAATAGCTAATGAATCATATTAAATGGTATGGATACGCAGTGCTGTGGAAAATACCCAAAATATATGAAGAAGATCCTAATGAGGGCATCTAATAATGAGAGTTACAGAATCACAATTAGCCATCTCTTCTCACCAAACAAACAAGTCTTCCTGTAAAAGAAAAGAACTGGGTTGCATTGAATTGAAGTATTGGAAGTACCCAAACAACCTAGGCTGTTGCTAAGACAAAGGAGTGTTCTCTCTAAACTGATTGTGGGGTCCCATTGCTGAGGGCAACACTCACACAGCTCAGTGAACATGAAGAAGTCAAGCTGTAGCATGTATGAAACCTTAACTCCTACATCCTAGTGTCGTCGGTATGGAAAGGCACTCTGCAGCCTGCCATCAGCGAAAAGTGAACACCAACACAGCAACAAAACCTTTGACATATATATGTCTGCCTACATGATATGCTAGGTCAGTGGTGGCACAGAACTGTGGAAATTGCCAACCAATGTCAAATTTGACTTAACTACCACACCAGGGGATAGAACCCATTCCTGGCACTGTTTAGGTGACTGAGAACCACAGAGTAGACATCCCACTGACCTAGGGTAAAAACAAATACTACTAGTTTTAAAGAAAAGGTAACAATAAAATAGCACCCAATAATATACTGCTATACTCATATATTGTGGCCTTATTCAGCCACTATCAGAGAGGCCTCTACCAGTTTCAGATGAGAACAAATACAGAGAGCCATGTGCACACACTGTGCAGACCAAGATAAAAAGAACACGAAGCACACAGCTTTAATGGGACATCTTCATCAAGTCTCTCCTCTCAGACATCAGGAAACTCCAAAGGAGTTGAAAAGAGTATAAGATTCAGAGGGTTTGGAAGACACCAGGAGAACAATGCTCTCTCTATTAATGAAGCAATGCCCATATAAACTCACAGAGACTGAAACAGCAAGAACAGTGCTTACTCGGGCTGTACCAGGTCCTCTGCATATATATATATATTCTAGCTTTGAGCTTAGTATTTTTATGGGACTCCTGAGTGTATGAGTGAGCGAATTTCTGATTCTTGTGCCCCTTCGGGGCTATTTTCCTTCTGTTGAGTTCTTATTTAGCCTCTATATGATGGGTTGGTTTTATCTTATTATATTTTATTTTGTTGTGTTTGGTTGTTCTCTCCTAGAAACCTGTTCTTCTCTAATGAGAGACAGAAAAGGGGTGGATCCAGATGGGAGGGGAGGTAGGAAAGGGCTGAAAGGAGTGAAAGGGGGGAACCTGCCATCAAGATATGTTGTATGAGAAAGAATTTACTTTCAATAATGAAAAAAATTGAAATTTGCTTGGTTCTATAAGGAAAAATGAGACTCTAACTACAGAAAATTGACATTGCTTTCATGTTCTGTCATGACATGTCGCCATGTTAAAACGTGTCAGAAAATTCTCAGCAAAACATTTGTCTTAGGCCAATAAAATGAATTTTCCTACCAAAAATAGAAAATCATTTCTAGATGTCTATTTGGACTTTTCTCTAAAACAAATGCCAAATGAAACCATTCACAAGGGAAGCTGTGTGTGTGTGTGTGTGTGTGTGTGTGTGTGTGTGTGTGTGTGTGTTTTGTGTGTTCTGTTTGTGTTGTTCAAAGAAGATCAAATGAAAGAATGAAAAATAGAAGATAATCAGGAGATTGGATCCCTACATGCAGACAAATAAGATTATTTTTCTTAGAACTTGCAACTGAATGCCAGGGGCCAGCCCCATCTTGAAGGTTCTTTCTTGTAGGTTCTTGAGGCCACAGAGGGGGAAAAGCATAGGTGGAGGGGAAGACTTGGTCTTATGAGATATTTAGGGTTTCTGTGTAACAAAAAGTTTACTTATCTAAGTCTAAGTTACTATGATGTTGTAGCTGACCTGCCTTCTGTGTTCCTCTGAGGCCAGAGACTGCAGTCTCAGGCACTTAGCACCTCATCCTAAAACAGCAAGAGATGAAGTAAAGGATTAACTGCTAGAGCCTTTTCCCTATTTTCCAGATGCCTTTTGCTTGTTGGTCTAGGGGGGAGTTTTGAGAAATAAACTTCTATTGAACCGGGAGAAGAGAATAACGCTGACAGAAAAACTTTTATATAAGCGAATATGCATAATCTCACATAAGTTCATATATAGCTTCATGCTTGCTCATTAGTACATTTCCATTCAAATCCAATTGGTCCCAGGCATGCATTCTCACAATTACATACTCACACACACACACACACACACACACACACACACACACATGCATACATTGTCACAATTGCATACTTACACAAACATCCATACTTGCATATGGAGCAAAAAGCCAAGCACTGGTACAGAAAGAATTCACCCATTCTGAATGAAAAATGTGCTCCAATCTTCACTCCACAGGGAAAGAAAAGGCTTCCAGCCTTTTAATGCTAAGTGAATTAAATCCATGTTTGTAAGAAAAAAGTATCTTTGTTCCTTTTAATAAGACTAAGCCTGCCTTGTCCTTACCATGAGACCTGTTCTGTCCCATGGTAAGGAGAAGCCTGCTTGCTCCTTCTGCTCTCTGCAGTGTCTTCTTTTTCCCTCTTTCCCTCTTTATTGTGCACATTGCTCTCTTAATTTTTTATGTTACCTATAGTTTCTAAGTTATTCTACTCTGCATTCTTCTTCTAATCTAGTTCTCTCCTCCTGCTCTGAGGTCACAACAATGCTCTTACTCTCAATGTCATTTCCATACTCTGAAAGCTATGCCTATACTTCTAAGTTCTTCTTGAGTTCGATTCTGTCTAAAGGGTGTTCTGTCTAAAACCTTCTCAGCTCAGTTCCCTCTCACAGTTCTGTTCTCAGCTCAGTTCTTCTCACCACAGTACTGACTCTTCTCTTTGTCCTCAACACTTAAACATCTTCCAGAATATGTGATCACATCTTACAAAGTTCATCACAAGTTCACACACAAAAAATCAGATGATAAATTGAAATAGAAGTTTACAGCAGAGGATGTTTACATGCATATCCATTAGGCATAGTTATCTATCTAAACATCCATCACCTGTCTCCACTCCACAGGTTTACCAAAGGTTTAAAACTATAACTAGATTATAAGTGAAGTTTTGTATAGATAAATGCAGTCAGCATTTTATCTTCTGTCCTAGCACCTATAATAAATTGTTAGTTCTGTTTTTATGACCTTTGGTTAATTGTTTTACAACCCCTTGGATTGTGCTCTGAGTAGAAGAAAGTCTGGTTACCATCTAAGAGCAATTAACTGGTGGCACTTGGGAGACTGGCAGAGTTCTTATTGCAGTTTTGACTAGAAAAGAACTTAATAACAGTCGTACTATAAAAGAGCTTAATAATCACAGATTAATCATTAAATCTTAAGTCATCTATTTGCCTACATAGCATCACTATAAAACAGTACATCTTTGTGGATCTGCAGAGATCTGTTCCAAAGGAGTATGCTATTGCTCATTACTATATATGTTTAAAAATAACAGGAAAGCCTATTAATAGCAGGAATCTTCCCTAAAAAGACTCCCTTACAGCCTTGCTTAATAAGGGAGCACCTGTTGCAGATTATATAATAATCCGAAGCAGGTTATTTCAGGATGATTACCTGCTAGTTATTAGCTTGCCCCATTATGGCTCCTGACAACTGAAGGTCACTCATCACTATAATTCCTATTTCTATTTTTTTAAAGATTTATTTATTTATTATATGTAAGTACACTGTAGCTGTCTTCAGACACTCCAGAAGAGGACAACAGAGCTTGTCACGCATGGTTGTGAGCCACCATGTGGTTGCTGGGATTTGAACTCAGGACCTTCAGAAGAGCAGTCAGTGCTCTTTACCACTGAGCTGCCTCTCCAGCCCCCCTTTTTTATTTTTATTTTCTCAATTTTGGCATTTGTATTTACTGAATGCTTAAGTTTATTAAAGATGTTATGCATGTCTAAATCTACTGACATCATCAACTTGTTCATTGTCTCATCGATATGGATTCTTTTTGATTACTTAATGTGTCTTTTGTCAAAGATTATTTTATATGTTAGGTATCTGAATTTGCCAGTCATTTTTTGTATTCCAACAAAATGTAGAAACTTTAATGCCCAGGGAGAAGATCATAGGAAATAAACTATCTTATTTTCAGGTAAGTTTGTTAAAGTAAGATTTTGTAAGCTAGTCTATGGAGAGTTTGTAGGGATTTTCAGTTATATGATACAGCTTAATACTGAACTAGACAGAATAAAAAATGATATGATTTCAAGATATAAAGATTGTAGGATGAGCAAATACTAGATAATGGTTAACCAAGAGTATACAACACATAGTTTATAATTCAGTTTCAATTATTTTTAGTGTTGTGTTAAGAGTCTCTTGTTTTCTGCTCATGTCTAAGCATAGTATTGAAAGAGTAGGTTTACGATGTCAATTGATGTCTATTGTATCTATTGAAAACAAGTGCACTGAATATTCTTGAAGCTGGTGATTATCTATAAAACAACAGTCATGACCATTCATGTACTTGGAGCCACAAAGCAAAGTATCCAAGGTTTGCCTCGTGGTTGACTCTTGTGCATCTCTGAATTCCTATGACTCTCCAATACTTTTCAGTGTGAATTACCCTATAAAAGACATATAAGCTGAAAACAAAGTTAAAAATGCCATAATACAGTAGCCAACCCCCAATTTAAAACAGTGTTTCCCTTGAAAGGCCCTGTTGAGTTTTTTTCTCACCACTTAGTTATTACTGAATTCACTGGTACTCATCTCCCCCATCTACAACAGCAACAGTTCCTCTGAAACTGAGGTGATATCTAAGTGCCTAATGAGAACTGTGTGTTATATTCCTATGGGATTTTCCTACTTTTCTGAATTTATAGTGTTTTAGAACTAGATAAGATCCTGAAGGTAATTATTCTAACTCTATTAGGACATTTGAATGCTGAGGTCTGAGGAGAGATTACATAACCAACATGTCTAAGTTCATTAGATGTTAACTCTTAGAATCAACCCATTTTAATTCTCAGTTATATTTAATAGAAGATAGGAATTCTATACTAAATTCTTTTGTTTTGCTCTTGTATAAGAAACAATGGTAAACACTCTTTTCCAATCTTTTACTTACACTTATACAGACTGTATAGGTAATTAACATATAAACTTTATGTGTTTTGGTTGTTTTATATTTGAAAGAAAGGTTCATGAAATAATTCTGTCAGTTACACTTTTAAATGTCATGCCACACAAAAGTAAAGTTCAGAGAAATTCTACACATTGGCCACAGATAGTAAACTTTGTCCATAATGAGCCATTCCTCAATTTCATTTTGAAATTCTACTTTCAGTGAGTGTTGGGCTCCTCAACTCCTAGAAAGATTAATACAAGTGATATTATTGTATTACAATAAAAAACTTAACACTGGAAACTAGACATAAATAAAATTTTGTCTTCCTGGATAGGGAAAATAATCTTTAAAGAAGCCTAGGTTAGTAATCTGTACCTACTCTCTCTGTCATCCAGCAGGAAAATGAAGCCAATGGAAAATGAACTCTGGTAATCCTCTCCAATCTTTACACTGGCATTTGGTTTATCTATTATTATATCATTCATTGACACAATATAATATATGCCATGTAAAATATTATGCTTGTTTCATATTCATTATTAATATTATTGTAATTAGCAATACTAAAATATTGACAGCATCTTTAGCTAGTTGATTCTGCATGTGTAATTAGGATTTATGGTATCCCTAGTGTTATACTTGCACTCTCTTTTAATTCTACTTGATCAGGAGCAATCAGGACAATACTTACTTAGATGAAATAAAATAGATACTTGCAGTTTATAATCTATACATGAAGTATAATTAATATTAAAATATATTCAATGTTTGTAGTTAAAGAAAATTATAGAAGATGTTTTCATTGCATAATGGTCTCTCTGTGGAGCCTACAGATTTCTCTGTTACAGTCCATATATCATTGTTAGTTGTATTAGTTTTTAAAGCAATTATTTTCTCATGAAAATAAACAAGAAAAATAGTACAATAAACTAATAAGAACTTAACATTTAAAAACTTCTGACATAGGGCAATTGGGCTTGATGGTATTAGTATAAAATTATATGGGACAAAAAAGTTATTACCCTGACAAATGAAAATGCCTGTTAGAAAACAATGTAAGGAGCAAGTGAATAATGGAAACTCTGTCCTAAATGGGGTGTTTTCATCAAGCTCTTCCCTTAGAGGTTGAGAGAGCTATGCCAACAAAGGAAGAAAAAAGGGGGTCAGAGTCAGAGGGGGATGGGTGGCATCAAGGAGCAGTCTCTCCAAACAGTAGGACTGATTCATAGATGAACTCACAGACTACGGCAGCATACACAAGGTCTCAAAAAGGTAGAACCAGATGGGGTCCCAATGCTGAGAGAGGAAATGGGCACACACTTCCTTCCCTAACCAAGAAGCTAACACAACTGCCATCCACTTGCAACGAACAGAATAGTTTGCCCCAGTGAAGACTATTGTATACATTAACCAACATTAGATAACCAACACTAAAGAAACTCAATGCTATTTTTACAAGCTTTTGCCTCATATTGCTTTCTTTGGGCATTTTTTTTCTTTTATTGACCTTTTGTATATTGTGGTTTCCAATTTTGTTTTTGTATGTTTTCTGTTTCTTTTGTGTGAGTCTATGTGTTTTATGATGCTGGATTGGTGGCGAGGAGAAGTTATGATCAGAATACATTTCATAGCTATATAAAGAAGCAAGTAAAATGAATGTTTTTCATCCCATCTGTTAAAAATACTAATATTAAATAGTCACGGAATACTAGACTTGAACTAAGCCAAGTTCTAAACTGGTTTTGGGAATAGGGACCATTCAGAGCTAGTTATTTAAAAAAAACACATTTTTGTGCATAAGCAAATAAGCATATAACTATCAATATTTTTAAAGTTTTATACATTTACCTTAGTCTGTAGTGGGGCTTGGTCAGGCATTTCCTCTAAGGTACAAATGTCAAAGTGTTTTGTATTTCAATCAGAGTTCAGGCCCTACCTACTGATTATTTTTCACTCAGCTTTAATGAACACTTTGGCAAATGACACAAAATTTAAAGTTTTCTTTCCTTTAGAGAGTTGATTTTAGAGTGACAATAAAATAAATGATATACCAAATAATAGCTAAGCGACTTCAGATTTGTATCTTAAGCATTTAGTTTCTAAATTTGTAGGAGTAGAGAAGGAAAGGAGAAAGCAAAATGCAATAACTTTGTCTGCTTGGTAATGGGGTCTCCTCCTCATGTGTAAAAGACTGTTAGCCTAGGAGAGTGTGGATCCCATTCAGCAGTATGTAAGTAAACGGATATTGGTTGAATTTCCTAAGAAGATAAAGCTTGGAAGATTTAACATGTGAGTGGGAAATATCCAGAGGAAGTAGAACCTTTTCCTAGTCAACCCCAGTTCTGTTTATCAGAATTTTGGGGAACTGTGTTCCTTACAGAGGGTCATGTGCATCATAAATCAGTGGCCTGAGCCCCAAGTCTGAATTGACTGTCAGAAATGGAAACACTGAGCCATGAGTTGTCGGTCCACCCTTTAATATTATAGGCAGAAAAAACATATTTCCTACTTATTCTGAATCCCACAAGAGAATTGAAAGCCAGTTAATCTGTGCAGCCAATTTCTCTACATTGCAAGGATTCCAGATCTCTTAAACAATTTATTTGGGATTTTGTCTTAAAAATAGTTTGAAACCAAAGCATTTTAATTACTGAATTGCCAACTAGGTACACAATACCCAACTTCCTTTTTCCATTTACTAACATCTGTAAACAGGACATTGAAAAGGAGTGTGATTATTTTGATTATTCTTGATATATCCTTCTTTTCAAGACAGTAGTTATTATTATTATTTTTTAAAATAATTTTACATCCTATGTTCAATATTCAATCTCAAATGTATTTCAAAACACTGATGAAAACTTTCCATTATCATCTTTATAACAACAAATTATGTAATCATAGTAAAACCAATCAGAGTTCTTGATGGGAAGGGGCTCATTTATACTAAAGCAGCTTAAAACTTTTGCTTCTACACATTCTTCCCCTACCTTTCCATGCTCCAGGATGGACCAGCAGTGTAGTCAGATAGCCCTGTAGTTTTCTAACAATTTGTAAAGTAAAATGCAATTGTCTTAGCACTTTTTTCTTTCAAACTTCATACAAATATTGATAGACTTTTTGCATACATGACACTTACTGTAATAAACATATTCTAATGGATCAAGGAAATAACACAAGTAATAATCATTGAATTAAATAACTGAGAAATAAAACAACATACTGAAGATCTGGATTTCATATTGCTACATCTTAGAATTCATTAATTAACTAGTTGCTGAATTCTAACAGGTGCTTAGAAATTATAGAACCAAATATGGTGTACCTACTTGTAATAATTATTTTAATTATTATTTACTCTTGCATTCTTTCCGATTTATTCTATAGTTCTTGAAGTATTATCAACAATGCCCAATTCAACTAGGTTAGAGAAGATTTTTTTTCTTTTCTTTCTCATATTGGAAGCCAACTGTTTGGCCATGTTGTAGATGATATTCCCCCTCAAGCGTTCAAACATGAATAAGAACTAGTTATCAAAAAGGACACAAACAGAACAAAATACTTTCTTGTCTATATCAATTAATTATGATTCCTTCCTTGGTCAATGTAGTTACAGAGTTTATGTAGAAAAAGAGAGACAGTGAATTAGGAGGTGAGAAGATAAAGTGAAACAAAGACAGAAGAAGGAGGGAAAACAGGGAGGCAGAGGAGGGAATGGAAAGTGTTACATTGCTTTCCTTGGCAGTGGAGGCAAGAAATCTGGTATTCTTTAGAAGCAGAGTAACAAGAGTAATGCCTCACACCATTACATCTCTTCAAAGGAATGCAATGTGGAAAATACCATTAATTAAGCTAGTTGAAACCTATTTTAAAATGCTGGATAGCAAAATCGATGAGTTAATAATTTTGTGTTGGGTCCCTAAGTTTCTGTTAATTCATTTGAGAAGCTATAGGAATGAATATAAATGGAAAGATATACTTGAAGGTTCTGCCAACCTTAATTTTCCATATTGTACAGTATGTATACATGAGCATGAGTGTGTGCGTGTGGGCTACAAATCTCTCTCTACACTGAAATTAACATCTATTTAAAGCCTTAAATGTTATTTTCATATTACTTTTTGTTAAAAAAATGTCATCTGTGCACAAGATTCAGAGATTTTTACTAATGCTGGCATAGAAGAGTGGATAGTTACTTTTCTCATTATTTTCTTCCTTTATAGAGATAGTTGTTGTATTATAGTCATAAGAAAAATATTCTGCAAGACAATTATGCTCAACGATTCTGTGTGTATTAACTTACTTCTCCAATTATATGTGCATGTTATGAAAATAATTCATGTACATCCAACAAAATAGGTGTTTTTCAAAACGAAGCTGTACTTCATCTGAAATAACTACCTATCATGCTTCTCACCCACAAAAAGGATCTCCTAAAGAATTTAGCAATTATATCAAACCAGATGCTCCACTTCAAATGTAAAGAACTGCCGTAACATCATAAATCTGTGTCTCTTTTCCTCTATTTAGAAGATCCTAAGCAGTACCACAAACTAATTACTGTTGTTCAAGGTACTGTAATCATCCTGTATAAAGGATCAGTACATAATAACAATATAACAGTTAATCTTTTATGTATATAAGGGAAGAGTTATTAATAAAAGCAAATAAAGATCTGTATCACCTTATCCTTTATGTTTTAGTAAACCTGCATTAGTCGATATTAAGTTGAGTTCAATGAGAACTGACTAATTTATTATCTCATTCTTGACTACTAAAATATTAAAACCAAGTTCAATTTTATATAATCCATTGTCTCTGTTGAAATACCATGAATAAAAGCTTAGAATTAGAAAATGACTTAATACCTTCAACATAGTGCTTACATTTGAAACAGTTGATCGTGATATGTTTAGGTCAGATAATTATTTATTTTTGTTTTAGGGGATTTTGATATTTGATGTTTGTCATTTGTTTGAATGTGTTTCATTTGAAGTCAAGGTCTTGTCATGTAGTCCAATTTGGCCTTGAATTTATGATCCTCCCACTTCAACCTTGTAGCTATTAAGATTATAACCATTAATCTCTCTTTTGTACATAAACAAAATGACTATTGCTCAGTTACTCTGCCCAATAACACTGCCCAATGAAAAGAACAGCAAAACAGCAAAAAAACCTACTTTATTTCTAAACCCCACTGCATTAAATTTAATGGTTCTCATGGTTGTATTAAGATATTTTAATGTCTTAATCCTATTTGGAATCCTAAAGGGAATCAGGAAATTTCTTCATGGAAAAGCCAATTCAAACTGTCTAAAATCATTATGTTATTAACAGTTTAATTCTGTCATCTTTTTATCCTGCTTAAATTATTTTCATTCATATATGCAGCTGGCACAGGATATAACAAAATTACAACTATTCCAGGCACTTTTGTGCAATAATCATTTGTGTAGAAAATGATAGTAGGGAGTAAGAAAGAGTTTTATGTAGCCAAAAAAGTCATTGTCATAGCAGTTGGAACTCTGCACTCTGGGGAGCCTTAATTGCCCTTCCTTTCTAGGTCAAGAGACAGTGTCAAGAATCAAAGACACTTCTACTTGCCAGATTGAAATTTTTAACATTACATACTCCAAAATGAATGGTATACTTTCATCTACCTTATGTCTTATTTTGAAGTATTTTTAGCTAAACTTGCTAATCATCTATCATCTATTCTTATGCTCATAATATAATTATTTACTCTTTATTCATGACTCCTTCTTTTCATGGTGGACACTGAAACCTGTGGTAACATTCCTAGATCATAAAACCCAGGAACTGCAGGAACCCAACCTTGAATGAAAGGCTTCATTATTTTGTCTCAAGCCTATTTTTCTTCCTAGTACAATTATGTGCTTGTAATACATGAAAGCTCACTGTATCTCTTTTCTCACCTGTGCCACTGTTACTATTTTATAAGGAGAGGGCACATTCTATTCTTCATTCTAGCTTTGTTATATCTCCCTGGAAAAACAACTTTAACCAACTCCTTAGACATTCTATCAATAACCCATCTTCCTAAAAGTATTCAAATCAGATCAGGAATTCTGTAAAATCATAGGTCATCTAAACAATATTATTTTATAAAGGTTTAACTTCATGCTAATATGCAGGAAAACTTCTAGAACCCAGGAAGTAAACATACCAGCTACAGGCAGTGAGAGTCTCCCCATGCCCAATTTCAACATCCCAGATATGTGAAGAGTACAGCAATGGAAAACAAGAAAAGGAATACAAGTAGCAGAAAGCAACCCTGGGAACAAGCCTCTGGTTCTGTGCTTCTCCAGGAGTCTCCCACCTGTACTTGTGCAAAATGGTGACCTGTCTCTAGGGAGCTCACTTACCCACTACAGATTCTCCTGCATGGCATCTGCCAATTGCCATATTTTTGGGTACTAATATAAAAAAATCTTTTCTTTTTTTAATTTGCTAATTACTCTTTATGCTAGAGTGCACTGTGCAGGATGTGTTACAATTCTGTGTGTGCTTGCGTGTACATATTTGCATGTTTGCATGTTCCCTGATCATAATGAAAATTGATCCCAAGTAACCTCTCACTGCACTGTCTCATTATTTATTACAGCGGCATGCCTGTTTTGATCTCATTTAATGTTCTAAATCATGGTGATATTTGATAAATTAAATACATTGTTATTTGCACATACAATGTAGTTTACATCAGAAATTGTCTTTGATGTTGTACAGCCTCTGGATTTTTACTAAAGCAACAATATCTTAAAATTAACTGTGAAACAAATTCTTAAGGATGTCTGTTAAGTGACTTTGCAATCATGTAAAAATCATAGAGTGAGCCTATAGAAACAATGTAACTGAGCTTTTAATAGCGTCATGATGAAAGCAAGAGACATGGAGGTAGCAAGAAATGTGAGGTTCTTTGAGGTATGAAAGTGCACTGCTTAAATAGATTTACAACTTTAGATAAAAGGATTATGCTCTATTGTAATGCTAGAAATAAAAACTAGTAAGTATGTAAAATGGAGCAGTAATTTGCTATCATTATTATATATCATGCAAAATTATATATGCTGCAATTCTGTATGTCTTTGAGTACAGTGGGTTTTCTTTTTTCCAGAATCACTACAGAAACATGAGTAATTTCTGTAATGATGCTGCAATAGCTATATACCATTGGGCAATAATGACTTTGTATATATTTTTATCTTATGGAATCATTGTTATATATATATAATTTTAATAGGCCATAAAAATCCTTTGATTTTATTTATTTTTCTTTTCTTTTCTTTGATTTTATAATGTGGTATTTTTATCATGAAGTGACTTTTTAACTCTCTTAGCCATCTAATTCACCTATTTTTTTTCTGGGTATTAATTTTTATAATAAATTATGATGCTTAACATCGAAATGTCTTTTATTTAGCATTAACTACTTATTTGAATCATTTGTCATCTATAAAATATGTAGAATATTTTAAATTACTTTATAATGATATAATTACATGAATTCAACTATTTTTGAAACAATATCTGTTTCTAAGTTGCAACTTGTTCTAGTTGTATCATTTTGTTCTTAATTACAGTGTATGGAATTCAAAAATAAAATGTAGTCTTAGAAATAGGGCCAGGATGCCAGAATAAAATCTGGAGTGTAAAATAAATAAATAAATAAATAAATAAATAACAACAACTAACCACCAAAACAAACAAAAGACTTGGTGAAATTCTTAGGAAAATGGATGAAAGCAGAAAATATCATCCCAAATGAGGTAGCCCAATCACAAAAGAATACACATGTATGCACTCACTGATAAGTGTGTATTAGCCCCAAAATTTGGAATACCTAAGATACAACTCACAGACCACTTGAAGCTCAAGAAGAAGGAAGACCAAAGTGTGGGGAGTTTAGTCCTTCTTAGAAGGGGGGATCAAAATATCCATTGGAGCAAATAAAAAGTGTGGAGCAGAGACTGAAGGATATAGACACTACATTATTCCATTTTTATATTTAAAATATCACCAGAAAATGTTAAATAGATGTTAAACAGAAATATACCTTTTCATAAGATATGGAAAAAATTTAAGTATATCCAGTCAGATATTACTAAATATATCTCTATCTAGGTATCTAGGTATCAATGTAAACATTTTGCATTTTTATTATACTACTGAGTTTTATTCTGCCTAAAATGTATTTGAAAGTTGGAAAAATACTTCACAAAATAAGTCACGGCTCATCTGCTCATTTACTACATAATTATTACAAGCCATCTATAGACAGCCCCAGCTAAGCATCTATCCCATATACAGTTACTAAGCCCAGACACTATTGTGGATGTAAAGAAGTATTTGCTGACAGAAGCCTGATATAGCTGACTCCTGAGAGTCTCTGCCAGAGCCTGACCAATACAGAGGTGGATGCTCACAGCCAACCATTGGACTGAGCACAGGGTCCCCAATGGAGGAGTTAGAGAAAGGACTGAAGGAGCTGAAGAGGTTAGCAACACTATAGGATGAACAATATCAACCAACCAGACCCCCCAGAGCTCCCAGCAACTAAAATACCAAGCAAAGAGACCCATGGATCCAACAACAGAGGATGGCCTTGTTAGGCATCAGTGGTAGGCCCTTCATCCTAAGAAGGCTCCATGCAAGAGAATAGAAGAATGCCAGGGATGGAAGACAGGAGTGAGTGGGTGGGGTAGCACCCTCTTAGAAGCAGGGGGAAGAGATATGGGATATGGGGTTTATAGAAGGGAAACCAGGAAAAGAGATAAAATTTTAAATGTGAGTAAATAAACTATCTAATAAAAAATAAAAAAGAAATAGGAATATTTTTTCATATAAGAAACCCAATTCCATTTGTTGTGGTGGTGCATTTAAAGCTTATAATAATTATGTAGCAAATGAGCAGATGAGCCGTGACTTATTTTGTGAAGTATTTTTCCAACTTTCAAATACATTTTAGGCAGAATAAAACTCAGTAGTATAATAAAAATGCAAAATGTTTACATTGATACCTAGATACCTAGATAGAGATATATTTAGTAATATCTGACTGGATATACTTAAATTTTTTCCATATCTTATGAAAAGGTATATTTCTGTTTAACATCTATTTAACATTTTCTGGTGATATTCTAAATATAAAAATGGAATAATGTAGTGTCATCATCTGAAATGAGGTATGGACATGTTCCTAATATGCAAATAATTCCTTTCAAGTAATAAATGGAAACAGGGCAGTAGTTCAGAACAGATTTATGTTGTGTGCTTTTCTGCCCAGAATTAAAATGTTATAAAAGAGTCTTTGGGAATAAGACATCCTTTTCTCTAATTTTAGAAGGCAGCATTTTGAGTGCATTTCAGAATTAATGTGTTTAACAATAATTAAATTATTTAGTTAGAACTCCTTTAGCATAGTCTTACATAAGCTTAACAGTTGTTTCTTTTGTTCTTCTCAATATCCTGACAGAAAAATTGTAAAGCATGAGTGAAAGGAATTTAGCAGTCTCAATAAAAAATTCAGCATCCTTTACTCTTTTATATTAATACATGCTATATTATTCTGGGCTACAGTGAACTAGAGAATGATTTTTGCTTAGGCCAACAGTAGCAATGGCCAAAGGAGCTCCCAGGCAGTTTGCAATAATGAAGGACTTATCTTGCATCACACAGAATTTGCCACAACCTATGTTGCTGCAGCTTGCTCACCACCCTCCTTCCAGCTGTCAAATATTCTCTGATTCCTTTTACACCAAAATATAGTGATTGAGATTGCAGAGATTTTTTTTAACCTATGATTTATCCATTTCACTTCCTTATTTCTGTCACTGAAACATTTGGCACAAACCCATTGCCATAATTATGGAACAGGTTAAAGATTAAACTCGAAGCTTCAGAAATTATCATCATTTTTATAATAAACAGAAGCCATATGTGAATAAAATTCATATCGATGTTCACTGATGTACTCATGATCCAGCAGCCATGGACACACTTTCAAATGCTGCAAAAAATCAGAGCTCCTATTCTAGCATACTGTTATTCAGAAGAAACCTAATATGCAAATGTATGTATAATTTTATAGGCCACTCTTTATTATTGGCCAATGTTACTTCCTGCCATCCAGTGGTTATGAGGCCTCCACAACAGCACCACAAACTGGAGACTGATCATTTGAGACACCAACCTGTAAGAAGCAGTTCTATTAGAGCCAAAGCAATAACTTAGAAGATAAATAAATAAATGATTTGTTGAGATATGACAATCATTGGCTTGCTATCATGCATTACCACAGAATGTTAGACACCAATTTATCATTTCCAACATTCTGCTTCTATTTTCTTATTATTTTGAAAGGGCAAAAATGAATGGATTTTTTCAGTGCTATAAAACTGACATTTCCTCTATGTTTATCTCAACAGTAACATTTATTAGCCACAGGTCAAATCCCACTATATAACTCTCCTTAGAAATTTCTTCATTCTCATGTCAACACAGAACAGGACAAACATGTGCCCAATTCTACCATGAAATGATAACTGAGAAATGTTTGGTCATAGATCTTCTTAAAATAAGAACCTTTTTAAAAATTTATTTATTTTATTTATTATTGGGAAATTTCACATAATGAACCATGATCCCATTCACTTCCCAGTATTACCAGTTACACCTCCACCACCATTATGATCTCACCCAAAACAAAAGAAGAAAACAATTCCAATTTATGTTGCCCATATACTCACTGAATCATAGTGAAACTCCCAAGGGTCAACCCTTTAAAGTTCTTACAACTAGCTTAAATTTCCAGGAAAGCCATCATTTAGTCTACTTCTGCATTGAGGTTGAGGCCTTTACAATATATGTTTTCTGATAATACATTTCTACAATCCTGTTCTTATATTATAAAGCTGCTGATGAGTCAAAGGGAAGCTTTCAAGGTGCTCACAGAAAACCTTGTGTGATGTAAAACAGGCTTTTAGGCAACCTTGTGGGGGAGGAGGAGGATAACCACCTCCTCTACACAGATTTCAAGTACCACGTTTGATTTGTGTGCACGTGAGTGGTCAAGATCACTAGAAAATGAAGTGCTTGAAGAGGTAAATCTTCCACACTGGCAAATATTGCTCTATGCCCTCCAACAGTAAAACTTGTGGATATGCTCCTAGCATGTAGTTTTATATATAAGTAATGGCCATTTTTTTCCAAAAGGAGATAATTGTAAATGGTGTCCTTTCCTCCAGCCACTCTAAAAGCCCATTCTGTTAACCACTCAACCTGCAATCCAATTGGAAAAGTCCTCACGTCCTTGTTGCTATGCAAACAAAATCGAGCTCTGTAAACCGATGAGTTAGTCAATAATTTAAAATTTTATCTTCTTAGTCTATTTCTATCAATCTCTGCTGCATATATTACTTTTAAGAGTTATTTCTTTTGAAAGATTTTAATTACATCATTCTTCTTGGCCTTTCCTAAATTTTTCGATATACCCCCTCCTTGCTCTTTCAAATTCATGACCTCTTTATTCATTAATGTATGAATATAAATTATATTCACATATATGTACATATATATATGTTACTACCCATATTTACATCTGTCTCTAAATAACTTCCTCTGTCTCTGTGTTGTTACTTGTATGCGTGTATGCTTATAGGGTTGACCATTTACAATTGGATAATATGTTGGTATGCTTTTCCCTGGGGAAGACTCTGCTCCTGCTATTGATACTATTTACTTGACTATAGTTATTTAAATGATTGAGGCCTCAAGGACTCTCCCATCATCCACTTTGACATGTCTATAATTATCCATGCTCAGCTCATGTGTAGGCAATCATGTTGGTAAGACTTAATGGGTGTGTAGCTTCAGGCATTCGTAGAAGACACAATCTGAGAGAAAACTTCTTGGTCCTCTGAATTCTACAGTCTTTCTACTCACTTTCCCACAGCATTCGCTCATCCTTAGATGCAGGATTTGTGCTGTGGTTGTATACATTGGAAGTGGAATATATTCTGAACTTTGGTTGGTTGTGTTTTTTTTTTACTGGTCTCTGTTGCAAATAGAAGTTAAAGATAAAAAGGAGAATAAAATAACAGTAAGGATGGTGAAACAATTAATAAGGAATCATACTTAAATATCTAGACCAAAGTCCTAAAATATCTGTATATCTGTGTACATATATGTAGTTTAAATAAAAACTTCTAATCTGGGATTAAAATGTTCCTTCTAAGAGAAAT
Source organism: Apodemus agrarius (assembly GCA_964023405.1). Taxonomy (NCBI): domain Eukaryota; kingdom Metazoa; phylum Chordata; class Mammalia; order Rodentia; family Muridae; genus Apodemus; species Apodemus agrarius. The sequence goes on along the minus strand of OZ030008.1, from coordinate 102,152,916 downwards.
TAACAGCAAAAGAAATCCTCAAGACTAGGCATGAGTAGCCTCTTTTGAGTTTTTGGTTGGTCAGTGTTGTCCAAGAAACTGCAAATACATTACAAGTTATAGCTATTGCCTGCATGTTCACCCACCCTCAGAAATGGAAGGTTAGTCCCTATTATTAAAGGAAGACACTATACAATATGCACTGAGGACCATGAGGTTGCTGAGCTAGAAGTGATTTGAAAACCTCATCCACAAGAGCAAGTTTTTATGGTATCAAAAGTTATCTGTCATGATTTCTAGCAAGGGAAGCAACCAACAGCCTCACCCAGATGTGATGTCTGTGAAGCGCAACAATGGCCAGCCAGTATGGCATAATTTAGTATTAGTGGCACATATGCCTTTGTGGTAACCAAGAGCTCTGTAGTTACACTCAAGGCCTGCTCAACAAGAGGGAAATCATTCCTGGTACAAGAAACTTTGCAAACTACCTAGGGCTAGTGAAATTATGGATCTTGGAAGAGAAGCTAGAACCGCCACTTTCTTAGAGCAGTAAAATCCCTAACTACATTTTAATATTTGTACTTAGATTTAAACAAATGCCCGCAGATAAGAACAGTCCTCCCTCATCATCAAGAAAATTCATACATTATCATAATTGCAGAGATTTTATTTTCAGAATATTGCTTCTAGTAAAATTTAAAATTATGAATTTTGTAACATTTTCTAATGCTAATATTTATGTGTATAATTGAGAAAATAGATATGTACAGTAAGAGCACTTAGGATTGCTTCAGCCATGTGAGAACACAAGAATCCTCCAGGTTGAGGGAAACTTAATTATATGATAGCTTCATGGTGATAGGATGGACTTTTATTCAGAACCTCTGAAACTCCAACACAGTGTCTGTATTGAGCTCTGGGTGGCAGGAATATCAACACTGCAGTCCCTTGTGTGTTTCCTTTGGTTACTTTTCTTTGTGCATTTGTTTTATTAAATGTGATCACTGAAGGGCAACCACATTCACTTTATTTTTATCTTGTCATTAAGTATATTTTTGTAACTTACCACAGGTATTACCTTCTATAAAAAGCTTTTCTTAAACTTTGAAGATTCAAGACATGGCCTTTAGTGGTACCAAACTCTCTTTTGTAAAATTTGAATATTGTTCCATTTTTATTTTCAGCAATTTCTGTCTACTATATAGCCATGCTGCATTGAGCTCACAATCCTCCTTTATTAGGCTGCAGAGTTATAGATGGTATGCATTATTTTTGAGGCAGATTCAACATTGTAGGAAGACTGGTATACAACTAACTGGACATTACAGATAGCCTTGAAGCCACCTATAGCTGGTGATACAGACATGAGTCAACATTCCTAGATGCTATTGCTTTTCATAATGTGGAGCTCTGGTTATTCAACTTTCTTGATCTCTTAAGGTTGACACTATAGATACTGAAATTTTTTTTTTTTTTTTAGAAATCTCATATCAATCCTTTGTTGTCAGAAGTGCTTTTTAGATGAGTAAGTGGAGAATATATGATATTTTTTCTTTTATTGAAAATAGGTCTTTAAAACCATATATTCTGATTATTGTTCCTTCCCTGCGTTCCTCCCAGTTCTTTCAGCTCTGTCCTTCTACGCAGATTCCATCCTTTTCTGTCTCATTAGAAAACAAATAAGCTTTAAGTTGTAATGAAATGAAATACTTAAAATATGAGATATTTAAAAGACAATAAGTGGTCAAAACAATTTTTTATTCATCATCATTTTGAATGTTGAAGATGCCAGACAGTTTATCTCAAAGATGGAAAGTTTTACATCATAGCATCTGAATAGGACAAAGGTTTAGCACATGTAGTTTCATAGAGTTGAACTCAATTCTGTGTCAAAATATGAGTGCAATAAACATATTCTACAAAATAGGTGTCATAATTTTAACGAACAGGAAGGAATAACAATTATTACTAAATAGTATATGTGTATGTAATTGCTTTACTTCACAGTTTTATTTTGTTTTAAAACTTAAGAAGTCAAGCTGGCCAGTGGTGGTGTATGCCTGTAATCCCAGCACTCTGCGAGGCAGAGGAAGGTGGATTTCTGAGTTCAAGGTCAGCCTGGTCTACAGAGTGAGTTCCAGGACAGCAAAGGCTATAAAGAGAAACCCTGTCTCGAAAAAAACAAATCCAAAACCAAACCAAAACAAACAAACAAAAACTTAAGAAGTCATGATACCTCCTTTGGTAAACTCGACATTCTTTAACAGAAAACTGCAAATAATCATCCCATGATTACTTTCCAAGAATAAAGGTGGGACTTCTTAATTTAAGAATCCAGTGCTACCTTGACACCAAGATCTTGACAAAGCTTATCAGGCCAGTATTCCTTTGAGAATTGTTACTAACATTGTTAATAAAATATAAATATTTAATACATTATGAGTAAATTTTTTTTTTGTCTATGAGTGTCTATGAATGTAATACTACTTCTTCATTTAATTTATCTAACTGGAATATGTGACCCTGTCAATAGAGAAGAAGAATGATCCAATTTTTAATCTGAGAAAAATTCAATTAAAATGTTAGAAATAGATGAGCTGTTCATTATGAGAAAGTGCATGAATGAAAACAGTAGTTTAGTTCAAAATTTCAAATGAAATCTGCCTATTACTCTCTAATTTAGGTATCAGGTAAAAATCTCCAATTTTGAGATTTTCATCTCATATACTACTTGGTAATACAAGTTATTAAGTAATTGCTATCTGGGACAGAGAGGAATCTCAAGCTTTCATGTGAAGAATCAAAGGTTTCAGAAAAATATAATCCCGATATTGCCTGCAGCTTCCCATCCAGCTGGTGGTGGAGAAGCCGGACCCAACCAGCATGCCAGGTGCTCAGACCCAGCTGGCGGCGGAACCAGGTACCCGAGACAGCCTGAGTTTAAGACCTTCCGGAACTCAGGCCTGGAGCGGGAGTTGGGCACAGAGTAGCGGCTGCACTCTGCACTTGCGGGGCAGACCCCGAGCTCCCTGCAGGCAGCTGCCATATTGCCTGCAGCTTCCCATCCAACTGGTGGTGGGAAAGCCAGACCCAGCCAGTGTGCCAGGTGCCCAGACTCAGCCGGAGGCGGAACTAGCCTCCCATCCAGCCAGTGGCGGGGAAGCCGGACCCAGCCAGCTTCCCAGCAGCTTGGGACCAGCAGGCAGAACCAGATAACTGAGATATCCCAACTTTAAGACCCCTGGGGAAACAGGATAACAGACAGCAAACCCTGAGCAGGAGCAGTGCAGAGCAGCCGCCCAACAGGCGGAACCAAGTACCCAGGATATCCTGAGTTTAAGACCTCGGGGGACTCAGGCCACCTGTCAGCAATCTGTGAGCAAGAGCCCTGCAGGACAGTGGTTCAGGTATCCCAGTCGCTGGGAAATAGCCTTACAACCCCACAGGAGGGTCAAGCAACAGCTAGTATCTACAGGACCAACTAACACCAGAGTTAACCAGATGGCAAAAGGCAAACTTAAGACCGCTACTAACAGAAATCAAGGCAGTATGGCGGCATCCGAACCCAGTTCCCCGACAGGAATAAATCTTGGATACCCTGAAACACCAGAAAAACAAGACTAAGATCTAAAATCACTGGTCAGGATGCTGATAGAGGAACACTTAGATAAATCTCTTAAAATAATACATGAGAAAATAGATCAAAAGCTAGAAGCCATTACAAGGTAAACACAATTAAATCCCAGATATCTCAACACACCAGAAAAACAAGACTCAGATCTAAAATCACTGGTAAAGATGCAGATTGAGGATCACTTAGATAAATTTCTTAAAGTAATAGAGGAGAAAATAGATCAAAAACTAGAAGCCCATACAAGGCAGACACAAAAATCACTTAAAGAAATCCAGGAGAATATAGAGCAAAAAATGAATCCCAATAAGGGGGAGAAACAAAAATCACTTAAAGAAATACAAGAGAACATGGGTCAACGAGTAGAAGTCATAAAAGAGGAAACACAAAAATCCCTTAAAGAATTATAGGAAAACACAAACAAGCAACTGAAAGATCTGAGCAAAACCATACAAAATCTAAAAATAGAAGTAGAAACAACTAAGCAATCGCAAAGGGAGACAATGTTGGAGATAGAAAACCTTGGGAAGAAATCAGGAGTCATAGATGCAAATATCAACAATAGAATACAAGAGATAGAAGACAGAATCTCAGATGCTGAAGATACCATAGGAACCATGGATTCAACAATTAAAGAAAATGCAAAATGCAAAAAGCTGGTAACCCAAAACATTCAGGAAATCCAGGACACAATGAGAAGACCAAACCTAAGGATTATAGGGATAAATGAGAATGAAGATCTACAACTTAAAGGGCCAGCAAATATCTTCTACAAAATTATGGAAGAAAACTTCCCCAACCTAAAGAGAGAGATGCCCATGAATATACAAGAAGCCTATAGAACCCCAAATAGACTGGACCAGAACAGAAATACTTCCCGTCACATAATATTCAAAACCCCAAATGTACTAAACAAAGAAAGAATATTAAAGGCAGTAAGAGAGAAAGGACAAGTAACATATAAAGGAAGAACTATCAGAATTACACCAGATTTCTCACCTGAGACCATGAAAGCTAGAAGATCCTGGGCAGACCTCATGCAGACCCTAAGAGAACACAAACTTCAGCCAAGACTACTATATCCAGCAAAACTCTCAATTGCCATAGATGGGGAAACCAAGATATTCCACGACAAAACCAAATTTGCAAGATACTTATCTACAAACCCAGCCCTACAAAGGATAATAGGGGAAAAATACCAACACAAGGGGGGAAACAACACCCCAGAAGAAACAAGATAGAAACCCCATCTCATCCAACCCAAAAGAAGAGAACCACTCAAATACAAATAATAATAATAATGCCCAAAATGTCAGGAAGTAATAATTACTATTCCTTAATATCTCTTAATATCAATGGACTCAATTCCCCAATCAAAAAACACAGACTAACAGACTGGATACGGAAACAGGACCCTACATTTTGCTGTATACAGGAAACAATCTCAGTGTCAAAGACAAACACCACCTTAGAGTAAAAGGCTGGAAGACAGTTTTAAAAGCAAATGGTCCCAGGAAACAAGCCAGAGTAGCCATTCTAATATCAGATAAAATTGACTTTCAACCTAAAGTCATCAAAAGAGACACAGAAGGTCACTTCCTGCTTGTCAAAGGGAAAATCCACCAAGAAGAACTCTCAATACTGAACATCTATGCGCCAAATGTAAGGGCACCCTCATTCATAAAAGAAACTTTACTAAAGCTCAAAGCACACATCGCACCTAACACAATGATTGTAGGTGACTTCAACACTCCACTCTCCTCAATGGACTGATCAGGAAAGCAGAAATTAAACAGGGATACAGTGAAACTAATTGAAGCTTTGGACCAATTGGATTTAACAGATATATATATATAGAACCTTCCATCCTAAAGCAAAAGAGTATACCTTTTTCTCAGCACTGCATGGTACCTTCTCATATAATTGGTCACAAGACAGACCTCAACAAATACAAGAAGACCAAACTAATCCCATGTCTCCTATCAGATCACTATGGAGTAAAAGTGGTCTTCAATAGCAAGAAGAACAACAGAAAGCCCACATACACATGGAAACTGAACAATACTCTACTCAATGACACCTTGGTCAAGGAAGAAATAAAGAAAGAAATCAAAGACTTTTTAGACTTCAATGAAAATGAAGGTACGACCTACCCAAATCTCTGGGACACAATGAAAGCAGTGCTAAGAGGAAAACTCATAGCCCTGAGTGCCTCCAAAAAGAAACTGGAGAGAGCCTACACTAGCAACTTAACAGCACATCTGAAGGCCCTGGAACAAAAAGAAGCTAACTCACCCAGGAGGAGTAGAAGAGAGGAAATCATCAAACTAAGGGCTGAAATCAATCAAGCATAAACAAAGAGAACCATACAAAGAATCAACAAAACCAAGAGCTGGTTCTTTGAGAAAATCAACAAGATAGATAAACCCTTAGCTAGGCTAACCAAAGGGCACAGAGACAGTATCCAAATTAACAAAATTAAAAATGAAAAGGGGGATATAACAACAGAAACAGAGGAAATTCAAAAGATCATCAGATCCTACTACAAAGGCCTATACTCAAAACAACTAGAGAATCTGGAGGAAATGGACAATTTCCTAGACAGATACCAAATACCAAAATTAAATCAGCATCAAGTAGATCAGCTAAACAGTCCCATAACCCTTAAAGAAATAAAAGGGGTTATAGAAAGCCTCCCAACCAAAAAAAGTACGGGACCAGATGATTTTAGTACAGAATTCTACCAGACCTTCAAAGAAGACTTAACACCAATACTCTTCAAACTATTCCACAAAATAGAGACAGAAGGGACACTGCCCAACTCGTTCTTCGAAAACCACAATTATGCTGATACCTAAATCACAAAAAGATCCAACAAAGAAAGAGAACTACAGGCCAATTTCTCTTATGAATATTGATGCAAAAATACTAAATAAAATTCTTGCCAACCTAATCCAAGAGCATATCAAAACGATCATTCACCATGATCAAGTAGGCTTCATTCCAGGGATGCAGGGATTGTTCAATATATGGAAATCCATCAATGTAATCCACTACATAAACAAACTAGAAGAAAAAGACTACATGATCATCTCATTAGATGCTGAAAAAGCATTTGACAAAATTCAGCATCCTTTCATGCTAAAAGTCTTAGAAAGAGCAGGAATTCAAGGCCCATACCTAAACATAGTAAAAGCAATCTAGAGCAAACCAGTAGCCAACATCAAAATAAATGGAGAGAAACTTGAAGCAATCCCACTAAAATCAGGGACTAGACAAGGCTGCCCTCTCTCTCCATATCTTTTCAATATAGTACTTGAAGTTCTAGCGAGAGCAATTAGACAACATAAGGAAGTCAAAGGGATACAAATTGGAAAGGAAGAAGTCAAAGTATCATTACTTGCAGATGATATGATAGTCTACTTAAGCGATCCAAAAAACTCCACCAGAGAACTTCTACAGCTGATAAACAACTTCAGCAAAGTGGCTGGTTATAAAATTAACTCAAGCAAATCAGTAGCCTTCTTGTACTCAAAGGACAAGCAGGCTGAGAAAGAAGTTAGGGAAATAACACCCTTCACAATAGCCACAAACAACATAAAGTACCTTGGCGTAACTCTAACCAAACAAGTGAAAGATCTGTATGACAGGAACTTCAAGTCCCTGAAGAAAGAAATTGAAGAAGACCTCAGAAGATGGAAAAAATATTTCTTGCTCCTGGATTGGCAGGATCAATATAGTAAAAATGGCCATCTTGCCAAAAGCAATCTACAGATTCAATGCAATCCCCATCAAAATCCCAACTCAATTCTTCATAGATCTAGAAAGAGCAATTCTCAAATTCATCTGGAGCAACAAAAAACTTGAAGCAATAGTTTCAATAGTTTAGGATAGCTAAAACTATTCTCAACAATAAAAGGACTTCTTTGGGAATCAATATCCCTGACCTCAAGCAGTACTACAAAGCAATTGTGTTAAAAATTGCATGGTATTGTTACAGCAACAGGCAGGTAGATCAATGGAATAGGATTGAAGACCCAGATGTGAACCCACAGACTTATGGTCACTTGATCTTTGATAAAGGAGCCACAACCATCCAGTGGAAAAAAGATAGCCTTTTCAACAAATGGTGCTGGTTCAACTGGAGGTCAACATGCAGAAGAATGCGAATTGACCCACTCTTATCTCCTTGTACTAAGATCAACTCCAAGTGGATCAAGGACCTCCACATAAAACCAGACACACTGAAACTATTAGAAAAGAAACTTGGGAAGACCCTGGAGGATATGGGCACAGGGGTAAAGTTCCTGAACAGAACACCAATAGCTTATGCTCTAAGATCAAGAATTGACAAATGGGACCTCATAAAATTACAAAGTTTCTGTAAGGCAAAGGACACTGTCAGAAGGACAAAACGGCAACCAACAATGTGGGAAAAGATCTTCACCAACCCCACATCCGACAGAGGGCTAATATCCAATATATACAAAGAACTCAAGAAGTTAGACCCCAAAGAACCAAATAACCCTATCAAAAAATGGGGTACAGAGCTAAACAAAGAATTTTCACCAGAAGAAATTCGGATGGCCGAGAAACACCTTAAGAGATGTTCAACATCATTAGTCATCAGGGAAATGCAAATCAAAACAACCCTGAGATTCCACCTCACTCCAGTCAGAATGGCTAAGGTTAAAAACTAGAGAGACAACAAGTGCTGGCGAGGATGTAGAGAAAGAGGAACACTCCTCCACTGTTGGTGGGATTGCAAAATGGTAAAACCGCTCTGGAAATCAGTGTGGCGGTTCCTCAGAAAATTGGGCATGCCACTCCCAGAGGACCCTGGCATACCACTCCTGGGCATATACCCAGAGGATTCCTCTGCATACAACAAAGACATATGCTCCACTATGTTTATAGCAGCGTTGTTTATAATAGCCAGAAATTGGAAGGAGCCCAGATATCCCTCAAAAGAGGAATGGATACAGAAAATGTGGTATATTTATACAATGGAGTACTACTCAGCAATTAAAAATAATGAATTCATGCAATTTGTAGGTAAATGGTTAGATCTGGAAACTATCATCCTAAGTGAGCTAACCCAATCACAAAAGAATACACACGAAATGCAATCACTGATAAGTGGATATTAATGAGCCCAGAAGCCCTAAATACTCAAGGCACAATTAGCAAGTCAAATGACTCTCAAGAAGAAAAAAAGCAGAGGACCCTGGGCCTGTAAAGATTGGATCCAGTATTGTAGACCCAGAACAGAGAAATCGTGGGGTGGGGGGAAGAGTGGGGAGGAGAGGAATTATGGGACATATGGTGGAGGGTAACTGGGAAAGGGGAAAGCCTTTGGAATGTAAACAAAGAATATAGAAAATTAAAAAAAAGAAATGTAAAAAAAAAGAAAAAAAGAAAAATATAATCCTTAGTGACAGGAAATCAATTATGATTGATGGGACCATAAATAGAATCATTAAGAATGAGAAACAAGGGGGCCGGGTGTGGTGGCGCACGCCTTTAATCCCAGCACTTGGGAGGCAGAGGCAGGCGGATTTCTGAGTTCGAGGCCAGCCTGGTCTACAGAGTGAGTTCCAGGAGAGCCAGGGCTATACAGAGAAACCCTGTCTCGAAAAAAAAAAAAAAAAACAAAAACAAAAACAAACAAACAAAAAAAAAGAGTGAGAAATAAGAAATTATTGAGAGTACCAGAATTGTATTGTATCTTTATATTGGTAGTAATGAATAGATGGCATATTTTTAAAACTCACAGATATGTGTGCTTAAAATGAATAGTATTTATCATAGTCAAATTAAGCCTGAAAATGGTTATTTGGAAAAGAAAGCATATTTGTTTTATAATTTGCCATATATAGACGTACAGTACAAATCACTGAACTTAAATGCCACTTACACTTCAAAATGAGCAACTATTTCTACACTTGATCTAGCCAAAAGGCCAAGAAGCAATGAACCACTGTTTCTTAAGCACTAAAGATTTAACTTCTCTGAAAATTTCCAGGATGTGTACACACAATATTTGTATTCTTTTATTCATTGTAATCGCATCATCCATATTAAGTAAGAATTACTTTCTTCATCATAGAAATAAGGTGTTTCCAATATGCTATTTACTTTTGTAGATTGTCTAGGATTAGAAACAAAATATTTCCCGTTTAATGTAAAAATTAATCACCTGCCTATTAGCTCTGCTAAGACATTGGAGAAAGACTAGAAATTCTTTGATTCATTTTATATTCTGAGATGTTATCTCTAAACTCTTAACATCTGTCTTTTCAATACATATCCACACTTCTAAGAGTTATCTTTTATTAAAAAATCTTTTTAAAAAGCCTACAAGATTGTATGTGTGTAGGCCACACTGTCTGTTTATATGACACTATGTCTACTTATCTAAGTCTGTGTTTTCATCAGTTTTCCTTTTTGACATTTTGATCATCAAGTTTTTTGAGTTTCTTTCTTTTAAAATTACTTTCTTCTTATATAATTAAATAATTAAAATTCTTTTAAAATAATTTTAAAATTATAAAATTACTCTTATATTTTTACAATCCAGTTGTTCCCTACTGGTCTGCCTTCCCACAATTCCTCATCCTATTCCTCCTCATCCCCACCCCATCTCCAAGAGGATGTCCCTCCCCCCCCAACACCACCTGTCAGGCCTCCCCTCTCCCTAGGCTCTCTAGTCCCTTGAGGGTTAGGCAAGTCCATAGTCAAAAACTCTGACTCAGAATTATTTCTGTCTAAAAGTACTTTAGGAACTAAAATGTAGAAGAGACTGAGGGAAAGGCCGTCCAATGACCAACCCAACTTAGGATCCATCTTGTGGAGAAGCTCCAAGGCCTGACACTATTACTGATGCTACAATGAGCTTACAGACAGGAGCCTAAAATGGCTGCCCTCTGAGAGGCCAACAAGTAGCTGACTGAGATAGATGCAGGTACTTACACCCGACCGTTGGACTGAAGTCGGGATTCCCTGTGGTTGAAATAGGGAAAGGTTGAACACTGAGGAGGAAGGTGACTCCATAGGAAGCCCAGGAGTTTCAACTAACCCAGACTCCTGATATCTTTCAGAAACTGAGTCACCAGCCAGGCAGCATACATGAGCTGGTCTGAGGCCCCTGACATATATACAGCAGAAGTTTTTGAGTTTCTTAACTTTATTAGTTACTTCATTACTGGGATGAAGATTGTTTATTTTTATGTATTGCTAACATTTTCCAGGCGTCCTCATGTAACATCTCTACCCTACATCGACATTTCCCATTCTTCGTGCTTTAATTTCAGCAGATATTGTTTTATGAATTCTAGCCATGCTAGGTTGGCTGTATTACCACTCTCTGTAACACAACACAAAAGAAGATTCAGTGTATTTGCTTTCAAACATCTCTCTTTAAATTGTTGGTTTTTTCTTTAGATCAATTGTCTTCCTGAAACAAATTACACATTTTCCAGGAATGACCTTAGGCTATAATACACAAAAGAAGCATCAAAGTTAGACGGCACATTTCCTTAATTTTTTATGCCTTTTTTTGCCCAGCTCTGTGTTTTTGTAGGCATATGGCAGCCAATTGTTCATCAAGCCAAGATTCACAACTTACTCTGGCAATATTCTTAATTAATTCCTCCTACTAGCATTCCCCAATTTATACCAACAATTTGGGCCTAACAATTATGGAAGCTTCTGCACACACACACACACACACACACATACACACACACACACACACACACACCCCTGATTGTATAGTCTCAATCTCTATTATATTACCATATTCTAACCGACTAAAATTCTTTGCTTGGTAAAATCCAGAACTTTCACCATGATAATAGGATCTTCCTATATAGTGGCAGGTTACAACTTGATATATTTCAGAGAACATGCACTAATATGAATTCATTACAATCTGCCAGTCACTGTGGTGTCCTTTAATGTCTGTACCCAGGAAGCAGAGACAGGCAGCTCTCCATGTCTAAGCTTGAGGCAAGATTGAGCTACATAGCAACACCAGCCCAGCCAGATTACATGATAAGACATTGTCTCATAAAATGAAATTATTGCAAATAAGAATATTTACAACAATAATAAAAACTACATATTTCTTAAATGCAATACTAAAAGAAAGATTGCATATAGAAAAGCCTACATTACAAAAGGCTTTGTGAAGCTAAGTGCAGGTTCACTCATCCTCAAGCCCAGTATTTGTATAGGAAATGGTAAGTGGAGACAGAATAAACCCTAGGATGCGCATAAGCCAAATATGGTGGTAGACGCAGTAACAAAGAGGAGATCCTATCACAAACAAGAAATAACATAAGGGTTTATAGCTGAGATTGTTTTCTGGCCTCCTTGGATGAGTCATGCTAAGTGTGCACACATAGACACTAAAGTGCACACAAGATTACAAAAACAAAAACAAAAGAATGTCTGTTATAAGGAACAAGGCTATAGTAGTGACATTGGTGAATATTATGGCATGGACAACTACTTACATTACTAGAGAGATTCTGCTTTAAAAATATATGTATACATATTTCTGTGTGGGGGCATGCACATGAGTAGTGGAAGCCAGTATGCTTGGATCCCTGTAGAATTGTAGTTACAGACAATTGTGAGTCCCTGACATTGGTGCTGGCAATCAAACGTGAGTTATCTTCAACTGCCCTTAATCATTGAACCCCTCCATACCTCAATTTCATTCAGTATTATCAATATTTTTAAAGCATCTTCTGGATCTTTCTATCTCTCTACCTGTCTATCTCTCTACCTATATCTATCTATCTATCTATCTATCTATCTATCTATCTATCTATCTATCTATATCTATCTCTATCTTTTTTCTTTCTATCTCATATGCAGGTTTTATTTCTTTTCTTTTTCCATTTTTCTTAGATATTTTCTTTATTTACAGTTCAAATGTTATTCCCTTTCCTCGTCCCCCTCCCCCAGGAAATCCTCTATCTCATCACCTCTTCCTTCCCCTGTTCACCAACCTACCCACTTCTGCTTCCCTGTCCTGGCATTCCCCTACCCAAGGGCAACGAGTCTTCACAGATCCAAGGGCCTCTCCTTTCATTCATACCTGACAAGGTTATCCTATGCTACACATGTGACTGGAGCTATGAGTTCCTCCATGTGTACTCTTTGGTTGATGATTAAGTCCCTGGGTGCTCTAGGTGTACTGGTTGGTTCATATTGGTGTTCCTCCTATGGGGCTGCAAACTTCTTCAGCTCCTTGGGTTCTTTAACTCCACCACTGGGCACCCTGTGCTTACTTCAATAGTTGGTTGAGAAATCCTCCTCTGTATTTGTCAGGCACTGGTAGGGCCCCTCCGGAGACAGCTATATCAGGCTCCTCTCAGAAAGTTTTCAGATACTTTAAAATACCCTTTAGGCATATAATATTCACTCAAGAGTTTTGTGTTTTTATTTGTTTGTTTGTTAAGTTGGTGAGTGGAATTTGGAAGATTTTGCTACATTTTTCTAAAAAAATAGTAAAATAGATATGTATAAAGTTATCTATCAGTAATATGTTTTAATCATTAACAGAAAGGTAAAAATCTACTATGAAAACTGACACCACAAATAACAAGCAAACACATGCAAAACAACCCTCACAAAACATGCCACAGACATTATATCTGCATGGTAATATTCAATTGGACTGGAACAAATAAATATACTAAACACATAATCTATATAGTGGTACACATAGATTATATACATAATGAATATTTTGTTTAAAGCATTTTATAAGTAAACAACTGTTTAATAAGTGTAGATGAACTAATTGTAAAGCAAAACATAAACCCAGAAAAATCATCCTGGTTATTTGTGAAATAGTAAAATGTACAGCTTCAAGTTCTCTCTCTCTCTCTCTCTCTCTCTCTCTCTCTCTCTCTCTCTCTCTTTGTGTGTGTGTGTGTGTGTGTGTGTGTGTGTGTGTGTGTGTTTCTGTCTGCCTGTCTCTGTCTCTGTCTCTGTCTTTCTCTTCTATGACTTTATTAAAACTCATAATAATCCTCAACATTTGAGCTGTGTTCATAAACATGTTATGTAAGGGAAGGCAAGACAAATTCTTATATTAAGCAAATGTCTTTCAAGTGTGTGGAAAGAAGAAACTGTGGGCTTCAAAGAGCCTTTCAACAACTTCTTAGCTTGTGTTTTATAAGCTACTGAAAAGGATGATCTCAGGAAAAGGTGTTAGACTGATATGCATTTTCTTTACTTATTATTCAAGTCTCTGATGTTTAATATTGCACCACACTGGGGCAGCACTCAGCTAGATAAGTTGTCTGAAAAAGTCTATCTGACATGCATGGGATTGAGCTATGTCTTAGAAGACTAAAAGTCAAATCACCTTTTCTTCTTCACACATTTGGCTTCAAAATCTTCATCTGGCTGTAATTTAACTGTGAACAAGTAGTCCCTTTTATATTGTCTGAAAAAAATTGGTGTCAAATCTACCTCTAACATTCTGTGACTGACATATACATACTTAGGTAAGATAATTATATATACTTTCATAATTAGAACTTGTAGGAAAAAGATCACAAAGCTTTCTAAATTAATATATGTTCTATTTCTTTTCTTTTCTTTCTTTCTTTCTTTGTTTGCTTTTTGAGACACAGTTTCTCTGTGTAGCCCTGGCTGTCCTGGAACTCACTCTGTAGACCAGGCTGGCCTCAAACTCAGAAATCCTCCTGCCTCTGCCTCCCAAGTACTGGGATTAAAGGTGTGCAATATGTCCTATTTCTGTATTTATTTTTACTAAGATAATTCTTATATTTTGTATTTTACACTTTAAATAAAATATTTATTCTTCTTTGAGTATGTGCAGTATCAATAAACTTGATAGTGTAAAGAGAAGGAGCCCCAAGCCACAATTATCACATCAGCCATAGTTTTTCTGTCTGTTCTGTCAGTTTTAATGCTTCTGTGTAGTGACTGTATAACTTATATAGAAAACGTTTCAAATATACATTTATTCGACATTGTTTATAATTTTTAAATAATTTTTATTAATATCAAGGAATTTATTAAAAATATAGACAGTATAACTACAACAGTGGTGCAAACACTTTGTTCATTTTTCACATAGATTATATTCTGGTTATATGATCTTGGAAGGAGAAGAGAAAACTCACAAAAATGTATAATAAATGAGAAGAAAGAAATAAACATCAATGTTCAAAGTTAAATATGTAAATGTGACAGAAATAAACTTTAGTGTTCTATGCCAAAAAAATATAAAAAACAATAAAACAAGTTTAAGTGACATTTTGTTTTGCATAAGGGATAATGTTACTTGCTTTTACACATTTATCTTTGGATATGCCCAGTTATGCTCTTTTCCTTTTTATTTCTTTTCTTTTTTAAATTATTTTCTATATTCTTTGTTTACATTCCATATGATTTCCCCTTTTATGCTCTTTTAAATATAAAGTTTTCATGAGAAAGTAGTTGAGGACATACAGCAGGCTATTTGTAATAGTGTATTATCTGGAGCATATGGTCAGTAGAGGAACAGGATTCTGACACAGTTAAAAAAGATGTGAAAACTGTCTTATTCTTTAAGTTATTGCAGTTTTGGATGAAAGAGTTTTTAAAAACTTACTTTTATTATTTTAATTATATGTATATGTGTTACTTTGTAGTAGTGTTTGCTCTTTAATACAGCACCCATGTAGGCCTATGCTATCAGATACTCTTAGAATTGTGACACTTGTGATTGCAGGTAAAATTTTATAGTTGTTTTATTCCAAATCTGTTATAATAGAAGGTCACAGAAATCATTCTGAATGCTTCCTTTAATTTCATGCTGACCAAGTGTTTTCCACATGCACTTCCTTCTGTCTGTGTTCAGGGTAGTTCTTTCTTCTCTGTTTTCCCCTTCAACATGGTGTCATGAAAAATAACAAATGAAGTTATTGATTTGTAGACAAACAAACCTCAGATATTTTCAGTAAATTATTTAAAATAAAATAAAATTTAAGCATTCACATTCACACATTTCCTTAGCACTTAAATATAAACTTTTACTTCCATATCACAGTTATTTTCAGTGTTCACCTAAACAAGAACAAATGATAAACAATTTCCCTTGGTTTTCAGTTGCATATTGGATATTGTACAATATAATCAATAAATAGTATCACTGAGTAAAATAACAAATCTTCATTGATTTATTTTTATTTACTTTTTTGCCATTATATACTTTGGCCCATAGAGTAACTGTTATGCTCTTTTTAAGTGCATTTGTACAGAGCAAACACTACAAAAGAGAAGGTACGTGCTCAAGCACAGCACACACACACAACTTACTTATACCCAGGTGGCCACTATGGGACGTCAAGAAATAATCCTAGTAGGATGCAAGCAAGGTTAAAATTCTATATTCAAAGTGAGATTAACATGAACTTTACATAATTGATACCACCAAATTAGGAAGAATTCCTGGAGCTGTTGACATTTTTAAAGAGTCTAGGATTTGAACTGTGAATTGTCTCTGATATCCAAACTATATCACCTGTACTTCATAGTGATAAACTGAACAGAAGCTGCTGGATTATTGTAAGATGTAGTAATGTCAGTTTCAAATGGAACTAGCAAGTGTGATTGTAATAATAGTCAATTTCCCATTAAATGTTTAAGTGAAGACATAATATTCATAATTTTGCATTTGATTCCTTCCCTCAATGCATTTTTTAAATAAATTGAGAATTTTTATGTTAGTTTTCCCCTTTTGTAGAGAAAAAGTGTTTTCTATGCCTTGTCTGTTGTCTGTGTTCTCCGAAGTAGGTGACCCACTGCAGCGGCACCACCATGATGTCTTAGCTCCAATTATTTGGCAACATAATAGAGATGGCATAAAGAGATGGCTGTGCATTCTAATTTCGGTTCTCCAGTCAACACTCTGATTTTAGTTTTCCGTCCATCCACAAAGCCAGGGGGAGGACTGGATGATTGTAAAAATTCAATAGTCAACTTTGGGTGTTATAATAGAAGATTTATTGTTGCTTACACATTTACTGGTAGTTTCATATTTTCTCATCTGTGTGAATTTAGATGCAAGCAATCTTTGTTTAAATGGTCAGAATATTTTTTAGAGAAAAAAAACAAAGGTTTTCTTTATTTATGTTGAAAATTTGGATGCAATTAAATTTCTGGTTTTCTTTCCTCCCTCTCTCTCCCATATTCCTTCCAACTGCTTGTTCTTCTTCATCCCCACGGACTCTATTCTCTTTGTTGTTGAACAATGTACATGGATATGCATGTTTCTAATATAACATGCTCTGTCTGTATGCTATATTTGTATGTACATTCTCAGTGCTGACTGTGTGGCACTGGACAAAAAAGTTGGTGTGCTCTTTTCTGGGGAAGACCACTTCCTTTTTCCCAGCTATCTTCAGTTGTCTATAGTTCTGTGGGTAGAATTGAGGGCTCATTGGTTTTCCCCTATTTTGTATGGAACGTGCCTTGATATACTCCTTGCTAAACTTAGGTTTGGGTAATCATGATGGTGTACCTTCTGATGTTACTAGCAGACACAATTTCAGAGCAAACTCACTAAACCTCTGGCCGTTACAAACTTTGACTCCTTTCCCAATGTTCCTTGAACCTTAAGTACAAGAGTGTTTTGTAGATGTACTCACAGGGACTAGGCTCAACAACTGTTTTTTTATGTTATTTTTGCAATGAACAGTTTATTGAAGAGCTAAGTTGAATACTACATTTCTATGGGTTTATTGACATGTTTGTTGATTAGTTAGCAACTGTGCTGGTTTAGTAAATTAGTGTTTGTAGATTATCCTCTAATAATCATGACCCTATTAATATTGAAAAGTTAGCTAGGCTTCTCCATGAGGCATGGCTTTCCCTCTTCCCTGAATGGGTCTTAGGTACAATTAGAGAGCTTATGGTTACCCCAAAGTATGCATGCTCTTGTCATATTGGTTTGACCAGGGTACCAGGATTCGTTTCCTCTAAAAACTGTTGCATATTATCTCACTACTCCCTCATCTATCTTGGCTACCCTTCCCTACCCTTCTAACTCTTTTGGTTCCATTATTCCATTTTTTTTCTTCATGTACCTGAGTTCTGTATTTCTGCTTTTGACTATATACCCCATATGTTCTCTTACTAGTTTTCTGACTTAAATAGGCACTTCAATTTAAGCATATTTATTTAAAGATCCAAAGCTAGAAAACATATGTGAAGGTGACAGAACACATAATGTTTATACTTATCAATATTGGTTACTTCAGTGAGAATTATATCAGCTCTACCAGCTTATCTGTGAACAACATATTTTTTTCACAGAAGAATAACGTTCTATTTTACATATGTACCAGTTTTTCAAACAGGTTGTGAAGTTTATTAGTAATAAAAATGTCAGCTGACTAAAATAAATTTTTAGGTTCAATGCAATCAACTTATCTAAACACCAACATAATTATTCACAAAAACTACAATATAATTAAATTCATACAAGAACAAAGGCTTAGTTTAGTAAAAACAATCCCAAATAATAATACCAATACTTATTCACTGCTATTTACCTATTTTTCTTATTTCTTATAGGGTGATGAAAGTAGAAATTAATTATGTCAACCCACTTTCATTGTGTAGTATATGTGATTATGAGAAAAATCATTCATATATACATATTTTATAGCTTTCATATATACACAAAAACATATTTATGTATACATAATCATGTTTATAAATCTCCAAATTTCATTTATACAGTAATAATTATGGCAGAACAACTAAAAGACATTTACTATATTCATGTAAAAATACTGAGGTTTTGGTTCTACTCCACCTATATGCCATGGCTGGCTGATAAACATGGGAGGCCTGCTCTTTTCAGAATAGAAACAAACAAATAAAAGAGAGTGAAAGGGGAAGGACAGAGAGGAGAGCTGATGGAGAAGAAGTAGAAGATGGAGAGGTTGTTAAAAAGTACTGATTTTTTTCCAGTAGAAATGTAGTCACATTGGTTATTGGGAATTTTATTTATTAGGAAATATAAAATAATCCCCATAAATACAGTTCTTACATACTTATAATAATTTGTTTGTTATTAACTTGTTTAGGCCCAATAAAATCACATAAAATTTCAATATACATTCAAGTTCTGATTAGCTATATTCCCTTGCAAATATTAACCTTAAATTTCCTTCTGTCTTAACATTATTTTTGCTGATAAAATTACTCTACTAATATATAGCATTTTAAATATTACTCATGAAGAGCAAAACAATAGGAGTCATTCTAATGCTTCTTAATCATACATAAGAATACTATCATTCTTATGTATGCCTCCATAATTAGCTTAAATTACATAAAATGCATAGTCACATGATAACTGTTTATGGCTATAAATGTGTGAATACAAGGATTATTTTCAACTTCTTATAAGTAAACTTTTTTAAATTTTTTTATTGGATATATTCTATATTTAAATTTCATTTCCCTTTTTCTGGTTCCCCACCCCCAAAAGGTCCCACATGCCCTTTTCCCTCCCCGTGTTCCCCTATCCACCCCTTCCCACTTCCATGTTCTGGTATTCCCCTACACTGATGTTTTGATCCTTTCCAGCACCAGTGTCCACTCCTTCCTTCTTGTCGGATATCATTTGATATGTGGATTGTGTCTTTGGTGTCCCAAGAGTCTAGGCTAATATCCACTTATCAGTGAGTGCATACCATGGGTATTCTTTTGAGACTGGGTCACCTCACTTAGTATGACATTCTCCAGCTCCATCCATTTCTCTAAGAATTTCATGGATTCATTATTTCTAATGGCTGAATAGTACTCCATTGTGTATATATACCACAATTTTTGTATCCATTCATCCATTGAGGAACATCTGGGTTCTTTCCAGCTTCTGGCTATTATAAATAAGGCTGCTATGAACATAGTAGAGCATGTATACTTATTGCATGCTTGGGAATCTTCTGGGTATATTCCCAGGAGTGGTGTGGTTGGGTCCTCCGGAAGTATCATGTCCAGTTTTCTGAGGAACCACCAGACTGATTTCCAGAGTGGTTGTACCAGCTTACAGTCCCACCAGCAGTGGAGGAGTGTTCCTCTTTCTCCACATCCTCACCAACACTGGATGTCTCCTGAGTTTTTAATCTTAGCCATTCTGACTGGTGTGAGGTGAAATCTCAGGGTTGTTTTTATTTGCATTTCTCTAATGACTAATGATGTTGAACATTTTTTAAGGTGTTTCTCAGCCATTCGAATTTCTTTGTTTAGCTCTGTACCCCATTTTTGGATAGGGTTATTTGGTTTTCTGGGGTCTAACTTCTTGAGTTCTTTGTATACATTGGATATTAGCCCTCTGTGGGATGTGGGGTTGGTGAAGATCTTTTCCCAATTTGTTGGTTGCCGATTTGTCCTTTTGACAGTGTCTTTTGCCTTACAGAAACTTTGTAATTTTATGAGGTACCATTTGTCTATTCTTGATCTTAGAGCATAAGCAATTGGTGTTCTGTTCAGGAATTTTCTACCTGAGCCAATGTCCTCAAGGGTCTTCCCTAGTTTCTTTTCTATTAGTTTTAGTGTGTCTGGTTTTATGTGGAGGTCCTTGATCCACTTGGAGTTGAGTTTAGTGCAAAGAGATAAGAGTGGATCAACTCTCATTCTTCTGCATGTTGACATCCAGTTGAGCCAGCACCATTTGTTGAAAAGAATATCTTTTTTTCCACTGGATGTTTTCAGCTCCTTTGTCGAAGATCAATTGGCCATAGATGTATGGGTTCAATTATGGGTCTTCAATCCTATTCCATTGATCCACCTCCCTGTCACTGTACCAATACCATGCAGTTTTTAACACTACTGCTCTGTAGTATTGCTTAAGGTCCGGAGACTCAATGAAAGCAGTGCCTCCAAAAAGAAACAGGAGAGAGCATATACTAGCAACTTAACAGCACACCTGAAAGCTATGGAACAAAAAGAAGCTATTTCACCCAGGAGGAGTAGAAGACAGGAAATCATCAAACTCAAGGCTGAAATCAATCAAGTTGAAACAAAGAGAACCATACAAAGAATCAAAAAAACCAGGAGCTGGTTCTTGGGAAAATCAACAAGATAGATAAACCCCTAGCCAGACTTACCAAAGATCACAGAGACAGTATTCAAATCAACAAAATTAGAAATGAAAAGGGAGATATAACAACAGAAACTGAGGAAATTCAAAAAATCATCAGATCCTACTACAAAAGTTTATACTCAACACAACTGGAGAATCTGGAGGAAATGGACAATTTCCTAGACAGATACCAAATACCAAAATTAAATCATGATCAAACAGATCGCCTAAACAGTCCCGTAACCCCCAAAGAAATACGAGAGGTCATAGAAAGGCTTCCAACCAAAAAAAGCACAGGACCAGATGGTTTTAGTGCAGAATTCTATCAGACCTTCAAGGAAGACCTAATACCAATAGTCTTCAAACTATTCCACAAAATAGAAACAGGAGGAACACTACCCAACTCATTCTATGAAGCCATAATTACCCTGATACCCAAACCACACAAAGACCCAACTAAGAAAGAAAACTTCAGACCAATCTCCCTTATGAACATCGATGCAAAAATACTCAATAAAATTCTTGCCAATTGAATCCAAGAACACATCAAAACAATAAGTAAACTTTTAAAATCATATTAGGTTCTTCACAAATCACGTTTGTTCCCCCTAATAACTTTGTTACCAAATGTGGATTCATTTGCCAAGAAATTTGAAAATGATGATAAATATTAGTCTAAATAAACAAAAATCAAGCACATTAAAGCAGTTTCTTGCTATGAAATGGTTCTGCAACAAGAGAAAAAGTTGGTGAAGTTTTAAAGGTTACTTTAACACAGATATTTGTTTTCTGGAAACATTTCTAAAGGTACATGTTATCCTGGATATTAGGGAAATATCTTCAACCACACTACTAAGTGACTCAGAAGGCATCAGAATTACAACTGCAAGTGTACCTAGACATATAATACAGATTTTTTATTACTTTTTATAAGTAATATTATAGATTTTTTTTAGGATGTCAGTTTGTGTACCTTTTCTATTTGAGAGAATTTCATTTCTCTGAAAAATAAGCCTGCACTGTAGATGTGCACGCCTCCCCATGCTTTCTGTTTTCCTTGGAAATAATATTTTTATAATTATTTTAGGATGTTCTGTAGGTTTCAGATTATCCTACCATTTGCTCTTATGACATTCTACTTATTTTATACTTATTTATAATGATACCTTATCAGGATAAAAATTCTAGCTTTATTGCTTTGTTTTGCATCTCATCTGTAAATTTTTATTGCCCAATTTTCTGTCCGAGTCTGACTATTATAAATTGTGTTGTCAGTGTAATTGCTATTTCATCATAGATAAATATTCCCCTTCTCACTGAGGGCTCTTTGTTTTTTTATTATCATTATTTTTTTTTAATTTTCAGAATTATACATTTCCCAGTTCAAAACATTGAGTCATTTGTTTTCTAGCCTCTTGCCAGAGCATCTTGTTTGAATCCTCTGTGATTTCTTTGCGTGTTATTTTGTTTGTTTGTTTTATTTTCTGCTTAACTTCTGGGGTTCTGAATCTACTTGGACACTGTGCACCAATGAGTGCATCAGGGAAGACAAGTCTTCAAATTATCCATGAAGTTATTAGTGGAAAGAAAACATTTTATTTATTTATTTATTTATTTATTTACACTCCAGATCCCACACCTCCTCCCCACTTCCCTGTCTCCACAATGATGTCCTCACCCCACGTCCACTATACCTATAAACTCCTGAAGTCTCTAGTCTCTTGAGGGTAAGGTACACCCATACCTGGCAGTCTACTCTATGAGTGTTGGGGGCCTCATATCAGTTGGAATATGCTACTTGGTTGGTGGCCCACTGTTTAGAGTTCTCAGGAGTTCAGGTAAATTGAGACTGCTGGTCCTCCTACAGGGTTGCCCTCCTCCTCAGCTTCTTCCCAATTTTAAGAAACACTTATTAATGTTGCACAAGGCAGACTGCCCCAAGATTTGACTCCTAAAGTGAGTTGAGAAGAGCATCCTTCTGCAGGTACATTTGGTATACTTTCCTACTCATATTGTACATGTGTGCCATGCTCTGCAGTCCTAACAAATGAAGATCAGAATGCCAGAAACATAGCGTAGGAAATGAAGATGTATCTGCAGTGAATTAAAGTCAGGCCCAAGAAAATGAAGAGTTCCTACAAGTAGATGGCTTGTAGATAAAAGCTCATTATACCATTGCTCTGATTACACTATTCCTTAGGTCTGCAACAGGTGGTCATTGCAAAGCTAGTCCTCATACCTGTAACCTACACCTAGACACAAATGTACCCTAAACTTAATCACCATTCAGTTGGATGATTTTGTTATTATGTGAAAAGTATTCATTTTTATATCATCTTTATCTAGGTAAAGAAATTCTGCATGCATACATGCAAGAAAAAAATAATTAATTAAAAAGTGACCATGCATTTGAAAGTGAGAAAGGAGTAGTATTTTGAAAAGTATAAAATGTAGAAAGAAAACGGGGCCTATCATTAAACCTTTTTGAGCTCTGTGGGCTGTATCTTGGGTATGTTGTACTTTTTTACTTTTTTAAATAAGGTCCAGTACCAGGGATAGGTTCAGCCCACAATTGTATCCAGCTCAAGACGAGGGCCCAAGACCTGACACTACTACTGAGATTATGGAATGCTCACAAGAGGAGACCTAGCATAACCACACTCTGGAAAACCAAACAAGCGGCTGAAAGATGTAGATATTTGCACCCAAGCAGTGGACAGAAGCAGCTGACACCTGTTGTTGTATTAGGGAAGGCTGAAAGAAGCTGAGGAGAAGGGAAATCCTGTAGGATGACCAGCAGTCTCAGTTAATCTGGACCCCCAAGATCTTTCAAACACTGGACCACCAAACAGGCAGCATGCACCAGATGATATAAGGCCCCCCAACACACATATAGTAGAGGACTGCTAGGTCTGTGCTCATTAAGAGATGATGCATCTAACCCTCAAGAGACTGGAAGCCTTGGGGAGTTTAAAGGTCAGGTGGGGTGGGAGGGAAGGGACATTCATGTGGAGACAGGGGTTAGGAAGGAGATATGGGATGTGAAAGTCGGAGGGTGGATAGGTGGGGACGAGAATAAAATATGGAGTGAAAATAAATAAATAAACTTAAGTAACAAACAAAAGGAATCTGGGAAGGATATAATTATAATATAGTCTAAAAATAAAATTAATATTTTATAAATTTATTACATTTACATCCTGAACTTCAGTTATATATCAATATTATAAAAATAATGATGAAGGGTTGTTTTCTTTAATAATTCAAAAGCCTGCTGTAATAAAGTATTATATTGGAAATGTCTACATTTTTACAAATCTTATCACTGAAGTGGAAGTCAATATGCATAGCCAATAAAGAAAAAAAAAACAAGGTAAGAATGATTTCTAAAGTAAAATTAAGGAAGAATAAGAAGGGTGAATGCTTTTGTGGTTCAGTATGCCAGTAAATCTAACATGTACAATGCATAAGTTTCTGCAATGTGCAGACAGCTGGATCTTTAAGATGAGGCAGCAGCACTGCCAGGAACTTGACGCCAATCACAGTTCTACAGTGAAATACACCAGCGTGGGCAATGGAGCAAATGCCTATCTTTAAAAGCATACTGGGAAAAATATTAAAGAGAAGAAAACAGGATTCAAGAAGGGAGGAAAAGAGGGGGAAAGGGGGAAGAAGAGAGGAAAGGAAGAAGAGGAAAAAGAAAAAAATGGAGACAGAACTAATCCCCGTGTTTTCTTATCTCAACAGAAAAGGAAATCAAGAGGAAAAAAAAACTACATTTGTTTGATGCTGAACAAAATGTGAGAAGTTAACATTAGTGCTTTGTAGACAGCCCATAGCTCCTCCCCCAGGAGAGAATCTTCATAGGATTCCACATGATTTTGAGTTCAATTCCAGAACCTTGATCTGTATCCTGTACTCTGATTTGTCAATTGCTAAGGATGCTTTACTCTATTTAAATTACATCCACCTGTGCTGAGCCTCTTGCACAATAGATATTACTCACAAGAGCAAGAGTTTCTCAAAGCCTATAAGACACTGCAGTCTCCAATTGGACAATGAGCTGCAGTATGGCAGACTTGGCACAAACAGAGCTCATTTCCCACAGCGTGTTGAGTCATTTTTATGAGCTGACAATCCATTTAAGCATCACTCTGTGTGTCTCTATCTTCCTACTGCTTCTTTGACAACTTTAACTTTGGCCACGTTAAAAATGGGTAGCCTGCAAGAAATGGGCTAAGAGCAAACTACAGCAGTGATTCAACAATGAGGAGGGAAGTAAATTATTCTACTAGGTAAACAAGCAAACAAACAGAACAACAGCAAAACAAACAAAAACAACTACCTCCAAGAACTCTTGAAAGAATATAGTTTAAAAGCACAAATTAACATTTATTTTAAGAAACAAACGAACTCTGTCAAAATGCCATTCATTTTACTGTGATGTTTTATGCCATGTACCAACCAACACAAAACACATAACAATAAGAACACACTTTAACCATGTTGACATAG
Organism: Apodemus agrarius; assembly: GCA_964023405.1. Taxonomy (NCBI): domain Eukaryota; kingdom Metazoa; phylum Chordata; class Mammalia; order Rodentia; family Muridae; genus Apodemus; species Apodemus agrarius. The sequence continues at coordinate 102,127,660 of OZ030008.1, read as the reverse complement.
TACATTTATACATGTTGGACATGGTGTGAATGCAAAGAAGCTTCTGTGTTTAATTATCCAATTTTTACTGAGTGATATACTATCTGGTTTTAATGGTGATATATTTCTGTTTTTTATTCAATAAAATGGATTGGATAGAGGTTTTTTGGAGGGGTAACAAGGAAAATGAATAACATTTGAAATGTAAATAAATGCTGGGTATAAATGTAAATAAGTGCTGGATGGTATATTGTCATGGGATATAAGCTCAGAATTTGTAAGTAATATATTATGATTAAGAATATAATATAACAAATGGATATGACCCCAAGGCTTAAGGAATATCTTATAAGATGGAGCAGTGGTTATTAGCCCAAAAGCTCAGATACAATTCACAGACCACATGAAGCTCAAGAAGAAGGAAGAACAAAGTGTGGATACTTTGGTCCTTCTAAGAAGGGGGATCAAAACACCCATGGCTCACAGCCAACCAATGGATTGAGCATAGGGTTCCAAATGGAGGAGATAGAGAAAGGACCCAAGGAGTTGAAGAGTTTGCAACCCCATAGGAGGAATAATAGCATGTACCAACCAATACCCCCACAGCTCCCAAGGACTAAACCACCAACCAAAGAGTACACATGGAGGAACTCATGATTCCAGGTACATATGTAGCAGAGGATGGACTTTTTAGACATCAATGAGAGGAGAGGCCCTTGGTCCTGTGAAGGCTTGATGTCCCAGTGTAGGGGAATATCATGTCAGGAAAGTGTGAGGGGCATTAGTAAGCAGGGGGAGGGGGAATGGGATAGGGGTTTTTCAGAGGGGTAATAAGAAAAATGGAAAACATTTGAAATGTAATTAAAGTAAATATTTAGTAAAAACAGAAAAAAATGAAAAAAAGAAATAAAAGTTGGAACATAGAGATTCTCAGAGCTGGTGAATTACAAAGAATGCTTTCAAAGTAATTCAATACTGCTGTTGTACACATGAACTAATAGCAACTGTTCTTACATTAATCCTGAACAAACATTAATCCTGGGTAAGAACAAGGTAAATGCTCCAGCATGGAGAAGGGTAGGACTCTCAAGACCTTGCCACTAGCTGAAATGCTATTGAAAGCTGAAGGCTTTTGGTAGAAGGATCACTTTACATCAAGTGGGTGATCACTCTTTTTTTTTCTTTTTTTTAATTTTTATTTTCTATATTCTATATTTACATTCCAAAGGCTTTCCCCTTTCCCAGTTACCCCCCACCATATGTTCCATAATTCCTCCCTCCCCTACTATTCCCCACTCATTCCCCCCCCCCCCACGATTTCTCTGTTCTGGGTCTACAATACTGGATCCAATCTTTACAGGCCCAGGGTCCTCTCCTTTCTTCTTCTATCCTTACCTTGCCCAAGCTCTACGAGGTAACCCCACAGCCATGGACATAAAAGCAACACTAATTGGATTTATTGGGTTATATTTTTATAATTGTCATAAAGTTGGAAGAAAGATTTTTCTGGTAGTTAGTGGTTAGATGGAGAGGAGAATTAGGGGTGGATGTGACCAAGATACATTGTATGCATGTATCAAACTTTGCAAAGAATAATAAAACAAAGCAAATACAGTATTTAAACTTTTTGTACAGAACATACTATTAGGGTGATTTTTGCTTGTAGTTAATCTCTGAAAAATATAGAGTAACCCTATTAAATGGATGAATTTTTAGTCTTGATAGTATAGAAGAAACTGAGGCAAACGATGTTTAATACATTCTAATGGATACATGATTAGTTAATAAAAAAATAACCAGTAGCCTTCTATCAGCATATACATTTCCCTTCCACAATTATTACTGTTTTTCTATTCATTGAAAGAAATTCTTTATTTACCAAAGATATAAAAAACACATAGATTGATTTAACTGGATGAAAAAAATGACTACATATAATTATTTTGTGTATAATACTACTTGTATGCATGTTTTCAGAGCTGATTATTTGGTATAAGATTTCAAGTTGATGTGCTATTGCCTAAAGATGACTACTTCCCCCATTCCCAGCATTCTTTAGTTGCCCATAGTTCTTTGTGTTAGGGAGAATTGAGGCCTAATCTTTTTCTTTGTCCCCTGCATGCCTATTGTTATCCTCATTCAGCTCAGGCTTAGGCAGTTGTATTCCTGAGACTTTATGGGCACATCAGCCATTCTAGGAGAACAATCTCATGGCAAACTCCCAGTTCCTCTGACTTTTATTGTACTTCCACCATTTCTTCCACATTGATTCTTGAGCCTTAGGTGCAAGAGTTGTGTAGATACAGCCTTTGGGACTTGGCTCTACTACCATGCATTTAGAGTGGTTATTGATTTCTGCAGTGGTCTCCATCTGTGACAAAAAGGTGAGAATTGAGGACTAAAATTATTTATGGGCTTAAAAACAAATATTTAGAGTGTAGTTAGGGATGCTGCTTTTGTAAAATGGTGAATTTACTAGCCTTAGTGTAGTGCTAGGTGAAATTTCAAATGAAATATCAAATGTGATGAGCAGGTCTTAACTATAACTAGGATTGTGATTAAAACCAGGTTAATGTTTAATTATATGAGAATAAACTTTGTAGTATGGATAGATGCAAATTTGGGGAAATGCACAAGCATCCATGGGCATATGTAGGACTAGTCACTTGAGAATCTTGCTTATTTTTGTTGATTTTTGAGAACTAAATGATGTGATAGAAATAATTCCAGACTTAGTTTTCTCCAGCGTTCTTGCTACTATATTCACTAAAACAGGAACTATATGGAAGTTATGCTAAGTTGGTGGAGGACATGAATTATTTATTCTGCAGATCTCTCCTTCTAAATGCAAATTAATTTCTAAACTTTAGGGAGTAATTTTTATAAAAGCATTTTTCAAGAGCCTTTCTCTGAATTGATTAGATAAATTAGATAAACAATTCATTCTTTTTACTATTTGATTTTCAGTGTGTATCTTATCTATTTTAAAAATAAATTTTGCCATTTTACCATCTTTGTGTTGGGCAATCATTGTGTTACTACATACGCATATATCTGCAAAATTATATGGTGTATATTAGATTTTTGTTTCATTTAAATGCTCACTAGTTAAATTTTGATATGACTAGATATTTCAAAATAGTTTTTCATTTTTCATAGGTTTCTGCCAGTTTTAGTCATTTGTAAAAGACTTGGATATTCACTGTTTTTTTTTTCAATTGTGTATACTTTATATAGACAATCAAAATATAGCCACGGTAAGGTCAATTCGATAATGCCAAAATTCCACAATTTACTTTTTAAAATATGAAAATCTTCAAATAGATTTATATGGTTCCCATCTTTTTTTCTGGCCCTCACCTTTATTGGATAGGGCATTTCCTAAACTGAAATAGAATACCCAAGGAGAGGCAATTAGGAGGTGAATAAAGAAGACATGACTTGTGAAATTATCAATTTGAGCATATTAAACCACCATGTGGAATTTCAGGGCACCAAGCATAAATATTTCAATAGCTATATTTAATTAAGATTAGAGAAATAACTTAGATGCTTTTCTATTCAACATGGATACTTTAAATTTGGTCTACCTGAAATTTTATCAAGGTCCTCCTCATGTCTTCAGCTGGACATCTTCAATACTATTTCTGTGGGTCTTCTTCCTCATTGTACCTTGCTCTGGATAACATCATGTACTCATCATTTCCTTGTGGCATGTGTGAGTATTTTTTTCTTGGTAACCTTTTATTGGCTGCCAGGAATGTCTATTAGCTTGATCTTCTCTTCCTTATTTAGTTAGCTGTTCCTTTAAAACATAAGTCTGGCCAGATGTACCTATAAGCAGGCAGATGGCTTTGCACTGATCATTACTGATAGAGAAGTGGCTTTCTCTGTAGCTGTGCTTCTGAAGCCATCTTAGCTCAAAATTAATGGATAGCCTTTGCCCTTGACAGGAATGCCATTTAGTCTTATGTGGATAGTAAAAATGAACACAGGCTTTAGCATTTAATATAAAAATAGGAAGATATGTTTTCTGGCAGTGAAAATGTAGTAATAACAAAATATTGTAGAAAAGTGAGTAAATGTGCAGGACAGATTAATTTTTGAATAACTACCCAGTTAGTATATCATTGGACAATTTCAAGTTACAAAAACTAAAGTTTGTAGTTTGGCTTATTTACATCTGATTTAATTGCTTTGTTTATATACTGCAAAGAACCAGAAACCTACTGGATCCATGTAGTCTGGAATTTTCTAAGGAAAGTTTTATATTTTTCACTCAAAGAAATGTTACTGCACATGTTGCCAGAAATTTAAATGTTAGAGACCAATTTGTATTTTTTATTTATTTGTTCAACATTTAGTAGCATTATCAAAGAACAATGGAAAATCCTGAAAAGTCACACTGATTGTATCTTTGAGGAAATGTGAACTATGATTTAAAAAAATTTACACAGTCTAAAATATACTACCTTCTCAAAAAGTATTTCTTGTATATTTTTAAATTGTGATGGTATAATTTTCACATTGCTTCCTTTATCCCAAACCTTGCCAAATACTGTTCCTTGTTCTTTTTCAAATTCATTTTTTCTATTAATTGTTATTACATGCACACACATACACATGCAGATATATGTATGCACACATAAACACACACATTTATGTATGCACTCATAAACACACACATATATACATGCACACACAAACACACAAAAACATAAGTACAGACACCTCAGCTTGTATAACATTATGTTCCCTGTCCTTTTTAGATGACAAGTGGTAAAATATAGGAGATTAGGGATTACTGAGTACCATGAGCATGAAGAAAAGGGAGGATAATATTTAATGGTTAGTTTATTTAATGGAATAATTTAAAAATTTAAGAGAAACATGGTTGTGACAGGGCTAGAATACTAACTTAATTTAAGCAACGAAATAGTATGTTAAAATGATTTAAATGATAAAGTCTTCTTAAATAACTACAAATATTCATAACCTGGTGAGTTCATATATAAAATTTACAACCACTGTTTTGGTAAATCATTTAAACAAGAGAAGACATTCTAAAGATTGGAGTTTCATATCTCATTGACTATTATATTAAATCTTTGCTAAATAAGACAGAATCATTTAGTGCTTCCTTGGAAAGCCATTCATTAAATAAATATACATTTAATGATCACCTTTGTTATCTAATTTAAGTAATCCTACATCATTTAATATTCAACAACAACACATTAGTTAAAACTGTTACTACCAAAATTCTGTTTCTTTTGTAACAGAAAAAAAGAGATTCTGGAAAACATGTTTAATTTTAATCTGGTTGGTTTGGAAACTAACTCATATAACCCTCATATAATATTAATTTCTACAATCAATTTCTTATTACAAAACTCAAAAGTTTAGTATATAGTTGTATAAAAAATTGTGCAGAGTTGTTTCTGTCTAAAGAAAATGCAGAGGCAAAGAGAGGAGCAGAGATTGAAGGAAAGGCCATCCAGAGACTGCCCCACCTAGGGATCCATCCCATCTGCAGATACTGAACCCAGACACTATTGCTGATGCCAAAAAGTACTAGCTGACAAGAGTCTGGTGTAGCTGTCTCCTGCAGTTAACCATTGTACTGAGCAAAGAGACCCCAACGGAGGAGTTAGGGGAAGGATTGAAGAAACTGAAGGCTTTTGCAACCCCATAAGAAGAATAACAATTATAAACCCACCAGACCCCTTAGAGACCAGGGACTGAGCCACCCACTAAAGGGTACACATGGAAGAACCCATGACTCCAGCTGCATATGTAGCAGAGGATTGTATTATGTGGCATCAATATGAGGGGAGGTCTTTGGTCCTGTGGAGGATCGATGCTACATATTTCATCTACCTTCTCTTGATGGTCATTGAACTATATGTGATATAAAGCTTGATACTCAGCTAAGTATGTCTAGGTAACAAAAAACCATCAAATATATTTTCAATATCTTAAAGAAGATTGAAGGCACTGTACAGTGTATAACTTTTAAGCAGTAACTGGTTTGTGTTTGCTTGTGTGCATGCATTTGTCTGTGTGTGTGTGTGTGTGTGTGTGTGTGTGTGTGTGTGTGTGTACGCGCGTTTGTATATCTCTTTAAGAACAGATTATAACAGTTCATATCAGTGACAGTTCACTCCCTGATTAAGCACTTAAATTTTGTTAGGAAACTCTATCTTTTCTCATGGTGTGCTTGTGTCCTCCCTGAGTACTAGCATCATGTGCAGAATTCATTAGTCTTTCTTGAAATCCCAGGGGAGTTTATTCACAGATGTAGATTTACTGCCAGCCTTCTGTAACTGTCTGTTTGGCCTTCCCTGTAAGCACAAAAATGAGAAATTATCCAGAAGAAATAAATTTGAGAAGTGCATTAAAAATAATAAGCATCATCCGCTGTCAGCAGGCTAGTACTTTATGGCTTCTGACACTTGATGCTGGTCTTGTGGCAGCCCCTGTGATTTATGTGCAGGATCCTATGTCCTTTCAATGTTTCAAAGTAAAGCCTGCATTTCACAGCTTCAGAAAAGATGAAGGAGAATGGAACCAAAATTTGTTTATTTCATTGATTTTCCCCATAAGTGTATTTAATTATTCATTGAGGGATCCATTTAACACTCTCCTCTATTTTTAACCAATTAAGTTCACATTAAAGATTTATCAATATCATTCCAAATATCAATGTTATTTCATGACATTTGACCACTAAAAATTTCTTTTCTATTGTAGAAAAATACATGCCCTGTATTTCATCAGACAAATAATGGCAATATATATTATTGTTGTTATGTATTGTTGTATAGTGTGTTATGTAAATATACATATATATCACATTATAATAAAGAAATGATTTTACTAATTGATTGTATCTTATTAAATATATGTGTTTTTATGGCTAGTAAAATGTAAATAAATGAGAATATAAACTTTAAGATAGCCTATGGAAAGTTTATGCATTAATTATTGCCATTCAATGTTACAGAGAAAGTACAATGATGTCATTACAATATATAACTATTTATTTTCTATAATCTGGCAAACATGCTATAAAGTACGTAAGGATTTTTATGTTCTTTTATTATTACAGAAAAATCTAGAATTGTGCTGCTAAGAATAAACATTCTCAGCACTGTGTAATAGTTTTTCAGTTGTCCCTTGATGAGGATAGTTCAGGAGAATTAAAGCTCAAATTCTTTGCTCCTGATTCCATGCTTATTTTTAGATGTGATGTATTTTGTATTCTTTTCTTTATATTCTTATACCATAGCTCAATCTAGTTGCTATTGTTTCATTCACCTGGTATTTTCTCTGAAGCTCAATTTCAGAGTAAATACATTTGCAGAATACCTTACAATTACTCTCTGGTTCTTGACTTTTTTCTGAGAAGAAAAACAGGTTTAATTGCTTGGTGCTTGGTGACTTTCACTGAGTTTATACTTCAAAATTTGACATGTATTTAAGAATAAATGTACTTAAAATAGTGGTTTACATTCATGTCAACACATGTACATTTCATTTCAATCAAGCTAAATAGTTTTGATTTTAACATGAAAGTGTAATTTTCTCCATTGATAAACTACTTTCATACACCTTTACATTTATGTAGTTCTAACTGAAGGCTAAAAATATCAATTGGAGTTAGTAAATATCATGATTAATTTCTCTTAAAAAAACAAAAAGAACATGTAATTGGGAGAGAAAAACAGGAGTGATAGGGTGGGAAACAGAGAGGGAAGTGATGAACAAACACATTTTGTTTATGTATAAAATTCTTAATTAAGAAAAAAGAAATCAGGAAAAAATGTACTAATGCTCAGTAAGATTAAACTAATGATTAAAATAATTATTAAAATTATTTTTCCTTCTCATTTTTTTTTCATGCAGTATATTCTGATTATAGTTTCCCCTCCTCATACTTCTCTGAGATCCTCCAAATCTTCTCTCACATCAGAATCCACATCCTTTCTGTCTCTTAAGAAAGCATGACCCTAAACAATTATAATAAAATAAGAAAGTAAAAACCAACCATCTGGAATAGGACAAAACAAAGAAATGAAGAAAAGAAAAATAGCCAACACAAAGCATGAAGAACACATGTAGAGAAAGAGACAGTCATGTTCACACACAGAGAAATCTTCTACAAACACAGATTTGGAAGTAAGAACATATAGGTAAATGACCTGTAAGGTTTATTTTAATTCTCTCTAAACTTCACTAGATAAGAAACTTTTAGGGTGTCATTTAGTTTGTTTTGAAAATAACATACTCTCTTATAAAAGGTGGGATAATATTAAAATACTAAAGCAGGATGGAGACTACCAAAAACGGGTGTGGATGGCACAGTTATGAGGGAAGTGGAAGAGGGTGAGGGTGATCACACATATTATACATATAGGTGAAACTATTAAAGAACAAATTCAATTTTAAAATAAGGTTCATTGAGGAAGACACATCCCCCAAAAAGTCATTTTATAATCCTGTGCCATTTTCAATCAGTAATTTCACCTAAATGAGTGTCATTCCTGACGTTACTATTAGTTTGATGCTCATATAATTTCAGTATGTAAAATATTTATATCAGTTTATCAGAGTTATATGTCTATACGCATTTATATAGTTTTCATACTCATTTAAAATACATTTATAGAACATAGTTAACTATTATCTGGGGCTAAATTGGAAGGTACATAATTCACTGCACACATATGGATGTTCGAATTTCAAATGAATGGTGAATGCTTGAGATTATAGGGGTCAAGCTTATCTTAAATTAATTCAGAATCTATTCTGAAATCTGTGCTAATCTCAGATACCTCTTTCCCTGCTACCTTTACTCAGGTAAGAAGAAAAGAAATTAAGAGGGCTGTATGGGAGAAGGAGCTAAAAACTGTGGCGTCAGTTAGAGTCTACTTTGCTCGTAATTCTGGAAAGTCTGTGGTTGTATGGAAAGTCAGAATTGCATAAAATATTTGTCTCAACTCAGGGCTGCTCAGATGCCCCAGGAACACCTTTGTTGTTTGCTGTAAACTGTAAAGGTCAGCCTGGAAGTAAGGTCAATAAACTGAAGGGACAATCACCTATCACTGAAGAAGTTTCCCAGAGAGGCTGAGAGTTTTAAAACATTCGTGGACAAGAGGTATTAAATACAGATAAACTTAGAAGAGGTCCATGCTGATGATTCTCCAAAACTGCTCAAATTCATGGACTACAATACTTTTGTTCATATTTCTAAATGTATAGGCAGATAAAACAAGAAAATATAAAAAAATATAATTTTCAGTAGGCACCTAATACATTATATGAGCAAAAGCAAGATTTCCTGTTTGTCAAATTATGGACTAATCTTAGCATTTTCAATTTTTACTGATCATCAAGATAATTTCAACCTCTATTCTTACAAAAATACAATGAATCATTTGCTGAATAGAAGTAGTTAAGTAATATCTGCTACCAAAATGCTTCCCACAGAATAACTGTAATTTTTGTAAGCATACTGTTAGTTGTACCAATATCTATTGGGTTGTTATAGAGCTACTAATGTGGAAGTTGTGTTTCTATGACAGTAATGTCAAAGAAATCATTATCTTTATTATATGTTTCCTATGACAGGAGACAACATCCTGATAAGTGGAAACCAGAATTAATGACTAATGATATATTTTTTAAAGCTCTGAACTATTTAAAGTTAAAAAATTCAGAACAAACAAATCAAATGAGGATAATAAATGTTTAGTGTTAAGGAAGCACATTCCCCAAACGTAAACAAAAGCAGGACAAGGCAAAAAAATTGGTGTCAGTGTTGACTCTTCCTAAGACATCTATTCCTATTCACTTTATATAGAGATAGAGAAGGCAGTACAGAAATACAACTTCCCCCTATAAAGATGAAGACCAAACAGACACTTTGAACTTTTTGATTCTTATGATCCCTCTTCAACTTCTATGAGGAATGTTCATGGATCCAATCTTCTGAGGATCTCTTGTGGGTACAAAAAGAGCAACAACTGTAAGAAGAATCAAAGTTTGTAATTTACTAATGGTTTAAAGTAGAGATGTGCAGGTATTTTGGAAGTTACTCATAAGAAAACAGCATAACTTTGGGACGTTGAAATGCTTCTGAGATGGGTTACTGTATTGTGTTCCTGGTGCTCACAAGGCTGCTACAAAACATCACAGATTCAGAAACCGCCATTCTTACCCATATATGAACTATGAAAAAATGATTATTTCAGGGATGTCATTCTCATTGAAATAATATTTTGTATCATTTAGATAAATCATTAAGGGTGAAATAGGAGATGAAAGCCTGTATTCCAAATTTTGTAAATAATGAGTCAGAAAAAAAATGAGGTTTTTGAGCATACCCTTGGGCAAACAGCAAGCTTCAGACCAAACTTTACAATTTAGTGAGAACATGTCTCAAGGTGAAAAGTTAAATATAAATGAATAAATAAATAAATAAACAAAATATGTAGTTTAGTGGTAGAGTTTGCTGAGACAGGCCCTGGGATCAATACATACTGTCCTCAATATGAAAAAATAACCAACTGATTTGTCAAATGGTTTAATACCGGATTCATATACATAAAACAATATATGTGCATTTTAAATATTAAGAAAAATCAAGAAAAGGACATTTTATTAACCACTTGAGAATGATTATTCTTTTCCCCTCTGTCTTTTGTGCATTCTAATTTTACATAATTGTAATCAAATGGCATAGTAAACATGCTGATCAAGCCATTTATTTACATTGGCTATAAATATTTGCTTACCATAAGTGATTTTAAAAATTTAAAAACAATGTAATAATAAATAATCTTCTAGAACCATAAAATGTATATATATAAAATTAGTGATGCATTTGCATTTTGCACTGTTATTATTCAATATTTAAACATAATTTCTTTAATAAATACATTATAATTTTCATAAAATACTGTGTTTTAAAGAAAAATAAATATTATGACAATTGCTGCATATACAAATGGAAAACTGCATAATAAATTAATTCTATCAAGTGTCCAAACACTTTAAAATTTAAACTATTATCATTATTACAAAATATATAATTAATTACACTTCATAGTGAATTAAGAGGTCATTAACTAATCAAGAAACTCAATGAGATTTGTGAAGGGAATAATTAAGTTCAAGGAGACTGGTTTCTTTTTCTTTTTCCTTTTAACAGAAAGTTAGAAAAATAAAAGCAGCTGAGTCATTCACCACATGCCCTGTCTTTGTTTGTGGATCTGTGAGATACCAGTACAAAGTCCATATGAATCATACACTTTGAAACCTTACTAGATCATGTGACAACCACCACTTATATTAGATGCCCAAACCTCAGAAAGCCTGAGTACTGAGAAGGAACAAGAAAACAATACATTAAATTGTCTATCCAAGATTGAATGTGAGTAGGTTAATGTGGGATAGTAGGCTAAAGAAGAAATCACTCATCAAGATTAAGCAATCCAAAGGCATCGACGTTATCAAAGATGGGTGTTAAGTTGCCCTACAATTAGATAATATGATGAATTATCACCACAAAACAACTTACATATTCCAAAATTATGGAAATATGTTTTATAATATATTATGATATTTCGACAGTTGGTTGCCATTTGACTTATAAAATTTTACACTTGAAAATCTTGAAGAGAAGATTTCTATCACCTGGGCCATTGGTTTTAAACGATACTCAGTGATGCATAGATCTCACCATGAAACATTGGAGAGTCACTGACTGACTCTTCTCCACTCACAATTTAGCTTTGCATTTTACATTTTTAAACATTTTTTTACACTCATGACATTAAAAACGTTTTAGCTGTTTTTAAGCAAATGAGATAAAATCTGATGAATTATGGGGCTATTCCATGTCATATGTCAAAAACTAGATTTTTTTCAAGTCAACTCATGAGTTAGTTTATGAAAAGCTGAATTTAGGATACAAGACAAGTATCTTTCTTCTTAATGCCACAACTGTGTTAGTGATGTGTACACTCTAGTTTTGATAAAAGAGATTGCCATTCATTCAACCATTATGAACTACTGACATTTTAAAAACATTTTAGGTTATATGTTTAATTCTCCAATCTACTTATAAGTTAAGGAAAAATATGAATCTTGATAACGTTCTCCAGAGAGCTACAATGATATACCACTGTCAGAGGTGGCAGAGTAGAGAAAGTGTCACGTTGAAACCTGGAATAGCATGAAATGATTTTTAGCAAAGGTCTCCAGTCAGGCAGAAAGAAGATCCTTCAATTCAAGTATTAAAAATAGGATATAAGGGGCTCAGGAGAATAATAAGGCTAAAAGATTTTTAAATATAGATTTTAAGCAGGGAGGTTAAGAAAAATAGATGTGATCAGAAAATAGGAGACATCTGGACCATTCTGGCTAAGAGTCATAGTATATATCTTTTTACAATTCATACGTAGGAATTTGAAGCTATTATATTCAAAGGATTATTAAGAAACATTAATGAGATGACAGAGTGGAATTTAAGAAAGCAGCTGACAAGATTATAATTAACAAGGTAAATTTGTTGAATGCAGGAAATGAAGGAGTCACCACTGCTTACAAAGTCAGCTGTCTATTCTGCAATATTACCAGGAAGTAATTGGAAAAATGTGCTTTCCAAGTCCTACCTAAGGCCTTACCCTACCCATGTAGGCATAAGCTGTGTTCATTGCTATAGTAACACAAAATATCTACATATGAAATGAGCATTATCCTTACGTTGACACCCAAGATTCCTGGTAAAGGTTAATATGGCTAGAATTTTTGCTTCTAGGCAGAAGCTTTTATCAAACTTCAGGGTGAACAAGTGATTCTATTCCTTTCCAAAGGTCTATAATTCCATGTCCTTGTTTCTTATCTTTGCAATGTTATCTATTAAGTTACATAATATCTCAGTACACTAAAACTAAAGGTTCTTGTCTGCAAAAGTGTTATTCCCTCCATCAACCTTGGTACCTTAATGTGTTTTGTTATTGAGGACCTAGAAAGTATCTCACTCAAATACTTTGTGTATCATGTAGTTTGTTTCACGCAAATACAGGGAAGCCTCTTTCATACTGCAGACAAGGGAGTTTATTAGATATGTAATAGGGCTTGTAGATATACAACTTATATTTTCTTTTGTTACTGTTTGAAATTTATAGTACTAGGAAGGCAATATATAACCTATCCCTCAAATTGTGTTCATTTTCAGTTTTCGTGCTAAGGGTAAACTATACTTTTTGAGAAGAAATAGAAGGTTAGCATCACATCCAGATAAAATAATTGTACTAGGTAGAAAACAATTTTCTCATGAAAGACAATGATATTCCTATAAAAGAAATCCAAATGCTTCGTTATCTAGAAGCTGTGTCATGTGTATTATTTTATCAGTCAACAGTAAGGGAGACTGAGAAACGTGAGTTGATGTGCCGACAATAACTTGTGGGACTGGGTATTGGCTAACATTATAAAAGCATATAGCTATATGTATGGAGTACTAGGATGGATGCTGGGATAAATTTGGAATTGTGTGGCTGAAGAGACAGCTGAACCGTGTACATCACACAATGTGAGCAACATATGGCCACATTTATAATTGGCAATTGTGAATGATAAAAAGACCAGACAACAAGGAACTAATTTCAATCTGAATGGGGCTTCTAAATGCCATTCTAGGCATTTTTACCTTTTCTTACCATTTAAACCTTTGTTACAATCAGCTTTAATATAGCAGACTAGATTTTCATTGTTGGTATTTTCAATGCAGTCAATGAGCTAAATATTTAGACATCATTACGCTTAATCGTGTATTGATTAGAATGAAAATTAAATGTTGAATCCAGGTAACCAAATGGCATCAGAACATCTGGCATAGAAGATAACCCAAGTTCCTGCCAAAATGCATAGCTTCACTGTCATTGTGGAAAGTAGCCTTGAGCCAGCTCTGGCATTGACAATAATTACTCCAACATGGAACATTGTGTTGCACCAAGAGGGATGATAAAATAACAAAAATGTTATAATGAAAATGAAGTTAATGTTATCATAGTCATCACTCAAGAAGATTCTACTGCTTGAACTGTTGGCACCTACTAAAATATAATAAATGTATGAATAATGACAGACATCACTTACTGAATCCATACCACGTGATGTTGTGTCATTATTACAGCAATTGCAATTTTATAGAGGACCTAACCAAAGCCATGAAAAACATAATAAATGCCCAAATCCATGCTGATAATGTTGGCTAAGGTTGGTAATTTTCAAGGAACCAGATTTATCAGTAAATGCCATGTTACTTTGATTTTAACAGCAGTGCAAGAAAGAACTATAGTTTTCATAAGAAGAACTGGGTTTATTAAGACAAGAATGAAATTTATGTGCTCATTATATACAGATCGTATTCAGGAAGGTTGGATGCAGCTGTAAGAAACTTTTCAGTATATAATTAGCCATATTATTTTTACTTTTGAAACATATATTGTCCTTATTTACATTTATGTATAAAATCCAAGCAAAGAATCTAGACATAAAATTCTAGACATAAAATGACTCAGGTAAACAATTTGGAAAGGACCCTGGGTCACTGGCATGGCAGACGTGATGAAGAGAATGTTTTTTTTACAGTCTTACCTTTTTATAATTACACATACTATAAGAAAAATTAGTGCTTGAACTTTTAAAACTGATGTGCAGTGGGCAGACTGTCATGTTCTATGACCATAATTCTTAATGGAATAAAACCTAACAAATGCAACTTTTCTTATTAATATGCTAGTTATAACTTTTTATTATATAGACAGCATAGAAAGACAGTGAAATCTAGTGCCTTTTAGACTTCAGATTATGTTTTAGTCATTTTACAGTGTTGTCTACAATTATTAAGCAGAAAAATTACCATCCAATTTTACTAACAAGAAAATATCTTCATTTCTCATCATAGCATATGCTAAAAGATTTTGTCGAGAGGAAATTTTAAGAAGAGGAAAAGGTTTGTGCCATTGAATTTCTAGAATGATCAAATGGGTTTTAATTGTTTGATTTTCTTAATAATATGATCCATTTTTTTCCTCTAACTTCACATCATAAAAATATAAAGGCAAATAACATGTTATAAACACATAGAATACTTTCCATGGGATAGTACTATTAGAGAAGAATTACTAATTACAAACAAATTGCTACAGTTGCAGTTACATGGATGGAAGTGTATGGTCACACCACCTCACTAAAGTCACATGATCCCAGGATGTATACTCCTAGAGTTAATTGTAAGACCTTCTCTGTGTGAAGGGAGATGCTTACTTATTATTCATTTGTAAAGTACTGTAATGTTAAAAGGAGTTCTTCAGAATATACATTCCCTAATTCTGGAGTAATCAGAGAACCTTTAGCTAATGCCTTTATATTTCCATACTAAGAACTACAAAGAAACACACAAGGAAAGTGTAGAATAAAAATTAAGCCAGTGTTCACCTTGATGGAGAATTTCACTTTCTGTGCTGTAGTTATCAGTTTGAAGTCCACAGAACTTAATACATGCTTTAATTGAAGTGACTACTTAATTGATTTATGGAAATCTTTCTCAGTAGGCTTCCTGAAATTTCAATTTACAATATGACATAAAAATGAAGTCCTGACACTATTACTGAGGCTATAGAGTGCTAACAAAAAGGGACAGAGCATGGCAGCACTCCAGAAGACCCAACAAGCAGCTGAAGGAGTCAGATGCAGATATTTGCACCCAACCAATGGACAGAAGCAGCTGATCCATGTTGTTAAATTAGGGGAGGCTGAAAGAAGCTGAAGAGAAGGGCAATCCTGTAGGAGGACCAGTAGTCTAATTTAATTGGGTCCCCTGATATCTCTCAAACACAGAACCACCAAACAGTCAGCATATGAGGCCCCCAACACATACAGTAGAGGACTGCCAAGTCTGCATTCATTCGGAGATGATACACTTAAACCTCAAGAGAATGTAGGTGCCAGGGAGTTTAGAGTTCAGGGGAATGGGGTGGGGAGAGGGGACATCTCATGAAGACAGCAGGGTGGGGAGGAGGTACGAGATGTGGAACAGTCAGAGGTTGGATGGGGGCTGGATGGGGAATAAAATATGGAGTGTAGTTGGAAGGAGCCCAGATGTCCCTCAAAGGAGGAATGGATACAGAAAATGTGGTATATTTATACAATGGAATACTACTCAGCAATTCAAAATAATGAATTCATGCAATTTGTAGGCAAATGGTTGGATCTGGAAAATATCATCCTAAGTGAGTTAACCCAATCACAAAAGAATACATGAATGCAATCACTGATAAGTGGATATTAATGAGCCCAGAAGCTCTGAATACTCAAGGCACAATTAGCAAATCAAAAGATTCCCAAGAAGAAGGAAGGAAAGGATCCTGGTCCTGAAAAGACTGGATCCAGATTTGTAGGAGAGTATCAGAACAGAGAAATGGGGGGGGGGTGATTGGGGAATGGGTGGAGCCAAGAGGACTTATGGGACATATGGTGATGGGGGAACTGGGAATGGGGAAAACCTTTGGAATGTAAACAAAGAATATAGAAAATAAAGAAAAAATCTAAAAAAAAAAAAAAAAAAGATTCCCAAGAAGAAGGAAGGAGAAGACCCTGGCCCCTAAAGGACTGGATCTAGTTTTGTAGGAAAGTATCAGAACAGAGAATTGGTGGGGAGGTGACGGGGGAATGGGTGGAAGGAAGGGGACTTATGGGACATATGGTGAGGGGGAAACTGGGAATGTAAACAAAGAATATAGAAAAAAAGAAAAAATATGGAGTGTAAAAATGAATGAATGAATAAATTAATTAATTAATAAAAATATAAGAAAAATTAAATCCATGACTTCTGCTACATATTTTCCAGAGGATTAACTTATCAGTGGGAGGGGAGGTACTTGGTCCTGTGGAGGCTTATTGCCTCAGAGAAGGGGGAGGCTAGAAGGAACTGGATGGGTGGGGGGGAGCACCCTCTTAGAGGCAAAGGGGAGGAAGGATGGGGAGACATGGAAAGGGGACAATATTTGAAATGCAAACAAATAAAATAATCATTAAAAGTAATAAATTGAAACCTAACACAAAATATGAGTTTTTATATAATGCTATAATATACAAAGGTATCTCATGAGAACACATAAAAGGGCTTCCAAGCTCAGTATTACTCAGGTGCCAATAAGATAAAAGCACATAAAATCCTCCCAAGTGTGCATACTGTCCCTGTTGACCACTGTGATTCCTGTTCATGCCTCTCTCTCTCTCTCTCTCTCTCTCTCTCTCTCTCTCTCTCTCCATGTTTACACATGTGTTTATAAACCTAATTTTCTATATAATTTCAGTTAAATTTCCAAAATTAATACTACTTTTGGTTTATTACTTTTCTCTAACATTACTGAAAAACACCAAATTCAAAGTTGAATAAGGACTCCTAAATGACCCACATTGTGGCTTCTTTTCTGGGAGAAATTTACATGAGGATATAGAATTAATATCATGATGATGTATAGAAACAATTCATAATGTTAAGCAGGAATTTTCACAATACTGCTAAATATAGCATACAGTTTTGCATCAGTTTTTCAGATTTATGAGTATGGTTATCATAAATTCAACAAAATTAAAAATATACATCACCAAAAATTTTCCACTTAACAAAATATTAGCATAATTTATAAGAGTCAAATTAAATATTAACAATACTAAATTCAAAACTTTATATGTAAGTCAGCTATTACATAAATAAGAGACAGCCTGTTCCTTTAACTAATTACTTTTGTATTTGAGAATGTAGATAGGTAATAAAACAGAGCAGCAAGCTCACAAGTGTGACCTGAGGGGGCTTGAAGAGTAGAAGGAACTGCTAAACCTATTCAGCATGGCAGGAAATACATGCATGGAATGATGACTCCCACATCATATTTTAATAGGGCTTTATAATGAGGCATATGGTGGTGACAAATAATAACAAACGTTGTGAAAGTTGAGAAGTTATGAATCATCAATGGTTCACTATGAAATGCTAAACTTATTGGCTTTTATCTTCTGTGATTTTACAAACACACACACACATACACATATAGATATATGCTGATAAAGGCATGTAACATTTTAGAGACAGCCCTTTGGAAACAGCACAGGACAAATCAGACCATAGGCAAGCAAGGACACTGGTGAGAAGCCCAGGAGCAGAGCCTGGAATCCAGACTCCAAGCATATCCAAGCAGAAGTCAAAACTGCTGTATTTCACTGTCCTTTGACTTGGGGAAGAAAATGGACCATGCTACTCTCCCACAAGGTCCAATCTTAAAAACTGATAAACTTCACACACCTTTAAATATTTTATTTAACTGTTATATAGTCCACTTGAATGGACAAGATATGGACAAGATTCTGCCTTTTCATATTTTAGAGGTCACAGTTTCTTACTAATGTACTAAGTATGCTTCTCACCCTGTGATGTATTACTCTACATGCCAGTTGAAACAATGAAGTTACAATGACTAAGCAACTCACAATCTTTAGCCCTTTTCTACACAACAAATTATTTTGCATGATACTGCACCCCTACAATACCAATGTTTGTGAAGTTAAGGTAATAAGATCACAAATGTGAAACCATACTGGGCTACACAGTAAATTCCAATTTACTCTAAACTATGTTTTGAGACCTCATCTAAATAAGTATTAAACATTGCTTTTAGAAACTTTTGTCATTCAGTTCAAGCTGCAGGATTGTAAAATGGAAGCTTACACTGGTAGGAAAAGTTGTGTGCATTTTCTTACTTTGACTTATCAAGGGGGAATCTCTGATTAATTAGGGTGGACTTGATGTAGAAGCATAAAAGGTAAATTTTATCCATGGGAGGAAATGCCAAGTTTAAAATGATATATGTTTTATATATAAGTTTAAAATTATAAAATGTAATAATTCAACCTGAAAATGAATTTCTTTAGTCTCATTAAATGAGATAGTCAACATGATGAATTTGAAAATATCATAATTGTATTTAAAAGATTGTACAAATATACATTAAACTCTCAATTATGTGAAAAATAACATGGTGATATGTTCTGCATATTTAAATTAGAACTTAAAGGGACTTGAGAAATTTGACATCACAGCATCTAAAATATGGTCATGCCTGATAATCTCTAAATTTTACTGGACAAGAAACTTAGAGCAGAAATCAGGAATAATTTATTATTATTATTATTATTATTATTATTATTATTATTATTATTTTATATTCCAGATTCTATCCCCTCCCTTTCTACCCTTCGACTGCTCCATGTCCCTTCGCTTCTCCCAGCCCCTCTGTCTCCACAAGGATGTCACTCCTGAATTTTATGGAAATCTGTTTTGAAAATGGAGGAAATGAGTGCCTGAAATTTTGCTGCACTTTTAAAATGAAAGTACATGGAGATGCACACAGGCAAAAAATTTAAATGTAAACCAGCACTGAATGCCATGGAAATATGTTCAAAGTGATAGTTTAGATTAATGTTAAGGAGCAGTGAGGAATTCAATTCAAAACATAGAGTTCATAGTTTCTGAAGTCCTTTGAACTTAGGAATTAAGGAAATTCAATTTTTATAGCAAGAAAAAATTTGAAGAATGAAAAGTATAAAAATATCAAAGCCGAGAATAGTTTTAGCTATCCTGGGTTTTTTGTTGCTCCAGATGAATTTGAGAATTGCTCTTTCTAGATCTATGAAGAATTGATTTGGGATTTTGATGGGGATTGCATTGAATCTGTAGATTGCTTTTGGCAAGATGGCCATTTTTACTATATTGATCCTGCCAATCCAGGAGCAAGAAATATTTTTCCATCTCCTGAGGTCTTCTTCGATTTCTTTCTTCAGGGACTCAATATCCCTGACCTCAAGCAGTACTACAGAGCAATTGTGTTAAAAACTGCATGGTATTGGTACAGCAACAGGCAGGTAGATCAATGGAATAGGATTGAAGACCCAGAAATTAACCCACAGACTTATGGTCACTTGATCTTTGATAAAGGAGCCACAACCATCCGGTGGAAAAAAGATAGCCTTTTCAACAAATGGTGCTGGTTCAACTGGAGGTCAACATGCAGAAGAATGCGAATTGACCCACTCTTATCTCCTTGTACTAAGATCAACTCCAAGTGGATCAAGGACCTCCACATAAAACCAGACACACTGAAACTATTAGAAAAGAAACTTGGGAAGACCCTGGAGGACTTGGGCACAGGGGAAAAGTTCCTGAACAGAACACCAATAGCTTATGCTCTAAGATCAAGAATCGACAAATGGGACCTCATAAAATTACAAAGTTTCTGCAAAGCAAAGGACACTGTCAGAAGGACAAAACGGCAACCAACAAAGTGGGAAAAGATCTTCACCAACCCCACATCCGACAGAGGGCTAATATCCAATATATACAAAGAACTCAAGAAGTTAGACCGCAAAGAACCAAATAACCCTATCAAAAAATGGGGCACAGAGCTAAACAAAGAATTCTCACCAGAAGAAATTCGGATGGCCGAGAAACACCTTAAAAGATGTTCAACATCATTAGTCATCAGGGAAATGCAAATCAAAACAACCCTGAGATTCCACCTCACACCAGTCAGAATGGCTAAGATTAAAAACTCAAGAGACAACAAGTGCTGGCGAGGATGTGGAGAAAGAGGAACACTCCTCCACTGTTGGTGGGATTGCAAAATGGTAAAACCGCTCTGGAAATCAGTTTGGCGGTTCCTCAGAAAATTGGGCATGTTACTTCCAGAGGACCCTGGCATACCACTCCTGGGCATATACCCAGAGGATTCCCCTGCATGCAATAAGGACACATGCTCCACTATGTTTATAGCAGCCTTGTTTATAATAGCCAGAAATTGGAAGCAGCCCAAATATCCCTCAAAGGAGGAATGGATACAGAAAATGTGGTATATCTATACAATGGAATACTACACAGCAATTAAAAATAATGAATTCATGCAATTTGTAGGTAAATGGTTAGACCTGGAAAATATCATCCTGAGTGAATTAACCCAATCACAAAAGAATGCACCTGAAATGCAATCACTGATAAGTGGATATTAATGAGCCCAGAAGCCCTAAATACTCAAGACACAAATAGCAAGTCAAATGATTCCCAAGAAGAAGAAAGGAGAGGACCCTGGGCCTGTAAAGATTGCTTCCAGTTTAGTAAAGCAACTGAGGGGGGAGGGGGAATTATTGGGGAACAGATGGGGGGGGAGAGGAACTATGGGAACTATGGTGGGTGGGAACTGGGAAAGGGGAAAGCCTTTGGAATGTAAACATAGAATATAGAAAATAAAATTAAAAAAAAAAAAAAAAAATATCAAAGCCGAGCCGGGCGTGGTGGCGCATGCCTTTAATCCTAGCACTTGGGAGGCAGAGGCAGGCGGATTTCTGAGTTCGAGGTCAGCCTGGTCTACAGAGTGAGTTCCAGGACAGCCGGAACTACACAGAGAAACCCTGTCTCGAAAAAACAAACATACAAAAAAAAAAAAAAAATATCAAAGCCGGCCTTTCTAAGATATCAGAAGGTGAGATGTACTTTCCTTCTGTTATCGTTCTAGCATTTGATGCTCAAGTAACAGGAGTATGATTCTATAATGCCTAAGATGGCAATTGAGGAGACCCTAGATTGAGCTAGTTCCATCCAAGAGTGTCAGTGTGATCTTTGATAGCATGCCTTGATGTGCTCTTGAGATAGGTCAGTTCTTATATAGAGAATGGCAAAGTGGGAAGAACAGAGACAATGTTAAAGCTGCATCAGAGAAACAGTGGGGTGAGTATTCACATGTCTAGTCTGTTTGTATTCTTACAAACTGCAAAATGAGGCACAATTGTGCCAGTGTCAGAATCTAGAATAGGAAGAAAAAATTAAAGTTTATATATAGGTACACACACACACACACACACACACACACATATGTATATATATATGTGTATATATACATTTAAAAATTAAATTTATTTATTTATTTATTTATTTATTTATTTATTTATTTATAAGGTATATCCTGATACCTGGTCAGTATCTCAAAATTCTTGGATATTTGAAAAATATCTATCAGGAGTGAAATACAATAGTAAAACCTGCTTACAACTGTTAGTATTTCAGTGTACCACCCAAGGGGCATAGGCTAAGATATGACCCATTTAATATGCTAATAATGGAATCACAATTCATGGAAGCAATTGCTAAGAAGATAAAGAAGTAGGAGGGTGTCTATACTTTGTAGTATATCCCATCTCCTACCAGCTTTTTTGTGTCCATAGAACACAAAGTTCCTCTGTCTGGCTGCTTCACAGTTCAGCACAGTTCAATACTCAAATGAAAGAGTGGGTAAGATTTTAGTAACTCCTGGATGTACACACACACACACACACACACACACACACAAAGACAAACACACACAGACACTATGATAGATAAAGAAAGAGCCAGAGAGGGAGAATAATAATCTTCTTTAATTAGGATTTTTTAAGACAATTCAAAAGAAAAATTTTCTCTCAATATTTATGAGATGTTTCTAAAGTATCTATTGGATTGATTGTTCCTCACTTTTACCTTTGATGCCAATCTCTGTTAAGACCAGGAGAGGCTTCTGTTTTTTAAATGCACAGACAATACAAACTAAAAGAAACAAAATCAACCACTTCAAAGGAGACTATGAATTATCTGAAAAAATAATAATTCTGAAGTAGAATAAATTATGTTTGAGAGAACACATCAAAAAACAAGACACAATAAGAAAATTGATGGAAGAGGGGAAATTTGTCTAGTTAATAAAATGAACTTACATGGACAAACTTTACTTTCTATGACCCTTGCACACTAACCCAAATAAAAATGGAAGAACAAACTATTAAAATATATAGAATATAGTAAAGACAAGTAATTTAGAATATACCACCTAGCTTTATTCTAAAAACAAATAAAGCAAGTGAAAGAGAGCAGTGAGACTGCAATTGTAGGTAAATAGATAATGAATGTAAGTTTACACATTCTCAAAGAGGGCAGTAGAATCATCTGAAAAAGAGCTATGCTTTTTTTTAATTTTAAAAATATTGAATTTCTTCATTAGATAGTAGATTATAAGCTGACTTTATATGAACCTGTGAGGAAAAGTTTCAGGAAGTAACAGCAGTATTTATTCCAAGAAGAAAGAGGCTGGAATTGATAAATTCACTGAGTTTGTAATAGAATACCTGCAAAGTACAGAGAAAAGGATGTTTTCTTAGAGAAAATAACCCAAGCTGAATAGAGATCTGGCTGCATGGCTGCTACTTGGCTGTTTGACAGAGGAAGGGTAAACAAGATTCCCGCATACTTTACCTGTGGAAAAAATATAAACTGAAATGTCTCTTATGAATGACATTTAGAAACAAGGACTCAGGGGCTGGTGAGATGGCTCAGTGATTAAGAGTGCTGACTGCTCTTCCTCATGTCCTGAGTTCAAATCCTAGCAACCACATGATGGCTCACAACCATCCATCCGTAATGAGATCTGATGGCTTCTTCTGCGGTGTCTGAAGACAGCTACAGTGTACTTACACAAAATAATTAAATAATTTAAAAAAAGAAACAAGGACTCAGCACAGTTGATCACATGCTTATTTACATTTGTAAATAATGTGTTTTTATAGATATATGTATGCCCAAATTTGACTTTCAGTTTTCTAACATTTAGTTCTGGCTATGAGAAGAATAACTTAGGGGAGGAAGCACCAAAGACATATCCCAGAATAAAATGATTGCTTAGAATGAAATCTGGGTTTGATTCTCTAACATTCAATTCTGGGTTTGATCTCTAACATTGCCAAAACAAGAATGGTGAGTGATATTATCATTTCACAAGGTAACTGTAGTTCCATGAAACATACCTTCAGTATTATTGTTTTTAGAATATTTATGCTGTTTTAGAAAAATTTTGGACATAGATTGGATTTGCACTGATGGAAATTAGAAGAAATATAATGTTGGCTCTTCACTGAATTTGCTTCACATAGCTCCTGGCACTTAATAGACGTTGAAAAATGCATGCCTAATGAGCAAACACATTCCAGCAGATGCTCAGATATAATTTCATGTCAACAGGACTAATGCAGAAGAGTGTAGCAATTTTGTGAGGAAGCCCATCAAAACCTCAGATTCTGATTAGATGTACAGCTTACACATTGAGAACTGTTTTGAATTTAAATCACTTCTTTCAAAAAACCAGCATAAGACATTATACAATGTTAATTGCAGTGGAAAAATAACTACTGAGAACAATGATAAAGTATAACTTCAAAAGCACTAGACCTTTATATTGGGAATAAATTCTATACCTTGCCAACATTTATGAATATTAATATTAATAGTCATCTATGAAGTTGCTTGAGATAATATATTTACATGTCCATAATGACTTCTCAAATGTTGTTGATATTTTTGTATGGTTAATAATTTGCAAGAATTTTAATAAATGTATATGTCATCTTAAGTACTCTATGATATGTAAACAACTAACTTAAAATCTGAAGAATTTATAATTGATGGACCAGTAGAGTCATTTTGAAATATGTTACAATTTAGATCACACATGTTACATAAGTCAGATCCAGATTTGCTGATCTCATTTGTCTGTAGGATGTCTGGTATCTTCAACTGTAAAAGTATCTTGTATTTGCCTGGTGTAATTGTCATTCCCAAGGCTTATTCCCTCTGTGTGCTAACTTAGGCCTATTCCTGGAATTGTCTAACCTTTGCACAATCTAATATGGGACTAGAATGTTTTCAGCCTCTGAGACTTACTGCTGAGTTGCTCACCCTTTTGAGCTAATTCTGAATTATGGCTGGCTGGTTCAACTTAGCTCTTCTGGCTCAAACTCCTCTCCATGCTGACTGATTCCAACTAGCTTGTTTCAGATTCTTACTGAATTGCTGTGCTTGGTCTCAAACTAACCCTAGCAATTTGTTCTAATCTTCTGTCTCCTTCTCATTCTCTGGCTCATTCTACCTTCACTTGTGTCTACCTTGTTCTCTCTGCCACGTGTTGCTATAAATGTGTCCCTATAAAATATTCATTTTTTTCCTCTGTGTGAAATCCACACCCACCAAGTGTTTTGAGTTGATTCCTTTATTGACTTTTATATTTTGAATTTTGTTTCCCATTAATGAATGCATTTACTCATTTTATAGCCAGATCACTGCTCCTCTCCCAGTTCACCCCTCACACACTCCCTCTCCTTTCTCCTCTGAGAGGGTATAGGGTCCCTCTCCATATGCCCCTACCCCGGCACGTCAAGTCTTTGCAGAGGTAGGGAATCATCTCCTACTGAGGCCAGACAAGGCAGTCTAGCTAGCATAATGGATTCCCCACACAGGCAACAGTTTGAGGGCCAGCCCTGCTCCAGTTGTTGGGGACCCACATGAAGATGAATCTGCACATCAGCTACATATGTGCTGGGGTCAATGTTCAGTCGGTGTATGCACTTTGGTTGGGGGTTCAGTCTCTGAAGGCCCCCAAGGGTCCAGGTTAGTGTATAAGTTGCAAAGAGTGACTCTTACTTCATAAGATTTTCCCTTATTGTACAGATACCTTTTAGTTTCATCAACTTTCATTTGTTAGTTCTGGCTATTAAATTCTGGTTAATTAAGTCCTATCTAATAAGTCCTTTCCCATACCTATAAGTTCATGTGTACTACCATATATCTTTCTGTAGTTCCACTGTTCCAGGAACCTGTGATTTGTTTCCATTATTTTTCTTTTTGTTTCCTTTTATTATTTGTATTTCATATATTCTTTGTTTACATTTCAAATGATTTCCCCTTTCCTGGATCCCCCCCCAAAAGTCTCATAAACCCTCTTCCCCGCCCTGTTCTCTCATCAAGCCCTTCCCGCTTCCCTGTCCTGGTATTCCCCTACACTGCTGCACTGAGCCTTTCCAGGACCAGGGGCCTCTCCTTCCTTCTTCTTTGGCATCATTTGATATGTCAATTGTTTCTTGGGTATTCTGAGCTTCTGGGCTAATATCCACTTATCAGTGAGTGCATACCATGTGTGTTTTGTGATTGGGTTACCTCACTCAGGATGACATTCTCCAGTTCCACTCACTTGCCTAAGAATTTCATGATTTCATTGTTTTTAATAGCTGAGTAGTCTTCCATAGTGTAAATATACCACAATTTCTGTGTCCATTCCTCCTTTGAGGGACATCTGGGTTCTTTCCAGCTTTTATGGCTGTGATAAGACACCATAACTAAGGCAACTTACAAAAGAAAACATTTAGATTTTCATTTCATTTCAGAGACTTAGAATTTATGATAATGCAACAGTAGGACCAGTTGAGAGAAAACATAGGGTATTTTTGCAAAAAAAAAAAAAAAAAAAAAAAAAAAAAAAACAATATTTTTTCATTGAATATATTTTCATCCTGTTTACTTCCACTCCTATTTCTTTTAGAGCTTCCAGGATCTCCCTACCCACACATCACTATGTTGCTTTTTTTTTCACTTTCCTCTTTCAAAAAATAAAACCCATCAACATGGTGTTACCCATGGCACCAGACACGTCCGCAGCAGAAGATGGTCTTATTAGACACCAAAGGGAGGAGAGGTCCTTGGTCCTGGAAAGACTACATGCTATAGTGTAGAGGAATACCAGGACAGGGAAGTGGGGGGTGGGTTGATTGGGAAGGAGAGATGGCTTATGGGATTTTCAGGGGAAGGGGGAGCCAGGAAATGGGACAACATTTGAAAGGTAAATAAAGAATATAACTAATTAAAAAATCAACAAAACAAACAAACTAAAAGTAATAACACCTCTCCCTAAATCCCCAAAACTGAAAGACTTTCAAAAATAAAAAATGAAAATAAAAACAATCAAAAGATAACAACACAAATAAAACAATGCCCAAACAAAAGTAAGGAAAAATTGCACAAAAGCACCACTGATGATTGGTGTTTCCATTTAATTCTGCAAATTCTGTTCTGCCTCTATTGATCATTACATACTAAGAATGTGAATCAATACTGACATCTTACATAAAGAAATAAGGTTTCTGAAGGTCAATTTTATGCCACTAACTTATTTATAAAACTGAAAATGACAGCTATTAATTTTTATGTCTAATTTTCTATGTTACAAATGGCTGTATAAATATAACTCATATTTAATTTATTATTTATCTTTTATTTTATTTTATTTTGTAAGTTATTCTATTGTACTCTAGGATGATTTTAAACTGACCGCCAAGTAGAGACTGACCATGAATTCCTAACCCTCCTGCCTCTATCTTCAAAGTGCTAGAATCACAGATATAGATGACTAAACCTAATTTAACCTATTATTTTCTAAATTATCTACTAATTTGACACTGAAATTATATTTGGCAAAACAAAGTTTATCCCCAGAAAATGTTTCATTAGAGTTGGAAGTTTTGTCATTGGTAGACTATACACAACAGATCCAAAATTTTAGTAGTATTTACCCAAGTTGAAAGTTTAAGCGTCTTTCACAATGTGTAACATTCAAAACATTGTTACTTTGTGTGAGCTAATCAAGTAGGTATCCAATTTATGCACACAATATGCTGGAGACTAAATCTAGCATAATACACATTCCATGAATAGGGTATTTTTTAAAAAATGATTATAACAATAAATGTGGGTGACTTCAACACTCCACTCTCCTCAATGGACCAATCAGGAAAGCAGAAACTAAACAGGGACACAGTGAAACTAATTGAAACTTTGGACCAATTGGATTTAACAGATATATATAGAACATTTCATCCTAAAGCAAAAGAACATACCTTTTTCTCAGCACCGCATGGTACCTTCTCCAAAATTGATCATATAATTGGTCACAAGACAGATGTCAACAAATACAAGAAAATTGAGCTAATCCCATGCCTCCTATCAGATCACCATGGAGTAGGAGTGGTCTTGAATAGCAACAAAAACAACAGAAAGCCCATATACACATGGAAACTGAACAATACTAGATGACACCTTAGTCAAGGAAGAAATAAAAAAAGAAATCAAAGACTTTTTAGAATTCAATGAAAAAGAAGGTACAACCTACCCAAATCTATGGGACACAATAAAAGCAGTGCTAAGAGAAAAACTCATAGCTCTAAGGGCATCCAAAAAGAAACTGGAGAGAGCATACACTAGAAGGTTAAAGGCACACCTTAAAGCCCTGGAAGAAAAAGAAGTTAATTCACCCAGGAGGAGTAGAAGACAAGAAATCATCAAACTCAGGGCTGAAATCAATCAAGTAGAAACAAAGTAAACCATACAAAGAATCAATAAAACCAGGAACTGGTTCTTTGAGAAAATAAACAAGATAGATAAACCCTTAGCAAGACTAACCAAAGGACACAGAGACAGTATCCAAATTAACAAAATTAGAAAAGAAAAGGGGGACATAACAACAGAAACTGAGGAAATTCAAAAGATGATCAGATCCTACTACAAAGGTCTATACTCAACACAATTGGAGAATCTGGAGGAAATGGACAATTTTCTAGACAAATACAAAATACCAAAATAAAATCAGGATCAATTAGATCAGCTAAATAGTTCCATAACCCCAAAGAAATAAAAGGGGTTATAGAAAGCCTCCCAACCAAAAAAATTACGGGACCAGATGGTTTTAGTGCAGAATTCTACCAGACATTCAAAGAAGACTTAACACCAATACTCTTCAAACTATTCCACAAAATAGAAACAGAAGGGACACTGCCCAACTCATTCTTTGAAGCCACAATTACGCTGATACCAAAACCACACAAAGATCCAACAAAGAGAACTACAGGCCAATTTCCCTTATGAATATAGATGCAAAAATACTAAATAAAATTCTTGCCAACAGAATCCAAGAGCACATCAAAACGATCACTCACCATGATCAAGTAGGCCTCATCCCAGGGATGCAGGGATGGTTCAATATATGGAAATTCATCAACATAATCCACTACATAAACAAACTCAAAGAAAAAACACATGGTCATTAGATGCTGAAAAAGCATTCAACACAATTCAGCATCCTTTCATGCTAAAAGTCCTGGAAAGAACAGGAATTCAAGGCCCATACCTAAACATAGTAAAAGCAATCTACAGCAAACCAGTAGCCAACATCAAAATAAATGGAGAGAAACTTGAAGCAATCCCACTAAATTCAGGGACTAGACAAGGCTGCCCTCTCTCTCCATATCTTTTCAATATAGTACTTGAAGTTCTAGTGAGAGCAATTAGACAACATAAGGAAGTCAAAGGGATACAAATAGGAAAGGAAGAAGTCAAACTATCATTATTTGCAGACAACATGATAGTTTATTTAAGCGACCCAAAAATCTCCACCAGAGAACTTCTACAGCTGATAAACAACTTCAGCCAAGTGGCTGGTTATAAAATTAACTCAAGCAAATCAGTAGCCTTCTTGTAGTCAAAGGACAAGCAGAAAGGAGTTAGGGAAATAACACCCTTCACAATAGCCGCAAACAACATAAAGTACCTTGGCATAACTCTAACCAAACAAGTGAAAGATCTGTATGACAGGAACTTCAAGTACTTGAAGAAAGAAGTTGAAGAAGACCTCAGAAGATGGAAAAATATTTCTTGCTCCTGGATTGGCAGGATCAATATAGTAAAAATGGCCATCTTGCCAAAAGCAATCTACAGATTCAATGTAATCCCCATCAAAATCCCAACTCAATTCTTCATAGATCTAGAAAGAGCAATTCTCAAATTCATCTGGAGCAACAAAAAACCCAGGATAGCTAAAACTATTCTCAACAATAAAAGGACTTCTGGGTGAATCAATATCCCTGACTTCAAGTAGTACTACAGAGCAGTTGTGTTAAAAACTGCATGGTATTGGTACAGCTACAGGTAAGTGGATCAATGGAATAGGATTGATGACTCAGAAATGAACCCACAGACTTATGGTCACTTGATCTTTGATAAAGGAGCCACAACCATCCAGTGGAAAAAAGATAGCTTTTTCAACAAATGGTGGTGGTTCAACTGGAGGGCAACATTCAGAAGAATGCGAATCAACCCACTCTCATCTCCTTGTATTAAGATCAACTCCAAGTGGACCTCCACATAAAACCAGGCACACTGAAACTATTAGAAAAGAAACTTGGGAAGACCCTGGAGGACATGGGCACAGGGGAAAAGTTCCTGAACAGAACACCAATAGCTTATGCTCTAAGATCAAGAATTGACAAATGGGACCTCATAAAATTACAAAGTTTCTGTAAGGCAAAGGACACTGTCAGAAGGACAAAATGGCAACCAAGTAAGTGGGAAAAGATCTTCACCAACTCCACCCGACAGAGGGCTAATATCCAATATATACAAAGAACTCAAGAAGTTACACCCTCAAGAACCAAATAACCCTATCAAAAATTGGGGTACAGAGCTAAACAAAGATTTTTCACCAGAAGAAATTCTGATGGCCGAGAAACACCTTAAGAGATGTTCAACATCATTAGTCATCAGGGAAATGCAAATCAAAACAACCCTGAGATTCCACCTCACACCAGTCAGAATGGCTAAGATTAAAAACTCAAGAGACAACAAGTGCTGGCAAGGATCTGGAGAAAGAGGAACACTCCTCCACTGTTGGTGGGATAGCAAAATGGTAAAACCGCTCTGGAAATCAGTTTGGCGGCTCCTCAGAAAATTGGGCATGTCACTTCCAGAGGACCCTGGCATACCACTCCTGGGCATATACCCAGAGGATTCCCCTGCATACAATAAAGACACATCCTCCACTATGTTCATAGCAGCCTTGATTATAATAGCCAGAAATTGGTAGGAGCCCAGATATCCCTCAAAGGAGGAATGGATACAGAAAATGTGGTATATTTATACAATGGAATACTACTCAGCAATTAAAAATAAAGAATTCATGCAATTTGTAGGTAAATGGTTAGACCTGGAAAATATCATCCTGAGTGAGTTAACCCAATCACAAAAGAATACACATGAAATGCAATCACTGATAAGTGGATATTAATGAGCCCAGAAGCCCTAAATACTCAAGGCACAATTATCAAGTCAAATGATTCCCAAGAAGAAGAAAGGAGTGGACCCGGGCCTCTAAAGATTGGATCCAGTTTTGTAGACCCAGAACAGAGAAACTGTGATGGGAGGGGGAATGATTGGGGAATAGTTGGGGGGGAGAGGAATTATGGGACATATGGTGGGGGGGGAACTGGGAAAGGGGAAAGCCTTTGGAATGTAAACATAGAATATAGAAAATAAAAATTTAAAAAAAGAATTATGTCAAGAGTTACATGTAAAAACAAAAGAAAATGTGGTATATTTATACATTGGAATACTACTCAGCAATTAAGAATAATGAATTCATGCAATTTGTAGGTAAATGGTTAGATTTGGAAAATATCATCCTAAGCGAGTTAACCCAATCACAAAAGAATACACATGAAATGCAATCACTGATACTTGGATATTAATGAGCCCCGAACCCCTAAATACTCAAGGCACAATTAGCAAGTCAAATGATTCCCAAGAAGAAAGGAGAGGACCCTGGGCCTGAAGAGATTGGATCCAGTTTTGTAGATCCAGAACAGAGAAATGGTGGTGGGGGGACAATTGGGGAATAGTTGGGGGGGGGAGAGGACTTATGGGACGTATGGTGGGAGGGAACTGGGAAAAGGGAAAGCCTTTGGAATGTAAACAAAGAATATAGAAAATAAAAATTTTAAAAAAAGATTATAACATAAATAATATAATATTCAATATAATATTGAATGATCATACTCAAGAATTACCAAAGTCCTGAGATGTAATGTGTGTTCTTAAGCAGATTAAGTTATTTTTTTCTTTGTTAAATAAAACATTATCTGTTATGTTTATAGAACTAATCCAGTTGGGGAGAATGGACTTTTTAATAGAGATTTTTTAATTAATTAATTAAAATTAATTAATTTTAAACTCTAGATATTATTCCCTTCTGGGTCTACCCTCCCACTGTTTGACATCCCAACCTTCTCTCCACACCCCTGTCTCCATGAGGTTGTACCCACCCTACCCCACAACCCACCAGACCTCTAAACACCCTGGGGCCTCCAGTCTCTTGAGGGTTAGGTGCATCTACTCTGACTAAACCCAGACCAAGCAGTCCCTTGGTGTATATGTATTATGGGCCTCATACCAGTGGTGTGTGCTGAGTGGTTGTTGGTCCATTGTCTGAGACATCTCAGGGGTCCAGGTTAATTGAGACTGCTGGTCCTCCTACAGGATCGCCTTTCTCCTCTGCTTCTTCCAGCTTTCCACTAATTTAACCACAGTGCTCAGCAGCTTCCAGTGGTTGGGTCCAAATATCTGCATCTGATTCTTCCAGCTGCTTGTTGGGTCTTTCTGAGGGCAGTTATGATAGGTCCCTTTTTGTGATCGCTCCATAGTCTCAGTAATAGTGTCAGTGCTTGGGAACTCCCTTTGAGCAGGATTCCACTTTAGGCCTGTCACTGAACCTCTCTTCCTCAGGTTCCTCTCTTTTCCATTCCTGCAGTTCTTTCAGACAGGAACAGTCAGAGTTTTGACTGTAGGATGGCAACCCTCTCCCATATTTGATGCTCTGTCTTTCTGCTGTGGAGGTGGGCTCTACAATTTCCCTCTCCCAGATATATGGCATTTCATTGAAGGTTCCTCCTTTTGAGTCCTGAGAGTCTCTCACCTCCCAGGTCTCTGGTACATTCTGGAGTGTCCCCCAAACTCCTACTTCCTGAGGTTGCCTGTTTCCATTCTTTCTGCTGGCTCTCAGGGCTTTGATCCTTTTCCCCCACCGAATACCAGATCATGTTCCTCTCTTGCCCCTTCTACTTTCCCTCTTGGGTCCCTCCCTTCCTCTCTCCCTCCCTTCTCTCCACTTGCAGTTGCTATCTTCTACCTCCAGAGTGGGACTAAAGCATCCTCACATGAGCATTTTAGCTTGTTGACCTTTGTGAGTTCTGTGGAATATATCTTGGGTATTGTATACATTTTTTGGCTAATGTCTACTTATTAGTGAGGGCATACGATGCATGTCCTTTTGGATCTGAGTTACCTCACTCAGGATGATATTTTCTAGTCCTATCCATTTGCTTGCAAAACTCAGGATGTCCTTGTTATTAATAGCTGAGTAGTATTCCATTGTGTAAATGAATCACATTTTCTGTATCAATTCTTCTGTCATGGGACATCTAGGTTGTTTCCAGCTTCTGGCTATCACAAACAAGGCTGCCATGAACATAGTGGAACATGTTCCCCTGTGGCATGGTGGGGCATTTTTTGGCTATATTCCCAAGAGTGGTATTGAATAGATCACATGGTAGATAAATTACACTGGTCTTTGTATAAGAAAAAATGGAAAACATAATTTGTTGAATATTGGTTTAAAATGTTTTCCAGAATGTATTTATCTTCAAAATTTCAGAAAATAAATTAAAGCAGGTATATTCACATTCACGTCTCATCATAATTTGCAAGTCATAGATGTTACTTAGGAACATAATATGACTATAGCTATTCACATTAATCATATTTCATGAATATCAGTCTCATTATTTTGTAGATATGCCTCTTAGTGATTATATATTAGCATTTCAGTTTGAAATCATAAGAACATAAATCTTTAATGAATATATTTAAGTAGTCTGTTTACTTGAAATTTTGTCTTGCTTACTGCTTTCAGTCCACAAATTGCTCAACAAAATGCACATTTTAATCACTGTAAAAACAGCAACTGATTCCCATGCAGCTAAGTGCCATGACTGGATAATTCATAGGGAAATTTTAATGATTAGTGTTAGTGCCTGCAGCGGTTCCAAAAATATCTTGGCTACTAGAGTGACCTGCAATTATCTAAGTATTTGAAGAGTTCTTCAATGAGTAAAGTATATAATTAAATTTCATACAAATACTTTTTTGAATTATATTATAGATAGGGAAAGGATAGAGAAAAGATGTAAACAGGTAAATTTGCAGTTAAGTAGATGATTCCATATTAAAATATTGTTTAGACATCTTGAAATTTTAGCTTACATAATGACTTGAAAACACATAATGTGCTGAATAGCATTAAAAATTAATGAAGGTCTTTAAGAAATGGGAACTAGTGAAAGTTAACATATGTCAGGACTTTTTTTTGTTGTTCTTTGTTTTTGTTTTTGTTTTTTTTTTTTCAGACAGGGTTTCTCTGTGTAGCTCTGGCTGTCTTGGAACTGACTCTGTAGACCAGGCTGGCCTTGAACTCAGAAATCTGCCTGCCTCTCCCTCCAAAGGGATGGGATTAAAGGCATGTGCCACGAACGCCCGGCCAATATATGAGAACTTTTAACTTATCCTCTATATTTTTATTGTCTTTTTAATTTTCTTCTTACTCAAATATTTTAACACTTATATATGTATTAAAGTTTCCAAAGCTGTTTTCTAGAAAAAGGCTATCATATTCTTGCAACTATTAATAACATAAAATGATTGACCACTGAAATTTTTTAACAAGTAAGTTGTACATTTTAATTAAATTTTTGTCTGATATACAGTAAGTTCATTCTTAAATAAGATGGAATTTTATTATATTAATATAATATGATTATAATTTTTGTCTGCTCAAACTCTAATAAAAACTATGCAGCAATGTAGGGGAATACCAGGGAAGCAGGAAGGGGTGGGTGGGGGAAGAGTAGGAGGAAAGAGAGCTTATGGGACTTTCAGGGTGGGGGATCCACGAAAGTAGAAATCATTTGAAATGTAGATAAAGAATATATCGAATAAAAACAAATAATTATTGAAGACTGTTTAAAATATTTAAGACTTTTTCCTCCCATGTCTTTGCTCATTATATACATTCATATAAGGTTTTTAATATGTCTACCCTCCAATCCCTACCTCACATTTCCTTCCACCACTGTACCTTACTGAATTCATGGTCTTAGTTTTGTAAATCCACTTAGTCCACTTAGTGTTGTTTATATGTATATGGACTTAGGAAAATTACTTATGTTTGGGCCCTAGTGTAATGTCCTGAATCCATGAACAAAATTAATAACATTTTCAAAACTGTCTGGTA
This sequence comes from Apodemus agrarius, assembly GCA_964023405.1. Lineage (NCBI taxonomy): Eukaryota > Metazoa > Chordata > Mammalia > Rodentia > Muridae > Apodemus > Apodemus agrarius. The sequence continues at coordinate 102,092,537 of OZ030008.1, read as the reverse complement.
TTGGTACAGAGACAGACATGTTGATCAATGAAATAGAATTAAAGACCCAGTCATAAAACCACACACTTACAGGTACTTAATCTTTGACAAAGAAACCAAACATATACAATGGAAAAATAAGGATTTTCAACAGATGGTGCTAGTCTAACTGGCTATCAGTGTGGAGAAAAATAAAAATAGACCCATATTTTTCACCTTACACAAAGTTAAATATACAGATTTCTCTTGAAATGTGTAGAAAGTTGCACAAGGTAAAATAGATTTCATGTATAAGTTTTCATCAGTTTTCTTTTCCCCATTGGTCATAGCTTTCTTATCCATTCTAAAACACTTTTAAAAACAACAACACTTTGGTGAGGATAATAGTGCCTAGTTTCAAGTCATTTTAAACATGGGTATATGGGTATAAATGAACTAAATGTGGTCCCATGACTCTAACATGCCCCTAAAATTATCTATTGACAATTTGTTTCCTACCTCTTGAAACTAATCGAATGACTTTTAGTTTCTGAAGGGCATGTGGGACCTTTGAGGGGCAGGAACCAGGAAAAGGGAAATGAAATGTAAATAAAGAATATATCCAATAATATATATATATATATATATATGTGTGTGTGTGTGTGTGTGTGTGTGTGTATATACACAACAGCAACAAAAAAGAAAAGTAAAAAAAAAATAAATGACATCATAGAGTAGATGACTTTCCTACACTGATTTTTTTAATCAGAATATAATTTTTTAATTTCGGATAGTGTTTTTTTTTATATTCTTTGTTTACATTCCAAAGGCTTTTCCCTTTCCCAGTTACCCCCTCACCATATGTCCCATAAGTCGTCTTCCCTCTGCCCTTTCCCCAATCACCCCCACCCCCCCCCCACACACACACACCATTTCTCTGTTCTGGTACTCTCCTACAAAACTGGATCCAGTCTTTTCAGGACCAGGGTCCTCTCCTTCCTTCTTCTTGGGAATCTTTTGATTTTCTAATTGTGCCTTGAATATTCAGAGCTTCTGGGCTCATTAATATCCACTTATCAGTGAATGTATTCCATGTGTATTCTTTTGTGATTGGGTTAGCTCACTTAGGATGATATTTTCCAGATCCAACCATTTGCCTACAAATTGCATGAATTCATTATTTTTAATTGCTGAGTAGTATTTAACAACATGGGGTATTAATTTGTGTACAGTTCTTTCAGTTTCACCTGTCTAATATATTTACACAGGTCTAATGTATTAAACTATGGTAATTAAATGTACATAAAATTAACAAACTACTTACTGCCTGTTATGATTTATGAATTCCCCCAAAACTTGGATTTTAAATTAACATTTTTATCACAAATGATTCAATGTTCTTTTATGTTTTAAATTAATTTCTAAACAATGGAAAGGTGTAATCAGTCATACAATGATAAATGTTCATTCTGCATTGTAAATAAATATATGTAATATTTTAGATTGAAAATAGTTAAAAATAAAATAAATGAAACATGGTTCTAAAATATGCAATTATAAATGTATGTACTTCATTATTCCTTGGGTAGCATATTCCATGTTAGAAATGTATATACCTAAGTAATATCTGATAAGTGGATATCAATTAGCCAGAAGCTCTGAATACTCAAGACACAATTAGCAAATCATATGATTCCCAAGAAGAAGGGAGGAAAGGGCCCTGGTCCTGAAAAGATTTGATCCAGGATTGTAGGGGATTACCAGGACAGAGAAGTGGGAGGGGGTGATTGGGGAATGGGCAGATGGAAGAGGACTCATGGGACATATGGTTAGGGGGGAACTGGGAAAAGGGAAAGCATTTGGAATGTAAACAAAGACTATATAAAATAAAAAAAATAAAATAAAATAAAAAGAAATGTGTATACCTCATAATAGCTTCAGATTATAAGAACAGAAACATTTTGTTCCGTTTATTTTTAATGAGGTGTTGTAGCACATATATTATTAATAATTATTATTAGTGTAAACTTTGTCAGTAATATATGATACTAGTAAAACATAAGCTTGGTGTTCTAGCATTATGAATTCTAAAGAATTATGTGAAACTGTGAACAGTTTCCTTGGTAATTTAAACAAAGTGAATCCTGTCTATATTCAAAATAACACAAAAAAGGATAACATTTATTTTGCATTTTCTTCAAGTAAAATTTCCTCAGAACATATGTTAGCATTTCACTGAGGGTCTTATTAAAGATGCCCTGGCATTTCTATTTACTTCAAAAAATTTTGCTACCTCACACATTTGGAGCGTCATAAAATATCAAGTTAACTTTTCTAGTAGTTTTCAAGTAGAGCTTGGTATATTACAGAAGACATATTTTCCAGGAAAATATATGATTCCTGAAGTCGACAGTAAAATCAAAATGAGAGAATTGTCTTAGTAGTATAATTTATCAAAGCAATTAAAGTCAAATGTGCTAACTTATTATTAGATATACCAGTCATTAAATATTGCTTGACTCTTCCTTGAAGAATAAAATGACTTCTATTGCCAGGATTCCTTTAAATTTTTATCCCTCATTATTTATGTGTTAATTCATTCTAATTTACCCTGCATTTCCATACAAAATGCTGTTATATTTAATATCTATATGTATTTTAATAACTACTAATATTTTATTTCAGTTCAATTCTATAGTGCTATGATAACCCCCATGTAAATATTCAAGGCAGATTGAAATTTTTTTCCATACATTGTATTCGATTCTCTTCAGAACAAAACATCCAATTTTAGTAGTTAATCTTTAATGGAAATTCCACTGATGACACTTTACTAGAGATTGATAATCATGATCCAATAGAATAACAGTAACTTTAGTTGTGTGACCATCTTCATCCCTGACTCATCATCAATAATTTATATTCAAAATCTCAAATGGGATCTATTGTTATTATGGACAATTTCAAATTAAATTTAGGAAATAATATGAAAACTTAATCAATGAATTGAAAATATTTTAAGCAAAATAAGTAGGTTTCAACAATGGAAATCCTCATGTCAAGAGGGAAAGTGGCACTTTTATAACAGTCACTGTAATTAAAATAGAAAAGAATTTGATTTTCTTAATTTGTATACTGTCTCTGTGTCCTTTGGTTAGTCTGGCTAAGGGTTTATCTATCTTGTTGATTTTCTCAAAGAACCAGCTCCTGGGCTTGTTGATTCTTTGTATGGTTTTCTTTGTTTCTACTTGATTGATTTCCACCCCGAGTTTGATGATTTCTTGTCTTCCACTCCTCCTGGGTGAATTAACTTCTTTTTCTTCCAGGGCTTTAAGGTGTGCTGTTAAGTTGCTAGTGTATGCTCTCTCCAGTTTCTTTCGGATGCACTTAGAGCTATGAGTTTTCCTCTTAGCACTGCTTTCATTGTGTCCCATAGATTTGGGTAGGTTGTACCTACATTTTCATTGAATTCTAAAAAGTATTTGATTTCTTTTTTTATTTCTTCCTTGACCAAGGTGTCATTGAGTAGAGTATTGTTCAGTTTCCATGTGTATGTGGGCTTTCTGTTGTTTTTGTTGCTATTGAAGACCACTCTTACTCCATGGTGATCTGATATAAGGCATGGGATTAGCTCGATCTTCTTGTATTTGTTGACATATGCCTTGTGACCAATTATATGATCAATTTTGGAGAAGGTACCATGCAGTGCTGAGAAAAAAGTATATTCTTTAGCTTTAGGATGAAATGTTCTATATATATATATATATATATATATATATATATATATATATCTGTTAAATCCAATTGGTCCAAAGTTTCAATTAGTTTCACTGTGTCCCTGTTTAGTTTCTGCTTTCCTGATCAGTCCATTGAGGAGAGTGGTGTTGAAGTCACCCACAATTATTGTGTTAGGTGTAATGTGTGCTTTAAGCTTTAGTAAGGTTTCTTTTACAAAGGAGGGTGCCCTTGCATTTGGAGCATAAATGTTCAGTATTGAGAGCTCTTCTTGGTGGATTTTCCCTTTGGCCAGCAAGTGAGTCTCTTTTGATGACTTTAGGTTGGAAGTCAATTTTATCTGATATTAGAATGGCTACTCCAGCTTGTTTCCTGAGACCATTTGCTTATAAAATTGTCTTCCAGCCTTTTACTCTAAGGCAGTGTTTGTCTTTAACACTGAGATGTGTTTCCTGTATGCAGCAAAATGTAGGGCCCTGTTTCCATATCCAGTCTGTTAATCTATGTCTTTTTATTGGGGAATTGAGTCCATTGATGTTAAGAGATATTAAGGAATAGTAATTATTACCTCCCGACATTTTTGAAATTTTATTAATTAATTAATTAATTTATTTATTTATATATTCAAGAGGTTATCTTCTTTTGGGTTTGATGAGAGGAGGTTTCTATCTTGCTTCGTCCCGGGTGTAGTTTCCATCCTTGTCTTGGTGTTTTCCCCCTACAGAGACAGTATACAAATTAACAAAATTAGAAATGAAAAGGGAGACATAACAACAGAAACTGAGGATATTCAAAAGATCATCATATCCTACTATAAAGGTCTATACTCAAAACAACTGGAGAATCTGGAGGAAATGGACAATTTCCTAGACAGATATCAAATACCAAAATTAAATCAGCATCAAGTAGATCAGCTAAATAATCCCATAACCCCTAAAGAAATAGAAGGGGTTATAGAAAGCCTGCCAACCAAAAAAAGTACAGGACCAGATGGTTTTACTACAGAATTCTACCAGACATTCAAAGAAGACTTAACACCAATACTTTTCAAATTATTCCACAAAATACAGACAGAAGGGACACTGCCCAACTCATTCTTTGAAGCCACAGTTATGCTAATACCTAAACCACAAAAAGATCCAACAAAGAAAGTGAACTACAGGCCAATTTCTCTTATGAATATCGATGCAAAAATACTAAATAAAATTCTTGCCAAACGAATCCAAGAGAACATCAAAATGATCATTCACCATGATCAAGTAGGCTTCATCCCAGGGATGCAGGGATGGTTCAATATAAGGAAATCCATCAATGTAATCCACTACATAAACAAACTAAAAGAAAAAAACCACATGGTCATCTCATTAGATGCTGAAAAAGCATTCAACAAAATTCAGCATCCTTTCATGCTAAAAGTCTTGGAAAGAGCAGGAATTCAAGGCCCATACCTAAACATAGTAAAAGCAATCTGCAGCAAACCAGTAGCCAACATCAAAATAAATGGAGAGAAACTTGGAGCAATCCCACTAAAATCAGGGACTAGACAAGGCTGACTTCTCTCTCCATATCTTTTCAATTAGTACTTGAAGTTCTAGCAAGAGCAATTAGACAACATAAGGAAGTCAAAGGGATACAAATTGGAAAGCAAGAAGTCAAAGTATCATTATTTGCAGACAAAATGATAGTTTACTTAAGCGACCCAAAAAACTCCACCAGAGAACATCTACAGCTGATAAACAACTTCAGCAAAGTGGCTGGTTATAAAATTAACTCAAGCAAATCAGTAGCCTTCTTGTATTCAAAGGACAAGCAGGCTGAGAAAGAAGTTAGGGAAATAACACCCTTCACAATAGCCACAAACAACATAAAATACCTTGGCGTAACTCTAACCAAACAAGCGAAAGATATGTATGACAGGAACTTCAAGTCCTTGAAGAAAGAAGTGAACAAGACCTCAGAAGATGGAAAAATATTTCTTGCTCCTGGATTGGCTGGATCAATATAGTAAAAATGGCCATCTTGCCAAAAGTAATATACAGATTCAATGTGATCCCCATCAAAATCCCAACTGAATTCTTCATAGATCTAGAAAGAGCAAATCTCAAATTCATCTGGAGCAACAAAAAAAAAAACAGGATAGCTAAAATTATTCTCAACAATAAAAGGACTTCTGGGTGAATCAATATCCCTGACCTCAAGCTGTACTACAGAGCAATTGTGTTAAAAACTGCATGGTATTGGTACAGCAACAGGCAGGTAGATCAATGGAATAGGATTGAAGACCCAGAAATGAACCCACAGACTTATGGTCACTTGATCTTTGATAAAGAAGCCACAACCATCCAGTGGAATAAAGATAGCCTTTTCAACAAATGGTGGTGGTTCAACTGGAGGTCAACATGCAGAAGAATGCGAATTGACCCACTCTTATCTCTTTGCACTAAGATCAACTCCAAGTGGATCAAGGACCTCCACATAAAACCAGACACACTGAAACTATTAAAAAAGAAACTTGGGAAGACCCTGAAGGACATGGGCACAAGGGGAAAATTCCTGAACAGAATACCAATAGCTTATGCTCTAAGATCAAGAATTGACAAATGGGACCTCATAAAATTACAAAGTTTCTGTAAGGCAAAGGACACTGTCAGAAGGACAAAACGGCACCCAACAAAGTGGGAAAAGGTCTTCACCAACACCCACATCTGACAGAGGGCTAATATCCAATATATACAAAGAACTCAAGAAGTTAGACCCCAAACAACCAAATAACCCTATCAAAAATGGGGTACAGAGCTAAACAAAGAATTTTCACCAGAAGAAATTTGGATGGCCGAGAAACACCTTAAGAGATGTTCAACATCATTAATCATCAGGGAAATGCAAATCAAAACAACCCTGAGATTCCACCTCACACCAGTCAGAATGGCTAAGATTAAAAACTCAAGAGACAACAAGTGTTGGCGAGCACGTGGAGAAAGAGGAACACTCCTCCTCTGTTGGTGGGATTGCAAAATGGTAAAACTGCTCTGGAAATCAGTTTGGAGGTTCCTCAGAAAACTGGGCATGCCACTTCCAGAGGACCCTGGCATACCACTCCTGGGCATATACCCAGAGAATTCCCCTGCATACAATAAAGACACATGCTCCACTATGTTTATAGCAGCCTTGTTTATAATAGCCAGAAATTGGAAGGAGCCCAAATATCCCTCAAAGGAGGAATGGATACAGAAAATATGGTATATTTATACAATGGAATACTACTCAGCAATTAAAAATAATGAACTAATGCAATTTGTAGGTAAATGGTTAGACCTGGAAAATATCATGCCGAGTGAGTTAATCCAATCACAAAAGAATACACATGAGATCCAATCACTGATAAGTGGATATTAATGAGCCCAGAAGCCCTAAATACTCAAGGCACAGTTAGCAAGTCAAACGATACCCAAGAAGAAGAAAGGAGAGGACCCTGGGCCTGTAAAGATTGGGTCCAGTTTTGTAGAGAAACTGTGGGGAGAGGGGGAGTGATTGGGGAATAGTTGGGGGGAGAGGAATTATGGGACGTATGGTGGGGGGGAACTGGGAAAGGGGAAAGCCTTTGGAATGTAAACATATAATATAGAAAATAAAAATTAAAAAAAAGAAAAAAAAGTAAAGAATTTGAGCTGACATAACAAAACAGGATGTTAGTTACCAGGCACTGATTGAGAAAATGGGCTGGAGGGTGTTCAAATCCAAACAGATACAACATTTTAGTTATACAGGAATTAATTCTAGATGTCTGTTTCAGTATGATGGCAGATTAAGTAACATCACGTTAGACATGAGGCTATTTCTAAAACAGTAGATTTTAAAAGTTTTCTCTGGAAAATATGGTAACTTTTTGAGGTAAGGCAACTTTAAATAGTTTGGTTTAGCCCTTTGACATTCTATTCACATATTTTCATGTTGTACCAAATAAATTATATACATGTTCATTTTGGGGTAAAATATATGTTAATTTAAACAAAATGTTTCTTTATGGAGTTGAATGGCTAGGTCAAGATGGACTACCCCATGATTTCCTGACAAGCATATCCATGTTTATCAATGTTAAATTCAACTTTGTTTGCCTAGCTTTCTAAGTTATTTGATAGTTTTTGCAGTAGATTTTGATAACATTCACTTCCTTTTCATAAATCCTCTCAGATTAACTCTTCCTTTCCTATCCACAAAATGGTGTCTCTATTACTTTTCAATTTTAAAACTCGTGGGGTTTTCTGGCCCACATACTCTTTGATTGTGGATTTCCAATGTCTTGTGTTAGATATATCTATGGATACACTCCTTTTTGTTATTTGTTTTAAGAAAATTTTAATACATTATGTTTTCATCATGCTTTCCATTTCCCAAGTCCTCCCAGATCCTCCCTACCTCCTAACAAAAAGTGACTTACTCTCCTACCAGCTAAAATTGCCACCAGCTAAAATACCATCTCTCCACTGCTTTCTGGGAATTTAGACTCAATTGAGCTTGCATGGATCTTGTGCATGCTCTCCCAACCCTTATGAGTTAATAGATGCAAATGCACTGCTGCATCTAGAAAACCCAATTTTCTTGTCAGCCATTGCCTTTTCTCAAAATCGTTCCATCACCTCATCTATAATAATCCCTGTCATATGAGAATGGGTGGTATGTGGTGGGACTGAACACTCCTCAGCCTCTTATGCTCTCCACCTTGGTCTAATGTGGGTGTCGGTGTTAATTACCATCTGTCACATATAAAGCTTCTCCAGTGAGGATTGAGAGGTTCATTTTTCTATGGTCACTCTCAGAGTTCACAGCAGAGAAAGACTGATGATTACCTATCTCCTCTGGTAGATATGATTAGAGCTTTCTAGCATTATGAAAAATAGCTCTTAGAGATGAAACTTCCAGCTTGATATTACCATATTCTGTGTCTCAAAAACTTGATATTTTACCAAGGTTCTTACTCTCAAGTCCTGGAGGATAACTAATAATACCATTGAGGGCCTATTTAAGAGTCTATGGAAACATACTGGCCAATGATTCAAAAAGAGATAATCCATTTCTGATAATGAACTTTTTATCTAGAGTGATATTGTCACCTCATATAGGTTAACTCTATTTTAAATATTTCCCTATATATGAATGTAAATATTGAAGAAGCTTCTGCAGTAATAAGTTTCAACAGGACTTTTTAAGTGGTCTTTAGAGTTATTTATTTGTCATTGTATTACCTTCTCCATCTTGCCCACCTATCCATGCCCTAATTTAAACCTTGTTCCATTATTCCTGTTATAGGTTTATACCATTTACTTATATGCATTTTTTAGATGGAAACTGGAATCATGTTTTAAAATCGTCATTGGTATTATGTATAAACTACTTACTAATTCCAAATAATGTAAAAAACATGTTGGTCTATACATCATTGAGTACTGCCTTGGAAAAGGAAAGTGTGCTCATTAAATTGACGCAAAAGAAACAAACTGAACATACACTGTGAAATACTTTGTTACTGACAACTTTTTAATCAATTCTGTACATTTATATACCATTAAATTGTATTGTACTTATATTTTCTAGATATCTTGACAAACGTGTCATTCCAACAACAAACATTATTATTATGGCCAAGTCTATGAAAAACCATATAGCACACTTTGCTATTCAAAGCAAACAGAAAAATAAATTTCTCTGTATGGTTAGAAATTGGGTGCTGATATTATATTATCATAATGTGCCTTTCCATTGTCTTTCTCTACTGAGTATTCAGGTAGTTAAAAAATATAATGGCCATGATTCTCTTTGGCCTTTATCTAAATGAAAATTGGTTAAAAACTGCTACTATTAAAATAACTACTTATTAAATGACCATTACATGAAAAAATATTCAGTGTAATGAAAAAAGTAACTTTTTTCTCCTGATGTAATTGTTATCTCAGGTGCTCACTGCATAATAAGCTTACCCTTTCTAGTTCTTTTTGAGCTCTGGCTGGCTGTTTTGACTCATGCATTCTAGATCAAATTCCTCTCTAAGCTGACTGATTCAATCTGGCTTCTTGCAGTTTCTCACTGAATTGCTCTGCTTGACCTCAAACTAACTCTGGTAATTTGTTCTAATATTCTAGTTCCTTCTTATTTCTGGCTTCAACTGCCTCTGATGACCTGCACTGAACTGAATGACCTCAGGAACAAACCCAACTCTACTATATAACACCCACTGCAGACTCTGAACTGAATGACTTTCTCTCCCTGAGTTGCTCTTAAATACCTTCTCTTCCCTGTATTATTCTTGTGAGAGCTGGGCATATCCTATATCTGACTCATTCTGTCAAATCTTTCTCTTCTTCATCATTTTGCTGCTCAATCAGACATCGTTGTTTGGATTAAAGTATATATTAACCGTGTGTGTGTATTTCAGTCAGAGAGATCAGAGGTATGGATTAAGGGCATGTCTATATTCCAGCTGTATCATTCTTTGGTAGTGATCTCTTGCCAGAGCAGCCATATTGTTATATCAAAATTTTTCTACAAAAATGTTTTTTCCCTATAATTTTATAATTTCAGAAGTTTGAATATGTTTTAGTTAGATGATTATAATACATTTTTTAAAACCAATTATATGTATGTAAATGTGTATGTATGTGTGCATGTATGTAAAACACCTGGATGCCTGATGTCCTGGGACATGAGTTCTAGATGGTTGTGAACTTCCATTTGGGTTCTGCAAATGGAATGTGTTGAGGCTGGTACTGTACATAGCTAAGTCATCTCTTCAGACAGACCTTAATGACATTTTTAAAACTTATTTTATATTTTTAAATGGACTTCTATTTAGAATCTATTCTAGATTAAAATTCTTAGAGTTACATGTATACTGAAATTAAAGCATAGACATTTTCCATATTGTCCAAACCCTTACCTCGCATCCCAGATCATCAGCAACTTCCACACTGTTAAACTGGTAAACAGGTCTAGAACAATGAGGCAGTGGTTCAATGTGCTAAAGCTGTTGCCTTAGACCCAGATTTATTTCTATAACCCATATGCATTGGCTCAGAACCTCCAGTAACTCTACTTCCAAGACAGACAGCAGGCTATTCTGGTTTGCTATGATGTATATAAACATAGGAGAATATAACACACGAATGCATAGATTAAGATTAAGTAATCTTTACATATAAAATTGACAAACATAAATATAATTCTCTGGAATAAGTAGTTGGCATCATAGTTCACTTTTTGTATTATATAATCTATATTCTGCCATAATTGATGAAGACTATCCAAGAGTAGTTTTGATGACCTAAAATTCTCTCACTGTGCTTACATAGCCTGCCTTTTAAATCTTTATCAAGGAACAAGTACTGATCATTACAGTGTGGTCATGCCTTTGATCTTTGTGCATTGCTATGTAGAGTAGGTTATACAGTCAGGCACCTTAATGCATCAAGATTTTTATTTCACTTAGATTTTTTTTGGTTTTGCTACTTAATAATTTGAGACATTATATAAACTTCAGTATTTGTTTTAGTTTTACTTTTTCTAATTCTATACAGATTGTCATTTATATTTTGACACAGATTTTTCATAGGGCATTGTAATAATATTAATACATTCAAATATCATAAGCAAGAAGTCTTTCCTTCTGTATGTTGTATTCCACTTCATGTATTAACATATTATTAATTTTCATTGTAAAAATATTTTACTTGTTTTGACTGAATTTCTTTGAAGTTGTCAGTATAACTGTTGATGATGACATTCGTTTACTGTTCTCTCATACAGAGTATTTCTTTTGTTCAATTTTTATTTTCTATATTCTTTGTTTACATTCCAAATGATTTTCCCATTTTAAGTCCCAAAGTCCTCTTCCCTCCACCAGTTCACCAATCAACCTCTCTGGCTCCTTTGTCCTGACAATCCCCTACAATGCTGCATCAAGCCTTTCCAGGACCTGGGCCCTCTCCTTCCTTCTTCTTCAGAATGATTTGATATGTGGGTTGTCTTTTGGGTATTCTGCACTTCTGAGCTTATATCCACTTAAAAGTGATTGCATTCCACATGTGCTCTTTTGTGAATGAGTTACCTCACTTAGTATGATATTTCCCATTCCAATCAATTGCCTAAAAGTTTCATGAATTCATTGTTTTTAATTGCTGAGTAGTATTCCATTGTGTAAATATACCACATATTCTGTATCCATTCCTCCACTGAGGGACATCTGGGTTCTTTGCAGCCTCTGTCTATTATAAATTAGGCTGCTATGAACATAGTGGAGCATGTGTCCTTATTGTATGCCAGGGAATCCTCTGGGTATATGCCCAGGAGTGGTATAGCAGGGTGCTCTGGAAATGTCATGCCTCGTTTTATGAGGAACTGCCATACTGATTTCCAGAGCAGTTTTACCAGCTTGCAGTCCCACCAGAAATGGAGGAGTGTTCCTCTTTCTCCACATGCTCGCCAACACCTGCTGTCCCCTGAGTTTTAATCTTAGCCATTCTGAATGGTGTAAGGTAAAATCTCAGGGTTGTTTTGATTTGCATTTCCCTAATGACTAATGATGTGGAACATTTCTTAAGGTACTTCTGAGCCATCTGAAGTTCTTCAGGTGAAAATACTTTGTTTATCTCTGTACCCCATTTGTTAATAGGGTTATTTTGCTCTCTGGAGTCTAACTTCTTGAGTTCTTTGTATAATTTGAATATCTATCCTATGTTGGATATAGGGTTGGTGAAGATCTTCTAATTTGTTGGTTGCCATTTTGTCCTTTTGACTGTGTCTTTGCCTTACAGAATCTTTGTAATTTTATGAGGTCCCATTTGTCAATCATTGATCTTAGAGCATAAACTATTGGTGTTCTCTTCAGGAACTTCCCCCCTCTGCCCATGTCCTCAAGGGTCTTCCCTAGATTTTTTTCTATTAGTTTCAGTGTGTCTGGTTTTATGTGGAGGTCTTTCATCCACTTGGAGTTGAGCTTAGTACAAGGAGATAAGAATGGATCAATTCCCATTCTTCTGAATGCTGACCTACAATTGAACCAGCACCATTTGCTGGAAAGGCTATCTTTTTTCCACTGGGTGGTTTCAGCTTCCTTGTCAAAGATCAAGTGACCATTGGTGTGTGGGTTCATTTCAGGGTCTTCAATCCTATTCCACTGATCTACCTGCCTGTCACTGTACCAATACCATGCAGTTTTTAACACTATTTTAAGCTATTGCTCTGTAGCATTGCTTGAAGTCTGGGATACTGATTCTCTCAGAAGTTCTTTTACTGTTGAGAATAGTTTTAGCTACACTGAGTTTTTTTGTTATTCAGATGAATTTGAGAATTGCTCTTTCTAACTCTATGAAGAACTGATTTGGGATTTTGATGAAGATTGCATTGAATCTGTATATTGCTTTTGGCAAGATGGCCATTTTAACTATATTAATCCTGCCAACCCACGAGCATGAAAGATTTTTCCATTTTCTGCGGTCTTCTTCAATTTCCTTCTTTAGAGACCTGAAGTTCTTTTCATACATATCCTTCACTTGTTTGGTTAGAATCACACCAACATACTTTATATTGTTTGTGGCTACTGTGAAGGGTGTCATGTCCCTGATTTCTTTCTCAGCCTGCTTATCCTTTGAGTATAGGAAGGCTACTGATTTGCTTGAGTTGATTTTATAATCAGCCACTTTGCTGAAGTTGTTTATCAGCTGTAGGAGTTGTTGTGTAGAGTTTTTTGGGTCCTGGGTGCAGGCAAAAGCCTGACAGGCTGAGACCCAAGCGATGTTAGGCTCGGGCTATGTCTGCATACCTGGCACTGTCTGTTAAATCTCCAGAGTATTAAACTATTAATTATGGGCCAATAACCACGTTGCTCTTTTGTATGTTGATTTTGTAGTTTTTTCTGAATTCATTGCTTAGTTCTAAAAGTATGGGTTAGAGTTTCATGGATTTTTTTTTTTTTTTTTTTTTGCATAGAAATTCCTATCATTGACAAACAGGGTAAATTTTTCCTTTTTAAATTTTGATACTTTCTCATTTTTTTCTATAATTACTCCAAGAGGGAAGTCTAGGAGGCTTGAGAATGATGAAATGCTCATTTTATCTTAAAAAAAGACAGCTAATTTTTTCCCACCTATAACTGTTCATTGTTGGCCTTTAAGAGACGATCTTTGTTATACTGAGATATTTTCTTCCTTTGCCTACTTGATTTTGTGTCTTTATCTGGTAGGGATGCTGGAGTTCATTAAATTTATCATCTACTTTAATTGAAAGAGTAATTCTACTACGTGTCTTTTATTCACTGTCATGGTTTGTCACCAATCTGTGTTTCTGATGTGATCCTTGTATTGCTATGATTACTAAAACTTGATCATGGTGAATAATTATTTTAATATAGTGGCCTTAGCTTTCCAGTATTTTGTTGAGAAAATGCAAGTTTTCTTGATGTTTTTGCTTATATAGCTGATATATGGAATATACATATATACATATATGTAATACATACACATACATGTAATACATATATAAAATGTGTGTATATACATGTATGTAATATTTTTCTGGGTACTACTTCAGCAGTAGCTTCTATTGTAAATTATAACTCTATCAGGTATGCTTTTTCCTGCTTGCATTTGTCTTTCTGTGTTGTGAAAATCTCATGTAACTCTTCTGGACTATGTAGTTTCTGCTGAGAGGTTTGCTGATAGTCAACTTTGTATGACCTTACATATTATGGCTTTATTTTCTACTGACTCAGTTAAATTAACTTTGATGCCTTTGGACCTTATGTTCCTAGGTGTTTGGAAAGTTTTGGTTATTTCTTTAAATAAACTTTCTGTCCTTTGGTAAGCTCATGTCTCTCTTGAACCTTGTAACCCGAGTGTTTGCTGTTTCAGTATCCTCCCGAGGTCCACAGTGTTTGCTCTTTCTTGTTTTTCTCTTCCATCTATTTTAAAGTGAGTGAATTGTTTTTCATTCTTGATTGATCAATCCTGCTCTCAATGTCTTATATAATGTTTAATTTTCCATACTATATTTTTCAGTGCAATCATGTGATTTGCTTTTCAAAATAGTTTGTGTTGCCTTCCAAGTTTTTTCTGTTAGAATATATATGTATTTTTCTTTTTTTCGACTAAACTAGCTTTGCTTCCTTAAAACAGCTGTTCAGTGACCATGAGAGTGCTCTCCTCCTGACACTGCCCAGTCTTGCAACTTGTTGTTCACTGTGTTTGAGGTCATTGTTTCCTGAATCCTTTTGAGCCTTGTTAACTAACAAGTGATATCATGTACACTGAATTAAGTATTTTAGTCAGTCTTTCTAATCTAGTTTCATTTGTGATTGTCTCTCTAGAATCTTTACAACACTGTTTATTCTTTGACTCTATATGTCTAGTATAATAGTTTATGATAGAAAGACCTAGTTTTCGAGCAGTCTACTGTTATTACTTGCTCATTAGCAAGGGCAAAGTCAAGCCCTGGTTTATTAAAAATGCCATTAGTGTTTTATTGAAATAAAAAGAAAGAAAGAAAGAAAGAAAGAAAGAAAGAAAGAAAGAAACAAAGAAACAAAGTAACAAAGAAGGAAACAAAGAAAGAAAGAAAAGAAGGAAGGGAGAGAGAAAAAGAGAGAGGAGGAAAGAAAGAAAGAAAGAAAGAAAGAAAGAAAGAAAGAAGAAAGAAAGAAAGAAAGAAAGAAAGAAAGAAAGAAAGAAAAATGGATTAAGCTAAAGATTATAGTCTGTTCTTAAGGTTACTAATCCATGATCTGATCCTTTCATTTTCTGCCCAGTTATAGACAAATTAACTAGTAATGGATCAGCACTAACTGCCAGGGTCAGACACATCTGAGATAAATGGATAGAGGGAAATATGTGGGAGAGGGGATTGAGAGAGAAGTGGGGTGGGGGAGAAAAATTAGGTGTGGGGATGGGAATGGGTTGGGGTGAGGGGAACCAGATGAGGGGAAAGCCAGAGAGGGGGGAAAACAGAAGAGTGAATAGAAATCAGCTATTGGCAGTGTTTGGGGAGATTTTAGGACTTGTCAGAGACCTGGCATGTGGGAGGCTTTAAGGAGTCTAGGAGGGTGACTATAGCTGAGAATCCTAGCAGTGGGAGATATGGAGCCTGAAACAGCCACATCCTATAGCCATGCAGGACGTCTATGGTGGGATAAGGGCACCAAACTGCCCACAAAACCTTTGGCACAAAATCTGTCCTGCCTACAGGAAGTGCAGGGACTAAGATGTGGCAGAGACTGAGGAAATGGTCAACTAACGGCAAGTCAAACTTAAAACCCTTTCTATGTACAAGAACCAATCCCTGGCACTATTAATGATACTCTCTTATGCTTGGAGAAAGGGGCCAGCATAAATGTTCTCTCAGAGACTCCAACTAATAATTGACTAAAGCAATTGCATAGACCCACAGCCCAAACATTAGAGGGAGCTAAGAGAATCTATGGTAGAGTTGGGGGAAGGAATGGGGGACACAGAGACAACAGAAACTCCACAGATGTATGCTGAACAGAGTCAACTAACCTGGGCCTATAGGAGCTAGCAGATTCTGAACCACAAACCAAAGAGCATATATGGGCCAGACCTAACCCTCTCTCCCCCAGCAAGTGTACCAGCATGGTCTTCATGCATCTCTTCATGCAGAGGGTGTCCCTGAATGTTGCTTGCCTGTGTATCCTCTTCTAGCTGAGCTATCTTGTCTGACATTAGTGGGAGAAGATATTCCTAGTCCTGCAAATACAAGATATACTAGGTTTGCTTGACAACTAGGGAGCCTCCCCCTTCGCAGAGAAGGGGAAGGGGCATGGGGTCAATGGCTGTTTCAGCAGAAGACTGGAAGAAGAGGGTTGGCTTTGATTTAGATGCAAAATTAACTAATTAATTAATTAATGGACAAAAGTAAAGCTATAAACATAATAAAAACATTAGTCAATAAAATTAAAATGTATAATAATTAGAACATTTTAATGGGGTTTTATAATAGGCAAGGCAGAACTCAAAATTTATTCTTGTTAAAGTTTAGTAACAATCAAATAATTTTTGTTTTTTTTTTGTTTTTGTTTTTGTTTTTGTTTTTGTTTTTGTTTTGAGACAGGGTTTCTCTGTGTAGCCCTGGCTGTCCTGGAACTCACTCTGTAGACCAGGGTGGCCTTGAACTCAGAAATCTGCCTGCCTCTGCCTCCCAAGTGCTGGGATTACAGGTGTGTGCCACCACCGCCCGGCTAAAAATCAAATAATTTTATACTTAGATTGTATTATAGTTTGCAATTTCCCCACTCTGTCAATTATTACTGTCATATTACTATGGTAATTAGTGGTGTCATATCTACTGTTCTATTGCTGTAATGAGACACAATGACCAAGGAACACTTACAAACATTAACAGTTAGTTTGTGACATGTTTCTAGTTTCATATGGTTAGTCCATTATCACACTGGTGAAAAAAAGACAAGCACGGTGCTGGAGCAGTAGCTGAGAACTTTATATCCTGATCTATGGCCAATAAGCACAGGAAAGAGACAAAGTTGCACTCCCTAGTGACTAAACTTCAAATAGATGAGCCTGTGGAGGCCATTCTTATTCAAATCATAACATATGATATTAGAAAATATTTATTTTCCTTACTTATAATGTGAATAGTTTATATAGGTTTTAATTAAGCTTAAGGTTTGGTAGGCCTTAGTATTGTATACATCAAATTTGGAAAATTCTCTTTACCTGTACTGTTTGATTTTATATAGCAAATGTATTACAAAATCTGTTGTAAAATACTGTATTGATAGTTTTTAGGCTTATAATATAATGAATTATAATAGCAGCTGTTTCTATAGAATCTTGTGTCTGTTATTTTAACTACATTCTATGTGCTGAACATTAATGACTCTTCAAACTAGAGAAATTAGTCAATACTGATTATTATTAAAATTTTCTGAAATTGCATTGTATACAGGAACTCCTAGAAATAAATACTCATTCTCGTGACTCTCAAATGGATGATGGTCTGTGTGTCCAGGCTAAACTGGCCATTTGTCCTAAATCATTTGTAAGTTTGTGATTAGGACTATTTTTGAATAAAAAGAAAAGGTGATTTCTCACAAAAAGAAAAGAATATGTCACTTTCAATTGTAAGTGTGAGAAATGGAAGGGAAATAATTTTAAAATAGACAATATCAATTATTAACCAAAAGAAATATCTTGGAGGAAGTCAACTACTAGACACTGATATAAAAGGAAATGATGTGTTATTGGAGTTGGTGTTCTATGAACTTCAGATTCAAAAGCAGTTTTAGCAGCTCTTAGGAAAATTGAAGACTAATCATTCATGGTCATCATTGACATGTAAAAAATAAATCACTGATGTATTGCTGTGGGAGAACTTATCCTAAGTTTAAATAACCAGCTCAGAATGTCTTCACATAAGTAGCATTATGGAAACTGAGCATGTTGCATTTATGTGTTTAGGAATATATTTACATGTAACATTGATTAATCAAAACAGTCCATGAAACTAAGAGAGCGAGGAGGGGTCTGTGGGAAGGTTTGGTTGGAGGAAAGGGGAGAATGATATAATCACTTTATAATCCCAAAATGAAATGAATAATATCAGGAAGCTTTAAGAAATGTTGTAGTGATATTAAAATTTCAAAAGATATAAATAAATATGTAGTATGTGCACAAAAAGGAACTGATAAATATAGGAGAGACATTGTAAATTAGAGCATTCTTTTATTTGTTTTTTATTTAGGGCTCTTGTTTTTGTGGGCTTTCAACCCATTCCATTCCATCTGCTTGTTTACTCTTTATTTTATTGCTTCACATTTCACTCTTATCCGTGTAGCTCTAAACTTATTATCTTATTCTTGGAAAGTTATCCCAAAGCATCATCAAAATGATTTATAAGAGTAACATTTGCTAGATGTAATTGTAGTCTTGTAGGCTTACTGCTGAATAATCTCATCCTTTCTAGTTCTTGCTGAACTCTGGCTGGCTGGTTCAACTCAGCTGTTCTGGCTCAAACTCTTCTCCAAAATGATTGATTCAAACTGATTTCTTTTGGCTTCTCACTAAATTGTTCTGCTTGGAAAAACTGCCCTTGAATTCCACGAACTGAACTGCACTGACAACACTGACTTAACAAACTTAACAGTACTGAACAGAATTTCAGGAGCTCTTCAGAACTCAACTGCATTCAATTGAACTGCACTGAACTGAATACAACTGAACTCTGCTATACTGCCTAAATGCAACTAAAGTGCATTCATTAAACTGCCCTCCACTCCTGGCTCCCTTGGCACTACTCTTCAGTAGACTCACTCTCCTGTCTGTTCTCTGAGAGTTGGGATTTTCTATCTCTGATTCATTCTGTCAGATCTTTCTCTGATTCATTACTTTGCCCATCAGATGTCACTTTTAAACATAGCTGCTTCCTTCTATACAATAACTGGACTTTCATTGTTTGGGATTAAAAACATGTACTAAGAGTATGTCTGGATTCCAGCCAGAGGAATTAAATGTGTATCACTCCTTATGAGAGAAGCCGTGTTACTACATTAAAATTCCTCTACAATTATTTATTTTCAACACCAAAATAATAGTTAATACATGGAAACCTTGAAAATACACAATGCTCAGATATGTGTATACAAAAATTTTGAAGTAATTCTTTTAAATAAAGTATTATGCAGAAAGGAAAAATTGAGCCTATTATAACTGTTCTACAGGAATAACATAAAGAGATTAATTGCCAAGAGAAATATCAAAAACCTATTTATTAAAATTCAATAAAAACTCACATCAAAACAGTTATTTTAGTTTGTAGGAAAAATAACAATACTTAGGAAATTAATACAAGGTTGACATTTCAAAAATGATTCTAAAATATAATTACAATATTAAAGATGAAAACAATAATTAAAAAACTGAATAGTAATAACCTGAATAATATACTGAATAATAATAAACTGAATAATCCCTGTGCTTGTGTTCTTATTTTAAGTAGTATAATTTTAGGTGAATATGAAGAAAACCATGAAGTTCTCTGTGAATTTAATAACACCACAATTGAAATTTTGATACATGAAATATGTATATAATTATTTACAGAGTCAGAAGCAAAAGAAGTTCTACTTATCAAACACAAATAACAGATCTCTATGTTGTGTAGTTATATGTTTATTTGAAATGCATAAATATAAAAATATTTCTTATTAATTCTTTCCATCTTTTGTGTAATTACAACACAAGATAACTCCATGTTAATTTCCATGTAAGTACAAAAAATACATGTGTACAGTATCTCTTCCCTCACACAACTTCTCTTAAGTCCTGAAATATTTATCTAGTTTTCATATCGTGTATGCATTAGAGTTTTGCCTTTGGTTGTATGACTCAACTCTTGGCTCCAAGACAACTATAGGAGAAATTTAAAGTCTAGCTATTAAGTTGTGCCAAATTTTCTAGCATTCATTGCTAGATTAAAAACGATTTATTTTAGATAATCCAGTAAATTTTCTAATTAGTCTTAATATAATAAACCATTTTTTTACCCATTTCACTTGTATCACTATTGTATTTTATCCAATAAAAACAGTGAAATATTATTGTTTGTGATTTGGACAATGTATCCTGACCCTAAGTAAACACTTGCCTACTGTGAATATTGAAAAGTTTTCTGATTGTGGTCCCAAAGCTCCATTCCAATCAAGTCAGAGGACAACTAGATATTTCCAATGTATGCCTAAGATTTCATTCTAAGAGTATATTCTGCTAGATATAGCAAATATAATAAATACAAATATTTTCTAGAAATACACAGCTGATTTGGCAGATTGTCTTCAGCAAAGAGGATGGGAGAATTTAGAAAACCAGTATGTACACTTTGATGCTACTGAGCACTGAACAAAAAAAATGTGCTATCTCTTTCTTAAAACTTTGAAGTACATGCTTTGAACTGAGATTTTTTAAAAATTATTATTTGTTTCATTCCTCAAATAAGAGGAATCTACCAGAAGAACTGTTTTCTTCTCAAAATTGTATTTTCCTGTAGTTGAGTAAAACATCAGGATTGTGTGTGTGTGTGTGTGTGTGTGTGTCTGTGTGTGTGTGTGTGTGTGTGTGTGTGTGTGTGAGAGAGAGAGAGAGAGAGAGAGAGAGAGAGAGTTTGTGTGTGTGATAACAAATAAAAGCATTTTAGAACTTATTGACTCAGAAGAACAGTGGTTTCTATAAATTCAAAAATTAAGAATAGCATTAAATAGAATGTTAGACATGTGGACTAGCTACTTCTATCTCATTGTGCCTGACTCTCTGGTACATACTAATGTATTCTTTAAGACTTTTTATTGTTTTTGTTATAAAGATCACTACTTGCATCTCAGTTACTTACTTCCTTTTTCATGCATATCTGCCCTCTATTCTTGTAACCTCCCCCCAAAAGAAACAATATTTAAAATTGAAACAAACAAACAAAAAGCTCTATGTGGAAGCTGTAGTGTGTCACATTGTTACACCATGTATCCTTTTGTCCATACAGATTTACTTGTAAATATATGTTACACTGAGTCATTGATTTGGTTTGAGGCCTCTGGCTTTTGCTACACTATCAATACTGGATCCTTGCTAGGACTCAATATCAACAGGATATCTCAGATATCCTGTTGTTGCCCTGTGTTATGGAGATTCTGCAGCTTTGGTTTTACAGACCAGCTGTTTCATGTTCTCCGGGAGTTCACAGATGGGGTGGAAGTCGATGGGTGATAGAGTCCTGGATCTGGGCCTGGGTAGAAGCTAAGCTGGTTAGCCTGTACCTGTGTAATCAGGGATCCTCTCCTGCTTTTCCCAGGGCCCACTTTCCTGAAGACTAAAGATGGTGATGGGTAGAGACAGCTCTCCCACTCTTGGGCCCTCTATGTTGGCATACCTTCCTGCCATAGGTGGTGGTGGTGGGCAATTTCTTCCATGCCCATGACACTACTTTCTTTCAGAAAAAGAATTGGCCTGTATTTTCCTTTATTTATTAGAACAAGAATGAATAATGCTATTATTACATATTTTAAAATTTAGATTGTGAGGTAAAAACTTAGTGATTATATTTTATTTTACTTTCTTTTTACTCAATAATTTTGGTTGCATACAAAATTACTCAAGGTATGTTTGTAAAGGGATTACAGCTAGAATGACATTATAATAGCTGAACATTATTTTTTTTATACTGTGCTTTGAGCCTAAAGGAAATTATTCAGTAATTCCTTTGGCTTTATATGTAAAATAATTCAATAATGATTTTAAATCCAGAACCATAATTCAAGAATAAAATTACCAAACAATTTAATTCATAAAAATTAAGATTATAATTTTATATAAAAGAAATTTTTAATATTTTTAAAGTGAGAGAATGCTCTTTGATACCATTCTGATTCCTGAGAAAATATTTCCAACATAGAATTCCAAATATTTTCACTTGAGACTCAAAATTTAATATACAACTCAATTCAACCTTCAGTTTCAATAATAGACAAGAAAGACATGACACAGGTATCTAAGCCTACTGTGATCACAGTCCCAGTTTATACCATGAAAGGATGTACATTAAAATCAGCAAGAGAAATATCATATGGGATAAAGTCCACTACACATGCATGAACTGTCCAGCTAACCACTTTTAATGAAGCCACAATCTAATGTTTTAGGAAATGCACAGTACTGATAGAATTTTGTTGAATAGGATAGATCACCTGGACTTTGGGGTCTAGTTAGTTGAAGTCATATCCTATAATCGAGAGAGAGAGAGAGAGAGAGAGAGAGAGAGAGAGAGAGAGAGAGAGAGAGAAGGAGGAGGAGGAGGAGGAGGAGGAGGAGGAGGAGGAGGAGGAGGAGGAGAGGGTGAGAAGGAGAAATGCAAATGTATAATGTTGGTTTTAGAAATGGAGGCTAGACTCAACCTTAATTGTCCTTCTCTGATAGCTATCTACCTTGGGCTTTTGAGACGTCATCTCTAGTGGGAAATGGGGCTAGACAATTAGGCTAGGCTGGGTGGCTAGCAAGTTCTATCATGCACCTGTGTAACTGATCTATCACTGTGGTTGCATGTGTGTACCATAAAATTCAGCTTTTTGTTTATGTGTTGGAATTGAATCCCAGATCCTTTATACTTATGCAACAATCACTTAAAACACTGACACATCTCCCTATGATTGGTTGATTATTCTGATGACTATCTTTGTTTCGCTTCCTCCTAGAAGAAGAGCTCATTCTGTGTGGGTCAAATCTCCTGAATAAATCACATTATTAGAGGATTCAGTATATTGTTTAGCCAAGAACTCATTTCATCAGGCAAGCCATTAAAATGCTGAGGGCTTAAACTTAGGAAATGATGGCAGAAGCAAGATTTATGTTTTGCTAAAATTAAAAAAAAATACAGTAGTGAATATTAAAATATAAATATTGGCATCTTTGTGAAAACTCAAAATCATAGGCAAAAATAGACATAATAATTGCTCCTGTGAATTTTGTTAAATAGCCAATAGTATATAATTTGACATAACATAAAGTAGTCAATTTAAGAAGCCAAATGTTAGTTGTAAATTTTCATATTTATTTGCCTATATTACTAATTTGAAGTTTATTGACAACCTGAGTGTCTAGTGATATTCCTCAATTTTAAAAACACCAATATGGCTTTCATTTTGAACTTACTTAAAATAAACATATTAGGACTTGGGATTCACATATTAAATCTAAATTTTAGTCTTTAATTTAAGTTGAAATTTAGGTATTGATATATACCAATGAGTTGCTTGTATGTTATTTAAAAAACAAACACTCCTAGTGAAATAAATGCTAAGTACTAATTTACATATCATTTTGAAAGAAATAACCTTTCTTTTAATTGTTTAGTTTCAGATATGGCTCCTAACTATACAGACAAGCAGTTTTGCATGTTCATTTCAATCATCATGATAATAAGTGTAAAGAGATAAAAGCTCTCCTATTTTTTAGTCTGTATTGTTCAACCTGTACAAGTGTTTCAATTACCATATTTCTGAAAAAAAGTTTTATGTCTTAAAATACTAAGGTAATATATTCCCTTTCTTGTATTCAATTTCATTTTCTTTATTGAAAAGAAGGTATCTGACAGCTGCCTTTGAATGTGTTTTGTAGGTATTTGAAAAGAGTAAAATATAGAGTAGAAAGAAAAAAGTGAGAACAAATTTGCTTTTGACAGCCTATCATGTGATAAGAAGATATTTTTGTGTATAATATGGTTGTTAGGTAAAAATAATGTGGAACTGCAGAAGCCTCCCTATTATTTAAGTTTACATTTTAAAATCACATAGAATTCAACATCCTGTGCACATGTTTGCTAGCCTCTTATCAATAAAACATATTGATTATATTTTAATATTAGGATTACACAGTTAAAATTACAAGTAGGCTCCATCTTCTGTGATGTGGGTGCATAGTAAGCTCATATATCAAACACAAGTAAGCCATGTTAAAAACCAAGTAACAAATAACATTTCAGGTTTAAAGTCATTAAAGTTACTCCTTGGAATGGAAACCTGTATTCTTTCATGGATGTTACCAAGAACATGCTGATTTGGAATTATTATCTATAGTTGTGGAGTTTTTTTGTCATTTTACTGCATGTTTTATTTGGTTTTTATCTTTAATTGTTTATCACATGGTCTAGAAAAGTCTAAGAGTTACAATATATGTATACTTGGACTCCTGAGGAAAACAGCACATGCCAGAACCCTCTCCTCAGTATCAACCCTATCTTCCTTCTGGTCTGCACCTCCACTGGGGCAGATCTGCATGTTTGTCCTTCTCAATACCCCACAGTCTACAGATCTACCAGGAGATCTGCTGCAACCCAGGGAAACAGGAGACTAGCCTCAGACAGCGACACCCAGGCCAGCTAAGCCCAGAGGTAACCAGATGGGGAGAGGCAAGCACAAGATCATAAGATACAGAAGCCAATATGCTATGACACCATCAGAACCCAGCTCACCCACCATAGCAAACTCTGGATACTCCAATAATCCCATAGCTTTTCAAATTGTACCATTATTTATTTAATTGTTAAAATCCCAAATCTCTATTATTTGATCATTTTTCCAAATCAACTATTGGTTGAAAGAGCATATTACAGCAAATGTATGAATAGAACTTTGATGTTCAATTTGATGTTGTTTCTTACATGAATGCTGTTCTTGTGACATTGCTACACATTATGGAGAGTGCTACCTCTTTGAACTATGGCTGCTTAAATATTATTGTTGATGTTTGAATGTAAAGCATAACCTAGATTTTTTTCTATTCTGGGATTTTCCTAGTGCTAGTTATAATCATGCATATGTCCTTATTCAAGTTTTTTAAGTGAAATAGTATCAAAAATAGATCAGATTTGAAGGGTATGCAGATATCACAGAAGCAAATTTTAAAATTAAAATTGAAACTATACAATGAGAATCCAATCCATCATACTGCAGTTAATATAATATTAAAGTATAAACTTTTAGAGATAATATGTCCCACTACTTTTATATTGCATGTATGCAATATTGAAAATGAGTTTAGAGGAAATAGAGGCTGGCCAATCTCAAAATAAAGAATGATGGCATAGTATGTTTGCTTTTCTTTAGTCTCTTTTTGTTAAGTATTTTATAATCCTGTCCTGGAAAGATGTGAGCAAGCATCTTACCTGAACATGTAAGGAATGATATCACACTAAAATTGGAAAGGCAACAAGTATAACTTGAGAATCCAGTGAGTTTATTGGCCTTATTTTGATTGACTCCAAAATACTTACATCAACATAAAGTCCTATCACATCAAGTGCACGGACCTTATAGAAGCTTGCTCGTGAAAGCTCACCTTCTTTCACATATACTCTGGCATCTCCACTATGACTTGCAGGGGAGAAAAGTCTGATATGAGTGGCTAGTATTCCAGGTTAGGGTCCTATGAGCCTTCCCTTACAATAGGTAATGTTACCAGCTCCACTATTATTACAGATGTACCTATTACTGTATTGCTTTGGTTATTTCATTATTTGGTTACCTGACTAAGGTAACCTATACTCCAATTGGAGACAATCTGACCACTATAGGCTTGTGAAAAGTCACATGAAGCATAAAGGTAGAATAAGTCAATAAATGCTAAAAGTTAGATAACAATGTCTTATGGAAAAACTATGAGAAACCCATTCCAAGTAAACACACATTATTAAAGTTTAAGATAAGGAGAATTGAAAGCATACAAAGTTAGTTAACTGCATGGAGAACCCAGTAGAAGTGCAGGGTTGTTGTAACACTAAAATATATTCAAAGTTCTAGAGATAGATTAATATATTACCTAACATAAAATTTAAAATGAATTGGTTTAATGTTATTTGAATAATTCTCTTTTGTGAAGCCTACCCCCTCTAATCTAATGCTATGTGTACATTATAACTCATAGACTATTGCAAAGAGAATATAAGATTAAAATTATTTTGAATATGTGTAATTACAAATCAGATATATGAACATATAATGCACTATAGTCTGCATCAGTTCCATTTAATGTGTCTTTTGAACGTGTATATGTGTGTATTCCACATTTTTCTCTTATTTTAAAAATTATTTTAATTTTACATTCCACATGTAGCCCTCTACTGGTACCCCTTCCCACAGTTCCTGATTCCATTTCTTTTACCCCTTGCCTCTAAGAGTGAAGGAACCACACCCTTCCCTGGGGCCTCAAGTTTCTTGAGGATGAGGCACATCTTCTCCTGAGGCCAGACTAGGCAGTCCTATGTTATATATGTGCATGGGGCTTGAACCAGTCTGTATATGCTGCATGGTTGGTGGCTCAGTCTCTGGGAGCACCTAGGAGTCCAGGTTAGTTGAGATTAGTGGTATTCCTATAAGGTTGACCTCTCTTTAAGCTTCTTCAATTCTTCCCCTAATTCAACAATAGGAGTCCCTGACTTCAGTCCAATGGATGGTTGTAATATCTGTATCTGTCTCAGTAAGCTGCTGGCAGGATTTCTCAAAGGACAGCCATGACAGGCTCCTGTCTGTAAGTATATCATAGCTTTAGTAATAGTGTTGGGCCTTGGTGCCCTCACCTCCCTGATCTACAAAATTGATCCCAAGTAGGGCCAGTCACTAGATGGCCTTTCCTTCTGTCTTGTCTCCATTTTTGTCCCTGTAGTTACTTTAGACAGGAAAAATTCTGGGTCAGAAATTTTGACTGTGGGTTGGTAGTCATGACCCTAACTTGAGACCTTGTCTATCTATTGGAGGTCAAATCTTCAAGTTCCCTCTCACCACTGTTAGGCATTTTGGCTAAGGTCACCCAAGTGACTCCTGAGAGTGTCACCTCCCAGGCCTCGTACATTCTAGAGGATCCCCCACCTCACACCCACAAGGCAGTATATTTCCATTCATTCCTCTGTCCATCTGAGCTTCTCTCCTACCCCCAGTCCCACACATGATCCTATTCTCCTTTTCCCTTCCCCATACCCCCTCACACACATGTTTTCCTTTCCTCTGCATCCCTTGATTATTTCATTCTCCATCTAAGTGGCATTGAAGCATCCTCACTTGGGCCTTCCTGTTTATTAAACTTGTTAAGGTCAGTGGGTTGTATCCAGGGTATTCTGTGCTTTTCTGGCTAATATCCACTTATAAGTGAGGATATACCATGAATGTACTTTTGGGTCTTCGTTTAGGATGATTTTTTCTAGTTCCATCCTGCAAAATTTAGGATGTCCTTGGTTTTACTAGCTGAATAGTATCCCATTGTGTAAATGTACCACATTTTCTGAATCCATTTTTGGTTGAGGGACATCTGGCTTGTTTCCAGCTTCAGTTATTACAAATAAAACTGCTATGAACATGTCCTTGCAATATGGTGAGGCATATTTTGGGTATTTGCCCAGGAGAGAGATAGCTAGCTGTGTTTTCAGGTAGAACTTTTTCAAATTTTCTGAGTAACAGGGAGATTTATTTCCAGAGTGGTTGTACCAGCTTCCAGTTCTACCAGCAATGGAGAAGTGTTCTTTCTCCACACACTTGCCAGCATGTGCTGTTGCTTGAGTTTTCAATTTTAGTCATTCTGACTGGTGTGAGGTGGAATCTCAGGGTCATTTTTAATTGCATTGCTTTGATGACTAAGGATGTTGAATATTTCTTTAAATACTTCTTGGCTATTCATGATATTTCTGTTGAGAATTCTCTGTTTAGCTCTGTACCTCATTTTTAATTGCTTTTTTTTTTTTTGCTTTTTGTTTCCTGTTTTGGTTTGGTTTTTTGGAGGCTAACTTCCTGAATTCTTTGTGTATATTGGATATTAACCCTCTATTGGATGTAGGGTTAATGAAGATATTTTTCCCAATCTGTAGATTCCCAATTTATCCTATTGATGGTGACTTTTGCCTTACAGAAGCTTTTCAGTTTTATGAGGTCCTATTTATCAATTGTGGATCTTAGAGCCTGATTTCCTGTTAAGAAAATTCCTCCTGTGACAATGAGTTCCAGGCTCTTTCCTACTTTCTCTTCTATTTAGATTCACTTTATGTGATTTTATGCTGAGGTCCTTCATACACTTGGACTTGAGCTTAAGCAAGCTAATAAATATGAATCTATTTTTATTCTTCTACATACAGACTGCCAGTTAGACCAGCACCATTTATTGAAGATATTTTCTTTGTTCCACTGTATGTTTTGGCTTCTTTGTCAAAGATCAAGTGTCCATAGGGTGTGGGCTTACTTCTGGGTCTTCAATTCTCTTCCATTAATTGACCTGTCAGTTTTTATCAATACTGTTTTGTAGTAGAACTTGAGTTCATGTATGGTGATTCCCCACAGAAGAACTTTCAGTGTTGAGGATTATTTGGCTATCCTGGATATTTTCTTTCTCCATATGAAATTAAAAATTGCTCTTTCCATGTCTGTGAAGAATTTGTGTTGAAATTTTGATGGGGATTGCATTGAATAAGTTTTATACTGCAATCTTGTACAGTGATGCATAGAGAAGGCTGGCTGCGGGAAGATGAGTAATGTAGAGTAAAATACAAATGGAAGCCTTAAATGGTCAACAATACCCTTGAAAGTTACTTTAAGGAAATATATAGTAAAAAATCTTCACTGGATACAAATCTGCTTGTATCTCAATCCCAATGTTACAAATAAAATTATTTCGTTAATAGAAATATTTTCATGATATTTCATAGTAACCTAAAACTATTAATATAATAAATTCTATAAATAATATGGCTTCATAAAAAGAATCAACCATCCATCTGTAAATTAACAATTTTGAGTAAATTTGAACTAATTAAAATATCAAGATGGTATATTATTGACAACATTGTCTGTACTTCCAAAAGTCCAGATTAATACACATATTTTATGCTCAATTAAAATTATTATTTAAAGTATATTTGCTTTTCACAACCTATGGACAAAGCATCATTTGAGATGATAAAAATTAAAACCTTAATATTTCAGACAATATAATGAGAAATACATGAATTGCAAGATTGTCTTTCATATTTAAATGCTTGGGTCACAGGCAAGCCTACTTGGCAAAATAATAATAATACCTTTTTTTGTTTTAGGAGTGAAGATTTTAATCAAAGTTTCCTATTATAGTGCCTGTAACAGAAAATTTTTTATTATTGTATAATTATTTCCACATAAACATAATACAAAATAATAGTAACATATATAATGCTCAAAATTCACTGCAATGAATCTCTTCATATTATATAAACACCAATGAATCTAAGAAACTGGAATAGATTAAGAAATTGGTAGCTCTGACCTGAATCATGTAGCTTAGACTATAACCTGATATAACTGATAGTTCATAACTATGATTCTGCTGTACTAATTAGTTCAGAAATAAAAAATTTTAGAAGAGTTACAATATTTATTGAAAACGTTATTTACTTGTTTAATATTCCTATTATGTTAATGTTCTGTGGGCATGTTTCTTTAAGAAAATAATTATCATTGTACCTCAGGACTCATAGTTTAGCTGTCTCTGTGAGGTAGCAAGAACAAAAGCCTAAAGTCCTATTTATGTGAAAAAAGTCCTTCAACCAAATGTACAAACAAATAAAAACTCATGCATATTTAATCTTCTTCTCTAGGCAGTAGCAAACATCCCACTTTTAGAATACTTAATTTACACAGCACAGATGTGATTACAAATCAGAAAAACATTGCTTGCTTGGACTACTACTTCTCATGATCAAGAAACATGTTTCAGTCATACTGTGCCTTATTGTCTTAGCTTTATGGATAGGATGGAGGGCATAATAGAAACAATGTATCAGAAGATTAAATTACTTTGAGGATGACAGTCAGTCTCTTACCATATTAGCTATCAAATGTTATGTAAACTAATCAAAATATAGATGTTAGTATTTTTATGTTATAAATGTGAGTGATTTAGGAATTAATAAAATGAAACTTTGAGTTACATATATTCTTTTATATATGAAATAACATATATATTCTATAGGATACATATATATGTGTCTGTGTATGTGTGTGTGTTCTAAAGTAGTAGAATAGTTAACAGTTAAATAGTAAAAAATAACATCAAGAAATTTGCAAGCAAATGGATGGTATTGGAAAGATAGAATCATCCTCGGCGTGGTAACCCAGATCCAAAAAGGTAAACATACATACTCACTTATAAGTGGATATTGGCTGTCACCCTATCCTACCAAATGGAAGGCAGGAGAGTTGTCCCTTTCCCTCACCAGCTGCAATTCTTGAGAGAGCAGGT
Organism: Apodemus agrarius; assembly: GCA_964023405.1. Classification (NCBI taxonomy): domain Eukaryota; kingdom Metazoa; phylum Chordata; class Mammalia; order Rodentia; family Muridae; genus Apodemus; species Apodemus agrarius. The sequence continues at coordinate 102,062,037 of OZ030008.1, read as the reverse complement.
ACAGCACTTCATCTGGACAGGACAATAGAACTAGCCATCATGGGGTAGGTGTAGTGAACCACCTTGAGGGCATAGGAGCTGGAGAGCTTGCTCTGCCTCTTGCCAGCTGAGGCATTAAGTGAGCTAGCTGGGGCAGTGTTGGAGACCTCAACATAGTGGCGTGGGTGAAGGAGAGCTGTTGGGCTGACAAACTCAGCTACCATCCAGACTCAGTTACAGGACTTTGAGTTAACACACTTCAACACTTCAACATCTACCCTGTTTATGAACAACTAGAGCACATGACAGGTCTACTTCTACAGACCCACAGCTTCAGGTCCTCCATGACACAGGAATATTTGAGAAGAATCCTGGTGAGGATTTAATATTAATAGTGTAGCAGATACCAGTCATCTCAAACCAGATCAACAACTCACAGCAATAAATGTTTGCTAATAAAGAAGTGTGAATGAAAGTGTATACTGCAGGACACACAGTAGCACATTACAGTTTCCACAGTGATATTTACTTCTTTCTTTAAGAGAAGAGATTGAAAGAGCAAAAATCAGTTACAAAGGAATGTAGAGATGAGTGGGATTGGGGCGCATGATGTTAAATTCACAAAAACTCAATAAAAATTTAAATAAATAAACAAATATATAAATAGATATGGTAGTGTAGATGTTGGGAAAGGGAAACTCTTCTTCACTGTTGGTGTGGCAAATGTGGCAGCATATAAGTCAGTAATATATATATATATATATGTATATATATATATATATATATACACATACATACATACATTTCTATAACTTTTAGCAGATTCCCAAAAGGTTCTGTAGCCTATTATATAGATACCTAATAAATTCATACTCATCACATCTCTATACATAATAGCCAGGAACAAGAAAGAGCTCAGACATTTATGAACTTAAGAAATGGAAACAAAAATGTGGTATATTGACAGAATAAGAATCAGCTGTTATGAAATGTACTGGCAAATAACTGGAGCTGGGAGCAATTATTTTGAGTGAAGACTCTCAGAACCAGAAAGACAAAGTTTACATGCTTTCTCTCACTTACGTATATTAGCCTTTAATCATTAAATATGTGTGTTTCATATGAATGATTTAGAGAGCTCAGTAAAGGTATTTCTTAGATGTAGGAGTCTTCTGGCAGAATTGTGGGGGTCACTTATCTACTTTGGGTTCTGCCTTTCCAATTTGTATCCATTTAGCTCTTACAGTTTTCTTTTTGCATGTAAGGACTATACTGACTAAATGTATTGATTGTGAACAGTCATATCTTGTTCTGATATGAGTGAGATTGCTTTGAATTTCTCACCTTTTAATTTGGTGTTGGCTATTGGCTTGCTATAAATTGACTGTTATGTTTAGATATTTCTCTTGTATCATGACTCTCTCCAAGACTTTTGTCATGATGGCATGTAAGATTTTGTCAAAGGATTTTGCTGCAACTAATTGGATGATCTTCTGTTTTTTTTTTTCCTCACTACGCTTATATTGACAAAGTTTGTACATTGAAACATCCCTGCATCTCTGGGATGGAGCCTATTTGATCATGGTGGGTGATCTTTTTGACATGCTTTTGATGTCGACTGGCAAGAATTTTATTGGATAGTTTTGCACCAAAGTCCATCAGAGAAATCAGTCTGTAGTTTTCTTTCATTGCCCAGTCTTTTTCTGGTTTGAATATGAGAATAACTGTGGCCCCCTAAAATGAATATTATCCTCTTCCTTTTATTTCTGTTTTGTGGAATAATTTGAGGAAGATAATAGTTATCTCTTCTTTAAAAGCCTGATAAATTCTGCAGTTCAACCATCTGGTCTTGTGTCTTTTTAGTTGCAAGACTTTCTAATGACAGCTTCTATTTTCTTAATGGATGTTTCTTGAGGTAAGTTTAAAATTATCTGATCTTGATTACTTTGGGAAGTAGAATCTAACAAGAAAATTGTACATTCATTTTAGACTTCCTGATTTTCTAGAGTACATGTTTTTGAAGTATGATATAATGATCATACTTTAGATTTGCTTGGTGTATATTAGGCTATATTATGTTATATTGTTAGTTCATTTCTGCTTTTGTTAATTTGTACAATTTCTCTGCCTTTAATTAGTTTGGTTGGGGATCTGTCTCTCCTGTTGATTTCTCAAACCAACAATTTGTTTCATTGAATCTTTTTTATTTCTACTTTATTGATTTCAGCCATCAGTTCAATTATTTCCTTCTGTCTACTTCTCTTGGGTGTGTTTGCTTCTTTGTGTTCTAGAGCATTCAAGTATGATAATTTGCTAGTATAAGGTCTCCTAATTTCTTTAAGAAGGCACTTAGTGCTATGAACTTTTCTCTTAACCCTGCTTTCATTGTTTCAAAAGTTTGGGTATGTTGTACATTCATTTTTATTGGAATATGGAAATTTTTAACTGCCTTCTTTATTTCTACCTTGAGTCAGAGTCCTTAAATACAGAGGGTTTTTGTTTGTTTGTTTTTACTTTCCATGAGTTTTTAACTGTTCTGTTGTTAATGTTGTAAATTCCAGCTTTAGAACTATGATTGTCTAACAGGATACAGTGGGTTATTTCTATTTTCTTATATCTTGAAGACTTTATTACTGACTGAGTATAAGGCCAATTTTGGCGAAAGTTTAATGAGATACTGAGAAGACAATATTTTGTTTTTCTGTTTGGGTAAAAGTTTCCTTTGATTTCTTTTAGGTCCTTTGAATCATAGTGTCCATTATTGCTGTTTAATTTTGCCTGGGTGACTTGTTCATTTTGAGGGTCAGGTATTGAAGTCTCCCACTACTAGGGTCTGAGGTTTGATGTGTGATTTAGGCTTTAGTGATGTTTCTTTTACAAATGCAGTTGGCCTAACATTTGGGGTATACATGTTCACAATTGATATGTTTTTCCATTGATGAGTATGATATATCCTTCCCAAACTCTTTTGATTAATTTTGGCTAAAAGTCTATTTTTATATATTAGAATAGCTATACCAACTTGCCTATTGGGTCCATTTGCTTAGAAAATATTTTTCTAAAAATTTACACGAAGACCTTGTCTTTTTTTTTTTTTAAGTTGTGGTATGTTTCTAGTATGCAGCAGAAATATAGATCCTGTTTTTTACATCCATTCTGTTAGCCAATTATACTGGATAATTTAGCACCTTAGTATTGAGAGATATTAATTAAAAATATTGTTAATACTTGTTATTTTGGTGGTGGTGGTGGTGGTGGTAGTGTATGTGTATTTCTCTGTGCGTACCTTTTAAATGTTTTTCTGGTACGACATTATTTAATTTTGTGTTTTCATGGGAGTAGATAGCCTCCTTGGCTTTTAGTGTTTCTTCTAGTACACATTCATTAAGGCTGGATTTGTGGATAGGTATTGTTTGAAATTGACTTTGCCATGGTGTCTTGTTTTCTTCATCTATGGTGATTAAAACTTTTGCTGGGTGTAATAGTCTGGACTGCAGTCTGTGGTCTCCTAGACGTTGTAGTCTTTATGTCCAAGCCTTTCTTGCTTTTAGAATCTCCACTGAGAAGTTTTGGTTTAGTTCTAATAGATCTGCCTTTATATGTTATGTGCACATTTTACCTTGAAGAATGAAAGGTTATCTCTTTGATTTTTATGTTTTGTGTTTGATTATTATATGGCAAGTGGCTTCCATTCTGATCAAATGTATCTGGTGTTTTGTAAGAGTCTTGTACCTCTACATGCATGTGCATCCTAAGGTTAGAAATAATTTCTACTATGATTTTGTTTGAAATATTATCTGCGTCTTTGATATGAGATTCTTTGCCGCCTTCTATTCTAATTATTGTTTCAGTTTTGTCATTTCATGGTGTCCCAGATCTCCTGAACATTTTGTGTCAGGAATATTTTAGATGTACCATTTTCTTTGATAGATATATCAATTGCTTTTCCTGCATCTTCTGTGTCTGAGAGACTCTCTTCTACTTCTTGTATTCTGTTAGGGATGTTTATATCTGTAGTTTCTGTTCCCTTCATTAGATTTTTCCACCCCCAAGATTCTCTCGGTTTGTGTTTTCTTTATTGTTTCTATTTCTGTTTTCAGGTCTTTAACTGTTTTATTCATTTTTGACTTGTTTGTGTTTTACCTAGATTTCTTTAATGAGTCTATTTATTTCCTTTTAAAGGGCCTCTATCATCTTTATAAGAATTTTTAAAGATGATTTTCTTATACAACAGGTGTGTTGGGCTATCTAGGCCCTGCTATAGTAGAACAGCTGGGCTCTGGTGGTGCCATACTGTCATGGTTGTTACTAATTGTGTTCTCATGCTTGCCACTAGGCATCTGAGTTTGGGGGAATTATAGGTTTAGGTGCAGTTTTCAGAGTTTCTCTTTGTTAGATGGATGTTTTCCCCCTTGGTTTCTGTTTCCTCACTCATCTTCTGGACTGAGTGGCCTGTACTTCTGTTGACTAGTGAGTCCTCAGGTCCAGTAGGGTCTTGTTGCTGGGTTTTGGTGGACCATGTGACCTCTAGGGTTTTGGGATTTGGGGAATTGTTATGGTTCCTGGTACTCATGTGGCATCAGATAGAGAAAGAGCTTCGAGTGTCCTGGGTACTATTGTGGTCCCTTGGCTTCTGGCTACCCCTTTGGCCTGTCCTAAAACAGAATAATTCTCCTAGAATTGTAGGTCAAAGTATGAAAGCAAGTGGTAAGGGTTCTGCTGCAGACAGCTAGGAGAGCTCTAAGGAGTATTTGTGGACAGTGGGTGAGGTCTTTCCTGGGGCTCTGGGTGCAGAATTCATGGCCTTTGGTAGAGCAGAGCACTCCTGAATGAGTTATGGGGCAGAATATGGAGAAGCTGGGCAGGCTCTGAAGAGTGCCATGTGGTAGTAGGCAGGGTCTTACCTGGGGTTCTGCGTGACTCTGGGGGCTTCTGCCACAATTGTGACTATTATCACTTTCCATTTCAAACACCATGACTTTAATATTTTTCTTTATTAGTCTTTGTCTTAGTCAGGGTTTCTATTCCTGCACAAACATCATGACCAAGAAGCAAGTTGGGGAGGAACGGGTTTATTGAGCTTACACTTCCACACAGCTGTTCATTACCAAAGGAAGACAGGACTGGAACTCAAGCAGGTCAGGAAGCAGGAGCTGATGCAGAGGCTATGGAGGGATGTTACTTGCTGGCTTGCTTCCCCTGGCTTACTCAGCCTGCTCTCTTATAGAACCCAAGAATACCAGCCCAGAGATGGCACCACCCACAAGGGGCTCTCCTTCACTTGATCACTAATTGAGAAAATGCCCCACAGCTGGATCTCATAGAGGCACTTCCCCAAGTGAAGCTCCTTTTCCTATGATAACTCCAGCCTGTGTCAAGTTGACAAACCAAACTAGCCAGTACAGTCTTATATGGGAAATAATCATAATTTGAAAATTTTAGAAAATATTTTGAGTATGTTTTGACATTATGGCTGAAAATACCATTTTTATATTGTCATATATTTCATGGAATTTTATATAATTAAATCGAGATAAATATTAAGGTACTGGTAACCTAAGAGTGTTGGCACACATGTGCAGTAACATACCTAAGAGGTTTGCATGGGAGGGTTATAAATTTAGATTATGAATAAATACATAGGAAGTTCCAAGCCAGCTTGGGAAGCATATCAAGAACCTGACTTCAAATAACAAACAAAACGAAAAAATAGTTAAATGCTTCAAATTTTTGCTCAAATCTGATACATAGGAAATAAATAATACATTACTTGGTGTACCAATAAAGTAGCATGAAATGTTGTGATAAGTTATATAGAATTTCTTATGAAAGACAATTGCGCATGATTTCATTGGAAAATTCACAGTTGTGCACCTATGTTACCGGAAGGCATTTTAAAAGGAATAGCAAATGTTTAAGTCAATGATTTTTTTATGCATAATATGGGGATTTTCAGGTAGTGCATTTTAGACTGCCGGCCAGGTAGACTAACAGTCCTCTACCGCTGCACAATAGAAAATGCATGCTCTATCTGCATGATAGAGTCTTACCATTTCTCCTGCTTCAGCAGAGACTCTGTCAGGAATGATTGTATGTGGCTGTGTGGATAAAGACTAGGGAGTTATATGAGTCCTAAAACTAGGCCTAAGTTCAGTGTGCACATCTTTTGTGTTTAGTTTGTTGTTGTTGTTGTTGTTCATTTTACAAAATTATATCATCTCGCTTTCCTGAGTAAAGCCACAACTTACCAAGAATGACATTAGGTTTTAACTACTGTTAAAAATATAAATTGCATAGAATTGGCATTTTCTTTGTTATATTATTCAAACCTTATTTACTTTGTGTTAATATCAGTTGAATTTTAGGCTTCAGAACGCCAATAATGTCTTCTCTTAGGTTTACAGCATCAGCACATTTTTCTTGAGGTGTGTGTGTGTGAAAGCCAAAAGATAAAGCTCGCTTTTGATTTCTATAGAAATTTTTGACAAACATAAAAGTGGTCTGAAGCCATTATGCATACAAGCGAGCACAGTTGAAAGACTTTCAGTGCATCAAGTTTGCATCTTTAAAAATTTAGCAATGCCTTATGAAAGAAATTGCCTTTCCCCAGCTTTATTATCTATTTCTTTGAATTTCAGGATACATTTGTAAATCAAATTGTGTTCAATCAGATGCTGCTCAATCCAGAAGCTTGAAGCTTTAAGGACTATTGTTCGGCATAGGCACAGGTTGGTTTGAAGTAGAGAAAATGATTCAAATAGCATTGCAAGCTTTCAGGGCAATATTGGAAATACAATTTTGTAGAAATAACAGTCTGGCCTGGTGCATATTTTTTAAAATTATGAGAAAATCAATCTCACAGTTATTTATTGAATCTTGTATATGCTGCTACAATACAAGAACTTAAAGAGCAAGCAAGATATAAAACAAGACTACAGAAAATAAAAACAAATTTTCAACTCTCTAGATATCACATGTGTAAACAAATAAATTCAGAAAATATATTATTAACCATCACAATGAAGAATACATATACACAGAATGCATACAAATGAGTTTCTAATATTTCTCAAGGGTCTTAATGACAAATTTATTAGCTAGAATGTAGATGAGTTTTAGAGATGTCGAATAAATCTGATAATATTCTTTATTATTCATTACTTTAGACTCCCAATAAGCTTAAGATTCTGAAAAAAATAAGGAAATGGCTCTCAGTACCTTCCTCAGGAGGCTGTAACCTCAACTCTGTAATTAGATCATATGAAGGTCTCCCTTTAAACTACTGAAGTATAACTTAGATGCTAAATGGAGAAAGAGGAATGATTTTTCTTTTGTAATAACTGAGAGTTATTTCTTTTTATTGCACTGTACCCTTTGTCATTCTTCTCATGACATTGAACAAAATCTGCCTTGCAGATCTTTCGGCTCCATGTAGCACTGTTGAAATAGTATTGTTGTCCAATTACATCTTCATTGATTCAACATTTTTTATTGATCAGCTACAATCAGTTCAAGCCCTTTTATTTACTGTTTCAAACTAAAATATATTAAGGTGAACATTCATTCTAACATTATTGTTTTTATCATAACAATAGCATTCTCAAAAGTCTAAGGAGACCGATTTTCAGGAAATGGTAACTTATTCCATCACTTCTACTATCTACCTGCTATGTCCTTCTGCTATTTAAAAAATAGATTTGTGTTTAAAGTTTGCTGGCAAAACTTCCCTTTATGATATGTGTGAGAATCTAATAGAAACTTTGTGATAAAGAAACCACACATCTTAAATCATATGTTCTAGGCAAGATATTGATATTGCCAAACAGACATAAATAAACAGGAAAAAGATGAAGATAAAACTGAAAAACAAAATTGAGTTCCTAGTAGGATATCATTGGGTAATCACCTCAAAGGAGGGCATGTGATGTGGGTGGGTGGAGGATTCTATCTGAAACAGAGTGTCCCCTCTTTTGCAAGACTCAGATAATTAGGAAGAAATCCTTTCATCTGCCTGATATCTCACCTTGTGGCTCATGAGCAAATTTGGTGGCCAAGAACTGTGAGCAATGGCTCTCAAGTTGCATGGAAAACACCCTGTTAAAAGGTTTGTCAGTGTTCATTTAGCAAAACATAAAGGCTGAAAGTAAGAAGGGAAATTGATAAACTATTCTCACCAAACAATATAATTATCTATGCTAAGACATGAATTTGTGGGGGAAAGTTCATTTACTATGATTAAATGAATTGTGAAATGAGAAAGCATATATGTATAGGAGATACTCCTGGGATCCAAGGCACTAAGAAATAAAAACTGTACCAGAAAGACATAGGTATTTTAATTTTCTGTAAAGAAAGAACAGGATCTTTGCTCAAGAAATGAATAAAATACAAACTAAATAAATCTCAAAGATAAACATAGTTCTCATGTGTCATTTTATGAGAATATCAACAAATTTTTGATAACTGAATACACTGTGTCAAACATTTGAAAAGTTACTAAGCAGAAAAGAAAGGGGATTTCTTAGAACACAAATAGAGAATAGAGATTTAAAGAATGCAAATTCCCCTCAAATTTCATGCAGAAATCAGAATTCTCATTGATAATCAATATAACTGATATTGTTTAAAAGGGTAGAGAGTAATAAAAGGGTAGAGAGTAATGGAACCTACGCAGTATCGAAGAAAATTGTGTTGAAGAATGAATGAGCTGAGAACACCAGCAGGAATAGATTAAGACAGAAGAGCATGAAACAGCCTGGCAGTTCCTGCCATCCATCTCTCAGGCCAGGCACAGCAGAGCATCTGCAGCTCTGATCCCTCCATCATGGTTTGCAGTTTCAAAAAGGTTTCTAAAACTTTGGAAAGGCCTTGCTCAAAAGATAGTGATCTGTAAGTGATACTATCCAACTGCCCAAGTTAACATGAAACATGTGCTTGTCCTTCAGCAATATACAATACAAAGAGTTTCTTTCAAGTTTATCTTGAATTAAATTTTTACAAATATTTCCTTAAGGTTGACTTGGTGGTTAATGCCTGTATTCCCAAGATCTTGGAAGCTTGAGATAGTGAGATATGAAAATTGCAAGAGGACCAGCACTAGTCTAGCCTCCATAGTAGGATGTAGGACACCATAAACTTTATTGTGATACCCTTCCTACTTAACATAAAACCAAATTAATTAAGACAAAATAAAGGTGACCTATTTGGGAGAATGATCTTTGTTGCTTGGATTTAGAATAGCCCCTGTAACTTAACATTAGCCAATGACTTCATAAATATGTAATTAATTAAGTCAACCACCTACCAATGTTCAACTGAAATAGTAAGTAAAACTGTTGAGAATAGGTATTTTAAAATATCAAACACCTGAGAATAGAAATAATCTTCTATATTAACATAGACTTCCATATTTGTATTGCCAACCAATCATAGCTTTTCAATTAAAATTACCCAATTTCAAAATTGAAATGACTTTTAACCAAGGATAAAACAAATTCAAAATTTGTACTCAAATGACAAAAGATAAGATGTAATCCAGGAACCTTAACTTTCAAAGAATCAAGTTATATGCATCTTTTTAAATTTGTACAAAAGGAGTCCAGGCTTGGAGTTCTTTAAAACAGAAATATTTCACCATTATGCTTCACCATTTAGACCTTAGGAAGTGTTACATCTGTAGCATACAACTTTACATGGAACACTGTAACATATGAAAAAAATCACATTAAATGCTGTGGATTTTTTATATCTCAAATCATCTTCTGCTTTAATATTTCTCAAACCATTTGTTAATTCCCATGGTTGCAATATTCTTATGAATCAATTTTTCTTTTTTATATTTATTCTTATTTTTTATTAAATTCAACACAATATATATTTTATACCAATAATAGAAATGATGGACATATTATTAGATGAACATAAAGTCTTTTTCTTTGTTTTGTTTACTTAAAATCTTGGCTCTTACTGTGGGACAAACCCAAAATAAGAATAATTTTTAGACATTGGAGTTAATTGTAATAAGACTGTACTTCAATGTCCCTCACATCACCAAAGGCTTTTACCTCCATTGTAGCTGAGCTAAAACTTGACAGTTCTGCTGTGCCAAGGAATTAATTGTAGGAACAATTATTTTGATACAGATTTCCTGCTATGGTCAAAGCTATTTGACTTGAGTGATTGTCATCATTCTCAGCCCACAGGAGACAGGTTACATTCATTTAAGATATGGTGTGTGTATTAACAAGGTCTATCCACAAAGTCATTCATCAACTGTTTCAATGAACAATTGTTCTGCTTGGAGGGTGGCACAGACATTAGATGGGGGTCAGGTTCTCTTTCACTGGCTGTGATGATTTTGGAAAGTACTCATATCAGAAAAAGAGTAACTTATAAGGTCATCCATCTTCTTCAAAATCGATACAATAATTATAAATACCAAGCAAATTATTCCATCTCACTCTGTCATTTGTAAACCCATCAATTTAAAATTCCATCTCACTCTTACAAGCCACCTCCAACATTAATTGTCTATGTTTCCTTTGGTTGCATAAATAATTTTCAAATATGTAAGCTATTCTGAAAACTATAGTATAGCATAAGAACATCAAATAAACAATCCTACTAATGAAGAGGCTGAGATAGAAGAAACATGATTACAAGACCATTATATGGTACACAGCAAGACACTGTCATGAACAAACAAGCAGAAAGTGTATGTGGATTGTGTAATATTGAACATAATTCTCCAATTACCAAATTAGAGAGACCACTGGGTGAGAGCCAAGACATTTCTAATTTCCCATATTTTTGAATTTCAATAAATGAGGATATGTTGGTAATAATTTTCATACTAAGAGATATTAAGTAAGAGTGATTGTTACTTCCTGTTATTTTTGTTGCTAGAGTTGGAAATATGTTCATATGGATTTGTTCAAAGATTACTTTTTTACTTTTTTTTAGGGTGTAGTTTCCCTCCTTTTATTGGTGTTTTCCATCTATTATCCTTTGTAGGGCTGGATTTGTGGAAAGATATATTTGTATATTTGTTTTTGTCATGGAATATCTTGGTTTCTCCATCTATGGTGATTGAGAGTTTTTCTGGGTATAGTAGCCTGGGCTGGCATTTTTTTTTCTTTTATGGTCTGTATGACATCTGTCTAAGATCTTCTAGCTTTCATAGTCTCTGGTAAGATGTCTGGTGTAATTCTGAGTGGCCTGCCTTTACATGTTACTTGACCTTTACCCTTACTGCTTTTACTATTCTTACTTTTTTTTAGTGCATTTGATGTTTGGATTATTATGTGATGGGAAGAATTTCTTTTCTGGTCCAATCGAATTGGAGTTCTGTAGGATTTTTGTATGTTTATGGGCATCTCTTTATGCTAGAGAAGTTTTCTTCTATAATTTTGTTGAAGATATTTATTGGCCCTTTAAGGTGGGAATCTTTACTCTCTTCTATACCCATTATCCTTAGGTTTGGTCTTATTGTGTCCTAGATTTCATGAATGTTTTGGATTAGGAGCTTTTTGCTCTTTGCATTTTCTTTGACTGTTGTGTTAATGTTTTCTATGTTATCTTCTGCACCTGATTTTTACATGGGTATTTTACAATATCCTCATTGTTGAACTTAGACATGGCACAATTATACCAAATTAACCTGCTGATCTGGAACACCTAAAAGTTCCAGGTTAGTAGAAACATAAAATAGAGTGGCAGTTACCAAAAGTTAGTAGGAAATGAAAACTGGGACTTCTTTCATGTACACAGAATGTATACAAAGATCATTCCATCCTACCACTTGTTCCATCATGTTCATTGCTGCAATATTTGTAATAGTCAAAAATTGGAAATAAAGTAGATTTCCCAAGACAGAAGAAAGGACTTAAATAATGTTGCATATTTATAGAATGAAGTATTACTCGGCTGTAAGTAAAATGAAATCTTGAAATCCATAGTTAAATGGAAAGATCATTTAAGGAAGGAAAAGGTCATCTTGAAAGAGGGTAATACAAACAGACAAATATGGTATGTATTTGTTTATATTTGGATATTGCATTTTAAGTCAATGATAAGCAAACTACAATCTGTAAAACTATGGGGGCTAGAGGGGTTAAGTGTATAGTAAGGACCTATGGAAGACAGCTATGTCTTCCTAGGAAATGGAAATAACAGTTATAGATGGACCATACAGGAGACCTAGGGTTTAAGAAGGATCATGACTGCAGGTGTAGAAAAGTGAGTTCAAGGAGAGGGAATGTGAAGAAGCACAGATAAAATCAAGTGCCAGTGGAGAGGTGAAATGTAAAACTAGTATTTCCTAATTCCAAAATGTAAGTTTCCTAAAATATAAATGTTTCCAATAGTGAGAGGAGAGAAAGCCTTGGCTGGATATCTCTTAGCATGAGTAGAAGCTTTCTGGTATATCTAATTATGCATTTGGCCAGATGGATCCCATTGGAACTCCTAAACCACAAAGGCTGCTCTCAAGTCTGTAGGTTATTCTGAGGAAAGAGGGAGAAGACCCTAATGCTGAAGACAATGCCTATACAACTCAGTGAACACCAAAACCTCAAGCTGGTGTCTACATAGAGCCTTCTCCTCTATGAAATAGTCTTCTTGGTAGTAGAAAATACTGTGGGTGCTACCAAAGGAGAAATATAATACCAAATCCCTCAAAACTGTTACACACCCATCAATTTAAAATGACGGTAACATATTACTCTTAAGTATAGACCACAAGCTTGGCAGTAGATTACCAACAAAAAATAAACTCAACAACAAACGTTTGTGCAGATATAAAATAAAGATGAAATTTACTTTCAAATATTAATTGTTCTGATCCCGAGAATCAGCTAATGTGTGGATAACTGGATCACCAAGACTATTTTCCATTTATGCATTTCCATAGTGAGATGTGAAAAACTCTTCTTTTCTTTGAACTACCAAATAACGTACATCCAGCTGTCCTCAACATCCTGATTCATGGATTTTCTCACAGAAAACGGGAAGGTGTGTTTTCATAATAAATCTTAGTCAGGAACATGGTAAAATACCTTATTAAGCTAGCATACTATATTTTTAGGCTTAGACATAAATAACTAAGCTATACGTAAATACACATTTAGTAATTTCAGTGCCATCAAAAGTCAAATACTACATCAATTGGCAAAGTGCTTTCTTAAGAAACCTGAGACCCTGTGTCTTACCTCCAAAATGCATATGAAAATGCCAGTACTATGGTATGATAATGATCCATAGATGAAGAGTTGGCCAAGGAAAGAACCATAGGACTCACTTGTCAGGTAATCTATCATAATTTTTGAGCTACAGGCCAGTGAGAAATACTGTTCAAAGGAGATTTGTAGCATTTCTGAAATTATACCCATGGTTGTCATTTGCCTTCACAATGTATTCCCCCACATACACAAATATGCATGTGCAAATGCAAACACTAGACAGATGCATAAATAAAAATGATTGCAAATAGATGATAATAAATTCTATAACTACCTTCTTTTAAATTAAAAATATTTTTAATTTAAAATATCCTTTTCTCTTTAGAATATACTTTGATGATATTTCTTCTCATCTGCCAAACTTTCCAGGTCTTAAATGGCTTTTGGCTTATTACATTATCCTAATTACCTTCATTTAATTATGTACACATAAACACAAACATAAATTCATTACTAGAGTCAACAATGAGAAGAACAGCTTGTTATTTGCTGGACGTAGTGAGTTTCACATTTCATCCAGATCATGGTTATTTCCAAAAAATGTACACACCTACTTGTTTGTTTTCAGCTTAGAGATGTTTCCTGTTTCACAAACAGGATTTTTATGCTCCTACCACATATTGCCTAAACTATTTCTCTTTGCAAAGCGTGCGTCTCTCTCTTTTGAAGAAAGAAGACTTCGGTTCAAAATATGAGTCAGGATTGCAGGATGTGTTCTGGCATCAGTCTGTGAGAACCTGTGCACCCTCCTCTACAAGATCTTAGATTTGCCTCATACCAGTTGTGTCTAGGAACATATTTTTGCATGATTTCTCAAAAAAGGAAATATGGTACCCCAGGTTTAAAAAAGGTGCTCTATTTCTGGAATCCAAATGAATTAACTGAAAGTGAAGCAGAAGAATAACAGATGTCCCAGTATGACAAAATATGGTTAGTAGAAATAAATAAGAGGGAGAGAGAGAGAGAGAGAGAGAGAGAGAGAGAGAGAGAGAGAGAATCATTGAGTCTTTTTGCTTTTATTTTACTTTCTTCAAAAATTATAATGTAGCAGATGAAACTGAAGTTCTGTTATTTCTAAGAGATAAACAGAAAGAGATGAAAAGAAAGGGTAACATCTAAATCTAGTGTCATTTCCATCCTAAAGCAGAACATCCTGGTGAAAGCAAAAGAAGCCAGATAAGCCAAAAGAGTAGACTTTGCCCACAGGATGACATAGTAGACTAGAAGAACACAGCTGTCTATCAGGACATGGCCTTGCATTGATACCAAAATGGTTTTGTTAGTCAGCATTATCAAGCAGAATATCATTCATAACATTTAAGAATTCATTTCATGTAGTTAGGCTTAAGAACCAAATAGGCCCAGTGAATCTGAGTAAGTCATCAACCTCCTGAAGCTATTTTGAGATGATTATTCCCTGTATTAAGGACCTTCCCTGAAGGAGAGTATATTCAGCCCCTTTCACAACAGTCTGTTCTTTCGCTGTCCATAAACCCTCTGTTAAAATATCCATTGCTTCACCACATTGTATTTCTTAAGAAGCTTCCCTCCAAAATGAAAGAATTTAATCTGGAATGAAACTGTTACACAACAAAAGAAAACAAAGTGCCTCTTAAAACAATAATTTAGGGCACCCCAAAAAACTCAGTCAAAAACTCTTTGGTTCTCTATCCAAATAATATAGGTAGAACAGTTTCCAATATATTAGAAATGAAAATGTCATATCCTATTCACATGGGGCTATAGTATCAGGGACAAAGAGCACTCAGTGATCTACTAATGCATACAAAGTTCCTGCTATGAACATATGCTGAGTCACACAGCTTTTGTGGTTCAGGAGTCCAGGCATACCTATGGCTTCATTGATTAAGAGCACAGAAGACTGCCATCATTTTATCAGTGGTGCTGAGTTCTCATCTAAAGGAGATACTTGAGCAGAGTTCTTTGCCAAGATCACTTAAGTTAGAAAGACTCAGACTAGGACATAGGTTCTGGGCACATACAGGCAAACTGCATTTTTTTAAGCATGTAGATCTCTCCATGGCTGAGCAGTAGGTAGCTTGTCAAGGTTCCTTGAAAAGATGTAAGTAAAAAGTACTAAGAACACAGTCTCATATAACAAAGCAACAACAGGAATTGAGTATCTTATGTTTACCTGACAAGGTAACTGTCTTAGGGTTTCATAGCTCTGAAGAGGCATCATGACTAATGCAACTCTTATACAGGTCAACATTTAAATGAAGCTGGCCTGCAGTTTCAGAGTTTCAGTCCATTATCATCATGGCAGGAAGCACAGCTTCATGCAGAACAGCCAGACATAGTGCTAGAGAAGGAAAGTAGAGTTCTGCATCTTCATCTGAAGGCACCGGGGGGGGCACTCTTTCCTACACTGGATGAAACATGAGTATTTAAGACCCCAAAGCCTGACTTCTTCAGTGAAACACTGCCCCTAACAAGGCCACACCTACTCCCACAAACCCACACATCCCTATAGTGCCACTCCCTATGAGCAAAGAATTCAAACATATGAGTCTTTTCAAAGCCACCAACGAAACCTAGGGAGACTTATATCTTATCAGCTGTATGATTAGCTATGAGCAAGCCAAATGTCCCATTATGTGCAGGGACACATAATGGTATGAATGTATCACAGCAGCAAGGAGAGTACATCCTAATGGTTAAGTAGTTTGATTTTAGTGTCTTCCATTTCTTTATATATATATATGAATATGAAATATTAACTTCTTAAAGATTGATTTTTCTATAGCTTTTAGCGAGTTTCATATTGACAAGTAATTCACAGTGTCTAGAGATGTACAGTTATATCACAATTAATTTTAAAACATTTTCATAGTCCACTCACCCCAAGAACCCATAGCCACTTGTAGTAAAACCCTTCTCTATGTCATTCAGTCCTCCATAAACACAAATCTATGGTACATCTCTAAAGACTCGCTTGTCCTAAAAATGTTAGCTTAAATAAAATGGTGCAGTAGGTTCGCTTTTTGTGATTTGTTTCCTTCATTCTGTCCAAAGCTTGCTATCAAGTGAATCAGCCTCCTTCAGGTGAGTGATGTACAGTATTACACTCACAGCTCATGTTCATTCATCTCTCGGTGTCAGTTGCTTCCGGTTTGTAGCTAATATGAATAATTGAACAATATTTACAAATATGCACATAAATCTTTATGCAGATGAGTGTTTAATCTTTGTTGTATAAAAAAATAGGACCTCTGGACTATGTCATAGCTATGGTTATAGTTTTAAGGAAATGTCAGGCTTCTGTCTGAGTGACTGGACTTTTTCACATTCTCACAGTACTATGTTCGGCCTGTGATTTTTCTGTAGATGTTCCACCATATATTTTTTTGCTTTTCTTTGTTATTTTAAAGACAGTAAGGTGAACGTTAAATGCTATTTCTTTGAAGACTTCACTTGAGGTATGCAGAAAGCTAATTATTTTTAGCAAAGTAGTTATGCATGGTAAAATATGTTGAGACACTTTCCCTATTTAAGTACATTTATATAAGGTTGTAATTTGTTACTTATCTTTTAAAAATGCCATTGGTGCTGTATTGTGTATGAGGATAGAGGTGGGAAAATACTGTTCTATAGAAAACCAAATGAACTTTAAGAGGTTCCTTGGATATTTATAACTCTGTAACTTTATAACTGATAACCCTCCTGTCTGGGTACATTAATGTATGAGGAAATCATGGATATTCACTGTTGGTATTCTCCATTCCAACTGATACTTCACTAAATCCATGTTTAAAAGATGCGCATACTTAGAGAGTAGGAGAGAAAGCATAACAAGCAAGCAGTAATCAAAACAGAAAGCTGATGACAGATCTGGCCTCTTAGTATGGAATAAGGAAAGAGAATAATATGCAGAAAACAAACACTTTAGAATACAATGTGCCTCAGAAAATTATATGTTTAAAAATTGATTCTTTGTGTCTAGTTCTCTGGGGTAGAATTTTTTTATGATCTTAGAAGAAATAAAAAAAATGAAAAAGAGACCTCTTAACCTTTTGTTTGTTTTAATGGTTTGGCATGAGGCAATGAACAGGAACCTTTTCATCCCTCGAAGAATCTTTGACTTCAGATTTTCTCTCAGTAGTGGAACTCATTCTTCCCAGTTTGAAACCCCTTTCAAGGTCAAGGTCCACCTCTGCAGTTTGTGAAGGTTAGGAATGGTGCATGATAGCGATTTTTCATCTTGAAAAGCACTTAGAGGATTGTATACTTTTCAGCTGTGATTGAAAGCACCAGTTCTGTGTAAAGGTCTATGATATAAAGAACATAGTTTGCCTTCTTTGAAGTAGAGTTAGTAAAGGAGACAATCTGTTACCACGAAAATATATGAAGAAATTCCAGAGCAGAAATGAGAGCCTGGAGTTGCCTGTGATGGGGATGTCACTTATTCCATGATCTCCTGAAATACAAGATGAGCTTGAAAAATAAAGTGATCTCACATCAGGAAGGAAGGGAGTGGTTACTATTTCTTTATTTCTTTAAAGCACAAGCTTTTACTCATTTATATTTTCAATGAATTACAAAATGAACAAATACAAAATTAAGATCTCTGGATTTATCTTACATGGTTGAATTACAGTTTGTAACTTTGCAATTCAGAGATAGTTATAAGAATTTATGCTTTATTTTGTTTTTGTAATCTATATAGCATTATATTAAATTTAAAATGCATAATTTTCTTAACATTATTCTAAATTTAACTTTGTAGTTTTGTGAAGTTTAAATATATAGTAGTTGTTAAAATATCTGTGTGTGCTCACAATTCGTTGAAATGTCAGAACCAAAGAAATTTTATATAATTTTAATTACTTGAAGAAAGATATCTTATTTTATGTAGTTTTGAAAACCATGATAAGAAACCTTAAAAAGATTTAAGAATGTAGTGATTTATAACTTATAGAAATAAAGTCAAATACAGAGAGAATATTTCTGGAAGAAAGCTAAAGCGTGGATAAGCACGACATAGATATACTGCTGACTATAAAGTTGTACAAAGGAAACTAGTATTTCTGGATCCTATACATATAATTTAGAGAAAAAATTGCATTCAGTTTGAATGAACAATTATTATCAAATCCTGAATGGTTTTCGGTGATGCTTGAACAAACACTATATTTTTCTGGGATATTATGAAAAACAGGATTAATAAGAAATGTTTCTTTTACATATTTTTCATCACCCTTATTTACAATTTTTCTACACTTTAATTTTCAATAATAGTTTAAATTTATATTGCCTGCAAAGGCTCAGTATAAATCTGTGTTGTGAAATAAAATCACATTAATGGTCTACACTAATATTAAAATGGAAAAATTGGAGTGGAAGAATAGATTGCCAGATATGAGAGTAAACTCATCATTTGGCTGGTCACTAGTGTCATATGCTTTAGTCAGTTACGCCAAAAATTCTAAGACCCAAGTTTTCAGGAGAATCCATAAAGAAATACTATTGCATCTCGTCACAGTTATTAACGATGTTTGTAGAAGTGACAGGACTAAGATCATTCATTTTACAGCAAATACCGATTAATCACCCCAGCATTGTGCAACTCTCTAAATGTCACTGATTATGAAATGTAGGGATAAGATAGATGGTGTTGAAATTTCAGAGACTCACTTGTCCTCTGAAAAGAACACAGGGAACAAATAAGGAAGTAAACATATGCATGAATGAGCAAACACAATAACATATACAATCTTTTGTGTATGAAATAGCTTTATAAAAATTTACTTTACAAATTTATAAAAAATCTGGGAATTCTTTTTGAAAAATAAATACAAAATTTAGCAGTACAACAGACATGACATGGGGAAGAACAAATGTAGAATCATGTCTTAGTTTTAGCAGGCACTTGAGAGGGGATAATAGATGTAGAGTACAAATTGAAACTTTGCTCTTGCCTTCCTCTATTTAAAAAAAACTCATGCCATGTATATACACATATGCTAGAGTAACATTATTTAAAAGGAACCATTATATTAAATGCAATATTAATCAATAACAATAAAAACAACAACAATATTTTAAAAGGAGCAAAAAGAAAGGGAAGGGGAAAATGTAGTTACATTATAATCTCAAAAAATTCTCATGTCTATTTAAATGATTACATGGAATTTGAATTCTTGATTTTGTTGGCTCTTTTATGCAAAAAATATAGAAAAATCTATATTTCAAAAACATTAACGGAAAAGCCATGACTTTATAATATTAGGAACGAATATTCACCCTTTTGTCAGGATGATTATTAATCTTTTGAAAAGGCAAACTTGGATGACATACTTTTCCATGTTATAAAAGAAAATGAACTTGAATACTAACTAGGAAATTGTAATGATTTCAATTGTTTTACATTTAGCGAAGGTACAATTTTAGGGAAATTGTATATTAACCTGAATATTTCTCAATTTGGACCTGTAATCCCAAGGTTTTGAGATTTTTGCTAGTGTTTGATATGAAGTAATGCTGAATGTCTATCTAGGGAGATTCAACTTGCTTGACCATCCAACTACTTACATTATGGGTTCATTAGAAAAATAAAACTAATCCTTGGTATATGTGCATTTCATATTGAGCTTGCAATGTAATGTGTGAAGACGTACCTCAGTTAAGGTCAGCAGTATCCAGAGCTCCTTTATTACTGACTTGGATATAGGGGAATGTTAAAGCAATTTTGTAAGTTGTGATTTCTTCTTTATCCCAGCTCTCCTTTATTCAAAATAAATGAGACAGAGAATCAAAGGTTATTTTGATAACCTTTCTAGCACAACATCTAAGTAATTGTTCTATTTTAACTCTCTAAGCTAATGTAGCTATCTCCCAGCCAAAATTTCCAAGATACTTGCATTTTTTTAAAGTAGAAAAACAGCTTTATTAAAAAAGATCTGACAGGGACTTCATCAGAAGACACCCAGAGCAAGGGGCTTCTCCTCATTCCTCAGCCTGAGGGCGCAGGAAAAGCTTTACAAGTATGTCACATTCTGGGACATTGACGTCATAGCTGAAGTTCTGTGTGATGCAGGGCAGATATGCCAATGTAACAACAGAAACTGAGGAAATTCAAAAAATCATCAGATCCTACTACAAAAGCCTATACTCAACACAACTGGAGAATCTGGAGGAAATGGACAATTTCCTAGACAGATACCAAATACCAAAATTAAATCAGGATACTTGCATTTCAATACTGATTTGGACCTCTCTGCTTCAGATCTTTCCCATGATATTTCCATAACTCCTCTCTGCAGTGAATCCTCCTGTAGCTCTTTCTATTTTCCTTGGCTGGACTCACAAATCTAACTGTATTCTCTCCTCCATGTAGATATTGACTAAACAGTTTTTATTGACAAATAAGAAAACAATAGAGAGAAATATTTACATAAACTTGAAACAGGAGATTCTTAGAATAAACATTGCAATGCCATGTCTGCATTGCAACCAGTTATAGGGACAGATAAATCAACATTATACTAATACAAGGATAATCTTCACATAGTGCACAATAATTATTATGCTACAGGGGAGAAGAGAGAATTTTCTTGACCTAATGATGATTTCAGCTCATTGGCAGCATTTATTGACTTTCAGTCTTTGTTTACTTTGTAATTTCTGATTCATCCCATGAATAATCCTCATTGCAGTAAGATGTCTAATAGTTCTTCTGTGACACAGACTGTAATAATTACAGCCTTCTTTCACTTTTCACACAATATTCAAGAGGAACTATTGAAACACCTCATAAAAAGTCTTGATTATTTATAGAAATTCATCAGGAAAGAGTCTTGTGCTTCAGTGCACAGTTCATATAATGAATGTTCCCGTGGGAAAATCCCAGGTCTTAAATTGTTTACTGAGATTTTGTCTTTCCTTCAGCTCATTCTGAATTTTTTCTATGTTATATGAAGTATCTGCACTGCTCACAGTGTGTCAACTTGACACCCTTCATTTTCTCTATATCCCCCACTGACTCTCCTAAACCCAGTCTCTGAATAATCACTAAAATAATTTTCCTCCTTTAAAATTTAATTCCTTAAACAAAACAAGACTACAAAAACAGCAAAAAAATATAGAAAGACGTGTACAAGTATGATTAATGAAAATAAGGACAATATATTAAATTTTTTCCTTCTTAACAAAGTTTTGCCTATATTTCTTATTTGTTGAATGATTTTGCTATATATTGTTCTTTATTCATTTTATCTTTTCATTTTTTCTTTCTACATAAAGTTTTCTGTTTAAATAAACCAGAGTGTTCTTTTGTTATTATTGTTTCTGGGGTTTTTCTTTTTTTGTTTTTGTTTTTGTTTTTGTTTTGTCAAAATGTCACTAGATAGAGTAATCTGAGAAGAAGAAAACTTAATTGAAAAAAATGTCTCTATAAGATTATCCTATAGGCAAGACTGTGGAGATATTGTCTTGTTTAATGATTGATTTATCATTATAAATCATAATGATTGGAATTCCCATTCCAAAATAGGTGATGCTACCATTAAGCAAGTGTAACACACACACACACACACACACACACACATCTATGATTTTTGCTTCAGTTCCTGCTTTCAGGTTCCAACCTTCAGTTTCTGGCCTGACTTCCCTTGGTTGGACCTTAGAATTTTAAGCTATATCTTATATCTTGCAAGTTGCTTTTGTCATGGTCTTAATCACAACAACACAAACCATAATTAAGACATGAATTGGTATCAGGAATGGAGTATTGTGGTGCAAGACTTGAACTTGTGTACTTAGGAGGACTGAACTTTAAATGCTCAGAACTCAATGGACTGTTCTTTGGGAACCTGGAAGATAAAAGTGTTGAAAGCAATGCAGATACTGGAGGGCTAGCTTATGAAGTTTTAAAATGAAATTGTTTGTGCAATATTTTGTATTAAGCCTATACAGTTCTTCTGATCAGCTATAGTTATGAAGAGACTATTATCACAAAGACAAAAATCCTCTGTGAAATATTTCTTCAGGGTCAGCACACAGAGACATTCAAGTTTGTATCTTATGCTGGTAGCCATACTTTGCCTATGTGTAAGAGTGAACGTAGATAGGTATTAATTTTAAAAGAATGAAGCGGTCAGGGAGAGCAGCTAATGTTTGGCTGTGTGAGAGCCTAGGAGCAGCCATTGCTAAAGGTACAGCTTCAGTTTAAAAAAAAAAGCTTCAGAGTTAAAAGTGAACATCAATTAAAGTTAAGGCTTTAGCATTATGAGGCAAGAGCTAAGTCTCCAAGATCAGCTCAAGAGAAGCTATTGATAACGGCTCATTACAGTTGAATTGGGGACCCCAGCATTTACAGAAACACCAATATCATGAGATGGCAGCCAAGGACATAAGCTGCTATGTGGTAAAGCTTATCTGAGCTGAGACACCCTTCATATGCTGTGGATATAGAGCCAGAGAGGTGGGGCTGCTCAAACCCTTAGGAGACCAAAAGTCGTGAGTACCAGAAGTTGAGCTTGGGTTTCACTTTAATTTGACTATAACTGTGTCCTAGCTCTTTATTCTTGTAATAAATTAATTTGCTATGTTGGTTTTTACAAAAACTCACAGTTATTATACCTTGAATACTTTTGAAATATTTTAAGCATTTAAATTGACTTTGGATATTTTAAAGAGATTTTTTTACATGTTTGTATTTTTTCAGTATATAAACAATTTAAAGGTATTTAGGTTTATATGTTGTAATATAGATAGTGATTTGCGATCTCCAGGATAAAGAGCTGGGGATGGATGCAATTGTACAGTCACATGCTTGTGCATTAAGTTGATATGGGTTAATTGTCTTGATTGTTTTCAGAGTTTGTTTTGTCAAATATAGGACAGGGAATCACAAGACTTTTGTTTATTGATATAATTTGTACCTGTAAATTCTCAGAATAAACAATGTTGAATCACAGATTAGGGAAAATTGAATCCAAAAAGGTGAATAAAGATAGAAAATTCAGAAATAAAACTTTATGGTAATTAAGGCAACTCTGGGTCAAAGTAAGTGACACAGGAGCTGCTTGTGCTCACTGAATTGGGACCAAGAAAAATCTTTGGTTGGTTTAGTTCAGCTGTTGTTTTGTTTTAGAAAAATGATTCCCTCTTTAGCTTATCAAACAGCCAAAAGTTCTAGTTCTAAAAGCCATTGGGAAGCTCATAAAAGTTCAACCATGGATTTAGTGATCAGTGAATACTGAGAGTAAAGAACTCTGAACCTAACACTATGTATTGAGGTTTACAGCTCTGTCCTTCACTTTACAGCTATTGCCAATGCAGGTTCTGCACTTCTTTTATTCCTATATCTCTCCAGAAGAGATCTGGGAATCTGATTCTGAAACAGAGCATCCACATGTGTTCAGGTCTGCATCACTAGTTGCAGAGTTGTTTGCTTATTTATTTTAGAAGGGAAGTCTGAGAACCAGCCTTTAGTTCAGTGGCCATAGCTGTGCTGAGATCGGCTTGCAATGTTCCTATAGTTCCAGGTAATGAGTCTGTCACTAGCATAAGTTTGTGATTGGCAGTTGAGAAAAAGAACAGTAGAAAATAAGTTCCAATGTTACACCAATTTTCTCCTTCTTTAGGAACATATTGTGTTTTACTGTAAATTTTTCTCTCTTAAGGCAAATATTGTCACCAAAATTTCTGCGAAAAAAAAAAAGTTGCTTGTTTTCAGTTTCTTAGCTAACCATATGCAACAAATATCTGTCTAAAAATTATCCATCTGATTTTTACATCATAGAAGCAATAATGTATAACTTCTCAAAAGAGATTTTCAGACATTCATAGATAGTGAAGAAATTTAAATTTTGATATTAATGTAAGCATTTTAAAATTTTTCATTTTTACAAACATCAAGGAAACAAAGGTTTTATGATATAATATCCTGGTCTCTTTGCCTGACTTTATTATCATTGCTTTTATACTTTTATTTTACAGATACATACAGACAAACACAGAACATATAAAATGTGTTTGCACATGATTATTTTTATTTGTATATGAGTCAACATAATGTTATGTCTTTAATGAGTAGCTAAACTAGGCTTTTACCTCAGTGACTAAAAACAATCACAAAGGACCATTTTTACCCTATTTCTGTTTCCTTATTGCTATTTTTTCTATTTACCTAATTCTTTATATCGATCAACAGGTGCAATTATTGACCAGTAACATAACATAAATATTGAAATGTGAATTTGCATAAATTAGTAGTAATTTATTTCTTAAATTTAAACAGAATTCTTAGTTGAGCACTCTCTGATTATTTTAAGTGTGCTTAGGAGCAATTAATATAATGAAGCACTGATGATCTCCAATCATATATTTAAATAACCTGAAGTACCCTGAATGACAATCACTTTCTAACTGCTCTAACCACTTTGTTATTCACAATGTTTGTTCTCATGATATTACCATGGAGCTATAATTGATATTAGTCAACATTACTGAAATGGGAATGTGGACACACAACTGCACATGAAAGTAATCCATCACTAACTTCCAGCTTCAGAAAAATCTACATTTTCTTTGAGTTATACAATCATTGTAGCAAACAAGCTGGTTTGTGACAGTGACACTTTAATTCCTCACAGTACTTGATCAGGAAAGTAGAAAGTCATTGTGTTTTTAGACTCGTGCTCTGTCTGCTTTCCCATGGCTGTCTTTTCTGCAGTTGTTTTCTTTACTCTGTTTCTCTAATAGTGACACTCCTAGTCTATGAATGTTTAGGAGCCAACCAGTCAAAAATCATCATCTCTAAATTATTTTCAGTTTATCATTAGTATGTACTTCCTTTGTCTAAATAAAGTCATGTTCATGGGACCCAGGTAGATAAATCTCAATGAACACTATCACTACATATAGTACACATGGTGTAGACCACTTATGCATATATATATATATATATATATATATATATATATATATATATATATATGAAGTGATCATAATTCCTCTGTACCACAAGAGAAGCTAGTCTCAGAATGACGTTGGAGTGAGATCTGTCAACCTAAAAACAATATGCCCTCAAAACTAATGAGAGATAATTTATTCTGGACTTAATATGAGCAATCATAACCTAGCATAAGAGTATGAATTCAGATTGCCTATTATACCATAATCCAATGTGGAAATGATTTCCTGCAGGTTTATAGTTATACAGCTAAAGAAAGTATTAAATATGATAATTTTCAAATACATTGGTGAGAATATAAGGTAGGGTGTGTCCAAAATGGGGAATTCTCTTTTGTAGGTTTCTAATGCTATGTAATGTCTATTTTTTTATAGATTAGCAGAAGCTAATGTCCCTCTAAGTTGCTATATTTCAAAAGTTTATCTTATGGTCATATGAATGCTAGTTCAGACATAAGAATGAACAATGAGTGCTTATGATAGAACCTAAAATACTTTGACTCTAGATCAGAAACTGAAGTCTTCATAAACAAGAAGTTATGCATAAGAAGACCTTGTTTGTTAGTCCCCATTAAAGAATCATCAAGATCAGGAGTGATGAACCAGATATTTTCCAAGAAAATATCATTTTACAATAAAACTAGCACCATCTGGAATACTAACAAATATTATATACCATCGGCACAGTTATATATTAAGCCATTGTTATTTCAAAGCTATTAGACTGGACTGTTTCATAACCCAGTATATAATACCTAAGTTCTTGTAATATTATCTAAAGTACTTTCTGAAGCTAGACAATTCATTCGATTTTAGTATTATTTATATATAAATTTGAAGTTTGGACTAAATGTGCTTTATTTTTATTTCAATAGAACATTAGTATTATTATTTTCACAAAATGTTGCTGAATGAGTAAAGTTCATGAAACAAATATGTTGATTATTATATTCTCGATAATGAAAGCATTGATAGCCTTATTGCTGGGAGCCAGTCCCAGCAAAGGTGTTTCTTCTTGGTCCTTCTTGAGGCAGCGGAGGGGGGAAGAGCGTCGGCGGGGGTAAGACTTTGTCTTACGGAAAGTTTAGGGTTGCTGTATAATAAAAGGTTTACTTATCTAAATCTAAGTTACTAGGCTAACATAGCTGACCTGCCTTCTGTGTTCCTCTGGAGCCAGAGACTGCAGTCTCAGGTATTTAACACCTCATCCTAAAACAGCAGGAGATTAAGTAAAGGGTTAATTGCTAGAGCCTTTTCCCTATTGTCCAGATGCCTCTTGCTTGTCAGTCTAGGGGGGAAGTTAGGAGCAATAAACTTCTAATGAACCCGGAGAAGAGAATAACACTTGTAGACAGAAAAATTTCTACATACGTGAATATGCATAATCTCACATAAATTCACACATACATCTTCATACATAGATTCACACATACATCTTTCACGCAGTCAGCTGGGCCCAGCTTGCATGCATTCTCACAATTTCATACTTACACACATACATGCATAAATTCCCACAATTGCATACTTACACACACATCCATACTTACATATGCATATGGAGCAAAGACCAAGCACCGGTGCAGAAAGAACTCACTCATTCTGGATAAAAGATGGACTACAATATTTATTGCATGGAGAAAGAAAAAGCTTCCATCCTTTCAATGCTAAATGAATTAAATCCATGTTTGTAAGAAAAAGACTTTGTTTCTCTTAATAAGACTAAGCCTGCTTTGTCCTTACCATGGGACCTGTCCTTTCCAATGGTAAGGAGAAGCCTGCTTGCTCCTTCTACTCTCTGCAACATCTTCTTTTTTCCTCTTTCTCTCTGCCTCCTGCACATTGTTATTCTCTTAGTTAGTTTATGTTACCTATAGTTTCTAAGTTATTCCACTCTGCATTATCCTTCTAATCTTGTTCTCTTCTGACTAAAAAACTTCTCCTCAGTTCAGTTCTCCTCTCAGCTCTGTCCCTCTCATTCAGTTCTTCTGGTCTGACTTCTCTTTGTCCTCAGCCCTTAAACGTCTTTCAGAATGCATGATCACATGTTACAAAGTTCATCATAAGTTCACACAGAAAACCAAGTCCTAAATTGAAATAGAAGCTTACAACAGAGAATGTTTACATGCATATCCATTAGGAGTAATTATCTAGCTATCACTTGTCTTCTCTACAGGTTCGTAGAAAGTTTAAAACCATAACTAAGTTATAAGTGACGTTTTGTATAGAAAAACCCAGTCAATATTTTACCTTCTGTCCTAACACCTATAATAAATCCTAGTTCCCTTTTTATGACCTTTAGTTAATTGTTTTACAACCTCTTGGAATGTGCTCTGAGTAGGAGAAAGTCTGGTTGCTATCTAAGAGCAATTAACTTGTGACACTTGGGAGACTGGCAGAGTTCTCATTGCAGTTTGGCTATAGGAGGGATCTAGTAGCAGTCCCATTAGAAAAGAGCTTAGTAATCACAGATATAATTTTAGGAATTCTTATAGGATCATCATTAAAACTAAAGTCATCTATTTGTCTACATAGCATCACTATAAGACATCTTCATGGATCTGCAAGGATCTGCTCCAAAGGAATGTGCTATTACTATTGATTATTATAAATGTATAATAATAATAACAACAGGAAAAGCATATAAATAGCAGGAAATCTTTCCTAAAATTAGTCCCCCACAGCCTTGCTGAATGGGGGCTCACCTGTCGCAGATTATATAATAATCCGAGGCAGGCATTTCAGGATGAACATCTGCTAGTATATTAGCTTGTCCCATTATGGCTCCTGACACCTTATCACATATGCTATGATCTTTCCAAATAATTTGCATTCAACTAAACATGCACTTCAGCTTGAACAATTTTGCATGGGTATATTAAATGCACATATCAGATCTAACTCAGAAATATAGAAAACATGAAACATTCACTCTGATCACATTGCTGTTCCTGTAGTGCAACAATAGATGCTAGAAAATAAATTGCAGGACACAAAACTCAGGTGTCAACTTGTCACCATGTTACATTTAAGGTAGTTATTAAAACCATTATGCTATCAACTTGTGAAGTTTAGATACACCAAATATAGCAACCTGGTTTAATTGCTTACCATTTCATTTTGACTGAAAGGAAGGAGAGGAGAAAGGGTCGATGAGGCTATATGTATGAAAGATTTCCACAAAGGACGTTTTTAAAGAGTGAAATGCAATGAACAACACAATTCTCAGCATGAAGAGCTGATAAATAGAAAATTTTCATTGAACTTAGATTTCTTTTTTTCCAAAAAGTTAGGGGGAAAAGCACCTGTCTAATGGAAGCTTGACAAGAAGCCAAGCAGGGAATAAAGAACATTAGCAAAAAGTTACAAGAAACTTGACATCTTATTATAATGCTACTTTTTGAAATTAAAAAAAAAAAAAACAAGTTACATGGTTTTGATTTGTTTCAATCTGTTTGAATGAGTGGATGATGAGCGGGATGGGCACCGTCTAACCTGTGTTGTTTATAATTAAGTTTTCAATATAAAAATGCAGGCTTGGAAAAGAGCTTATTAAACAACTCAATTTTCTAGCTGTGCCTTTAACCTTGAATATCTATATAAAGATCAATAGCACTTAATGAGAAAGAACAGAAAATGATATAAGCTCAGTATTCGATTTGGAATCCAAGTATGGATTTTCCAGTTTGCATATATAGTAAAAGAAAGTGATTATATATTTTAAGAATTACATATATGAGATATATATTATAAAATATAAATATTTTATAATTTATATTATATATTATATTATTTTGATAATTTAATTATATTATATTGTAATTTATATTATAAAATATTATATTATTTTGATAATTATATATATATATTCCAAATATGTGAGTTTTGTATTGGCAGTAAATATGGTGTCAGTAAGTATCTATATAAGAATTAATAATTACACACACACACACACACACACACACACACACACATATATATATATATATATATATATATATAGAGAGAGAGAGAGAGAGAGAGAGAGAGAGAGAATTTGAACAAATCCTATAGCATCCATGGGCATAAATTTCCTGGACAATAGATATTTATAGGTCATATTACCTCCAGCTAGATGAGATGACTGATTACTTGCCTCCTTCTCCTAGTATGAAGATCATGTACAGCAAGATAAATGCTAACTGGTAAGGCTGAAGCTTCCATGTTAGGACCAGCTCCGTTTTTCCATATCTTATTACTTAAGTGTGTGGTTTCTTGAGCAATGAGGCATCACCATAAAGTTTTTGCGTATATCCAAAACAACATTAATAGGTTAATGTGGGTGGAGACTTCAAAATTATAAAAAACAAATTATGTGAATATATATTAAACATATAATATATACAAACAATAATTATCATATTATAACTACTATATACCATTATATAATACAAATTAAATTTATGTTTATATTTTAGAATCATACCAATACTTTTACCTGTTCTGTTATAATTGAAATTATTCTTCAAATAATATTATTTGATTTTTTACATTATTACTTTGAAGACTGTAATATCTTGTGCACAGTAACAGAAGTGATACAAAACAATTAGTTTTCTAGTAAATTTATTCATTCAAGTTTAGTTTAAATGTATCTTACTTTTTTCCTAAAGTAAAATTCTAATAACTTATTCTCTTGTTTGTTACTTGCATAAAATAATGTGGTTCATTGTGATATTTCTATACATGAATATGGTATATTCTGATAGTGTCTTACTTTAAAGAACTATACTCTCAGGGAGAATTTGTAAATTCCATGTATTAGTAATATGATGAAAACTTGATTTCACTATTCACATATATTACACAGACATATAAGTTTTTATCTTAGTTCTAAATGTTACATTTGTTTTTTTAAATCACTATAATAGGTTACATTTTAATAACATTTTTACATGTCCTTATTTTTGCACAACTATGCCCCAAAGGACACCCAACTCTTGATATTGGAAGAGTTGCATTGTAGACAAATAGAAACTTAAAACCTACACAGAAACAACAGGTTTAGGATACGTTTAAAAATTGAGAGTACATTATAATAAAACACTTTACCAAATACAATACAAAATAGTCTTTTAATGTTAAGCAGGTTATGCTACAAATTTTATTTTATTCTTCTAACTTGTATTTACATAAGTATATGTCGTAATATATGATATAATCATAGACAGCTTTCTTTCTCTGAGAAAAGTAAAACAAATAATAGAACATAAAATACATTAAGCTGATGTCTCACGATCTACCTTACCATAACTTAGAAAATGCAGTTGAACCATTTTGTCAATCATCAAGGTCAGTCATTTAGAAGTTTTGGCCACAGACATGCCAATTTTTCTATGTATTTATTGCTTGCCTTTTCAAATGTATTATTAGTTCTTGATAGAGAGCCTAAAGACTATATGATCTATAAAATCTATTTTTTTAATCTTTGGTGAAATTTTTATAGTCCCTGCTATATAGTTGATTTTTATATCTTGTCATAAGAATTGCTTAGATATTAATTATTAGTTATCCAAAGATGAATTATACAAATTGATAGTTGTTTCCTCTAATAATGCATATGATTTCCTATGTGATAACACACTTCCTAAACCACGCATATAGAAAAGCTATAGCATGTAGCTTTCACTTTTAGTGATCAGTCTGAAAGTCATAGTTGATAATTATTATTTCTCTCTACATTTGAAAATGTTCTTTTTGCCAGATGGTCAATATCTTATAATAACATACAGATGTGTGTTTCTACACTAAATATCTCTGAAAATTTTATTATATGACAAATGTAATTCATACTTGTTTATAGTTAATTTTCCCATGCAATGTTATGTTTAAACTTTAAGCAAAGATTAAGAAAAAGATACTGGGATGAATTTCTCAGTGATGGGTACTGAGGTGTCACAGATTAGCAGAACAAAGTATGTGTACACAATTGTCAGATGTTCAACTTTTGGGGTATCACAAAATATAAGTGGCCAACTTAGGTAACCATTAAAAAGGAGCGTGAAGAAGCCCATCCATTCATTAGATGTGAAATGTCAAAAATACTGACAAGAAAAAAGACAATTGTCATACTATTCTGTATACAAATGTGGTGTTCTTTCTTCTTTGTGTGTCTGAAGTTTCAAAGAAATCAATGATCTAATTTATTCCCAATTCAAAATGAGCTGGTTAATTAAATGTATTGATTAGTTAAATTAAGATAATGATGTATGCATCTTTTCATTTGAGCTGATCATTCTATTCTATTATGAGGTTTAATCTCATGTTGCTCTAGATACTAATACATAACAGCTTCTTTTTCTTTCTATTTTGTCGTTTACAGACCATAATTTACACATCTTCATTGATGAATTACTGATATTCAGTATCATTATTTTATAGAATTTGACACTCTACCTAACAATACAAAATTAACAAAATAGAGTTAGAACATTAGCTTTGTGTTTTTGGGAGTCTCCTAATAGTAGAAGCAGGTTATCTCTGAAACTTTTGCCTGCACACGGGACTATTTTCCTCCTATTGCATTGTCTTGTTCAGACTCAATATGAGGGCTTTGCCTCATCTTGAATCTTGTTTTATCCTGTTTAGCTCTTTTTTAAATTAGATATATTTTTATTTATACTTCAAATGATTTCCCCTTTCCTGGTTCCCCCACGCCAAAAGTCCCATAAGCCCTCTTCCCTATTCGTGTTCCCCAATAAACCGTCTCCTGCTTCCCTGTCCTGGTAGTCCCCTATATTGCTGCATCAAGCCTTTCCAGGACCAGGGCTTCTGCTTCCTTTCTCTTGGACATCATGTGATTGGTGTCTTGGGCAATCCGAGCTTCTGGGCTAATATCCACTTATCAGTAAATGAATACCTTGAGTGTTCTTTTGAAACTGTGTTACCTCACTTAGGATGATATTTTCCAGTTCCACCCATTTGCTTAAGAATTTCATGAATTCATTGTTTTTAATACCTAAGTAGTATTCCATTGTATAAATATACCACATTTTCTGTATCCATTCCTTCATTGAGGGACATCTGGGTTCTTTACAGCTTCTGGCTATTATAAATAAGGCTGCTATGAACAAAGTGGAACATGTGCCCTTATAACATGCTGGGGAATCCTCTGGGTATATGCCCAGGAGTGGTATAACGTGGTCCTCCAGTAGCATTATGCCCAGTTTTCTGAGGAACCGCCAGATTGATTTCCAGAGTGGTTGTACCAGCTTGCAATCCCGCTAGCAGTGGAGGAGTGCTCCTCTTTCTCCACATCCTGCCAACACCTGCTGTCTCCTGAGTTTTTAATCTTAGCCATTCTGACTGCTGTGAGGTGAAATCTCAGGTTGTTGATTTGCATTTCACTAATGACTAATGATGTTGAACATTTCTTAAGGTGCTTCTCAGCCATCTGAACTTCTTCAGGTGAAAATTTTTTGTTTAGCTCTGTACCCCATTTTTAATAGGGTTATTTGCTCTTCTGGGGTCTAACTTCTGGAGTTCTTTGTATATATTGGATATTAGCCCTCTGTCGGATGTAGGGTTGGTGATGATATTTTCCCAATTTGTTGGTTGCCCTATTGTCCGATTGAGTATTTTTATCTTAGCTATTCTGACTGGTGTGAGGTGAAATCTCAGGTGTTTTTTTTTTTTTTTTTTGATTTGCATCTCCTTGATGACTAAAGTTTCACCTGAGGAATATCAAATGGCTGAGAAGCACCTGTTTAGTTGTTATCTCTTGGAGGCCTGCTCTTTTCTGAAGCGGAAACAGTGGAGGAATGCATGGTGGGGAAATGGAAGTGCTAGAGGAAGGCTAGGAAGAGTTTAGGGAGAGGAAAGTGTGGTGATGATGTATTGTATGAGAGAAGAATTTATTTTCAATTGAAAAAATTGTTACACACTTTGACAGATTGATTAAGTATGGAAGCAACACTGCAAAAAAAAACTGGTTATTCCTTTAATAATAAGAGATAATGCCATTGCCCCCCTTCAGAGAAAACACTAGATCTTGGACCATATCATTACTCACTCCATATGGTTTCAGTCATTCAGAGCCTGGCAAATGTTTTAATAAAGTGCATATACCTTACAAGCAACCACCAGCTCTCTAAACAAGAGAGAAACATTGTCTGCTACTGCAAACCTAGCTAACAACTTAGTGCCAGTGAAATGTGCTTACTATTAGAGAATCTGCAACTATAAATTACTAAACCACAATGATCCATAAGAGCAAGCTATAAACATTTTTCTTCATAAAAATGTAGTCTTCATCCCTCACCAGGGAAAATTTCCTTTGTAATATATGAAGACCACTACTCGTTACCTCAGCCAAGGACATGTAGAGCAGTAGAGGCCAGTTGCAGGGGCAACATCTATAACACACTTCCTGACCCAAAGGTTTAGAGAATATTACAGAAAAGATGATGCAAATATAAGGCAACAAGCAAAACAGGGAATGGGAGAGATGAACTTTCACTGGGAAGAGCACACCAACTGATTGTTCAGTGAATGATCAGTTCTGAAAACATACAAGTAACATTATATGGAGTGAGCAACATATATTTGTAAATATATATGTATGTATGCATACAAATTCATGTATGCTGAAATAATTACTGAGAGAAGGAGCTATTAATTTAATGGACTTCAGGGTTGTGTATGGACGCTTTGGAGGGAATAAACGGAAAGGACATATGTAATTAAATTTCTTAAAAGCACAAAACAATGCAATCAAGACTGGCAAATATAATAATGCTAGTGATATATTCTGAAATCATTTGGTATGTCTAGTGGATATTGAGCACATCTGCTCTATATTGACTTTCATGAACAACTAAACGTAAATGACTTGACTTCAGAAGATTTTTAATAATTCTAGGAGGAGCTAATAACTATTAGCATGAAATGGCTATACCAGACCGTCCCTACTCATTCTGCTTTCTCTAATTCACCAGGAACTGCCCCAGATAGAATATAGGAAGACTTCAAGAACAGAAACTTACTTTATATCTTCTTTCCTCTCAAGTCACCTTTCCAGCTGCAAAAGAAATTCAATAAATATATATTATTTTTATTTTTCCATTTTCTATTATCTTTCTCTCACATGCAGACTGTCATATTTGATGCCTGAGATCACTGAGATTATTCAAGGAAGATCACCCTCAAGAGGATGAGGCAATAGTTAGCAGTTTTGAGAGGGACAGAAGCCCTAGAATCTAAGATACACCAAGCCCCGGGCTCAGCCTGTGGGGACAGCTAGCCTGTGGCATTTAAAACCTCTTTTCTTTAGTATCAAAAATATCTAAGTCAAGAGACACACAAGACATGATTATTATTTGTGAGGACATTAAAGCAACTGTATATGTAGCTCTTGTTGTGATGAAGTAGTTTCTCCCACTCAGATTGCTATACACCGGAGAGATATGTTTGGTATTTGTAGGATTAACAAATATATAAAAGTGAATTAAAAACACAGTAACCAATAGTGTGTAAGACTTAAGAAAAGCAATCTATCTTCTTAATAACATAGAATAACAATTGCCAAAATAAATATTTAACATCATTTTAATGTCAGTTAAAATATCTAGAATATCTACATATATGGAAGTCAACAATTAAGTAGAATTATTCCTGAAAGCCCATGATTGTTGAGTTTTGCTTCTTTGCATTTTTTTTATTTTAACTAGAACATTAGTGAGTAACAAGTAGAATTATTTTAGGGCCTGAGTAACTTATGGATAATTTTGCTAATACTAGGTTTTATCTAATTATTTATCCATTTTTTACATTATGAAAAATACCAGAGCAGAAGAAATTAATGAGCTAATCAACAATTTCTTTAAGAATTTTTTTTCACTCTGATGGAAAGTGACATTCAGTAATAAACTGGAAATAAGTAATTTCACCTCACTGGTGACTCATCATGATTTTATTAAATATTCTGTCAATACTTTCTCTTTTTAATCAAAGTAAAATTTGATTGGGACACTTCCATCTCTTCCTATGGCTATCTCCAGAATTCTGATTTATTCACAGGATGATTGCTTGATATACAACAGAGACTTTCCTCCCCTCCTTGCTGATCATTTCTTTGCCTTTGTCCTATTTTGGCTCTGTCTTAGTGTTTCTATTGCTGTGCAGAGGCACCATGACCACAGTAGCTCTTATAAAGGAAGGCATTTAATTGGCACCGGCTTACAGTATCACAGATTTAGTCCATTATCCTCATGGTAAGAGGCATGGCAGCATGCAGGCAGACATGGTGCTCAAGAAGGAGCTGAGAGTTTTACATCTTCATTTTCAGGCAACAGGAAACTGTAGCTTGAGTTTATGATACCTCAAAGCCTAACCTAATAATGACACACTTCCTCCAACAAAGCTACACCTTCTAACATTGTGACTCCCTATGAGCCAAACATTAACATACAGGAGTCTATGGGGGCCATTTTTGTTCAAAACCACATAGGCTGCAGCACTAAGTTCGTCTCTGGTCTTTCTGCCTGCAAACCTTTAGTATATGTATTGAGTCCTTGACCTCTACACCCCTGCAAGACCTTATGGATACATTAAATTACGGACATTTTTAGCCTAATAATTATTAGTCAAGCTAAATAAGAAAGGCATTTGTTGTTGTTCTTTTCACTACTCACTTCTTAGAAGTACAATAATATATAATGCATAGCAATTTCCTGAAACAGTGTGTATTAAGTGAACAATGTCCACCCTAGGATAGACAACTTACTGTTTTCAATGGTGTTCTGTTGCTGTGTAGAGACACAAAAAACTATAGCACCTCTTATTAAAAAGAAAGGATTTAATTGGGTCTTGATTATAGTTTCAGAGGTTTAATCTTTTGTAATCATGGCAGGTAGACACAGTACTGGAGAAGTTGCTGAGACTTCTAATTCAATATTCTCTGGTATCAGTAAGAAAACAACACTGGGCAAGGCTTGGGGTTTTGAGAGGTTTCAAAAGCCCATCCCAACTGTGACACTACTTTCAACAGGCCACACCTCCCAATCCTTTTCACATAGTGCCACTCCCTGAAGACTAAGCATTCAAATAGATGAGACTATGGGGGCCATTCTTATTCAAACAACAGACGTACTTTACTAATCTTTTGAAAGCTCCAAATAGACATAGAATTTCTCTAATTTTGGCATTTGGGATAATCTCCTTCAGATCATGAAAAGACTGTTAATTGAATGAATAATAATGGAGGAGTGACTGAAATGCACTATTTAGAAATGCAAGCAATTATGTTGCTGAAAGATTACTAACCTAAGAATTTAACTGTGGGTCCCAGTAATATTCTGACTTAAAACTTTTGTGCTTTACTCTTTGGGCTGATGCAAATATTTAGACATCCCCTTTCCACTCAGGTTAGGGGAAGAAACTGCTGGACACTACAATTCTATTACTTGTCAGGAGCTGTTTTTGCACATTCCCCAACACTCTTTACAGTGAAACCTCTGCGCCAAATTTGCTGCTTTGCTCCACAAACACGTAGTTTAACACTAATTGTCTCCACATTATGGGAAATGAGAAAGTTGTCACGGGAAAGGTCACCGAGGAGAATTTATTCAGCACAGAGCGGCCATTTCTGGCCTTTCCTCGAGCGCTGGCTGCCTCTGACAGAATCACTTGTCTGTAGCTGAGAAGCCTGTAGAAAGTTGAGTAGATTTTTCTGACCTATTTAAAACCCACTTAAATTTCTGGCACCTTTTAGAAACATGAAGACTTAATTTGACATATGTAAATGAGATCCCTTTCACCTGCATAGCTGCTCTTGCATATCCTTTGGGTTCATAAATATGCTTTTGAGCATGGCCTTTGTTTAGGAAGAATTTTACCTACAAGGAAAAAATCTGGTTTACCAAGGCCTTTACATTTTCATAGCCCTGTAGCTGTGCCTGTTACACATTGATGTATGCTTTCAAGAAGAAGCAGTGGGTTATCCCAACTCTGAGCCCTACTTTGGAACTCAGAAACACATGTCCATTTTACAACATTAAAATCATGCCAGAGGAAGGCATTATCCAATCTAACCATGATGAAACTTATTCGTATTTTAGCATAGATAGTTGTGTTCTTATCAGTGCATGTGATTTTTAGAATATAATAATTCTTAAGTTCTCGATGCCACGTAATGTAATTAAAGCATTCCAATTAATGAATCGCTGAGACATGTATACACACATGAGGAAACTAAACCTAAATGTATGAGAAAAGGTAACAGACTTTGGTTTTGAATTTGTGCCTCCATGGCATGCTGATTTGTGGTCTCATCATGTTTTCATGCTCTAATTCATATACACACCAAGCTCCTTCAAAGTCTAAACTGTCGTTTTAAAGTATATGTTTCAAGTGCATATGCTGCCTTTAGACGGTAAAATGGTTTGTGAGTAGAGCCAGTATCACAGCATCATTTACCAACCCATCTTTACTCACAGTGGATTCTAGACGCCTGAAGCAACGAAGGACTCTGGAGAGACATAACTGAAACATAATGTTAGGCCACAACTTCAGTAGCTTAAGCAAAGGGCATGGCAGTTGTTCCAAGATGGATACAGCAAGCTACAAAGCAGTGATGGTGGTTAATCCCCCCAGTGACTATTTGGTATCACTTTTAGCAGCAACTGCCCTTTGAGATGGGATTCTGGCTCCCACTCTAGTTTCATACTTATCTCTAGAATATAGTTTTACCTCAGGGGGCCAGCTATATTATTTGGTGCTTTATTAGAAAACTTCACTTGTAAGATTGTGGAAAGTTTTCCATTTCAATTTATGCTTGGAAATATCTTCTTCCTGAACATTTTTATTCTCAGTTACTCATTGTCCATTATCTTTTTTCAAGTGGTTTCTATGATTTCTTGACATTTTAAAATTAACTAATGACTCCTATTTATTGCTTGAGTCTGTCAATGAAAACTTACTCAAAGTCCAAAAATTCCTCCATTTATTGGTTTTTTAATTATTATTTTTATTTTTCTCTCCATGTGATTTTATCATTGTTTTTGCTATTATTGCATAGTTTGGTTTTTTCTTCATCATTTTTTCCTTCCCCCCTTTCTCCCTTACGTACTCTGGAGACAAAGCCTGGTCAGAATGATTTAGGATGCTGACTCATTTGGAACACTGGAACAGAAAATGGCAGCTTTTAGGGCTGAAATTCAGAGACAGAGTTATAAATGATAATATATTTAATTAAGAAACTTGGGATTTATCTTAAATATATGAGTAATTATGAAAGTTGAGCAGAACACTTAACATTAACTTTTCAGTTAAAGAAGGTAAATTTCAACACTGTGTACATTATACCTAAAAACATGAAGATGTTTAGAAGACCGATTAAAACAGAAGAGACTAGTCATATCTCCATGGCCAAGAATTTGTAAAATAGGAGTTTGAATGAAGATAAGTTAAATATGGTGAACTTATGAGATTGAAGTCAGTCTTGGAGTAGTTTTTGTCTTTAATGTATGTTTGTTTTCACCTTGAAATGAGTTTTGTTAATCCAATGCTATACTAGCCTAATTTTATTGCTTATAGAATGTAGAGCTATAGTATTAAAGATCTCCATAGTTTTTCATCTACTTAATGAGAATTATGATAAAATGTTTGTTCATTTAGTAAATGCCTTAAATCATTCATATCTATTCATTGTAAAGAATGCAAAAATGGGTTTAAAAATATAAATTAATATAAATAGAGATAAATACGTCAGTGGATTTCTTTAACAGCAGTACTAGCCCTGTTTTGTGAATTAAATGTGGAAGTCATCGTGAAGGTGTTTGCCTAAGTGGTTAATCATTTGAAGCAACTTTCTTTCGTCATGAGGTGATATGATAGGACTCTGCACTAGTAAACAGTCAAAGGATGAGTCCTTTGGAAATTCAAGAGTACTGGAGTGACTTTAAAAGAAAACTGTTAGTACACAATTGAGAACACTTGAGCCTACACTTTAATATCAATATTTCATGGTGAGTCACCTTCCATCCACTCCTAAAGAGCTAAATTGGTTCTCTGAAACTCTAAGAAGGTTTCTGAGAATAAAACATTTTACTAGATGATAGAATCCAGCTTAGGTGGGAAAATGGCTGTAATTTTTTACCAGGTACACCTGCAAAACTATTGCATCACAATAAAATGTAAGATCTTTTTAACTATAGCCTCAATTTGTAGAAGCAAGCTAGTGGGAAAAGAAACTAAAATATAACCAGTGTGCTACAGTAAGACTCAGTATCCAGGTGCCTCCTAATCTTCAAAGTACAGCACCAGCAAGCTTTACAATATTTCATGAGTTTCTGAAAGCTACCTTCAGAATAGAAAAAGAATCAATATATTTGGTTTTAAAGACCTAAAAAGGAAAGCAAGAATGTTTCTTTAAAGTAACAACATAAATGATTTTTATACCACCTGAATTTACATGCAGATCATGGGTAAGAAAATTTTATTCAATTTAATAGTAATAGTGCTAAAAGCTTACCTCATTTTAATTTTGAAAGTTAACATATTTTTTCATTTCCCATTAACTCAGATGTTATATTATGTATATGTGAAATATATTGTAAGTGTGTGTCTTTCTGTTTGTCTGTGTATTTTTAGAATAAGTATCATATGGTCATATGATTACTGTTTTGGATACTGTTTCTGAATGGAGCTAATAGTTAGTTCTCCTATCTAGTAGTTTCCAACAAGTGTCACTATAACATACATGACACACACAAACACACACACACACATACACACTCGCACACAATCTTAGCTGGGTTTAATTTTCTATTCATATTACATTACAGGACTTCTTTGTTGCTCAAGGCTTTATGAGCCATGCAGAGTTTACACAGGCCAGAAACATCAAGATCTTGCTGATGACATGTGATTAATAATTTAAAACACCAATTAAAATATCCAATTCTTTTCATAATTCCATCTGAAAGGAATGATTTTGATATGTGAGGCTAGCGCCACTAAAAACTATAAAAAATAAGCAAGAAACTCATGAAGAATTATGAGAAATGCACAACTTGGGGAAGAGTTTTAGTTCAAAGTTTTCAGATAGTACCACAGACACAAATGGAACTGTTTGTAGAAGTCAGAAATTCTAATACTCTTAGAGATTGAACTATATGCGAGCAGAATGAGATGTGGTTCTGTTCTTTCAGTCTTATTATATAGAGAGAAATCAGCAAGTTCAAGGGCACCAAGCCTGTAGAGGATTAGTATTTCTGGAGGTGACTTTCATGCATCCTCTCTCACTTCATTTGCTCTATAAATTCATCAAAGTTGTGCTGGTACTTTCCAATTAATGATGCAATTGTTCTTTATTCTACCCACATCATAGTAAAGTGTCCATTCCTTCAATCCAAGAGAAACTATTGAAGGTCTATCCTTCCTTGGTTCTCTGGCCAGTGGGTGGCCATGGTTATCCAAAGAGCTTCCTTCCAGCAATTACAGACACAGCAGGACTCTGCTTTGCTTAAAGGGTGTGAATTTAACTGGGTTCTTTAAGACTCAATTCTTATTTTAAGTTTTCACAGAACAAAAGACCTGTAGAGAAATGGGAAAACTAAAATTAGAAAATTCTTCACTGAAATGCTAACATTTCCCTTATAAGTACCTTTAAAATGCTTATTTCATATGGATACTTCTTTCAGTAAAATG
The DNA here is from genome assembly GCA_964023405.1 of Apodemus agrarius. Classification (NCBI taxonomy): domain Eukaryota; kingdom Metazoa; phylum Chordata; class Mammalia; order Rodentia; family Muridae; genus Apodemus; species Apodemus agrarius. The sequence continues at coordinate 102,021,199 of OZ030008.1, read as the reverse complement.
GAAATGAACACACACAAAAAAAAAATCCTCCTGTTATTTAAAAATGTGTATCACAAAATTATTCACAATAAAAACACTTAATGCAGACAAAACTGTAGATTGATTAGTTTCCAAACCACCTATTTTGGACTTGTTAATTCCAGATATCATAATTTTGAGATATATGTAACTAGACCGGTTAATCATATTACTCCATATTCTTTGCACATTATTTTATGTGCAAATTCTCACACTTGATTTTTTTATATTATTCTCTACTAATTGAGACTACTTACAATTTTAAACATTTAACATGTTTAATAAAATTTTAAGTATGCAGCAATGTTGTACAATGTGAGATTTTCATATATATTTGAATATTTAAGTTTGTACAGGTGGTATAGTAGCGAGTTTTCCTTTTGTCTTCTATGATTTTGTGAAATTCTGTATGTCTGCCTGATTCCATCACTTACTAGTCATTGTTGGGAGAATCTACTCATATTTGTGATCCATTTCCCCAGGACATGTAAATTCAATGCATCTTATCTCATGCTGTCACAAACATCCCAAAATTTTGTAAGACTTTATCTCAGAATTTGTCTGGAACATCATCCCAGCAGTGCAATTCACGAGTTCCAAGGCCACGAATAGTTGATTTAGCCAAAACCTCTGAGAACGGCTTTTCCATGTTGCTACCTCAGGATGTAAACTCCCCACAGTTGTTATGAGCTTCATCCTCTGTGTTTTAAAGCATGAGATTTATCCAAAAACTTTTGTATGTATTTTTCTTCTTTTATTTTATATTGCATTACATGGACTTTTTGCTGTGATTTTTGTATTATTCATGAGTGCCATTTCTTTGCTACTCCTAACACTAGAGATTTCCTATTGATATGGTTCTTTATGTTAGTGAGAATTATCAATTAATACTACGAAAGAGAAGTTTTAAAACCACATTGTACTTATTTGCTGTACTAGCTACACGTGGTGGTGGAGTTATTGTACAGCAGTTAGTATAACCTCTGAACTGATTATATATAAATATTATCATTTTAATGGTAGACTAAAATGTATGTAGTTGCAATTGAGAGAGTTTATCTACAGCTCTAAATAATGATATCATTTTGCTTTTACACTTTTCTTCTTTATTTAACATATTTCTTCTTTATGTTAGTTTATGATCATTTTCTTTCAATAGAAATACAGAATACTACATAAGCCTGGAGTGGCATTTCAATGAAATTTATTTAAAAGGTCAAGAAGTCAATTTTTCCATATATTGTTTATATGCCCTATATTTATGTATTAATACATTTACATTACAACATATTCATATAAACCTGTTTTATCTAACAATCTCTTTCAAATATTACTCATTTACTGCTAAATTTGTCTACACTTTGGCCAGCATGAGATACATCAAACAGGATTTTATTTATTTCTGGCATGCCTATCATTTTAAAAATATTTTCTTACTTGTTATCATATGTTGGAATTTTAGATACATCATTATGTTTGTATCCTTAGTCCTAGAATAACCCTTGTATCCAAGGATTCCTGCAGGTTGACACAGGAACACCAAATTCTTATATTTGTTTGTTTTTTCACAAAGCTAGTTTGTGACATCTTTTCTGGGACAGAATATTCTAAATATTTGCATCCCTTTCTTGTCCTGCTCTTGCTGTTTCTCCTTATGTCATTTTCTTTTCCCAAAGAATTTGCACAGATTTATTTAGTTTTTATCCAGTTGCTAACAGTTTAAAATTTAATGAAGTATTAGCTTTTTTTTTTTTTTTTTTGTTAGGGATTTCAGTTGCCCTATTTTTTGAAAAATCATTGATAGAATTTACATAAGGACCAACATGATGGGCCCATCTCCAGAGGGCCATTGCTGCTTTTGTAAGATGCCCTGCTGATTTGGAAGCTATAATGGCATTTTCAGTATTAACCATTTCAGGGCTGCAACAGTTTGCATCTATTGCCTTAGAGGTGATGTTGGGACTTGTTTTTCTCTTAGTGGGTAGTAAAGCTTCCCTGGTTTTTGTTAGTTTGGTACCTTTACAGGAGGGAGAGTCCCCTATGATACTGTCTACATATCTTGCTGCAGAGATATGAAGTCTGTATTCCTGAGATCCACAAGACACACTCTAGGCAGAGCAGCTTTTGTACCTTTATTTTTTTCCTGGTTTCACTTTCATTTTTGCCTGTATTCTCTTATCACTTTTGCAGTTTTTTAGAGAAAACAACTTGAAATTTCATCCAGCATTTCTGTTAAACTGAAAGCTGTCTCTGCTAATATGATAAACTTATTCAAGAAATGTAAGCTTAAATCTGAACTCCTTCACAGTTTTTTCTCATAACAAATTTTCTCTGGAAAGAGGCCAGGTTTATAAATATCAGCTTGAAGAAATTAAAACAATGCATCGACCAAGACAGTAGTTAGCTACATTTGTCATATGCATATCTCAGAAACTAAAATTCATATCTTCACACCTAAACAGTATGTAGAAGTGTCAGCAAGTCAACTGTCAGGAAAGAAGTAAGCTCCGAGAGGGATGTGCAAAAAGAAATTAATGAAATTCCTGTCCTCACTGCCTAGTCCCACTTACCATTTGAGGACATAAAAAGATCCATCCATGAACACAGATAAGATCTGCTCAACCTACTGGCACAGTGATCTGTAAATGTCACCTTTATTCCATCAGATGGAGTGATGAGAGCCATACCAATGCTGAGCCGAGAGAGCCCTTCTAACTATTCCTAAGCCTAGGCGTGGAAGCTTCTGGCTTCCTCCATGCGATCTAATATTCTGTAAGCCAGGGCCTAGAAGACTTCAGATTTTTTTTCCATCCTAGGGCTAGAATTGTTTGCCTGCTGTTTTCAATTCAGCTTTTCTCACTCCAACTCTTCTCCAAACTGACTGATTCAAATTGACTTCTTTTGGCTTCTTACTGAATTGCTCTGCTTAGTAACCCTGCCTCTAACCTTCATGAGCTGAACTATACTGGCTGCACAAAGCGAACAAAGACACAAACTCAAAAGAACTCAACTGTATTCCATTGAATTGCACTGAACTCAGGTAGCCACTTTCGTGTATGTTCTTGTGAGTACTGGACGTATCCTATCTCTGACTCATTCTGTCAAATTGTTTTCTGGTTTGTCACATTGTCTTCCCTTCAGTTAGACACCATTGTTTGAGATTAAAGATAGATACTAAATGTCTGTCTATATTCTAGCCAGATGGATTAAAGGTGTGTGTTTTGTCTGTATTCTAGCAGATCACATAGACCTATATCTTTGGATGTGATTCCTTGCCAGAGCAGTCATTTTGCTGGATTAAAATCCCTCAATATTCATCCTAGATTTATCAATTTTTGTACAATAAATTTTGTTGTTTAACAGTTATCCAACCAAAAGATCTTCATTATAAGAGCCCAGATGAACTAAAACAGCTGTTTTAATTCTCATTTAAATTTTAAAATATATATTTGGTCATGTGTATTTTGCCTGTATGTTTGTATGTATACAGGTGGGATGTGTGATGCCATCAGAGGCTAGAAAGTTGGTATTATCCATTGGAATTGTAGTTAAAGACAGTTATGAGTCATCATGTGGGTTCTACAAATCTAATCCAGGTCCTTTGAAATACTATAAATTCCTTTAACAATTGAGTCATCTTCCCAGTCCTCTCAATTTTTACTTAGAGCATAGCTATATCAATAGCAGCACTGAATCATGTTACCATTTTAACAGTTTTATTGACATAAAATTCACACATTTGTGATTTACAGTGTAATAGTTTAAGGTGTAATCCCACAACTTTATATATTTTTAGAGTTTTTTCATTTATTTAAAAAATACAAATTAAAAAAATACCCAAATCCATAATCAATTATTCCTCTTATTACCTAGCTAGCCCTAGGAATTACGATCTTAATTTCTTTCTCTAAATTTTTCTTCATCGCCATTTTCAAATAATAGAATTACACAGTATATAGTGGTTTATCTCAATTATCATATGTTAAGGTCTTGTTTGAGTTTTAGCATGTATAACTGGACTCCTTCTTTGATTTAAAATGTCCCACTTATTCCATCCACCATGTGGCTGTATTACAGTGTATTTGTCCATTCAAGATTATCTGCGTTTTTTTTTCCTTTTTTGAAAATAGATATTTTTTCTCGCATACTATATACTGATTATGGTTTTCCCTCCCTCTATCCCTTCAAGTTCCTACATACCTTGCCTACTATCTGCATGGTCTGGATGGGCTCTATTTCAGTCTTTCATTGGAAAAAATTTGGCTTCTAAGTAAATATAATATTTTATAATATGATAAAACAAAAACTATCACATCAGAACTGGATAAAACAAACACACAGGAGAAAAAGAGGCCAAGAGAATGGACAAGAATCAGAGACCCCTAATTTTCACATCCAGAGATTTTATTAAAAAAAAAACAGAACAGGAGGTCAAAATGTGCATACAAAGAATGTGGTAATAACCCATATAGACCCGACCTATAGTGCCTCAGTCTCTTTGAGTTCATATGATCTTTGTGCATATTGATTTAGAGAATCTTGTTTTCTTGATGTCCTCCATCTCCTCTGGCTCTTATACTCTTTCTGCCTCCTCTTCACTGAGCCCTGAAGAGAGGGATTTGATGGAGACATCTCCCTGAGATCTGAGTGTTCTAAGTTTTCTCACTCTCTATAATATGTGACTGTGGCTCTCTGAATTTGTTTACATCTTTTACAGTAGAAAGCAACTCTGATGGTGGCTCAGCAAGGCCCCTATCTATGAGTATGACAGAATATCACTAGGTATCATTTGGTCTTTACTTTCTTGAGAAATACTACTTGAGACTTATTTTGTTAAATGAACTAATTATTATGTGATGTTCAGTAACATAGGGGATACTCAGAAATTGTTATATGGTCTAGAAAATGGTGTTTCTTACTCAGGATGCTAATTAAAACTCAGCTTGAAATGTATTGTGGAAATTATATTAGAGTTTAGAGTTTAGAAACGAAAGTTTGATTTTTAACAAATTTTTGTACAGAACAGGAAAATAATATAAAATGTAGTCTTATTGTTTCTTTTTATTTATTTTCTATATTCTTTGATTACATTCCAAATGATTTTCCCTTTCCCAGTTCCCCTCTTCCCCTAAGTCCCATAAGTCCTCTTCCCTCTACCAGTTCCCCAATCAACTCCCTCCCACTCCTCTGTCCTGGCAATCCCCTACAATGCTGCATCAAGCCTTCCCAGGATCCAGGCCCTCTCCTTCCTTCTTGAGAATGATTTGATATGTGGGTTGTGTTCTGGGTATTCTGAGCTTCTGGGCTAATATCCACTTATCAGTGACTGCATTTCATGTGTGTTCTTTTGTGAATGAGTTACCTCACTTAGTATGATATTTTCCAGTTCCAACCATTTGCCTACGAATTTCATGAATTCATTGTTTTTAATTGCTGAGTAGTTTCCATTGTATAAATATACCACATTTTCTGTATCCATTCCTCCATTGAGGGACATCTGGGTTTAGTCATTAGGGAAATGCAAATCAAAACAACCCTGAGATTTGACCTTACACCAGTCAGAATGGGGAAGATTAAAACCTCAGGAGACATCAGGTGTTGGCAAGGATGTGGAGAAAGAGGAACACTCCTCCACTGCTGGTGGGATTGCAACCACTCTGGAAATCAGTCTGGTGGTTCCTCAGAAAACTGGGCATGACACTTCCGGAGGAACCTGCTATACCACTCCTGGGCATATACCCAGAGGATTCCCTGGCATGCAATAAGGACATGTGCTCCACTATGTTCATAGTGTTATTGTTTCTTATCAGGTGTAAAACTTGCTGTATTTTGGTCAGTCATAATATTAAGAATTTCCAGGGTAAATTATCAAGTTGGGAAACAGATTTAAATATGAATTCTTTCAACTCCATAATTTTGTCTAAAGTGATGGCTTATGGTTACTCACTTGAAGATCAGCTCATTTAAATGTTAATTGAGATCTGAGAAATAAAAAAATGAAAATGTAAAGATATCTCAAAATTCTCCAACCTTCATACTGTAGTTTTTAAAAAAAATCTTATGTACTGATGTTAAATATGTTAGACTATAAAAGTATATTATTTGGTATTATGAATTCTTGACGTAGAGTACTAGCTGCACCTCTCTATTTTTTAGCTACATAGTTAATTCTACGCAGTCTTTCTCCTTTAGTCCAGCTAAAGTTATTCTGAGCTATGATCTTTGTTGAAAGGCAGGTCAATCTATTCTGGGCTCTTCCGTTCTGTTCAACAGCTGTGAGTCAGCACTGAGTTATTCTATTGAGAAAGAAATAGACTTTTCAGTTCTGTGCTAATATTTGATGTGAGGAATATACTTTAGTTTAAAATAATAATTGCAAATATGAGAGTGTGCAACTTTACATAGAAATCCAAATTTTCATATTTTTTTTGTAATATGAACACAATCATTTTCCTCTTTTATATATGGAATTTTACCTAAATGCAATGAAGTATACTGAAGCAGTAGGAATAATGATACACCACTTATTGGTGAGTATAGATGCATCAAAAATCTATTCCCTGAAAGTATACAGATATATATGTTGATGTCCTTAACATTATATCTAGAGCAATTTCTATGGATCAAAGTTGTGGTGTTTAAATTATGTTTAGAGTTTTATTTCTATTTTATAATATGACTTATTCAGTGCAAGAATAACTGTAAACTTTGATTGTTGGTTAACACTAAAACTATAAGACTGATTGTCAATACTACAAACATCAAGGTAAGCAATTATCACATAATCAACCCATATCCTTATAACCATTTTAGTGGATACCACCTTACTTTTTGGATTTTTTTTTCATTTCATTAAAAAATTTATTGTTATTATGGTTCTTGTTTTATCCATATATGTATTCTTTTTAAATTTTTTATTTAAATTTTAAAATAGTTACATAAATATCCCAGAGCAATGCCTCCTTTCAGACACTTCTATGGCCCACATAGAAGTGCTAAGTCTCAAATTCATGTCCATTTTTTCTTTGTTACAATTACAAATGTTTAAATGTGTGTGTGTGTGCATGTGTGTGTGTGTGTATGTGTGTGTGTGTATGTGTGTATGTGTGTGTGTATGTGTGTGTGTGTGTGTGTGTGTGTGTGTGTGAGTGTGTATGTGTGTGTGTGTGTATGACTGGGTCTGTTTAACATTGCTTTACTATTGAGTTGATCACTTATCCTGAATAATCAGTTAAAGGGTTTAGCCCTGGGGATAATTACTTCTCTCTCTTCTCTAAGAAGTCCTTAGATGCTTATAAGTCTTTGTCAAGGAGTAAGATACCATGATATTTTCTTTATCTGCAAATGCCTTATATGTATTCTGTACATAATCCATAAAATGTAAATGACTTCAGCATCAGGAAAAGTAATTGTTTTGTCTCATACTTGAATTTTATGGGAATAGCAAGGAAAAAAGTAATAGTAATTGATACTTTTGCTTCATCTCAGACACACTGTCAATGTAGCCTGTCTTCTGTTGAGAAAGTACTGCTTATGAACAGAATTATGGTGTAATATTCAAAATTGTGTTTTCCCAGTATATATTGATTAGATTTTAATTACAGTAAATTTTATGAATGTCTTCTTTCTAATATAAGTTTCTACTTTTCAATTACTATACTTTATGTTGCCTTATATCCATGAGACCTTATATACATTCAATTCATTTTAAGCAACTTTTAGAAGTTGGATAAACCTCATCATTGTTTCTCTTATAAGGGTTACAGTATCTTCAATGTACTATTTGAATAATCTCCTAAATATGCACGCAGCATTCACAATGCAACTCTTTTAAATATACTGTCTGACTAGTTATTGCACATTTAAATTATACCATAATTAAATGCCATATAATAAAGTATTTTCATTAAATTTAACATCTTAAAAAATTCTTGCATTTTACTTACTTTTTAAATGTAAATGAGTATATACTACATGATGCTATGTGTATACTTAGCAATCTATAGGATGTTAATCTCCTATTACCTGATGCATATTTGAGGCATAAGAAGGGGTTCAGTGAGTAGCTCAGCATGTGCTAGCATATACCAGACTCAATGATTTGGGTGGATATCCATGTTTTTCTCATCCTGTTTTCAACTTCTACAGAATGGAGGTCACTGTATTCCTCCTACGTTCTCTATTGTCTGGTCAGTGTCTGAGTCTTTCATTTGTCTTGTCTACTCAAACTTTAGCTGGAAGTTTTGTTTAACAAGTTAAAGGTGTATTTTCTAAAACAAAACATTCCTTTATTTATGTACATCTGAAACATATGATCATTTCCAAGTGGTGTTCTCCTGCTGTGCTAACACTGTATCAGATACATAGAATTTTATCCCATCGTAAATTCAAGATAAAGTAGAATTAGCTATACAGATGGAGCCTGCTGGGACTAATGGGAAGGACAGCAGGCTGCCATATATTATTCCTCTTATTATGGAAACTGTGACTGCCTGGTAATCTGTGTAAGTCATTTGGGGTCCCAGTGGTGTCCACCTACAGGGTCACACTATGCTTTGAGAAAATATGTCAGCAGATACATGAAGTTAAAAGGTTTGAGGACTATTATTTTATCTTATTTTTTTTCACAGCAAGGTAATTTTCCTTTGCAGCCAAGAAATGCAACAGAGGAGAAAATTTATGACTTTCTGATTCCTTTTTCAGTTTCCTTTTATGACTATATTAGGTACTTTGGGGCTTAGAGATTTAGCTAAGTAGTAGAGCATTTGATCAATTTCTCTCTCTCTCTCTCTCTCTATCTCTCTCTCTCTCTCTCTCTCTCTCTCTCTCTCTCTCTCTCTCTCTAGCAGCCCCCTTTCTCTGTAATGCAGATGATTTTTGTCTTCTATTTTCATGTAATCACATTTTTCTAATATGTGTTTTGTTCATTATCCTGTTTTCTTAAAGTCCTTTTCCCAAACTCTATTAGTAATTATATAGTAACCAACCACAAATTATTGAGAATATCATTTTGAAATTCAAGTAGTTCTTGCTTAATGGAGTCACTGGCCTTCCAGATGATTGTAGAGAGACTGTTCTACACTTTCTTGAGAATGAAAATATCTTCACTGAGTAGGCATAAAACACTTCAGAATACAATAATTTTGAAAGATTATATTCATTACATTAACAATTTAATTTTTATATAAATGTGACAAATTCTAACTTTTAGTCTGACTAATATGCTTAAAATCTCACAATTTTTATTTTACTATTTTGAAAAGCATGAGTGCTAGTTTAAAAGATAACATGGCAATTATATAAAAATAGATGTAAGTAAAGTTTAGAAAATATAAACTAATATCTACACTTTTGAAAATTCATTTAAATTACAATGAAATCACATCAAAGGCTGATCTGTGTGGTACTCCAGGTCATAGTAGCTATTGTCTTTTACTCTCTCTTTTAAAGGAGATACATAGAATAGTTAATTCCACTCTGGTAAGTACTAATCATCATCTTCTACAAATAACTTGTCTCTTCATCAACTGAAACTAATTTGCCCTGCATAGTTATGATTATCAGTCATAGCTTCATGTCCTTCTGCTTCTTAGATCTTTTACTACATGCATGTCATCTGCCCCAATCAATCCTCCTAGCACACCATCTAAAACACTGGGTTATTTCTTTTCTTTCATGATTTGTTTTATGTTCAGACTGTGGGGAATAAAGGAAACTTTCTTTCTTCCCTATAGCTTTCTTCATTACTCTAAATGGGGTTTATTGTTCCTTTGTAAATCTAACAGTCAATATTTCTGCAATTTGTCCGACTTATCACTATCTGCTGTTTAGTGTGACACCTAGCTCATGAACTTGCATCTCACTTCTTTTTGACATTAGAGACCTGATGCATCTACTTCACTTCTTTCTGAAGTGAGAGAACTGATGTTTTCATTAATATTCTCTGAGATAAAAAAGACTGCTACTAGTCAGCAGTCTACTTTGAATATTCTAGTCCACTCTTCTTATTGGTATGGTTTCTAATAAAAGTTATTACTTTATTTTCTGAAATTTTCTGAATTTTAATCTTTGCTTTCTGTTGCTTGGATATAACCTAACTATACATTTGCTATTTTTAATTTAGAATTTCTTTTTTGTTTCAAATTCTGGTATCTGTAGTTTATTTTAAGGTCATTAATCCAATAAAATTATTATCCATTATTAGTTCACTTATTTTTTCTGCTCCATTCTCCCTGTCTTTTCCTTTTTGTATTACTCACAATTTCCTGAATAAATCTTCTGCTTATCAGTTTCATTATTTGTTCCTTTTTCTCTCTTATGTATTAGTTTGATAAGAATTTATTTATATGCATCTTCAGTGTTAATTATTATACTCTTAGCCATAATATGGTCACGATAAATATTTTATTTCAGTTTATTTTATTGTTTGTTGGTCAGTTTTACTTTTATTTTTGTGTGTATGTTTGGTTGGTTAGTTGGCTTTTCAGGATGTGGATCCTCTGTGTAGCCCTCACTGTCCTGGAACTTGCTCTGTAGACCAAGCTGGCCTCAAACTTACAGAGAATTGCCTGCCTCATTTTCCTGAGTGCTGGGAATAAAGCTGTGTGCCACCACAGTCCAGCCTATTTACTTGATTTTCTTATTATCTATTCTATCTCTTCTTATAAGTTACCTACCGTTTTCTTTTTAAATTAATATGTATACATTTTAAATTTCCTCCATGATATTGCTAATAGGTTTATAGTGTTTATTTCTTATTATGATACAGGAATGCTGGCTTAAACCCATTATATATAATATATAATATTTGATGTGCAATATGTGATTTATGATATATGATTTATAATATATGATATATAATATATAAAACTCTAATATATTGAGCACACTTTTTTCTTAAAATCTTGACATACATTATTGATTAGCAACTGGAGGTGAATATCAGTATTTCTATTCACTCAAATTGTCAAATTGTGAGTGTGTGTGTGGAGAGAGAGAGAGAGAGAGAGAGAGAGAGAGAGAGAGAGAGAGCAAGAACTGTTTTTAGTATTTTATTTATGGTTTGGGATTCATTTAAACTTTTTGCTCTCCCGCGATTTCTTCTTTGGAATCATGTCACACCTGCAGCTAAAACTGAAGAACATAGCATGTGGGAGCTCAATGGCTGGAGTGGAAAGTTTAGAAGAGAGAGAATCATTTCATACTTGGATTATTATTAACTATTGGTATTTTTGTATTTCTATGCCTCATAGTTATTAAATAATTGAGGCTTTTTTCCTGCATGGAATCTTTGTTTCTTTCTTTCCTAGATACCTAGCCCAGATTTAATCATGAAGTTCTCTGTATATTTTAAAGTTCTTATCCCTATTGTCAAAACTTCCCTAAATGGGTTAGATGTAAGGCACAGGTATGAAAAACTTTCATTCTCCTGGTTAGCAATAGATAGTTGGATTAAGCCATGAAAAATTTTGTTTAACATGAGAGGAAACTTTTATCACAGGGAAGGAAATTGATTATGAGCAAGAAGGTATTCTTCCTTGCATTTTTTCTGGATATTAATTCCTGTTTCTAGGTGCTTTATGAGAACACAGAAGTTATGAAAAGAAAGCTCAGAATATCTAAAATACCTAAGTAGTTAGAGTTTCTGTCTCATACAATAACATTACCATCAGGTTATGTTTGTTTGCTGTTTTTTCAAGTTAATATTAAGAAGCCCCAATTTGGCTCTAGGGGTTTCTGATCAGGGTAAATATATCTGCTGCACCTCTCTGAATGTTTCTCTTCTCAAAGTTTTAAGTGATATTCTACCCTGTGATCTGGCAATTCTCTTCTCTGGTAATTCCAGGAGAGGAAAAAAAATGTTATGCATTGTGGTTAAATGATGGCTTTCAAGTTTTCCTTAAGTCCAGAGCAAAGGCCAGAATCCTTGTCAGCATTTTACACTTGCGGGATTGTTCAGTGTATCTTGAGATCCGCAATAAACTACGTAAACTCACGTGGCTGAAATAAGCCACTTAAGCTCCATTGTCTCAGCTTCTATTTTCAGAGTAACTGAAGCTAAGTTCACAAATGAAACAATTTACTAAGAAATGATAGTATCTTATCCTAGACTGCAGCTACAGCTGAGAAAGTCACAAATAAGTACTAGATCATTATATGCTTTTCTTCTATCAGAGAAAATGACTACTGCTTGTAAATTTAGGAGAATTCTCAAGTGAAACAATTACCCTCAATTACTATCACTCAGATGCTATAGTTGGGCTCTTTGGAATCTATTTATATAGAATTTTCCTATATGAAATCTGTGTATGATCATATGTGTGTGTGTGTGTGTGTGTGTGTGTGTGTGTGTGTGGTCTAGAGATATAATACAACTAAGAAAGCACAGAGCTTTGGAAAATCTAATGTAATTGTTCCTGTTTACCTTGAAAACTGAGGTATATCTATCCTTAACATAGGGAGACTGGTGAGTGATATTAATAGTCGTGATTTCCTAAAGTAAAATTTCCAAACACAAAAGGGGGGAAAAGCTAATATTCTCTGGTACTTGCCTGAATTGTAATAATGATAGTTTTAAGTCAGAAGATCCAAGTAGTAGCAGTAAATGATGTTTCAAAAGGGCAAACAACTTCAAGGGGAATCATGTTGATTAAAAATATATCCAAGTAGGTTACATGGCACTATAATTTTAAAGAGGATGTGAGGAAGTCCATAGTCTTTTGAAATGAGAGAAATTAAGATAGAAAATATGCTATTCATTTAATATTTAAAATTAAATGAGTAGTAATAAGAAAGTAGTTGTTATTAGTTAATATTTCATGATGGGCTAGAGAGTTGGATCATTGGTCAACAGCACATATTGCTTTTGCAGGGGACATTGGTTTGAATCCTATCACTCATGCTGCAGTTCACAAACCATCATCTGTATCTTCAGTTTCAGGGTCTCTGATGCTACCCTTTTCTTACTTCTACATGTACCAGATATACAAAACACCTATAGCATACCATGATGAAATGAATATAATATTTTTATAAATTAAAAACCTATCATGATTCCAAAAAGGATTTCTGCAAAGAACTCTGGTGAAATAGGTTTACCTGCTTTTCTGTTTTTGAAAAATGAACATCAAAGGCATCTTTACCGCTTACTGTCCCAACTGCATAATCCCCACAAAGACTTAAAAACATGAAGACATGATACTCAACATCAATATTTTTGGTGATCAAACTCTGCCTTTATCTATAAGTAAGATATAGATAAGTTCCCACTTTTGTGCCATCCTAATTTTTATTTTGTTTAAAACTAAACTCTTTGGTATATTCTGTTCCATGAATCTGTGACCTTTGATAAAAAATTTGATGTTTTGACCCAGGCTTTTACTTGTCCGTTCTGTGGTCTTCAAAAGCATTGTGTGATGCATGATTTTTTTTTTAGATGATAGAATCTGGACTTTGAGAGCACCCTGGCATTTCAGGATGACAATAGTCGGACTTTTTTCATCTTTAAATGGCTATTCCTTTGCCATATGGGGAAATATTTGAATCAAATAAAGAATAAAACAGAGCTATTAGGATATGTTTATGCTACAATATTTCCTACACAAATCCATGGCATTGTTCTCCCACAAATTAAACCTTCAACTTTTGGATACCAACTGTGTGACATAAAATTTCATTTAATTTTGAAAATAGTTATCTGAGTCAATTTCAGACTCTCCTAGCTAAACCATGAACATTTGAAGTTACCTGTACTCCTAGCAACCACTTTAAATTCATGACTTTTTAAAGACCTGATTTACAGGTTTGATAATTTTCTAGAAAGGCTTGACAAAATCAAGAAAATAATTTAACTCTCATTATGGTTTATTGTAACATTGTAATTCCAGGACAGGCATACATGAGTGACAGGACAGGGTCAGAGGCAATGGCAGGGAATTTCTGCATTCCTTGTGGACATTCTATCCTCACCAACTGTATCCAACATCCAGAAGTGCTTTGAATTTGAGAAGCCATAAATAAGACATCCATCATTGACAATAGGTTCAGGCTTAATCCATTCACCCCTATTCAGGGAATCATGAAGTTGGTTGCAAGTTATACCTTGTATCATTGCTTGGACTTCCCATATGGCAGTCTTCATCTTAAATCTATGAATCATAAACCACCATTAGCTACTTGTCATACTAAAGATAATCTTATCACTCTGAAGATCCCAAGGATTTCTACAGTTACTTTTCAGGATCTAGAGGCAAAGAACACAGCGTCCCCTCACCCCCATGCCATCCATATATATGTATGTATGTATGTATGTATGTATGTACATATATACATGTATATATATATGTGTGTGTATATATGTATGTGTATATATATATATATATATATATATATATATATAATTTGTTGCAGTTAAGGTAGTTTGGGAATGCCAATGCTCAAAGGTATATTGCATCACTTTTCTTAAATGAATATTCTAGTTAAAATAAAACAAGAGATATAAAGATAAGGCAAAGCAATAATTTTTTTCCTAGGGTCTCATAAAGTCAATAGGATTTTTTTTTTTGCAGAAATGTGCACAGGTAAATAAATGTTTCATATGAACTGCTGGCATAAGAACATTCTATCATTTTTTTTACATTTTCTATATTCTTTATTTACATTCCAAAGGCTTTCCCCTTTCCCAGAACACTCTATTGTAACATAATGGTGAATATAAAATTAAGAAAGTTGAAGAATTTTTGACATTGATGATATTTTTTCCTTTTTTTATTTTCTAAATTCTTTGTTTACATTCCAAAGGCTTTTTCCTTTCCCAGATATCCCCCTCACCATGTGTCCCATAAGTCCTCTTCCCCCCTGCCCATTCCCCAATCACCCCCCAACCCTTTCTCTGTTCTAGTAGTCTCCTGCAAAACTGGAACCAGTCTTTTTGGGACCAGTGTCCTCTCCTTCTTTCTTCTTGATTTCCTTTTGATTTGCTAATTGTGCCTTGAGTATTCAGAGCTTCTGGGTTTATTAATATCTACTTTTCAGTGATTGCAATTCATGGGTATTCTTTTGTGATTGGGTTAACTCACTTAGGATGATATTTTCCAGATCCAACCATTTGCCTACAAATTTCATGAATTCATTATTTTTAATTGCTGAATAGTTTTCCATTGTATAAATATACCACATTTTTTGTATCCATTCCTACTTTGAGGGACATCTGGGCTCCTTCCAGCTTTTGGCTATTATACATAAGGCTGCTATGAACATAGTGGAGCATGTGTCTTTATTGCATGCAGAGGAATCCTCTGGGTATATGCCCAGGAGTGGTATGACAGGGTCCTTTGGAAGTGTCATGCCCAATTTTCTGAGGAACCGCCAGACTGATTTCCAGAGTGGTTGAACCATCTTGCAATCCCACCAACAGTGGAGGATTGTTCCTCCTTCTCTACATTCTCATCAGCACCTGTTGTCTCTTGAGTATTTAATCTTAGCCATTCTGACTGGTGTGAAGTAGAATCTCAGTATTGTTTTGATTTGCATTTCCCTGATGACTAATGATGTTGAACATCTCTTAAGGTGCTTCTCAGCCATGGCAAAAATCACTTAAAGAAATTCAGGAGAACGTGGGTCAACAAGTAGAAGTCATGAAAGAGGAAACACAAAAATTTCTTAAAGAAATACATGAAAATACAAACAAGCAAGCAGAAGATCTGAGCAAAACCATCCAGGATCTAAAAACAGAAGTAGAAACAACTAAGAAATCGCAAAGGGTGACAACTTTGGAGATAGAAAATCTTGGGAAGAAATCAGGGGCCATAGATGCAAATATCAACAATAGAATACAAGAGATAGAAGAAAGAATCTCAGATGCCGAAGATACCATAGAAACCATTGGTTCAACAGTCCAAGAAAATGCAAAATGCAAAAAGCTTGTAACCCAAAATATCCAGGAAATCCAGGACACAATGAAAAGACCAAACCTAAGGGTTATAGGCATAGATGAGAGGGAAGATATACAACTTAAAGGGCCAGCAAATATCTTCTACAAAATTGTGAAAGAAAACTTTCCCAACCTAAAGAGAGAGATGCCCATGAATATACAAGAAGCCTACAGAACACCAAACAGACTGGACCAGAACAGAAATAGCTCCTGTCACATAATAATCAAAACCCAAAATGTACTAAACAAAGAAAGAATATTAAAGTCAGTAAGAGAAAAAGGTCAAGTAACATATAAAGGAAGACCTATCAGGATTACTCCAGACTTCTCACCTGAGACCATGAAAGCTAGAAGATTCTGGGCAGATATCATTTATTCTTACATTGACATGTACTGTCGTTTCCTCTGATCCTTTCTGTGTCTCATAGCAATGACATCATCTCTTTCTCTATTTCTCTATTTATTTCAGGCTTATTTCTCTTTTCTTTGTTCAGATAGAGGCATCCCAATTTATCTAACATATCTCCAAAAATCACAAAATATACTTTAATGTATCCCATATATTGTTTTACTTGTTTCTATTTCTGTTTTATCTGTTTCTTTTGTCTGCTGGTTATACGGCCTTGTTGAATTTATTTTATGATGAATTTTTGTCTGTTTTTCCCCATTGTTTTCAAAAGATACTATTATATTTTTAAAGTGATTCTTAATAAAATAATATTATAATCATGTATGCACTGAAATGCAGGTTTCAAAACAGCATGCAGGAGAAGATAAGAGGAAAAGTAGCCAGAGTGCAGTCTCTTTGTCTTACATTTCCTATGGATTGAGTTCAAATCTGCAAGCATTAGCCCACTGAGCCATCTTGCTGGACCTATTCTCAGCTTCAATATAGGTCTTTATTTTGATGAGTTTTTCTCTTAGGCATGTTTTTGCCACATCCTGCATCTTCTTAGTTTTTCCCACTTCCACTGGTTCAATATCATTTCATTTCTTCTGACTATTTTCATATAGTCTGTCTTCAAGTTCATAGTTCATTCTGTCTGATCTACTCATCCATTGATAAACTCCAATGCACTCTTCATTTTGCTCAAATGTTTTCAATACCAGAAGTTGCTTTTTAGGGTTGTGTTTTATAAAACTAACTTGTGTGAAATTTCTAAGCTAGTCATTATCTTCCCAATATTATTGAATTATCTCTCTTTGTGTGTGTTTCTACGTATGTGCATATGTGTGTATGTCTATGGGTATGCATGTGTGTGTGTGTGTGTGTGTGTGTGTGTGTGTGTCTATGTGCTTTCTAAAACTTACATGCTAATATCCGCTAATCAGTGAGTGCATACTGTGTGTGTTCTTTTGTGATTGGGTCACCTTACTCAGGATGACATCCTCCAGTTCCACCCACTTGCCTAAGAATTTCATGAATTTATTGCTTTTAATAGCTGAGTAGTATTCCAAAGTGAAAATATACCACATTTTCTGTATCTGTTCCTCATGGAAAGGCTCAATGCAGCCGTGTAGGGGAATAGCAGGACAGGGAAGCAGGAAGGGGGTGATTGGGGAACAGGGGGCGGGAAGAGGGCCTATGGGACTTTAGGGGGAAGGGGATACAGGAAAGGGGTGATCATTTGAAATGTAAATAAAGAATATAAGAAAGTACATGCTTCAAACAGTTATGGATCGAAACTCCCTTGCTTTGTGGTCAGTTTCTCAGATATGATTTTGTCTTTGGGGGTGCGATGCCTCCTTAGAATTTTGAATTTCTTTTTGTCTTGCACTACTGACAGCAGGTTTAAATAAATGAAGATTTAGCTCTGTTGTTCAGATTGACCTGTCTTGGAGCACTTCATCTATATTTAGGTTCCTGGTCATGTTATTTCATATTGTTAGCCTTTCTTCTGTAGTTTCCTATCTCAAGTTTCACAATGTGAAAGAGAGACAAGAATAAAACTTGAATCTTGGGCAATCAGCCTGAAACTTTGGTTTGAAGAGATGTAGCTAGCATCATGGTTAGGAGCCTGATGTCTCAAGGACACACCTCTAGGATAGGCATAATCCCTGAGGCCACTAAGATGAGACCTGAGCCTGCAGATGCTGGGTCAGCTGTGTCTGGACTTTAAAACCATGGATACAACCTTGAGATTTAGGATTCAGAACATGATCTAAATCCTGGATTTGTTCATAATACCTAGCTTAACATATATGTGTACTCATGTATAAGTGGACCCTGAGTTTCCTGGAAAATGCCTAGAGACTTGTTTTATTCTGAAGCCTGGGCTTTGCTTAAAAGATAGATACATATGTAGTGATATAGACAATGAGTCTTTATGGGTTTGAAGAGTCCAAGCTCTTTAGGAAACAAATGTAAAAAAATCTGTGTGCATGGTATTGTTCTGAAGCCTGAATTCATGAGAGTTCTTTGCAAATGCAGTTTACTAGAATAGACCTGTATTCTCTCTGTAAAGAATGGAACTACAGAAATTGGACTATAGTTAGATCACAGCTGCTATGTAAAGTCTCTCCCTTGGCAGGACCATAGACTCTGTAAGATGTTTAAAGTAAGGAGGAGACCTGAAACTCAGGGACTCACATGACATCAATAGAATTAAATCTTATATCTCTAGGGCCCGAACAGAAAACAAACAGTAACAAAAAATAACAGAAAACAAACAAACAGTAACAAAAATAACAGAAAACAAACAAACAACAATAACAACCAAAACCTCTGCTCTCAGGATGCTCACATTCATGCATAAATGTTCATTGAGGATGTCTAATTATTACATCATCCTTTACAATATCTAAATATTCATTGGTACTATGTGTTTTGATAAGCCACAAGATGCATCATGTTAAAAATGAAATGTTCTCTTGAAGGTTCGACTTCAAGTACTCCCTTTATATATTTGGTGAGGTTGGGGCCATTGAATGACAACTAAATTCTCAAATTTAATTTACTGAAATGTATTATATAGCTCAGCTGTTAATGCTGCAAAATGAAAAAAATCATTTCTTGCTGTGCTGAGGATCAAAATCATGGCTATGTACATACTAGACAGAGCTCTAACATTGAAATACATCCTCAGCACTGAATAATTTCTTTACTTTCTGATTGTGGTACATGACCTTCATATTGCCCTCCTAAAATTAAAGATTCAGCCAACAGTATTTTAAATGAATATAAATCTTAAAGGGTTCAAATCTATGACTTTTATGGGTTTATTCTTCTCTTTCTGCCATCACATCTGGTAGACATTTTAAAATTTGTGTTCGAGTTAAATATAAAAAGACTATGCCAACCAAAGAGTTCTTTTGGTTTGAGCATATATGAGAAGTTATGTTCTTTTGCAGTTATTCAGTTCTATTCTGTACCTTCTGCTGTGGGAAGCTATACTGAATATATTAAGGTTATTCATAATGTGAGTCAATGCTTGTCTCAATATCATCCAAAAAAAATCAGAGGAGCCATTGAGCAAGCTAGCAGCTTATGACTGATATTGTTCATACACATATGCATTTTTAAAATGCTTGTGCAATAATAATGCATGCATTGCACATGTCTATACCAGATACATAATAATAAAAATGTCGTTCTATTTTGTGCATAATTTTTAACTTTAAAAGATTTTTAGAGTATAATATCATTCCATTGTTCTCTTCCTCTTCCTTCCTCCAAATCTTCCTATATAAATCCTGCACTCTTTCAAATTCATGGCCCTCTTTTCTTTAATAATTGTGACATGAATAAGACTTGATTCCTTACTTCAGTTCATATCAAATTGAAAAAACAGTTTGGTCCAAAACTGTTTGTTATTTACCTCATTTTACAACTGTAAGATCAACCATGTATCTTTTACTCTGTTGTAGGACATTACAGAAAGGAAGAGAGAGAGGAGGGAGACAATAAGTAAATTATGATAGGTAAAAATATCAGTCATGCTCTTATCTGTGACCCCTAATATGAAGTAGGAGGTGGCACTGCCATGTTTTAAGTTTACAAGAGTTCTATATAAGAGATGGAGGGGAGAAGCAGAGAGTGCACCGACTTTGGGGAAGTAATTGTATCTGCGTGCTGAGCACTTGCTGATCATTTTAGTTTTCTTCCTCTTTTTATTTTCTTAAAAAGTAAAGATAATTTGCTACCATAGACCCTATAACTTGAGCTTGAGTATGAATTCTATTAAAATGTCCTATAAGTCTTGGAGTTAGCTAAACTTCTGAGCTTTGATAATCTCAGTTATAAATTAAAGAAACATTTCTAATGTACATTTCTAATATTTTAATAATGATGCCTGAGGAAGGGAGGATGCTGGGGGTGAGGATGGGGGTGGGTGGGAGGGTGGGTAAAAGTGATGGGAGGATGAATTGATGGGGGAGAACCCTCTCAGAGGCAAAGGGATGAGATTAGGGTGGAAAGTTCTGGGAGGGTGGAGCAAAGGGGGGCAACATTTTGAAAGCAAATAAATAAAATAATTTAATAAAATAAGTTTAAAAATAATGACTAAATGAATTAATATTTTGAAATTCTAAACAAGTTCCTGAGACTATAAAAATAATGAATACATAGTACTTATTATTTAAAATTATATTTTCTTCAAGTTTGTTAATATTGATATTTTTGAAAGATTCTATTTTCTTGAAATATTAATCTGTCCCACTAAATGTTCTAATATTTAGTGGAATATAAAAGAAACAATAATTATTCCTTATTGGAGGAATTTGTTTTAGAGAATAAAACCTATATCATAAAAGAAACACTAAGATTATGTATGCAAATTTCATTGTGAGTAGAATTACATGACTTAGGGAAGAGAATTTGTAAAGAAACCTCTGCTGAAAATCATTTGAGCATTAACTCAACTAATAAAGCTGATTCCACTATACTATATCCTATGTATGGACTTTAAAGTTACCTCAGATACATAGATTGAAACCATGAAATCATACTAGTTATTCATTCAAATTGCATACTTTGCAAAACATTATTTTGATTATTCAGTATAAATTCACCAAGAACTCTCAATAAATAAATTCATTTTCAGTTTTTTAAAACCTTTAAACTTCAGAAGTAACAATTACCTTAATAGGGAACACCTGACACATATGTTGCAAAACTGACACAATGATTTTCCAAGCTGCTAGAATGTTATCTATTCCTGTGAAGTTAAAAATAAATTTATCTAACAATGAATAACCTTTCATAAATTAATTGATGGTGTGAGTGACCTATTCATTCATAGATCTTGACAAATGATCCGTTACTAAAAGTCATGGCCCACAAATCATGAAGCTTTATTATATATTCTGTGCAGAAATATTTTCATTACAATAAACAGTAACATAAAGAAATATTATCATTAAGTTCTTACTAGAATACATTTTTAAATATAGCATATATACATATAAATGTGTAAGCATTAACCCATTGAGCCATCTTGCTGGACCTATTCAATAGTGCTGGGATTACAGGCATGCCTACACTCATCCCTTTATTTCCAAATCTCAGTGTCTAGGAACATGCTGTGGCAGCATATGGGAAACGAATATGTGGTTATGTTCAAATTTAAATGAATATATAAGTAAGCTTGTAATATAGAAATGTAATGCACTCAGTGATGTGTGTATGAGAGAGAGAGAGAGAGAGAGAGAGAGAGAGAGACAGAGACAGAGACAGAGACAGAGACAGAGACAGAGACAGAAAAAAGAGACAGAAATTTGGGGTCATGGGGAAATTGGAGTGGAGAAAAAATGGAAATAACAAATTCAGAACCCTTATATGAAATTCTAAAATGTTTTAGTTAAATAAAATGAACCAGTGTTTTGCTCTGAAAGATGCACTTGCGTCTGGCAATAAAATGTAAGGTCTCAAAGCTATAGGCAAAGCCTGACAAGTTCATGGTTCTTCATCAGACACTCACACACCTGATTCTGTTCTCCATCCTCTGGAAGGTGGAGTGGTAAATCAATCTTTATTCACAATAAGCATCATGGACATAATGTCCTGACCAGTTTCTTTTCTGTTCTTTTCTTTCTTCCAACATTACTTTGTTCTTCCTTCCTTCCTTCCTTCCTTCCTTTCTTTCTTTCTCTCTCTTTCTCTCTTTCTTTCTTTTTCTTTTATTTCTTTCTTGTCACTTTAGATAAAGAACTTAATTTACAGAAAAGTACCTTAGGATGCAAAAATTCAATTTTTTTAATTTCAATAAAATTTATTAGGAGATAAATTTTAATGATGAAATAAATGAAGTTTAAATGAACAATATATTTACATAAATTCATATTAAAAGAAAAATATATCATTTGCATATATATTTGCCAGTACCCATCTCTTCTTATAGGCCACCTTTCAGAAGATTACTGAAAAGGATTTTACAGTAGCTAAGAATTAGAAATCTACAGCAGAACCAAACTGCTCTTGGAAACTTAATTTTAATGTTGGCAAAGACTGGGTCTATGTTCAGTTAATGACTCTTTCTATATGATTTAATTTCTTGCCTGTACTTCTGCTGTTATGTTTTTCATTTATGCTGGCTTCATCTGTGAATGGTTTGCTTTTGTAACTCATTTTTTTTTTCAAATTTGTTCTGCTGATTTTTTTTATTTGTCTTTCATCCTGTTTCTAGTTCTAATTGCTAATAGTTGTATTGACAACTATCAAGGCAAAGTAAACTCACTGGAAAGCTAATGATATCCTTCTTTGATATGTTATGTTTCAGGACTATGCTGAGAAGGAGAACACTATTGCCAAAGCTCTGGAGGATCTGAAGGCAAATTTTTACTGTGAACTTTGTGACAAGCAGTATTATAAACACCAGGAATTTGACAATCACATTAACTCATATGACCATGCCCACAAGCAGGTAAGAAAAATAAATCAAAAATAAATATTTTAAAGCAATTGTCATAGTTGAATTATTAAGACCATATTAAATGTTTTATTTTGTGTCCATCAATTTATAAATTTTGAGGGTGCAATTCTGTGATGATGAATCAAGTTTAAATGCCAATTTCAATGTTAGAAAGAAATGTCTAATGTTGAAAAATCAAGTCACAAATAAATGTCCTTTATTTTTCACGTTTGTTTTCAAAGCAATAATCTGAAGAAAATGATCTCCTAAATATCTTCAAATAAATAAGATTTTAAAAAATTTAACATAAGCAAACTTTTATATATATGGTATTGTATTGCTTAACAATAAGTTACATGTACTGGAAAATGAATCTTTAGTTATTTTTTAATTATGTAAATTTCTATAGCATGCACTTATACAAGCAAAGACATCTATGAGGTCAGTAGGTACTATACTCTTAAGTGAGTATAATTGTTGAATATTTCTTGTACAACTGACAAAACTCTTCTAGAGATAATGATTGTGTTTTGAACAAAAGCATTATAGATTCAAACTGTCTTGAAAATTCATGGGAAAAAATGCCTTAGGGGTCTTGATTAAATACATCCATGATTTGTATATACCGTAGTTTATTTATTTGTATTAAGAAGTTAAGTTAACATTGATTTTATTTTCTACTGTGCCTGATATTTACCATGACAACATTATTTGTTGTTTCTCTAATAATGGAATGTCAGTTTATACATATTTTATTTGTCAAACATTGCCCACAAAAATCATTCAAATTTAATTTTGGTAAAGACAAAAGAAATGTGTTTGAACAGAAGAATTTCCACCAACTTTCCATTAATATTGGGTTAAAATAGGCTGAATTACCCAATAGAAAAGGAAAGGCTAGGATCAAATTATCTCATTAAGTGCTTATAAGACAATTGCGTGCATTGAATTTTACTGTCAATGTTCCAGTCTTTCATATAACTAAATTATGCTCAGAGAAGTTGCGGTAGGTGGAAAGTAACTCTTCAATTATACACATGACTAATTAATGCATGTTTAACTTAAGGATCTGTCCTTGATTTATTTCTTCCCCTTGTTGTGTTGTAGATCTCTGATTCCACCAGCAAAGGCAACAGTTTTGATAAAACATTACTTCTTCTTACATCAGAATCAATCTACTTACATATAAACTACTTAATTAGAATATTATGACCCACAAGCCAATAGTATGATTTCATGGACTTTTGAATTTGTCCAGTAATGTTTTATTTTATTTACTTATTTTTTTGATGTGACATTGCTTTGGTTAATCCTATATATTAACATTTTAACATTATAATTTTCATTTTACAAAGGACCAGTTACTCCAAACTCACAAATGTACCTATATTATTTTGAGATTATTTATCATCTCTCTCTATATTTTTATAATATATGACAAAATCAATAATTTTGTTCAAAAGTGCAAGTTTACTTATGTAAGCCTAAGAACTTTCCTTTTCCATAGACCATGAATTTAGCATAGTTTATTCTTTTAAAAAATTATAGATCTCACTTAAACAAAGAAACAAAAAAACAAACAAAACCCAAGGCGGGACACAGAATTCTCAGGCTATGACAACTAAAGAATCTTTGTGGCATTCAGATGTCTACCTTATCCTAAAATTTCTGTCAATTTTCATAGAGAATGAAGCATACAATATCAATACAGAAAAAAACACAAAATAAAATGTAAAGACCAGTTTATATATATATATATATATACATATTATTTATATACATATATTGTATATATACTAGTCCATAGTGACTATGAAGAATGTCTTTTTTGTCTATTTTTCTTATTGAAAAGTTTCCTTCCACACAACACACACACACACACACACACACACACACACACACACACACCCATTCTATCCACATAACCTAAGAGAAATCAGAATGGATTGGCTTGTCAATCAATGTGTTGCAGGTTCCCACTTGACCATAATAAATACTATTAAGCCTTACACAGATGGATCATCAAATATCATAAATGCTGTTTAACAGCACAGTCATAGTTTACTAATTCAAAGTGAGCATTGATTGTTCTCATGAGAAAAACCTTAGATAATGATAAAGTATCTGGAAACATTTAAATCTTTGCTATCACTTTTTATTTTGTTATGAGACAGTGGCACACCAATGACAGTGTCTCCGTAGAAAGTTATCCTCATCTTTCAACAAAGATATCAGGCCAATAGATGCTCTAAGTTGTATAGAAAGAAAGGCACAATTGCTGGTGGAAATTTTTATAATTTTTCTCTTCTAAAAACTTGAAGTTGGAATATTACAAACAAACCATAAAATATCCACTATCTGACACTATCTGAACCTACAATTGAAAACACTTATCTTCACCCATGGTTAACTCTGTTCATGAACTAAGAAAGTTGTCTTGTTGAATCCACAAATTAAATGCACAAGAGAAATCAATATATTGGACTTTCAGACAGTTAAAGGGTAGAGAACATGGAAATAGCTATTTGAGGAGGATCTCTGATCTGAGCTTTCTGTTCCTTGAGCATTACTAAGTCATTCTTCAATTCATGTAACACAGATAGTCTTAAAATCATCGCTAAGCTGTTGTAATCTGTATTCATTCCTTGTTATTTTTTCTCCTCACGTGCTTTCAAATAGCCTGCTTTTAACCATGTTCTGACCAGTGTGGCATGCTATTATGCCTTCAATTACAGTTTATTATTTTATTTTTATGCTTTTAGCTCTAGAATTTATATAATTTTAAAAATTATGTTTATCACTTGAAATTTCTCTGTTAAAATTCTGATTATTTCTATTTATTTTTCCATTTCATTGAATTTCTTTAAAATCATTATTTTCATGGGATTTCATATGCCTTGCTGTCTCTTTGGCTGATTCTACTGTGTCTTTCAGTCTTGAAGAGGTCATTATTTCCTGAATGATCTTTCTCCTGGGTAGGATGTGAAATCATTTCAAGACTGAACTATTTGGTATTTATTCCTCTCTTTACAATCTGACTTTCTTTGTGTCTGTCCTTCCAAAAATTCCAAGCACCCTGCTTGTTTTCTTTTAGCCTGAATCATATCCCTATTTTGGTACAGAATCATTTAAGTCCAAATTTTCCACAACTGTGCTATTGATCTGTTGTTGCTTGTTCATTTTGGAAGGCAATGCAAGGTCAAATATGATTCCAATATACCACTGAATGCTATTCCCTATGAGTTTGGTAAGTACCTAGTAATGGGAATCAGGCATACAGGTCTCTGTCAGATGCCTTAATGTCCCATAATGTATTAGGAGGTGTAACAGTGGGAAGCGTGAAAGCATATGACCACCGCAAGAATGCTAATGGAATGGGGAGGTTTTCCTCACCTTGCCCACAAAACTTGTACTGGGAGCTCCATCCTTAAGCTGTGGTCCTTAGGGAGATCTGGTCACTGAGATCTGGTAGTGTTAGGTTTCACCAAATGGCACTAAGTGCCAAGACCATGTCCTGTGCTTACCACGCTTTTTCCAATAAAATCAATCTTGTTCCATATTGTAATGTCTAGATGTGAGATAGATTTTGTGAAGAATTTTCTTTGGTCAGTAATACAGATAGTAGATTATTCTATCCTTGAGTCTCACAAGACACAAATATCCAAACACTATCAGAGATGCACAGGTATCCTGAAGCTGGTGGGATACAGTCTACGTCCACCTCATCAGGGTTAATTCTTTGCCTGTTGGAAGAATTAGTCATTAGAATTCGATTGTAACCAATCGCCTGTGAGTAGCTGTGACACCTGGGACAAAGGGACAGTTCATATAGATATTACATGTCAACAGGGCTGATGAGGGCCTTGTTCACAGAAAGTTCATGCAGAAGTCTAAAACAAAGAGACTTGCACTGTGTTGTAGTGATTGCTTATGCTATGTTCCAGACCTACGCAAAGCTGTTAGTGATCCAGCTTGAATCAGTTTTCAGCATACAGGTCACTCTCTGATGCCTTAGTGTCCTATAAGACTAGTGTTTGCATTCTGGTTTCCTGCCTGTTTCTTGGTCTTATTCTTGTGGGCTTCCCACAGCTATCTCTTGCAAAGTCCAATATTGTTCCTGGAAGCTGTGTCTCAGTGGATGGAGTCTTGTTCTCTTCTTTGCTGCCTGAGGTTATGGAAGGATGCACAGGGTGATTCCTTACTAACAGTTCCAGAATCTCATCTGGCAGATAGCAGCACAGAGACTCACAAGAGTCTATCAACAAAGAGAAAATTTGACTTTGGGCAGGAAAATGACAGATTGATTACAAACCATTATTTTGAGCTGTATTTCTACAATAACTATTATTTTGTTGGTTTTTGTTTGTTTATATTGTGAGACAGGAGGCAGAGTTTCTCTACATAGCCCTGGCTGCCCTAGAACTCACTGTGTATACCAGGCTAGTCTTGAACCCAGACAGGTCCATCAGACTTACCTCCATAGGTCCTGGGATTAAAGGCTTGTGCCATTACAAGGGAATAATAGTTACTATTTTTAGAATATAGGAATTAGCTTGATATAAGAAATCATAGAGTTCTTTTAAGGATTGGTATATATTCCAATACCCTGTTACTCTCACAGTGAACCCATAAGCATGCTGTGATTATTATACCAAATAATAACAACTATAACAAGTTGCCCTTATAATGAATAATATGATTATATTATTGACTAAAAAGAAACAGTTTAAGATATTGTTAAAGAAGATGCAAGTCTAAAGGCAATATCTTCGTAAACTTTATGGTTTTTTTCTAGTTATATATTGACCCAAATATATATCAAGATTTATCAAAGTTTGAAAAATTCATATAATCTTAGTCTATTTATATGTATTGATGAGGAAAATAAATATGAATAATAACATATAAATATATAACAAATGCGTAACGAGGAGCTTAGTCATGTGTGTACCTCACACTGATTCTGTTACCAACTGCTGATGCAGACGGGTCTTCCCATCTTAGTCTTCCCAGGTTTCTATTATTTCTTCTATATGCTATGGTCTAGAAGGGTGAATTTCATTAATCTGTCTAGATGTGCACCTCAGGAATTCAAGGATATAGTCCATAATCAGTAATTACCACTATATACTGTACTTGACACTTTATTTTATATTTTAAGTGATTCCTCCTTATTCAATGTGAATACAATGGTTTTCAGTAGTGTACTATCCTTCTAAATTTTATTCTCTGCGAGAAAAATAAAAGATCAAACACTCAGCACCAGGCTAAAAGAAAAGATTTTCCTCTAAGCAATTTGACCTATTCATCTGCTGTTCAAGTCAAGTCACATTGAGCCTGCCCACTCCCCTGGCTGCCTATTGGCAATTCAGAGTTATTTTCCCTGTAAGAAATTTGTCACATTGATGCAATGGAGCAACAGAGCAGGCAATGATTGCTTTAGTCCTAGAGCTTCTCTAACACCTTGTTGTTTTTTTCTTTTTTTCTGCTTTAGCTGAAATACCTCCCAAAAGGCAGTGAAGTGACCTTCACCTCAGCAAGTCAAGACTCAGAGTCTTGCAGCTTGCTGCTTTCTTCTTCCCGAGAGGAAGGCCAGGCCAGGCCAGGTTATTGAGATGCATTATTCCTGCAGAGAGTTCTATGGCTATGAAAACGGAAGAGCTTTATTTACAAGTTTTAGTATTTCTAAATGATTTAAACTGCTCTTCAGTGACACTTGAGAAAGAAATTATTTCTCAATATCTGTGTGCCAGCCTATAAAATAAACGGCAAATTGAAAATAGTATATATGGTAAAATTATTTCAATATTTTCTGTGCATATGATGTGATTCAGTGCAGTATTACCCTTTTGTTTAAATATATTACTATACTAATTTCATTTCACTTTTGATGTTATAATTAAATACAACATTTCTCCCTCTTCTTCTCTCCAAAGCCTCTCAAATATATCTCCATATACATACATATATATTCCTAATAAAACCTATTCAATTCACAAAATGCCACATGTATGTATGTTTTCAGAAATAACTTTGGCACTGGACAATCAATTGGTTTGCTCCTCCCTAGGGAAAACCTACAGATAATTTTCCTCTCTGTCTCGTATAGCATTGGAATGCTGGGAGTACACAAGTGTAGCACAGCATGTGGAATTTATTTTAACTTATTCACTTTAAATCCTGCTCACTGCCCCCTAGTGGTCAGCCCCTCCCATAATACTTCATTCCCCATTCCCTTCTCGGAGCAGGATATCTCCAACCCTGGAGCTTCATGTCTCTCTCTGTAAGGCTATGTGTTTCCTCTCTCATCGAGGCCAGACCAGGCAGCCCAGCTAGAAGAACATATCCCACATACAGGCAACAGGTTTTGGGATAGGCCTCAAATCAAACTCGGGTCATTAGGCTTATACTACAAATAATTTTTACTCTCTTAGTCCTCTAAATGATGTTCTTCATAGTACTTTACTAGTTTTGTTGGCATTACTTTTGGCATTGCATATTTTATTTTTATTATGTTTTGCTAATATTTATACATTAACAAATATATTTATCTACCTTGTAAAGTAATTTATGCACCTGTTTTTTTGCCTTTCCTATGTAGTGCTACTTATAGTTTTGTTTTGAAGAAATTGACAAACTTTCTGGGAACTATCATTAATAGAATCCACCTTATTCAGAAGAAAATTGATTCTGAATAATATAAATATGTAAGTCTAACATTCTCATTATATGTGGCTTTGGTACCAGTAAATTCTTGGATATCAGAATTTTAATTGTTGTTAATTCCTTTCAAAAGTGATTGTTCCATTATTTAAATAAGGATCTCAGAATATGTTATGATGCTTCTGACTTTTATAGAAATAAATATACCTCTATTTATATTCTCTGTAAGTGGTAAACATGATTGAGAACAAAGAAAATTAACTTTCCTTTAAGTTTAGAATTATCAGAGGGAGCCGACTGGTCCTGGTGCATACCTTTTATGCTAGTGTACAAAGCAAATTCCAGCTCAACTGGGGCTTCTCAGAGAAACCCAGTCTTGAAAAGCCAAAGGAGAAACAAAACAAAACAAAAAACAAAATCATATAAGAAATTACACACACACACACACACACACACACACACACAAATATACTTTGCTAGAGAAATAGGTTCTCTAATTTGAAGCTGCCCTGATGATTGTAATGTGAGCCCAGGATTCTAAAGAACGTAAAGGTTAGCAGAGAGGTTACTGTTTTCATTACTTGTAACAATACCTGTGTTCTTTAGTGATCAAGAAGATATAGGGAAACAAAAAAGCATTCTTACAAATCCAAAACAAGTTTTTAAAAGCCATCCAAAGGGAATGAAAAGCAAATCATTGAAAATAGATAGATTACCTGGTGTGACATTTCTTCTCTAGGAAAATAAGCTAAGCAGAAGAGAGGTATTGGGAGACCATGGAAAAATTTGGGATCCTGAAAAATAATTCTCTGTGTCTACTTCAGCCCCGGCCTATTTGAAACACACTCAAGGCCAAATATGTTTCCTAAAAGACTATATTGAGAAAATAAGATTTGTTAGTACACCAACCTACTATTTAATTATTCCATATTAAAATATTTAAAATTTCTATTTAAATATTCCATCCATTCAACCTGAAACCTTCTCTTTGCCCTCCAGTGTGATTCAGCAGAAACAAAATTTGAAAACTTGTAATCAATACAAATTAAGAAAAGATGGAGTTAGATTCCCAGGATCAATGATCATGGCAGAGGGCAAGAGCTGACTCAGGTGTCAATTAGACTGATGATGATATGAACCGGGATTTGGGCCACCTGAAGTGGGCTACTGAGTCCTATCCAATGGAAAGTGTGTCATAAGACATGTTTAGTCTTCAAAACTCAATTGTATCTGTTACTAGAAAACTTAGTATTATCCAACAATAGTGGGGACAGGGGATGATTTAAGCCGATTATAAGTGTCTTTACCAGCAAGTAAAAACATTATAGACTGGAGTAAGAGAAGTAAGTAGGAAATTTTAAAACACTCATCCTGAGTGAGTTAACCCAATCACAAAAGAATACACATGAAATGGAATCACTGATAAGTGGATATTAATGAGCCCAGAAGCTCTGAATACTCAAGGCACAATTAGCAAGTCAAAAGATTCCCAAGAAGAAGGAAGGAGAGGACCCTTGTCCTGAAAAAACTTTAACCAGTTTTGTAGGAGAGTACCAGAACAGAGAAATGGGGGGGGGGTGATTGGGGAATAGGTGGGGGTAGGTGGGTGGGAGAAGAGGACTTATGGGACATATGGTGAGGGGGGAACTGGGAAAGGAGAAAGCCTTTGGATTGTAAACAAAGAATATAGAAAAAATAATAAGAAAAAGTTTAAAAAATAAAAACACTTTAGCATTTATCCAAAACTTACCATCCATATATGAATTTGAATACTATTTATTTTGACTAATATTTATCTTCTCTCTAGTGAGGATAATTCAGGTCAACAAGGTGACCAATTATGTAGAAAATAAAAGAATGAAAGGTGTTTTTATGTCTACAACTTAACAAATTATATTTTTCGCACTTCACAAATTTTATTCATGAGTGTTTTGCTGCTAATTAAATCATTATTGCTTTTTTCTTTTATATTTCACACTATGACAGTGACTAGAGCTTTAAAACTTTCTAAATTGTGTCAATTTTTTGATGAGTACACTGAGAATATATTATGTTTACTAAAGCTTAGTAATATGTGTTTTGTTTGTTAGTAGAATTCCTTTATATTTATTTTTATTTATTAATTTTTAAATTTATTTTTTAAATTTGTTTACATTTCAAGCGTTATCCCCCCTTCCAGAAACCCTCTTTCCTATCTTCCCTTCCCCTTCTTCATTT
Organism: Apodemus agrarius; assembly: GCA_964023405.1. NCBI lineage: Eukaryota > Metazoa > Chordata > Mammalia > Rodentia > Muridae > Apodemus > Apodemus agrarius. The sequence goes on along the minus strand of OZ030008.1, from coordinate 101,989,522 downwards.
ATATATGGAAAACTAATAATGCCACATGAAATACTCGTGCCATAGAAGAGAAGATGAATTTGTAATTATACATATGTGTGTGTATAAAATTATTGTTTGTTCTAGGAATTCATTTTTGCTGGAATACAAATGCATATCATTTTTATAATTTGTGCTTGGAGATGACTTCAGCTCTAGCTCTCTCTTGGACTGGCAAGCTCTCTCAGTGGGTGAAGTCATTCACTGTTTCTAAGTAGCTTTGAGACAAAATCTCTAAGCTTACATTCAGTTTTGTTACACAAGAGAGGAAAAACCATTTATTATCCTTAGTTTGCAAACATTTTATTTGACTCAAAGTTATAAATCAGCCTGATACATATTTGGTAATATTGTAAGAAGAATAAAAGGAATAGAATTATAAGTATTTATAAAACTTAGTATAGACTCTTAACAGAAATTGTGAGGAGCCCTAAGTTGGGCACTACATTTTGTCAATGAGTCTGGGGATTTTAGGTTTGTTTTTGTTCTTTTTGGTTTTTTGTTTGTTTGTTTTTATTTTTTTTTAAGTTTTATTTTCTATATTCTATGTTTACATTCCAAAGGCTTTCCCCTTTCCCAGTTCCCCCCCACCATACATCCCATAATTCCTCTCCCCCCAACTATTCCCCAATCATTCCCTCCCCCCACGATTTCTCTGTTCTGGGTTTACAAAACTGGATCCAATCTTTACAGGCCCAGGGTCCTCTCCTTTTTTATTTTTAAGAAAATAAATTAAGACTGGACTGTGAAGGAAACATAATAACAATTCTTTAGAGTTTAAAGTAACACTTCTGGCCAGCCAAGCTATAAATCTAGGCAGCTTCATGGAAGAGGGAGTTAGAGAAGAGGTAGAAAGAAAAGAATGTGTTTTGTAAGTGGTCATATGGTAGAAAGAATGTGGATTAACTTCATAGATGAATAATGCGAAAGCCCAGAGTGTGCAAGAAAGCATGGCCAGGCTTTGGGCAGATATCTGAAAGAAGGAGAATTGGTAAAAAAAAAAAAAAAAAACCAACAACAAAAAACAAAAAACAAACAAACAAACAAGAGAAAAATACAAATGATGCTTTTCTGAGTAGCTCAGAAAAGCAGGTGAATTTATTACAGCGGAATGGTTCCAGCTACATGAGTGACCACACAGAGAGTGAGGCTTCTGGGAGGGGAATATTGTCTCAGTCAAACAAAGATCACTATTCCATCCTATCTTCTCAGTATCTTATAAGCTGTATGGGTCTTCCTGAGTAGAGTTTTCTTGCCTGGTGACTGGCCAGCCAAATGTCATATTAGGCCTCAGAGGGAAAATCCTGCTGTGTCTGTTTAGTGTTGCTTCCATATAATTGAATTCAGAGCAGACCACCTGGTATTGTGTAACTAAATTTTAAAAAGAATATCTATAGAATTTTCAGGTTGATTTCATCAGTGTTATCTGATATATTGATTCCCGCTGAATGTTCAAAACTATTGAAAACATCTGATATAATGCACTTATTATGATTATGTAGAATTAACATAAATTAGAAAATAACTTTTGTCTCTGTTGTAAAAATGCTCCTTAATCTTTAAGTTTGATTTTCAAGTACTCTTCTTAATGACTAATAGTGATAGAACATAAACAAATAATCAAATATTTTAATTGATAATTAAAATGAAATATTATTTGACTTGTGAAGATAAAAGACATTGTCTATATTTTAATATATTTAAATGCATATAGATAGCTATGTTATTATGTTGTGCAATACTAATATGCTCTTTTATTTAATGTGACTTTACAGTCCAAGAATATGAAATTTTATTTTAAGTTTTAGCATTTTTGGTAATAGATGTATAATATGTATTTATAAAGTTGAGCCATAAATCAATCATCCTTCATTCTCTGCTCATTCAAGTGGCTCATGTCTTTTGAAAATAATCATGTCCATGTCTCTTACAATCAAGTTTCTATTGCTCTCACTCTGCTACTAAAGATCTTATCTAGATTTTTGTTAGCAAATTTTCAAAGCCTCCTATTGTAAGAGGAAGTTAATCACAGCCATCCTGTGCCAATTCAATTTGATAAGCATTCATAAGCACTTACAATGCAGTAGACACTTCTGATCCAGCACTTAAGAAAATGAACTCAATAGTTGGAAAATCAGTTTTAGACAGAACACACACTGATTGCCAAGACTTTTATATTAGAATTAGAATGAGGTTTTTATCCACAAAGAGAACCTTGAGTTAATGGAATCTAAAGAATGAGAGGCCTTGGGGAAAGATATTGTTCAGATCTGATATGCCATTAAGAGATTAGATGCTTTTAAAGCTGCCAGGAGAAAAGTCCAAGTGATACATACTCATGATAGTAATGGGAAGCGAAATTTGAAAAATAAAAAAATAAAAAAGACTTCCACAGTATCACTCAGCATAATGCCATTGATTAAATAATGACTAGAAGGAAATTACACCTTGAAGTCTGATAACATCCACTAGACTACCATCTCTGAAGTAAAATGTATTTGCTAACATTCTAATAGATCCTGCTGTACAGTGCATTTCAAGAATGCTAAATTGATTTAGGAAATGGAGATGCTGATTCTTTGAGGCTGTTACTTCTTTATAAGGTACAAAAGCATACTTAGATTTTTAAAAAAGCCACTGAAACAAACAGTATGATAAAAACAGTTCTAAATTCAAATTGAGTTTCTAACATTTGGAAAGATTAACTGTTAATAATACAATAATAGTGGAATATAAAACTGTTACCAGATGCACTGTAGGAAACGTCATGATTTACTTATAAAAGAGATGATACATGAAGTTCTTTATACTAATGCTTTAAATGCATTTTTTATTTCATACTGACTAGCTCTATTCTAAAAGATGCCATTGGAAGTATGTCATAGAATATAAGTGCTATAGAACACTTTAAATATTATTTGAGAATAAATAGAGCTAAAAAGAGCTGTGGAGGGATACATCAAGAAAGTAGAGACGGGCGGTGGTGGCGCACGCCTTTAATCCCAGCACTTGGGAGGCAGAGGCAGGCGGATTTCTGAGTTCGAGGCCAGCCTGGTCTACAGAGTGAGTTCCGGGACAGCCAGGGCTACACAGAGAAACCCTGTCTCACAAAACCAAAAAAAAAAAAAAATTGGAAATATTTTAATCAACTATATATAAAAACCTCTCAATTTTGGCTTTTTTATTTTCAAATTAATTAATTACTTAATCTATTCTTAAATTATGACATAAGGGGCTGGAAATGTTTAATTCTTATATTCTTATTCTAGCAGCTATGTCTTTACTAAAAGGATAACCTAACAACTGAGAATGTGGGTGGCTCCCCTGTTAGTATCACAGTCAAACACTTGTAGTGACAGAGAATCAAGGTTAAAGGACAGGGAATGAAAATTTCCTCTTTAAATACTAAAAAAAGAGAAGAAGGATGGAATGTAGAAAGGAAAGAAGGGAAGGAAGGAAGGAAGGAAGGAAGGAAGGAAGGAAGGAAGGAAGGAAGGAAGAAAGAAAGAAAGAGAAAGAAAGAAAGAAAGAAAAACTCATATAGTTCATAGAATTTAGCTGTCAATTCAGTTAATGGGGGTTAAATATACTTCTATTAAAGAAATAGGAGCATGATCAAAAAAATTTACATTGGCCCAAGAACATCAACATAATTGATCACTTCATGTGAAAATTTATGTTCACTGGGATTCCCTAGAGAAACAAAACCTACATCATACATGTTACAGTGTGTGTGTGTGTGTGTGTGTGTGTGTGTGTGCGTGCAGTAGGGAGAGGCGGTAGACTATAGATGGATAATAGATAGATAATGAGAAAGATCTTTTAGCCTTAATTCATAAATTAGGATATAATTTTAGAGCTTTTTTCTTTCCTCGAGTCAAATAAACCGTGGGATCTATTGTTGCCATATCCTTTACTTGACTTCAGGGGCTTGCACCTGACTGCCAATTTTGAAACACAAATACAGAGACACAGAAAAGAAAATCTGGGGATGGTCTAGATTTAACTCTCTGATGGAAAAAAACACAGAACCGCATAAGCTCAAGATGTTTATTATATGTATTTGGACAGAGAGGCAGGGTTGTTTTGTACAACTGAACAAGAAGGAGGTCATTATGTATGAATAAACAAATCATGATCTATGCTGTACAGCTGAATCAACCTTGGTAAGATCAGTCTATGTATGAAAGCAATCTTCAGGCTGTCAACATCTGGGGTAAGAGAGTTATGACAGACAGTGGACTTCTCAACCAACCTGTGTAGAGTCTGTTGGAGCTGTGAACTGAGGACCTGAAAGAATGGGGCAGACTATGTTTTAAATCTGTTAAATTTAGTTTCAGGGTACATTTATATGTGAAAGTAACAAAAAAGCAATGATCCAAGGAAGATTGAATTCAGAAAAATCATGCAAATAAACGTCATTAAACACATACTAAATATTAATAGAGCAGCTTTCTCAAGCTTTCTCATATTAGATTAATTTAAACAGAATAACCTGGCACACACTATCCATTATATCTTGGAAAGCACAAAATCAAGGCAAAATGATATACCCAGATTCAAGGTACACTGACCAGATTGAGTTCAGTAGCTCTATTCTGACATCCAATAAGAACAACATGTCTTATAAATGTTTGTCACAGAGGCATGAAGTCACATCCAAGAATAGTCCAGGGAAGAAACTGCACCTCAGTCAAAAAACCCTGGGCCTTTTTTTCTGGAACCTTTCTCACTTTCCCAAGGCACTGTTCACCATGGGTCATTCTTTTGACTGTGATCCAACAATGGACATTTTTTAAACAGTGCTATCAACACCAAACTTGGGCCAGAAGGGAAGGTTTTGCAGTTGCTTATCTGAACATGGACTTGACTCATGTTTGGATGGAGGACATAAGATCTTGCAATTTCTTTGAGTTTGTGCTTAGGATAATCATGCCCCTCACAAATACAAAGTCGGATGCCCACAGCCAACCATTGCACTGAGTGTAGGGTCCCGAATGGAGGAGTTAGAGAAAGATCTAAAGGAGCTGAATGGATTTGAAATCCCACAGGAAGAACAACAATATCAACCAACCAGACCCCTCAGAGCTCCCAGGGACTAAGCCACCAACCAAGGAGTACACATGGCTCCAGCTGCATATGTAGCAGAGGACAGCCTTGTGGGAGGAGAAGTCCTTGGTCCCTATGAAGGTTTAATAGATTCCCCAGTATAGGGGAATCAAGGGCAGGAAGGCAGGAGTGGGTGGGTGAGTGGGTATAGGAACACCCTCATAGAAGCAGGGGGAGGGGGATAGGAAAGGAGGTTTCTGGAAGGGGGTAAAACCAGGGTAAGGGGAAAACACTTGAAATGTAAATGAAGTAAAATAACTCGAAAAAAGAGAAATATCCACCCCATGTCAAACAATACACTTTCACATAAGATTTCTTATTTTTGGTTCCTCCTCTGCTCCCACACATTATTTGACATTTGATCCACTGTGAAGATTCACAGCCATCAGTGTCCTTCTGGAATGTCTCAGAATGTCTTAGAAATAGTAATTGCAGCATATGCACTAAGTCCATGTTTTGTCTTCTCAAAATTGGCCCTCTTCTTTTGTTGTCCCTATGAACAAAGAGCCCAGGAGCATCAGTGCTACCAAGAGATTTGATACAAATCAAACCTGTGTTCAAATGAACATGGCCTGTGGATGACTGTATTCTGGCTGTTCTGTTTATTTTAAGTCGTTTCTTCTATGTTTAGCAAATGTCTCTACCATTTATCTCTCACATCCTAATGGTCTCTGCTGTAATGTTTTCATGATAATAAATACTCTCATGGTGAAAATATCATAGGTTGATTTTTAATTAGCACACATTATACAATAATCTTGATTGGCAGTGGAATCTTTGACTTATTTCATACTGATCAAAGTCAAGAAGCAGAATCATTGATGTTATCATAGATGAGATTTAATTAAATGAAGAGTCATCTCTGTTGACACTGAAGATTTTGACAAAAGGCAATTTGTAAAAGAGTTCTAGAAGGCCCTAGTTGCTTAAAATGTTTTTTTTTTTCTAGGAAAAAGTATCTAAGTCATTTTTCTAGTCCTATAGAATTTGGATGGACATGAATTATATCATTTAATCTGAAGAATACTAAAAGATGCCTTTCCAAGCCATATTTCTGGATTAAAAACAATTTGACTACAGAAATGGCAAGTCTAATAACAACTAATAAGTGTAGGCTATTTTAAGGTTGAATTTGTACTGAAATAAAAGTTTCAATATAAAAGTGCGGTGCCCTTCCTTTTTTAATTTTTTATTAGATATATTCTTTATTTACATTTCAAATTATTTCCCCTTTCCTGGTTCCTGCCCCCCTGAAAATCCCCTAAGCCATCTTCTGTCCCCCTGTTTCCCAATTAACTCCCTCCCACTTCCCTGTCCTGATATTCCCCTACACTGCTACATCAAGCCTTTCCAGGACCAGTGGCCTCTCCTCCCTTTGATGTCCAACAAGTTTACCCTCTTCTGCCTATGTGTCTGGAGCCATGGGTAACACCATGTGTATTATCTGGTTGATGGTTATTGTCCGTGGGAGCTCTGGGAGTACTGGGTGGCTCATAGCTCAGCTGGTAGAGCAGAGGACTGTAGGCATCCTTAGGTCACTGGTTTGATTCTGGCTCGAAAGAAAAAGTGACCTTCCTAATCAGTGTATTTGAAATAGTTCCCCTTCCATCCATATCCCTACAATGCTTTCTTTCACCCACATCAAGAAGCACAAGAAGTTATACCGCAAAGAAACAAATAACCCTATCAAAAAATGGGGCACAGAGCTAAACAAAGAATTTTCACCAGAAGAAATTCGGATGGCCGAGAAACACCTTAAAAGATGTTCAACATCATTAGTCATCAGGGAAATGCAAATCAAAACAACCCTGAGATTCCACCTCACACCAGTCAGAATGGCTAAGATTAAAAACTCAAGAGACAACAAGTGCTGGCGAGGATGTGAAGAAAGAGGAACACTCCTCCACTGTTGGTGGGATTGCAAAATGGTAAAACTGCTCTGGAAATCAGTTTGGCGGTTCCTCAGAAAATTGGGCATGTCACTTCCAGAGGACCCTGGCATACCACTCCTGGGCATATACCCAGAGGATTCCCCTGCATGCAATAAGGACACATGCTCCACTATGTTTATAGCAGCCTTGTTTATAATAGCCAGAAATTGGAAGGAGCCCAAATATCCCTCAAAGGAGGAATGGATACAGAAAATGTGGTATATTTATACAATGGAATACTACTCAGCAATTAAAAATAATGAATTCATGCAATTTGTAGGTAAATGGTTAGACCTGGAAAATATCATCCTGAGTGAATTAACCCAATCACAAAAGAATGCACATGAAATGCAATCACTGATAAGTGGATATTAATGAGCCCAGAAGCCCTAAATACTCAAGACACTAATAGCAAGTCAAATGATTCCCAAGAAGAAGAAAGGAGAGGACCCTGGGCCTGTAAAGATTGCATCCAGTTTAGTAAAGAAACCGAGGGGGGAGGGGGAATGATTGGGGAACAGTTGGGGGCGGAGAGGAACTATGGGAACTATGGTGGGTGGGAACTGGGAAAGGGGAAAGCCTTTGGAATGTAAACATAGAATATAGAAAATTAAAAAAAATTAAAAAAAAGAAGCATTTCAAGATCTACTATACAATATAAGTAATGCTTTTGTATGGTCCAATGTTTGTCCTTAATCTCAATAAAAATATGAAAAGAAAAGACAAATTTTCATTGTCATAGAGATAACAACTGCTTAGAACAACCCTTGGGATGTTGAAAGTATTTAGATGAATGCAAATGAATAGATAAAAAATAGCTCTCTCAGGCTGACATGAAGTTTGGGTAGCTTGAACAACAATACCTGTTAATTTGAGAGTTGTATCATAGAGTATGCAGGTCTGATTCTGGACAATCCTTCTAATTTGCTTATCTTCAGTTCACTCACTTCCAGACATAAAAAAGAAAGCTTTGTAAACACAGGCATTTATTACAAGAATCAACAAGATAATGTTTTCTTAATGAATTTTAGGGAGAAATGGCAGAGGTAAATGGAGAAATATCAAAGTTCCTTATGTTTGTGAAAATGATTCAACCTTTCCATTAAGTATCACAATATAGCATTACTGATTATCAAATTAAAAACTTAGAGAAGAACTACTCAGCAATGGATAATGTACAAACTTGCATGTGTGTTTGAAAGTATGCAAAAAATAAAATAAGGTTTTTTGTAGCTGTTTGGAAACTACTAAAGCCTTTTTAAAAAGAGTACCTGGTGAACTTGATTAAGTTTTTGCTTTCAGGAAATTATCTAATGTGGACATGAGTATAAAGTCTGCTTAAAATGTTTACTAAAGTTGCTTGCAATTTTGAAAAAATCCTGTTAGTGAAACAGTATGAGAAAACTTTTAATCTTAACATAATTTAAAATTTTCTTTTTTGGTTGCAACTCAACCCCTCTGTAAATGGAAGCATGATTTTCTATTTTTTTCAATGGAATTTAAACTTACTAGTTCAACTCCCTTTCAGGACGTGTATTTTATTAATTATATATGCATGTATGTTTATGTATATTTATTAAACTGTTTATTATATATATACAAGTAACTATTTAGGAAAGATTTTATTTAAAGAACTAAAAATCTGTCTTCCTTGATGTTTAGAACCTTATATTTCACTTCTAAGAACTTGTAATGACCAAGAGTATTGATTTCTAACAAAACACTACCATTAACCTATTATATTCTGATTTTATATCAAACCAAGTTATTTAATCTTGTAACTTATAGTGACCTTTGTCAGTCACTAGGACATGATGTTGCCAAATCTTCTGTGACAAAGTTGTACAGTTCAACATTAATGATATGGTTCAAATGAAGTCTAAATACTTAAAGAACTCTTTCTGGAGAAATAGATTATTGCTAATGAGAAAATGCAAATGTTTATACTATTTAAATTATATTAAAGAATATAACACAAAAATAAAGTGTAGAAATGATTACATGTGTATATCTACTTCAATATGCGTTAACAAAAATATAAGAAGCTGCTTGAACCTGATTATGTGTGCATCCCCAAAATTGGTAAAGTCACATGATGCTGTACTGATTAAATTACAAATTAAGTCTGTGACCAATAAGAGTTTAACATTAGTTCAACAAAGTCAATACTTATATGAGATATGTATAGAAAATTACTGATCTGAGTTATATGAACAATTCATTTACAATTTTAATATATATTTATTGAGTATGTCTTCTGTATGCAAGGCATCATTCTAAGCTTATAGTATATAGGACAGTGAACATGCACACAGTATATATTGAAATTTTATTCAATACCATTATAAAATATATCCATTTCAAGCTTTGTTCCTAGAATTCTACTCTCGAAATACAATTAATCACAATTTTAGCACATCATAAACTACTGACAAAATACTATTTTTCCCCCTTTCCTGATCCCTCTTGCTCTGGTCCCGGCTCACTCTGGCCCATACATTTTGTTTTTTTTTTTTTATTTGTTTCTCATTAAAGATGGTTGTGAGCCACCATGTGGTTGCTGGGATTTGAATTCATCCTCTCCAGAAGAGCAGTCAGTACTGTTAACCACTGAGCCTTCACAGCAGCCCTATTTCAATCATTTTTTAAAACTATACATTATCTCAATAAGACACCAGAGTTAAAATAACTGAAGATGGACCCCATTGATATACCTTCAGTCACATCATACTTGAGGCTATTTGTTGTTTTTCTTCATGTGTGTTACCATTTTTTTCTGCCCTTCACCCTTGAAAATAATCCCCTTTACTACAGTTTAAAACAACAGTGTTCAATAGAATGATTTCACAAAACAAACTAATACTTCATCTAAAGACCTTGACTTGAGAAAAGTTATTGACCTTTGACATAAAGATGTTTTCTTAATCACTTCAGTGATAATCATTTGCCTTAGGTTTTATTGCATCGCATTCTAGTAGAGAGCACACTCAAATAAAAGAGGTTTTATTTCATAACCCAAATCCATAAATGTATTGAATTTGTGTGAAGCTTGGGGGACTTGAAAAAGTTAGTAATGCATCTTCTAAGTTAAGGAAAGATACTTATAAGGCAATAATCAATAAGAGAAGAAAGATTGCAATTCCAATATAGCTAAGGCACAGATGCAATTTTCACAGTAATATAATTTCATGGTTGGGCATTTTTATAAAAAGTAAAGTGGAAGAATACATTTTAGTTAGAAACAGGTTTTGATTGATGCTATGCTTTCCTTTGATGAAGTCGGTGTATCGAGAAACCCCTGCAACAATATAACTTTAAAGTTGCTCTCAATGAAGGTACTATTAATTATTTCTGTGTTTTTTTTTTTTTAATAGAGACTCAAAGAACTGAAACAGAGAGAATTTGCTCGAAATGTAGCATCTAAATCCAGGAAGGATGAAAGAAAACAGGAAAAGGCACTCCAGCGTCTTCACAAGCTGGCAGAGCTAAGAAAGGAAGCTGTGTGGTGAGTGTATAATGAAATGTTAACTTTTCTTAAAATACACTCAGAAAATAGCGGCGGGAGTTAGAAATAAAGGGCACAAACCTATTTATGTCAGTACAGAGAAAAAGGCAGATATGTTTTCATGGACTTTTGTAGAAGTAAAGAGTAATTTGAATTTCATGCAAATACCTGTTTAATGCACATTTCACTAAAACTCCAAAATTACTGTGTAATCTCAGCCTATAAAAGTATATTTTGCATCAGTGGAGGCCTGTATCTAAGCCATCTTAATTGAAAGCTGTCCCATTTCTTCATGAAATTCAAACCATTTGACTGAAGATGTGAGCAAAGCTCTATCTCCTTACTCTTGGCAAAAAGCGTTTTTGAGAAAATCTTATTTTATTTTTTTTAATGATAATTTGGAGAACATTGCTTTGAAATTACTTTTAAATTTGAAAAATGAGGTCAGGAAGATACTGCCACTTCTGAAGCAGTTCAAAATTAGTTTCTCTGTGAATAAACTATAGCAGGACTGTTAGAAGTTCACAGCTCTTAAACTTTGACCTGCTTCTCACAGTGAGCAGCTGTTAGATGTGAACAGAGTTATAATTCAGACCTCACAAGCCCAGCCAGGGCAATGCTATTAAAAGAAAATCTCTTTGTAAAGTGCCCTTATTTCTCTCAACAAATGAAGTCTCCCTTGTTACTGTCTATAACAAAGATTTTGTTTTAAATTAATTTCATATTGAATATTGTCATGGAGTATTTTGACTTACAAATATTTTTAAGAATTCCAAATTAAATTTTAAAACAATAAGAAGGATTTTTTAAATCCCATGTGGAACTGTTTAATAAAAGAGTTGCTCAACTATAGTAATGAGATATGTTTACTGTTGTGGAATCTAATGCAGAGTCAATGTAAATCAAGGCTATATAGAATTTTAGAAACTAATTACTATATGATAAAATGTTCTAGAAGTATAATTGACATGTAGCTTCTGACATATTAAGAAAGATGTATTTGTAATATATAAACAATCTCTAATACTTTATTAAAACTTTCAGTAGATTATTTCTTCATTGTACACACACACACACAAACATGGATACAACTTCCCACTAATTTAGTACATAAAAAATGGTAGTGCTATTTAGAAGCCAGACAGGTGAGACAAATGCATATTGTTTTAGTGATTGTAAAAATCAGCTAGAATGAATGGCCATTTGAAATTTCTTAAAAACAAACACTACAAAGGAATGAAATTGCTTTTAAGTATAAAGGTAAATTTTAAAACTTTTTCCATAATATACATAGGGCAAACTTTTTTTTAAATAAAAATTCATCATGTATGATATATTGGCAAATACAATTGGAATATAATTCATATTTTAGGTAAATAGTATTCTGTTATATAGGACTTCATTTTATATGATGAGTTACAACTTCAGCATAATTCCAAAACCTTAGCATCTCTTCTACAGCTAACTTAGCTGACAGACAACTCTTGGGGAAAAATGGCATATTTGATAAAATTTGGCTGAGTTAATAATTGAGAACATTTCAAGCCTTTCTAAAATCTTGATTAGGGTGATGTTTTTGTTTTATTATTTTGTCTTTTGGTATCTGTTTTATAATACCAATGGTAAAAATTACTGCAAATCAAAAATAGTTTTACTGTAGAGTGTTTTATATAATTCTCCATGAAATGGCCATTGAGTACAAGACCGTGGCTGGGAAGCAATGATTGGAAGCATATGAAAGTCCGGTATATTGTTGTTTACAGCTCTAGACAGCATTTCTAGACAATAAATCTAGGTTACCTCAATAATAACAAGCAAAAAAAATGTTGCTGAGACACTGGAAAAGTTAACTTTATCCTATGAAATAACTTATAACACACATTTAAATTTCGATCATAGACTCATGATAAATGTTTGATTTAGAAACACATGGCTCCATCAATAGTCAGATAGGAAGGAAGAAGTAATCTGAGGACTCTTATTTTTCTTGCTGCGGGTGGTACCGACAGACTTAGGAACCAGGATAATCATTGCCTACTGCTGTGTGCCAACTACAGTCTCCAACAGGAGGCAATGGACACTTCTGATCCAATGAGTGTACGAATTATCCTGGTTAAACTAAACAGGGCACACAAAGAAACCAAAAAGCCAGGAGCCCAGGAAAGAGACTTTTAGAGATATTGAGGTGCAAGAGTTTGATGTGGACAGGAAAGATGTTTAAAAAAAAAGAATTGGTAAAGAAAGTGATCAGAATGCATTATCTACATGTGTAAAAGTATCCAACAAACTTAATTAATGTAAATTTGAAAACTTCCAAAAACATTTTAACTATATATCTAAGAAATAAGTCGCTGAACTTTTTTTTATTCAACTTGCCTTCTAATGTATATTTTTCCACCCTTTGTAGTGCTCCTGGAAGTGGCCCCATGTTCAAGTCAACAACTGTTACCGTGAGAGAAAATCTCAATGACGTTTGCCAAAGAGAGAGTGTAGATCCAGCTAACAACCAGCAGGATTTGATTCATAGTGAAGAGAAGGGGAGAGATGGCCCAACAGCTCTGGCAGAATCGGAAACTGCGAGTAACTGCACAGCAAATAATTGCCAGAATGGGGATCAAACCCAGGCTATCCACAGACACAGAGTTGGTTTCTCCTTTGCATTTCCAAAGAAAGCCTCGGTGAAGCTGGAGTCCTCCTCTGCTGCAGCCTTCTCAGAATACAGTGATGAATCCTCTGTGGAGAAAGAATTCAGCAGGAAAACCAGATTTGTCCCCAGCACTTGCCATCTTCAACTATTGTCACCAACATGTGAGCTTCTGAGTTCTGAGGAGAAAGCTAACTCTTCCCCTCCACCAGAGGCTGGGTGTACTGACAAAGCTACTGCTCAAACTGAACAGATGAAAGCAATCTCTAATGAAAACAACACACTGTTCACTACTTCATTTTGCCAGCCTCAACTCCCTGCATGTTCTGAGGCAGAAACTTGCCAAAATTCGGAACCATTTGAAGACCAAGTATCAGTAGAAGCTGTCATTATGAATGAAGATGGACCTGTGAGTAAAATCAACCCAGACATCATAGAAAAGAATTCCACTGTGCCTAATGACCGCACATCAGCACAGATGACCACAGAGGAAAACATCACGATTAATGATGTGACCAAAATTGAAAGTAGAAATAAAATTGGTCATGAGCCCCTGACACCCGCAAGCACTGCCGAAGAAAGCATAGGGTTGCATAAGAGACCAGATGTATGTAAAAGACAGTGCGATCCATTTGTCCCTGTGCTTAACAAAGTTGGATCCACAGTGCTTCAGTGGCCATCAGAAATGCTTGCTTATACAACTACAGAGCCGTCAATATCTTATAGCTGTAATCCACTCTGTTTTGACTTCAAGTCCACAAAATTAAACAACAATCAAGATAAAAATAAGCTAACTTTAAATGACCTTTTTTCTCAACAGAAGGAGGATAGTTGCAAAGAAGATGCTGACTGCAAGGATGTACCAGCTGCAAGAGTAACACATGATGAAACTGGCAGTAGTAAAATCGATCACGCTCAAGTTACTACACGTTCCCCTATCCACGTTTTGTCTAATGGTTGTGACTTAGGACAAAATGAGAATGTGGGTCAGAGGTATAAACATATTTCCTGTACAAACAGAAAAACAAGCAAATACAATTTTACTAGACGCCAAATTAAACGAGACACTATAAATGAGAAATACAACAAAATCAGGTTGAAGGAAACTCGTGAGCACTGGTTCCATAAAAGTAGAAGAAAGAAAAAGAGAAGGAAGTTGTGTAGGTATCATCATAGGGAATCAACCAAAGAATCTGCAGGGTCTGGCAAACCGGAAAGGGACAGACAGTGCGCTGATGAGGCCAGGAAGAATCCACCGGGACCAGTTCTGGAAAGGCAGTCGAGGAGTCCAGAGAGATCGTCAGACTTACATCAGCTGCCAGAGAAAAGACCAGAGGCAGCATCTACACACTTAGGAGAAAATGAAACAACTAACAAAACATTGAATACAGAATCCAATGATGATGCTTTTGCTTCTCAAAAGCCTGAAGGAAAAAACGCAACAGTTGTAAATGAACAAGCAAACCCACTAATGATACATTCTGTGAAACAAAATTTAACGTATGTCAGAACTTTCTGTTGTTGGAAAGCCAGAACATCCAGACATCAGGAGGATGATGGGTGCTTTGCTTCTCAAAGTAATGCGAAAGGCCCGACTCAGAATCAGCCTCTTAAAAGAGGTTACAGTTCTCTCACTAATGACGCAGAAAGAATTCATCGGAAACGGAGACAGCATTCACATTCACGTTCTTACTCGTCAGACGAAAGTTTAAATCAACAAAGTCATTTTGGAGAAGAATACTTGAGGCCAACAAGTACTTCACTCACTTCCTGTCAGCCTAAGAAGAAACGAAGGAGAAAAAGAAGCCGACTCCACATTGGAGATAGAACTATGAAAATAAAAGACAATTCAAATCATCCCATAAAGTGTATTTCTTCAAATCTCCCAAATGGGTTGGCAGAGGACGGCATAAAAGAGGACATAAAACCACAAGAAAACATAAATATCAAGAAGAACTCAGAACAAATAGAGCAAACAGAAATCAAAGATACGTTCGATCCTTATAATCCACTTCCTTCTGAAGCCAGAGGTGAAGGCGAGCCTTCAGTAACGGAGACGATATCGTGTGACTCATCGCAGGCTTCCAGTGATCTTGCTACACCTGTGAACGTCACAAGGGACCCATCAAATGGCACGACTGACAATACCTTACTTGAACACCATCAAAGGAATCAGACGACAAACAGTAACGAAAAGCAAATTCCTTTCAAGGTGCCTAATACTGAAAGGAACTTTAGACACTCACAGGCTAAATCGTACATTTGCCGTTATGAACTGGCTGAGACAATTCCACCGGGAAAGGCAAACGAGACATCGACAGAGTGGCTATGTTATAATTCAGGAATTCTTAGCACACAGCCACCATTGCAGTTCAAGGAAGCGCACGTCAGCGGCCATGCCTTTGTAACCACAGAGCAAATCCTGGCTCCTTTGGCTTTACCAGAGCAAGCTTTATTGATTCCACTAGAAAACCATGACAAGTTGAAACATCTACCGTGTGAGGTCTACCAGCACATTATTCAGCCAAACATGTTAACCAACAAGGTCAAATTTACCTTCCCTCCGGCTCCCCTGCCTGCTCCCAGCACTCCTGTGCAGCCTTTGCCCTTGCAGCGGCCCTTTTGTTCTACCTCTGTAACCACTATCCATCACACTGTTTTACAGCATCATGCTGCAGCGGCAGCAGCAGCCGCTGCCGCTGCAGCTGCCGGAACCTTCAAAGTGCTTCAGCCACACCAACAGTTCCTTCCCCAAGTTCCCGCTCTCACCAGAACATCTATACCTCAGATCGCCGTCGGAACTGGAGGACCTAGGCTTTGTCCTGGAAGTCAAGCAGCTTTGCTTGCTTCTCCTCAGATGCCAATCATCCCTGCCTCCGTTCTTCACCCCAGCCACTTGGCTTTTCCACCCTTACCCCATGCCCTTTTTCCTTCATTGCTTTCACCACATCCAACTGTTATTCCCCTCCAGCCCCTCTTCTAGTCACCACCATAAAGAAAAAAAAAAGATCATATATATGAGTAGGTGTTTATCTACGTGCATAATTGGCTATTTAACGGACAGAATAAACTGGCCGGAGCTGCCCTTATTTCAAACCATTTACTGTAAGTGTAATGATGCTAATAAATTACTAAAGTGTCTGATATATAATATTATTAAAGCACTGAATAGTTTGAGAATCAATACAATATATGCTGTATATTAAATGATGTCTTAAGAGTATGTATAATGTACATAAAATATATTTATAGTACTATAATTTATGTTGTAAAGTATGCTCCTTGTTTTTTCTAATCTTTGTGTATTTGCACCTATTTAATGTTTAGACAAAGCTGATGACCCTATTTGTTTTGTACCATGTTCCTTGAAACTGTAAATTCAGTGAAATATATCTCTTGCAATAAATTTTTGTTAATTATTTAAGTAAATCAAACTTTGGTGTATAGGTGGTCTTCACTGGTTTAGTAGTATTGGAAATTGTGTTCTGTTTATGATTCTCCTTCTGTTTCTCTTTTATGAAATAGTTTGAGGAATATTGGTATCAGGTCTTCTTTGAAGGTCTGGTAGAATTCTGCACTTGGCCCTGGGCTATTTTTCGTTGAGAGGTTTTCAATGACTTCTTATGGGATATGGACCTTGTTTAGATAATTTACCTGCTCTTGATTTAACTTTGTTATGTGGTGTCTATCTAGAAACTCATCCATTTCATCTAGATTTTCCAGCTTTGTTGAATATAGGCTTTTATAGTAGGATCTGATAATTTTTTTAATTTCCTCCATTTGTGCTGCTATGTCTCCCTTTTCATTTTAAATTTTGTTAATTTGTATACTGCCTCTGGGCCCTTTAATTAAATCATGAGTTTAAAATAAATAAATTGATGAATGAATTAAAAAAGAGTACTAAGACATAAAATATCAACAAATATAAGTTTGCAATAAAGGTTTCAAATATTAACATTCTTAAATTTATTATGTTTATATTAATTCCTATAAGAAATATATATGAAAATACTGAGATAAATTAAGAAATAATCTCAATTTTAATGATTCACTATTGAAAGACAATTTGAGATTATCTGCAGAAATATTGTCTGTGTCTTAATATACTCCTGAGAATATAGATATAGGGAAAAGTAAAAATAAAATATCAATAGTTGTTCCTTCAATAATTCTTTCTAGTAGTCATATATATAATACCCTTTCCAATCAGGTAGCAATGACTGTAGATATTTTCTTGATCTCTTTTCAGATTTTAAGTAGACTTTTGATTCTAATTTATTTATAATTAACCCATATTGATGAATAATAAAGAATGCAAATATTTATTGGAAAATCTTGGAGGAGCACAATTTCCTCAAGCAGTTTCCTAGTTGTGTCTGCTCCAATGGATGCCATCTGATAAGAAGACTTCATATGAGTCAGTGGGTCATCTCACCATACTCCAGTGTTAAGAATCTTGTCATATCAGGCAACACAATAGACTTCAACTTTCATGCAGTCCTGTTCTGAGAAAAGTTTATTCATGTAAAATGAATGACCCTAAAAGACAAAACATATGGCATCTGCCAGGTCATATAAATCAATATTGAGCTTTATTTTAGGTAAGAACCAATGAGGAAAGTTAGGAAAATTATTTTCAGTATTATTTACTATGTTAATAGTTTATCTCAATGTTCTACTAAAAATGCTTGTAATGGGCTAAATGTGGCTATTTATGATTGACAAATAAGTAGATTAAAAATAATATGGATGTAACTTTATGTAAAATATTTTAACATATTATGGAACTTCAGTTTGAATAGATGATTTTTTTTTCTCCAAGCAAAATATTTGAAAATATTTTTGAAGAAAGAGTAGATGAAGGCATCTACTGCTGACCCAGATTGGCTTCCATACTTAGAACAAAATTTTTGCTTATGCTGCCTAAAACCCAAACTGTGGATCTTTATCATGTACATATTTTCCATCACCCCATGCCCATCCCCCAGCTTGTCTATTTTTATATCTTGTTTATATCTTGTAATTCCTTATTCCAGAGCTTCTTCCTGCAGCTCGTTTTATATGCAATGGTGTGTTTCCTTGTCTCTCACCACATTATCATTTCTGTTTTCATTCCCGAGTGAGGTGGCTTTCTTACTATTTAAGTTTTTGTTAAATCATGGACCTAACTAGATTCACTTAACCATTAAATTAGACTGACTATGTGGTTTTGTTTTGTTTTTTGTCTGTTTTTTTTCTATAGAATGGCATGAGTTTCTAGAATGTATGCAGAAGAAAGTTCTTATGTAAGAAGAGTGGGAATCGAACTTGACAGATAAATTGGCAGGTTATCATGGATACAGATAGTTGAACAAGAGACTTGAGCTAAGTCTCTTGTTCAACTATCTGTAAGTTAAGTACTATCAAAGTAATTCTGATTATAAGTTCCTCTCCGTATTTAACAATGTCCTAAGATATTATTTATACTATCTTCCCATCCATTATGTGTTGGAGATATGAATTTATAAGGAGACACTTGTTCATCTCTACTAATAATACCCTAAAATCAAGTGTCTCAGGCCAACCGTCTCAAGAGCAACAATGAGTGGAAAATCATTAAATAGTCAAGAAAAGCCATCAAGCAGTGGCTCCATCAGACTACTGAAGATTAAACTCTCAGGAATAGAGAATGGCCCATTTCAATGAGAGCAGTATAGAATGCTTCCTGGTGGTTTTTTTTTCTAAACAATATGCCATAAAGCAGAAACTTTCTATCTCTATGACATATGTGGCAATCATGATGAATAATTTCAAATTCAGAGTGAAGCATGAATGGGAAATGCCATAATATTCAGCTGAAAAAAGGTTTTACAAGGCTAGAGAGATGATTTCATAGTTAAAGCCCATGATACAAGAGTGAGAACTGAGTTTTGGCCCCAAGGTTCCAGGTATAAAGTCTAACATGAATGCTTGTACCTCTATGGCCCACCTACTGTTGATAGGTAGAGAGTTTCAAATCACTGCACCTTGGCTGGAAAGCCTATCCAAACCCATGAGTTCCACATTCCATGAGACATGGAATCTAATGAAAAAGGCAGAGAGTGACAGAGAAAGACCCTGTCAGGCCATTCCTGCCTTTGCATATGCATGTATGATACATATACCCACAGCATGTGGAAATGCCACATGCATACACAGTATATACATTCTTAAGACACACAAATAAGATAAATAAACAAATGCTAAAATAAAAACTGGCATCTGCTAATTAATAGGAAAATTATGAAACATATAATTTCATATTTCATGCATGCCAAACAAATATTTTCTACAAACTCCTTTATTGGTGGTAGTCTACTTACAACGAGTAACACGTGGGACATCTCAACCTGGCTATCTAATAACATTTTGAGCTCAAAACTCAAACCAATCATCTTTCCTTGCAAGTATCAACGAATCCTACATTGTGCTCCTATAATTTCTAAATTATGTGCATAACAAAATACTAAAACATGTTACTAAAGTAAAAACCATAGTGTAGAGTGGTTTGCCAATATCAAAAATATTGAGCTACTGGGTTCCATTTCTTTAATGCCTTTTGAAATAGTATCCATTTTATTGAGCCTTAATAATTAGCTAAGTGAATCCTGAGTTACAGTTAAGTTTCCATTCTATCAAGCTCCACCTTGGATAAGTCACATTATACTTTAAAAACTCAATCTCAACATTACAGGCTTCATTTTAAATGTATTTTAGGATTGTTACTTTTAATATAAATATTAAAAATCTTTGTCATGCAAAAAGAAATTCTCCCACGAAGTCCATGTTACCATCCATCTAATATAGCATTTTTTAAGGTCAATTATCCTAGAAGACATAGCTACAGTCCTCTTGCAGCTTGTATGAGCATAATCAGTCAGACTTCAGTGTTTTTTGTTTCTAATGTACCATAATGCACCTAAGCAGGCATGAGCCTCTGTGAATGATACCTCAGTGAAGGTGTCCTTAATATTGAGAAGTTCCCTTCAGCCTATGCCTTCCTCTCATAAAAAAACTTCCTGCATTCTATTTTCAGGTAACATGAAATACAACATTATTTTTATGAATGTTTCCCTCTGGTGCCTCTTTCCCCTATCTTGCCTCTTTTACCCAATAATTTAGAACACAATCTCTCTGTAACAGTGCAGTATATGACACATAGTGAACACACCTTATAATCAGTGATGAGGAATGAGACCTGTATGAAAAAATACATCTGATTTTATACACAATTTACTGTAGAATTCAAGGCTGCTATACATTTTATTCCAGGCTTCTCCCAAATCAACTGCAGTTAGAACATAAATTTTAAAAGACATTGTTATTCAATGTGTGCATATGTTCTAATGAAATTCTCTATCAAATAAAAGTAGCACCACAAAGGTGAAAAAAAATCACACCTTTGGGCTAAGCCTTCACCTCTCCACAGCAGCCCATCTCCCTGCGTGGTCAACAGCTCTGCGTCTCTTTCGAGGAGTTTGCCAATCATCTAACAACTCTGCTTGTAATTTTCTGTTAGACTTTGTAGCTTATCTAGTCTTTTTCTTCGTAAAATTCTCGTTTTACCTGAATCATGTTAGTTTGTTATATAAATTGCTTCCCAACACAATTCATGGTTGTTTCCTAAATTTCAGTTGTCTTCATAGTCTTCAGAATGACTATGCTCCATATTTAAAATTAAAAATTGCTGGGCGGTGGTGGAACATGCCTGTAATCCCAGCACTTGGGAGGCAGAGGCAGGCAGATTTCTGAGTTTGAGGTCAGCCTGGTCTACAAAGTGAGTTCCAGGACAGCCAGGGCTACACAGAGAAACCCTGTCTCGAAAAAACCAATAATAATAATAATAATAATAATAATAATAATAATAATAAATTAAAAATCATTCACCGTATACAAACCAATCAAACATTTTTTATTTTATCTTATATTCCACATCTAATTAGCCATATTTGTGTTTGTCTTACTTGGAATATTCTTTTATAGTGGTTAAATTTTATTTTTAATCATATCAAAGTTATAAATAGGAAAGCTAAGTTCCTAGAGAGTATTCATGCATTGCATATTAAGATTTCCTGACAAACCTTATGTTAAGAGACTTCTAGAAATATAACTTTGTATCCTTTTCAATAATTATTATTATTAAGTTGCAGCTATCTATATGTGAATTTTCATTATGCTAAAAATGAAAGATATAGTGAATTAGGAGAAAAATCCATATGCTCATATGTAATACAAGTCATTTTCTTGTATTTTAGTGACAACATAATGAGTTAGCTTCTGTTTGGAAAACCTTCTGATTAACTAATTCTGAATTCACCTTATTTATTCCACATTTCAAAGAGAATAGCACTGCATCTTACATTTTTCCTACTTTCCCTCAGTATTGTTTTTTTATGCTCTACAGATTAATGTCCATTTTTTAGGTTCTTCCCTGACCCATTTGGTTATTTTATTAGCTACCACTTCTGAGTCTAAACTTACTATATGTCTTAATTCTTCTGTTCATTCTGAACAGAATTCTACTGAAATTCTACTTAGGTATTTGAGTTAAAAACATCACTCTAACTGCTATTGACAGACATCAAATGTCATCACCTTTTAAACATATTCTCTTTATATTTCTGGTCTGAATTTTCAAGGGTTATAATATTTTTAATAAATGGAGAATGAATTCCCCCTAAAACTCTGCTCTCATAATCTTCATTTTTCTACATATTAAATTCTTTACATATTTTAAACAAGTAAGATTCAAATTAATGCTCTTAGATTCAACTAATCTTCTTATTTTATTCAACTTATCTTTTATTCCAACGGTTTTACAAGTGGCTATTACTTTGACTTAAGTTAGTTGGCAGGAAATCAATCTTCATATTACAATGATAAGCCTAAAACAGATTATAGGTCTTATTAAATGGTTTCTCATTCCAAGAACAGCTGAAACAGAAAAGGCTAGAAATATTAGCTTGTACTATAATCACACACGAGCATGTGTGTGTGTGCACATGTACCACACACACACACACACACACACACACATACACACACACACAATCCAAGTGTCCAGAACATGAAGTGTGACAAAACACACTATTTCCTAAGTAATATTGAGAAAGCTAGAGTATTTGAAATATATTTTAGATATTATCAAATATAATAAACCTTTTGGTAACCAAGCATATTTTTATCTGTTTGCAAACTGTAATGTTATCTTCACTGCTGTCCCTTTCAGTTGATAAATTGATTTTTTTTTGTAAATTTTAAACTCAGGATATTTGCTCAGTTTTATACAATTTAATGTTATTCATCCACATAATCTTTGCTTTAATACATCAGCGTAGATTACACTATCCTGAAATACATTTGCTTATGGATATATGTATCTATAGTTAGATGACAATTGAAGCTCACATAGGTTTTACTTTAAAAGTGTTTTTCTATGCTGAATACTGATATATATATATATCATATATATGTATATATACATATATTTTGAATGAGAATGTATATATATATACATATATTTTGAATGAGAATGTATTAATAGCAATAATGCTTAAATTTGAATAAGAATATAGGAGATTAAATAAAAATATGACAGAAAAATTATTTGATATTTCTATAAGAAAATTTAAAACTGAACATATACACAACACACACACACACACACACACACACACACACACACAAACATATATCATGATGACAGCACATAATGGCCAAACCTGAATTTGTATAATGTCAGTTGTGTGTGTAAGCCACTTTACAAAATTGAATTAATTTCTCCCTTCTTTACATGTTGTCATGGTTGCTAGTCACAATATCCACTTCCTGCATGTCATGCTAACAAGGCTATAGTTTCCATACAATCATAGCAAAGAAATTGCATGGGATAGGCAACATTGTTCCAATGCCATACTGCCAAATACTATACAATACATGGGGGGGGAAGTATATGAATTGCTTATTAAAGGGCTGTGCCATTAAAGATTGATTAAGAGATTATCACTGAGCATAAGACTAGTAAAGTCAGGCACTGGTAAAGCAGACTGAATGTCTTCTTCAGTAATGCATTCAGCTATTGCTTCCTTACCCTTCCTCTGGTTCACTTTCCCTCAAGTGGATGGAGCTTCTGTCAAGGTACTCTTGAATTTTTCCCTGTTTTAATGGATAATATTTTTCTATTACCTCATCAGAAGTAATACTTATCCTCAAATCTGAATCATTCACTTTGACTACCATATAGGAAGATGCCTGGCCACCATCAGTCCTACTTCTATAGGAGGCAACGAACTGGAAATCTATTCCCTCCCCCTGTTCCCCAATCTACCCCTTCCTGCTTCCCTGTCCTGGTATTCTTCTACACCGCAGCACTGAGCCTTTCCTGGGCCAGGGACCTCTCCTCTCCTTGGACATCATTTGATATGTGAATTGTTTCTTGGGTATTCCGAGCTTCTGGGGTTAATATCTGCTTATCAGTGAGTTGTTGTCAACATTCAGACATCCAGAATGTATTATTTCAATAATGCTGGCAATAGCACAAAGAAAAGAGACATTTTATTGTCCTAATATTTTAACTTTCTATGAGATCACACTGAATATGAATTTCAAAGTATTTATTGTTTTCCTTAATGTGATGTGAGAATAGAATATTTCTGAACTCATATTTCTTAAACATCCATTGAGATAGACTGATGGCCATAGAGACAATGGGATTCACATCACTAAACAGCCCATTGAAGGAACTTCTTTGAAGTTTGCTTCCAATATTCAAATGAGAATTGTAATAAGACCTACCAAGAGAACTGCTGCAATGGTGTGTTGCAGTTCTTATGTGCTTCGAGCACACAGCATCATGAGGCTGCAATCATCTTTCTTCATTTTCTCAGCTTGGCGTTGATAGCTCACCTAAAAGAGAAATTGAGGCAGAAATGTGAAGAAATTACTTATTTAAAAAGCACTGTCAGAATAAACTAAGAACCCATTACTCTATCTATTATAGTAGTCAGGGAAGCAAACGGCCTCTTTACTCCAAAAACCTTGTAGCAGAATCCCAAGGAACTTTATTTGAAGCAAAAGGTGGGGTAAACCAGACACTGCCTCTGATGCCAAGAAGCACTTAGTGACAGGAATCTCTTGTGGCTGTCCAAAGAGTACCTCAGCCAGAGCCTAACCAATACAGGTGCGTATGCTCACAGCCAAGCATCTGGCCAAGCAGTAGAACCCTAATGTAAGAGTTAGGGGAAAGAGTGAAGGAGTTTACAACTCCATAAGAACAACAATATCAACCAACCAGAACCCCCAGAACCCCCAGGGACTATCATGGCTCCAGCTGCATATGTAGGAGAGGATTGCCTTATCTGGCAAAAATGGCAGGGGAAGCCCTTGGTCCTGGGGGGTCTTGATGCCCCAGCATAACAAATAAAATGTCTAAAACAAAAAGGAAAAAGAAATAAAAAAGAAATAAAATCTCAATGAACCAGTGATTATGCACCCTCAGAAAGCTCTCACATAATAAAGCATCTCTGTTATTATTTCTTGTGGTTCTTGGTTATATTCTGCTTTGGGGGAGTCCTACAGCATTCTTATATTCATATGGACTCCATTTAATTTTCTTTCTTCCTACTTGGAAACATTTCCAATAATTACTCTACTTTAGAAAGAGATCCAAAGAAAACATCTTCATAAAATTAGGAAATCATAAGACCACTTGCATAATCTGTTTATGTAAGACAGCATACTTTTTGTTTTGAATTATTTTTTAACCATGTAAATAATGAACATCTTTGGATAAGTGTGATAGTTTCTGCTTTTGCAGCAAAGTCTAGGCATGTTTATGAAAATGAGAAATAACTCACGTGTTAAGGTCAGCATTTGTCTTCTCTGGGGCAATGATAGAGTTTTCAGGTGCTGGCTGGGCCTTTTTTCTTTAATGTCATCTTGCCAAAGTCAAAGCTCACAGAAACAATTGTAACTGCCCTTCACCACTGAATCCATGTAACTATGGTAGGCTAACTTGGTAATTTACAAGTAGGATAAACACTCTCATGTTTCACTCCGTTTTGCTGTGTAAATTTCTTCATGTCACTTTTTTTCTTTTTCTTTTTTTTTAACTTTTACTGTGTCTCTTTCTCCAATGGGCCTCACTCTTTTCCATGATAAATCACAAAGAAAAACATTCTACCTAGGGATACATTTCCAAAACCAAACAAAAATATGGGGAAACACTGATGAGGTAGGCATAGCAGTTGATTGAATATTATTCACAGGTTTATTGCTGTGGAGCATCACGATCCCAATGATAAGAAACAAAGAATTAAATGTACAGAGATGGACACAAATAAAAGATAACTCATGAAAAAAGAATGCTATGAATACTTAAAGATGCAGGTAAAATTTAATTCCTGCAATTGATCCATGAATATTAGTTTTTCATGTTAGCTGAGTATCAAATATGATATAATTAACTTGGGGATATTTTAAAGTAATGATGTTCACATTCTGTCTGCAGTAACTAGGTGCACAAAGTTTCACTTACATCTAATACTGTAGTTTTAAGAATTTTGTTCACTCTAAGCATGGAGCTGAAAACAAACATTACCGATTAAATAGAGACTATTTTGCTATGAGTAACATTGATTCTGAATCAGATCTCTTTTACTATTATCTGAATGGCCTTGTTATTATTATTATTAATAATAATAATAATAATAATAATAATAATAATCTACAAGTCTATAATAATCAACAAAACTTTCAGCTTTTGAAGAATTATCTCTTAATTTAAAATATCTTAATTTTTAAAAAGAGAATATATACTTAGAATAGAATATAGTATAATTAAAGCCTCTTCCTAATATCATTTCATTTAGAATGATGTACGATTTTAGATTATTTACAGGCCACTTATTTATACATAGTGGTAATAACTGATTTGTGGTATTGCTTTTCTTAATTTATAAATGGGATATTTATAATTTAACAAATATTTGATCTGATGTATTTTTTCAAAAATGTAGTATGTTTTCATTTACCTGAAGCAATTTTTTACCTTGACAGCTGGTCTGGAAATAAAACTGTATCATGAATGAGTAGAGAATATAAGCATTGGCCATAATCATTTAGAAACAGAAATGTGTAAGAAAGCAATATAGCGTTTACTGCTTCCAGCTTCAGTCTCACGATGCTCCTAGAAAAGTGTAACAGATTTAATAATAATGTTCCGACTTTGCTATAAATCTCTGGCACCTCCAACTGAGACAGTGCAAGAGATAATATGATTGAAAATCAGGCATACCTGTGTGTCAACAGAAAGCTCATTAGTTCTCTAGAGGCAGAAAAGAGAATAAAATGGAGACCATTATATATACAGTGACTCTATAAAGGTACAAAGGAAGGGGCAGACATATACTCATTATTGACTTAGTTTAGAAACAAAGTTTAAAAATGAAACAATATGTCATATGAGTATAAAATTAAGGATAAGAATTATTACAGAACCCTTCTGTGAGGGTTACTTTTTTGTTGGACACATTTCAATTGAAAGCTAATTCTACTTATTAGCTTAGTCTTTAAAATAAGGATATGGACACGCTGCACTACATAAGCAAAGGTTATCTGAAGGTCAATAATCTTATAAGATATTAGCATAGTTTGCTTTCTTGCCTTGATATAGAACTTTATTATAAATAAGACATCTATATTGAGCCTCTCATTTTATCAATAAATAGACTGAGGATAACAGATTAAATAGATTTTCCAAGAACAAATGTTAAATAAGTAGTAAATTGAGTGAGTGTGTTTGTGTGGGTGTGTGTATATTTCAAAATATGCATTAATAACACAATGCTTTTCAACATTTAAAATTACAAACACCCAAAGCATAAAATGTATCAAGAAACTTACATGTACATTTTGAAACTTGCATGAAAAACTACATAGTAGGTTACGTCAGGATTATGACAAACAAAAGCACAACAGTAGATAATGGGAAAATCAGTGGTTTTCATTAGTTATTAGGAGCAGGATGAAAAAGACATATGCTTGCAGAGTTTTAGAAGAATGATACTGTCATGTAGACAATGTACTAGTGTTTCCATGGAATTGTTATGAATAATTAAATTATAATAATAATTTGAAAATAAAACCAGGAGTGTTTTCACATACAATCAAAGTCCTAGAAAGTACAATAAGATGACCCTCCCTTACAAAGGAAAGGGGCTTTAGAAGAAATCAAATCTGCCAATACCTTGATCTCAGACTTCCATCTTCTTGTTAGATTGTGTTGCAGTCCATTGATTTCATGACATTTTATTATGACAGTGTGAGGTGTTTCAAATCCTACATATTTATTTCTGGTATATAGAAATTCAGGTGACTTTTGTATATTATCCTTAAAACCTCCCACATTGTCATCATGATTCTTTAACTTTGGGGACATTTGGTTGCTACTTTAGTAGACTCTTCTAAATATGTAAAAGAATCTTTAGGTCATTTTGCATGTGTCCTAAAAGATGCTTATTTGATTCTGATGACAATTCCATTGCTTATTTATCCTGGTAATGAAATAATGAGTTTGATCAAACATTTTTGCCATTATATACTGACTCATAACAGGTTCAACATGCAGTGTCAAACAGTAACAGACCATGAGCCAAAAATCAACCAAACAAAAATTCTGTTTTCTACTTTTATACTGATTATTACAGTCATTGACCACAGCAACTAAAGCTGAATAGCACATTTCACTCTACTTGCAACCTCTGTTCTTATTTTCACTGAATAGTCCTCCTTAAATACACTCCATTTCAATCATACCCCACTGGCATTTTTCTGAATCCCAGACAATAAGTCTGTAAAAGAGTGTTTGTTTCATTTAGTTGAGTCATAAAACCATAACAAATAGCTTTGAAGAGAATGGACATCTAGGAAAAGTTATAACACAAAAATTCGGGAAGAAATCTTATGGTGAAACTTTTATGAGTTTCCTTCTGTTTCGTATTATTTTAATTAAATTCTAGTTTGTCGCAATCAAGTTTCTTTGGTTGATAGAGCAAATGTAGTACACAATTTAGCTGAAATCAAAAGGGCTTCATGACTCATATGGTTGGAGGTCCCACACACAAGATTATCTCAGGCTTTGCTGGACCTAGAGGATGGATAATTACTGATATAAATTCTTCTCTGCTATTCCAATGAAGTAGCAGAGGAGACCTGATGTTTATTAAAAGAGCAAGTATTAAATTATTAATTTTTTAACTTTATGCTTCAAAACCTGCCTGATAATTTCTTTCTAAAGTTAGAGAGCTCGACATTAAATGTTTCTTTCTTTAAAGAAAACATAACATTTATAAGTGCAGAAAATATAAGAGAAAAGGGCATGAATTCTTCATTTTAATGTACTTTTTGTTTTTATTCTGTCTGTGCTCTTCTGACTGTCTCAAGCCATATATAAAGAAATGCTGCTTCACTATTGGCAGTTTCCATGCCAAAGATATCAGCTCTTGGCTGAAATGACAGCCTTGGCTGTGGCCCAGTGAATTTCAGCATCCTCTTGATACCTTACGTGCAGTATCCAGGCAGCATGAGAGCTATGGAAGTTCTCTCTTGAACTCATCTTCTGACCTTGACCTGTGTGAAGCTGTGTTTGGAAGTTAAAAAATTGAAGCATTTGGAGCATCTGACAATTTTAGAATTTTCCTTACTCCTGACTTCCACAAATGAGTATGAGCATCAATCTATCTGTACCATTAGGGGAGCACCAAGGTCCTGTGGAGGCTTGATGACCCAGGATAGGGGAGTAGAACTTTTGGGTGCTGTGGCAGGAGTGGGTGGGCAGGTTGGGGAGCACTCTCATAGAGGCAGGGGAGGGGAGGAGGAGAGAGGAGGTTTGTGCAGAGGAAACTTGGAAGGAGAATAACATTTGAAATATTAATAAATAAAATAACCAATAAAAATGGGAAAAAAAGAAAAAAAGTGTTTTTCCAACTGCACCTTGATATACATGTTTCCTCCAGGACCGCCAAATCTTTTCTCTTTTTCTTTTCTTCTTTTATTGAAAAAATGCATTGTTTTCTCCTTTATTATATCTCATTTTTTTTCTCTTCCTTTATGCCTCCCAGTTCCGACCATATTCCCTTCACTCCAGATCCACTACTTTTCTGTCTCTCATTAGAAAAGAGCAGGCTTCTAACAGACAACAACTAAAAACAAGAACATAAAATATAAGATAAAACAAAAAGCATTATATCAGGGCTGGATCAATGAACCCAATAGAAAGAGAAGAGCCCCAAGAACAGGAAAACGAGTCAGATACTCACTCATTCACAAACTTAAGAGTCCCATAGAAATACTAATGGTGAAAGCTATAATATATAGACAGAGGACCTCGTGCAGATCTGAGTTGTCCCTGTGTTTGCTGCTTTGGTCTCTGTGAATTCATATGAGTTTGCTCAATTGATTGAGAAATTTTTGTTTTCGTGATATAGTCCAATCCCTCTGGATTTTTCCACTTCCTCTTTCACAAGATTTCCTGTGACCTGAGGGGAGGGATTTAGTGGAAACACCCAATCTAGAACTCTACATTCCTGAGGACTCTGTTTTTGTCTGAGTTATGTCTATGTGAGGTTCTCTGCATCTGTTCCATACTCCTGTAAGTAGAAGCTTCTCTGATGACAACTGAATAAGACATTGATCTAGGAGTAGATCAGGATATCATTGGGAGTCATTTTGTTGATATTTTTTGACAAGTCGTGATGGATTTACTCTGTCTTGTTCTATCTAGTATCTTGGTCATCCAACCAGTGTTAATTATAAGTTTCATTGCGTGTAGTGGGCCTTAGGTCAGATCAGACGTTGTTTCGATTACTCCCACAAGATTTGGGCTACTACATCTTAGCATATTTGGCAGTCAGAATAGACTGTGAATTAAAGATTTTGTGGCTTGGCTTAAGTTTTAACTGAAGCAACTGAAATAACTTTTCAGCCATGAAGTCAGGTAAAGGTTTCCTTCTGTACTTCTCCAGAGAAGGAGAATATACTTGGAATAAATGACCTTCAATATCTGACACATCTTTGACTGCTCTATGATAACATTTCACTATTAGACTTACATGAATGCTTTGAAGATTCACTCTTGTTATACTAATAATTTTCATATCAAACTATTGCCTTTCAAACTGCTCTTTGATTGGTTGAATATATCAGGACAGTGGAGAAAACCCTCCAAAGGACAACTAAGTCCTTAGAAGATATAATTTAGCTAGTAATATGATTCAGTGATTTGAAAGGGACCATTGTATTAAAACTTTAGATTATATAAACATTAACCATTCTCTTTTCAAATACTATTTGAATAATATCTCAATAAATTAATTTCAACAGTAAATCATAATTTTATATTCTCAATGTTAGAGTTTTATACGTTCTTCCCTTTTCAATGAAATGCTAAGAGTGCTTCATTTATCCAATTAAGTGTAGAACGAGATAGAATAAGTAGGAAAAAATAAGGTGGAGAGATGGAAAGGAAGAGAAGCAGATGGAAGGGAGAAGAGGAGATAGACAAATACACAAGGAGACAAAAGGGAGGAAGGTAGATGGAGAAGGGGAGAGAGCGAAGATGAGAACACCATCACAGTTTCATTTCTTGTGATAATGAGCTTTGCTAGGAAATGCTTTAAACGATGTTTTAAAATAAGCCTTAAAAGAATAAGTAGTGAAAATTGTGACTTTGTAAAATTTTTAATAATTTCCTTTCATTTTTTGCTAACTTTCTACTTCATTTTTAAACCATCTGTGCCATAGGTATTTGAATATCATGTCATTATTTTATTTGGCAACATAGTAATTGAATATCTTTTGACCTTTTCTAAAACATAGAAAATTGTGACCCTTTAAAATGCAATGTGAAGAGCTTATTGTCAACATAATAAAAATGTTATGCAAGAGAAAGTCATTTGTATTCTTATTTTAATTAAGATTTTCACTAAAATATTAAATAAACCTGCTATTTCTACATGTCCTATAGCAGAATGTGAACATCACAAGGTCCCTCATGAGAATCTTGCACTCCAAAGGCAGTAGCCAAATACCTAGAATCTATTTCTTTTCAAACCTGTAACATAACCAATGTGCTTCTCTTTGTAAGAACGTCTCAAAGCCACATCTTAATTTTATATTAGAACATGATATCATAACTTCTTTCTCAACAGATACAATTACTTTGAAAATATAATCAATAACTTTTTCGACCTTCTGTGTGGACAAATAATAAATTCATGAATGGTAGCAGAGAATAGATTAATGATTTTCTAGGTTCTGGAGTCAGGTGTGTAAAGTAGCTTCAGAAAAAGTAAGAATGGTAACAAATAATAACAAAGGGTTATAATCATTGCCCTTCTGGACTATTTAACATAGAAAGAAAATTTGAATAAATTACATCTTTGTCTTGAAGTTTACAGGGAAGATAATTAAAAACCCTATAAATTCATACTTATGGCCATTGTTCCATTTTGTTCATATGTAGCTGGCTTCAGAAAAGCTATATTATATATTTGATATAATAAATTGTAATTTATTAAAGCATCTATTACACACTTAAGACATTGTTTGGCTTTCTAGAAATATTGTAGCTGGTAAGATCTTTGTCTCAAATTTGTTTACATTCACAAACCAGATACACCCACCCCAAAAACCCACACCCACACACAGCCCTCCCCACCTTCCCACAGAGACAAAGAGACAGAGACAGAGACAGAGAAGTATATACAAAACAAACAGCCAAACAAAAACCCAAAGAAGCAAGAAGAACTTTTGAATTGGAGTTACATTTATAAAAGAGAGCAAATCAGTTCTTTCTTGAAGACTTAATTGACATTTAAAATACCCCTCTTCCTGAAGGACCACTAATGACAGGACTCTGATGAATTAGGACACTGCAAATTTAATTTGATTTGTTTTGAATTCAACCACACATTATCAGTGCTTCCTATGAATTGATTCCTCCTGTAGGGCAAAGTTTTCTGTGAGCCCATCTCACACTGCATAAGAGAAGAAAAAGCCATTTTGTTTACATCCAACCTAAATACTGCATTCCTCCTTAAATTCCACAGAACATTCCTCCTACTTTGGTTTGGAATTTTCGTTCCTAATATACTGTTTATCTTTGCCCAAAAAAGAGATTTTGAGTATATATATATAACATTTCTCTCGTTACATTTTAGTAATTATGGTTGACATTATAATTTTGAGTTTTCACTGATAATATCTGAAGACATTAATCATTACTTCAATGAAATTGAGTTTTTTATAAAATAATTTTTTAATTTTTATATGAAAAAGTAGGTGTTGGCATTATGTGAACTGATGAGGTTCCATTCTGTCTACATTCCACCCTGCAGTTTCGTGGCAAGAGCCAGGTATGCCTGACTCACTATAAAAGGGGATCCTCTCCCTTCCCCTCCCCTCCCCTCCCCTCCCCTCCCCGCCCCTCCCTTCCCCGCCCCTCTCCTCCCCTGTTCCCTCCCCTCCCCTCCCCTCCCCTCCCCTCCCTTCTCCTCCCCTCTCCTCCACTCTCCTCTCCTCTCCCCTCCCCTCCACTCCCCTCCCCTCCCCTCCCCCCTTCTCCTCCCCTCTCCTCCCCTCCCCTCCCCTCTCCTCCCCTCCCCTCCCCTCCCCTCCCTTCTCCTCCCCTCTCCTCTCCTCCCCTCTCCTCTCCTCCCCTCCCCTCCACTCCCCTTCCCTCCCCTCCCTTCTCCTCTCCTCCCCTCCCCTCCCCTCCGCTCTCGTCTCCTCTCCTCTCCTCTCCTCTCCTCTCCTCTCCTCTCCTCTCCTCTCCTCTCCTCTCCTCTCTTCTTCTCTTTCTTGAGTGGCTGCTTCCTCAGGGGGAAGGAAAGTCCCAGCTTTGAGGCAGCCCCTACGCACACAGCTCACCAAACCTCCATAGAACATATTTCCCTTTTCTTCTTTTTTTTATAAACATATCAGATGATATGTCACCCCTGGCACTCTTAGTCATGAGCTCTCCTATATGACTGCATTTATGATCCCATGTATCTTAGTTATCTCTGTGTTTGTGACCTGAGACTAGGTGGTTTATGAGTGATAGTTAATATTCTCAAGGCAAGTCTGGAGAAATCATGGCTGCATCTCCTTCTGTAGAGGGCCTTTATGCATCATTATCATATAGTGACACAGAGCTAAATTGGATTTTATGAAACAGACTCATTCTCAGATAACCACTGAGCTCTATCTATAAATACTTCAAAAATTTTAGTCTATTTAATTGTCTCTTAAAATTTCTATGGACTTACACCTATGAATACCTCACAGAAAGGCTGTATCACTCTTGTGCTTGTTATGAGTTCGTTTCTGTTTAGGTTTTTTTGTTTGGTTGATTTTTTTTGTCAACCCAACAAAGGGGAATCATGTAGGAAGAGAGACTCTCAGATTGGCCTGAGAATTATGTTTGGGAGGCATTTTATTGACGAGTGGTTATGAGAGAGGCCAGCCTACTGTGGGCACGACAATCACTGGGTAGGAAATATTGGGTTATATAGGATATCTAAGTCAAATAAAATCAGTCCCCAAGTTGGTTTTGATCATGATCAATATAACAATAGAAAGAGCTCTAGAATAGGAGACATGGGACATTCAAATCATTATACTACAATTGGTAATATTTAAATCATCAGTGTGATGTGCACCTGAATTAAAATTTCTGTGATTTAAAATATGGTGCTTATAATATGAAAAGAATGGATCAAAATATCTCTGTGGTAAAACCCAGATTTATCATTTCATGACATGTCTCTTTTTTCACTAGCTGAATAATCTATTCTGCTGTTTATCATATGACTCTGTGCTAAGTGTAATGAAAATATCATGTTAGAGATGAGATTGTAATCCAGATTGGGTGACTGACTACATTCAGAGATGAACTCATTCCACGCATAGATAAACTGACAACTAGCTTTGCCAATTCCCTTAGAAAATTCTAATGAGAAATTTCTCTGGATTGCCTATCCAAAGCCAAGTCACTTTGCTGAATGTAGGAAGCCTTTCTTTCCCTTTTATATAGAATTCTCAGTAATGTGGTTTATAGCCTGACTGTGGCTCCCCTTTTGTACCAATGGTATATCTGTGTGAACCTAGTTCTTGGTTTCACTGATAGCTACTATAATGTTTGTAGTGTAGAATGTCTACTCCAAACAGCTGTCTCATTGCAACCTACATTATTTTTTGTATGTCATTGTGAGAATGCTTTGGCCTCTCATAATTAAATTAAAAGGAACAGCAGAGGTGACAAGAAGTATATAAACTCAGTGACTTTACTATATGATGAAATTCTTCATCTCAATTTACTTTTGTCCTATCAAATAATTTCAAAAGAAAGACTAAAATCATCTTGAAATCATCTTGACATATTTCCTGGGTCATATTTTCTTACTAAACCCCAAGGTTACGCATATTTCTATAGTTTCTAACCTTTTCCTAATCTGTTCAACCCATATAGACACTGTTCATTTTTTTTAAATTTTTATTTTCTATATTCTATGTTTACATTCCAAAGGCTTTCCCCTTTCCCAGTTCCCCCCACCATACATCCCATAATTCCTCTCCCCCCAAACTATTCCCCAATCATCCCCCCCACTATTTCTCTGTTCTGGGTCTACAAAACTGGATCCAATCTGCAAGCTTCCCATTTTAGTAAGGAGATCGAAGATAATTTTTAAAATATTTTGAAATAACCACGTTATTCTCCAAACATGGATTCTCACAATTTAGAGTGAAATTTGAAGTAGAAAGTAAACCCAAGGAATTCAGAAGTTAAGACCCAAAAGTCTACTAGGAAAGATGCTTACAGATGCAGCTGTGGAAGCCAAAACCACAGAAGTGGATGGCAGAGAGCCTTCCTAGTGGAGCTAATGCAATGACAAGCTTGGTGTCCCTCTACTCTGTCCTTCATTTGGGTCCCTAGAGAATTAAATATATGATGGTGTTTTTTCCTCATATGATTAAGTATCTTTTTATTTCAAAATCTCATTTCTAAAGATAGCAGATTTCATGTGTGCTACAATTTTCTATACGTGACTCTCCTTTTATGAGTATTTTCTCTCTGGAGAATCCAGAGAGAGAAGGAAAAAATGAAGACCATTTTTATTTTCCTATCAAGCTATCACTAAGTAATAACTCAAGGCTACTCTGCGTTCTATTCCTTTCTATTAAATTACAGTTGGGGTCCAGTGTCCTACTCTAAACCCAAAGTGTGGTACGTTGGTATTTAAGGAATACATGAAATGTTTAAAGTCATGGGGGGACTGGAGAGACAGCACTGTGATTAACCCTAAGTTGTTGCCAGCCACCATGCCTACCACATGGCAAGCTTAATGTCCCTCTACTCCTTCCTTTATGTGGCTCACTACAGAGTTAAATACATGTTGGTGGTTACTTTTCTCATAAAGTTAAGTATCTGTTTATTTCAAAAATCTACATCACAGCCTCCTATAACTCTAGCTCAAGGGGATCCAGGTCCCTCTCTGCCATCCACAGAGCCACAAACATGAGACACCTCACACATTCATGCATCTCTACATACATAAACACACACACACACACACACACACACACACACACATACATGTGTAGACAAAACACATGCAAATACTTAAGAATAAGTGTTCTAAGCCTGATATGGTGTAAAAGAAAAATAAAAACCTTAATTTGAGAAATTTTGAGGTGGAGTAAAGATGCTTAAAAATTCATAATAATGCTCAGCATGAGGTTCATGAGGCTTTGACAAAAGTCAGCTTATAAATAATCAAATGACAAATGTATTCACTTATTGGATTAAATTGGTCACTATTATTATTTCTTCCTAACTTCTTTCCCAAGAACCTGGTTAGTTCTTTTCTTTCAGGTACAGACAGACCTTCTGAAATGAGTTCTCACCTACTTTAAGGGAAGATATACTAGAGTTTTCCTTTTTTCTTTTTGCTTTTTTTCCCCCATTAAAGCATTTAATTGGTATCTGTTCTCTTTGTTGTTGTTTTAAATTTATTTATTTATTTATTTATTTACACTCCAGATTCCCTCCCCAACAGTCCAACCTCCAACTATTCCACATCCCATACTTCCTCCCCACCTCCCTCTAAACTCCCTGGGGCCTCCAGTCCCTAGAGGGTTAGGTGCACCCTCTCTGAATGAACCCAGACCCAGCAGTCCTCTGTTGTATATTTATTTGTTAAGGGCCTCATATCAGCTGGTGTATGCTGCCTGTTTGGTGGTCCAGTGTTTGAGAGATCTTGGGGGTCCAGACTAATTGAGACTGCTGGCCCATGCATGGTATGTACTCACAAAAAGTAGATATTAGCCAAAAAAAATATCCAAGATACATTCCACCGAACTCAAAAAGGTCAACAAGCTGAAGGGTCCAAGGGAGGAAGCCTCGGTGCCACTTAGGATGGAGAAGAAAGCAATCACAAATGGGGAGAAAGGGAACTGGGGACCTGGAAGGGAAAGTGGACTGGGGGGGCCATTGGAGAGGGGGACCTGCTCTAGAACTGGGTGAGACTCTCAGGGCTCAAAGGGAGGGACCTTAGATGAAATGCCTGAAGCTAATATTTAAGTATTTTCTTTCAATCTATTTCTCTGTGAGAGGAAAATATTCATGTCCCATCATAGGGTCTCATTTCAGCAGAGGATTTTCATATATTTGAAATAATTCTAAATATTATCTTATGGAATTTACTTTGAAGAAATACAAATTTCATTAATAAATACCATAATATTGATTAGGTGAAATAATTAGAAAATTGATAGTTTCAAAATTAGAATTTTCTGGTTATTTAAGTAATTATAGAATGAAAATTACTTTGCTTCTAATAAGTTGTACCATTAATTGGTCTAAAATTTTGATGGGAATATGTATGCTAGTGGCCCTATAAATAGTACCTCTGTATATATAATAGTAATAATATTGATAAGAAATAGAAAAGAGTCCCTAAGTATATAATATATAGCTGGTTAGTTGGGGTTAATTTTCAGCTATAATTTTCATGAGCGATGGCTCATTATGATGGAAAAATAATCACAAGTAATATCTATTTTCCCCTAATTTATGGAATACTATCTGAGTCATTTCTTTAAACTCAACATTTTATATGCCAATGGTTATTTGAAGTTGTCTTTGTGACCATGACATTATACCTCTCAAACTGTGCAAACTGTAATTGTACTCATTCACATACATATATACATAAACACATGCACACACGCATATGCACATGAGCATGTGCATAAGATTGCACAAATATCATTATTATTTACTAAAAAATAATTCAGGTTATAGCTACATATTCCTCTTTTGTGCATGATTATTCTTTTTCAGAACCTACAAATGAATGGTTGTAACTCATTTATATTTTTATTGATAAAACTAATTTATCTTATTTCTTTAAAGTTGAACACACATATATATATACATATATATATATATATATATATATATATATATATATATACCAGTCTGTCTTTATTTCCCACCCCTCTCTAGTTTTTTAATAGCCAAATGATTTTTCAAATGGATAGATTTGAAGGTATTGAGTTCTAATTTTTTGTCCATTTATATCAATTATTTGCTTTATTTTGAAGAGCTATTTACTTTATTTTATGTGCATGAATATATTGATTGCATGTAAGTATTTTTACTTGCATATATGCCTTGTGTCTCTTTAGGGCACAAGAGGATGTCAGATACCCTAAGACTGGAGTCCCAGAGGGTATATGGCTGCTAGGAACTGGGTCAGGGCTGTTTGCAAGAACAGTGAGCATTTTTAAATGATGAGCTATCTCTCTAAGCCTCACCTAACTCCTATCCCACGAGCCATCATTTTAGTTTAATTTTCTGTCATACTTATCTGTTTCTTAAGCTTAGCATTCCTCTTATTCTTACTATTTAAGCTTAAATTTTTCATTTAGATATTGATCGATGATCAAATGAAAAGAATTCAAAACATTCAAAAGTCTATAGTCAGAGCCAGGTGGTGGTGACGCACACCTTTAATCCCAGCACTTGGGAGGCAGAGGCAGGCAGATTTCTGAGTACGAGGCCAGCCTGGTCTACAGAGTGAGTTCCAGGACAGCCAGGGCTACACAGAGAAACCCTGTCTCGGGAAAAAAAACACACACAAACAAACAAACAAAAACCCCAAAGTCTATAGTCTTCATTTAAAAATTTAATCTTTAATGTTTTGATTCATTGATTTACCTAGCAATTATTTGATAATTCTTTATATAATGTAGCTATTTTTATTATCCTGTGTATGTGATGTAGTTGTGTGCATGTCTGCCAGCACATGCATGAGTGTATTTGTGTACACCAGAGGTTATTTTAGGAATCATCTTTAGTTTTATACATCTTATGTTCTGGGACATGTTCTCCCACTGAACCTAGACCTCACTTATTAACCTGAGATGGCTAGCTGTAAGCTTTATAGGTCTTCCTCTATCTTCCTTGCAAAACCCTAGGGTTATAGCCACGTTGTACCATCTATTTGGTGTTTCTGCATGCTTGCTGGAGATCCACACTCAGATATAGATGATCCATTTTCCAATTTCTATTCTGTAACTGTAAACCTTATGTCAAGCATTTTTAAGCATGTTAATGAGAATGTTTTGAAAATATCTTGTGTAGAGTACAAGTCATTAAATAATAAATGAAATGTTAAATTCATGATTCTTTACAATCAATTTCTAAAATTATAAAAACATTCCTAAGTCAAATTTGCTAAAATAGCATTTTCAAGGTTGAGTATATGATGTTTATTGACCCTTATCCCTGGAGACATTGATAAATTAGAAGTTTTCATGGAAATACTGTTAACAAAGAAAAAGCTATAAGAAGATATGTATTTTCTTTGATCATTCTTACATCAGTATTTTTTAAAAACACATTGAACAGGTGAAGGATTCACATGTTTTATGGTTGTAATGTTAGCCTTTCAGCTTTTCTCCCATTTTTGAAATAGGCTTCATCAGAAAAGAACTTAGATTCAAGAATTCAATTCTGTGAATTTCGGTAGTATTAGCCTTTTTTTTATTGTGCATAAAAGCAGTGATAATGGACTTTAAGTTGTTCTTCACTTCCTTTTATGTGTACAACTTCTCAAGTGCACCATTACTGGTAACCACTTAATGCTGGAGGATGGGAATCCCTGACACTATGTAATTCCTCATTAGCATGCACAGCTGGATCCTGAAATAGAAGGCACCATAGGGACTAATTACCTGAAAAGATTTAAATAGCAAATACCTACTGGAATCTTTTCCTTTCCACGGAAAGCAAAGCTCTGTCAACCCATGTATAAAGGTTCTTGTATGTCTAAGACTATTATTTATTTGAAATTTAAAATGTAAATCCCTACTGTAACACTGCTGTTTGACAACCTCTATCCAGACCACTTGTCTCATTCACAGTGTCTTATCCTATGGTATTATGAGCTTAACCTGGCTGGTGTGTTTGATGTGGCGGATCTCTGGGATGTGTGTCAGTAGAGAGTTCAGAAGAGTACATGCGTTTTCATCACTGTTTTTGTGGGGCCCAGGGATGGTATTTGAATGTATTTAACTGGAAGATAATTAAACATTTGTCAACCATGTTTGATCAGGGTCCCTGGGCTCTAGCAGAGCTATTAATTTCCCAAATTTATAAGCCGTTTTTAAATTTATTCAAAAGTAAATGTATGTGTATATTTTTCAAAAGAATCTAATCCACTTGTATTAATATATCCATTCATGGTATAAAAACATCCTATGTTATGCTTAAATTTTTCCCTTCTTCGTGTTTTATATATGTATATGTATATGTATATATATATTTTTTTTTAATTAGAGAAAATTAGGTACATTGTCAAAATGATTTTAATGTGACAGGCAGCCCAAGGGAAAGGGACTTGCTTACCTGAGGAGAAGGAGAGGGTTATTGGCCACATATGGCAGCACTTGTGAATAGAATCAAATATGCCACTGGAGGAAAGTATAACCACATATGATAAAACAAAAAATATACCATGTTCACTATCACAACTTTGACATTTATCTGAGAGCATATTTTCAAAGTTAAAATGCTAACCCTTGATTTCTTGTTTTATCTTATAGTAATTACATTAACAGGGCTTTTTGATTTTATAATGTAGTGCAATGAAATTCTATAGAGGGCTTTGGAAATTCTTTTGCTGAGCTTAAGACATTTAAGCTTGGGTCCCTTCATTTAGTCTTTTTACAACTTTACTTCTCCTAAGCTCACCCAGCACTAAAACATGCTCCAATAAATCATGATCTCTCTAGGTAAACTGCAACTCCATATAGTAACTTTTAAATACAGAAATTACATAGTAAAGAAAAAAAGTTTTCTAACCATTGAAATCTATTGACACTAATAAAAATAGGAGAGAGACACAAACTAAACAGCTTTAATGTGAAGACGATCATGAAAAATGAGCACTTTCTATCATGACTAAAAGCTAGAAATGTCCTCAGACATTTTGACATTCTCAGTCTGATGTAGGTCACAGATAGTAGAAGCTTCCATGGCGAAATGTGGATCTACCATATGACCCAGTTACACCAATGCTTAGCATATACCCAAAGGGCTCAATATCCTGCTACAGAGATACTTGCTTGGCTATATGTATTATGGCTTATTCAAAATAACTAGAAGATGGAAACAACCTATAGACAGAATCTCTTGTGCAGTGTACTGTGTGGAAGCATTTCCTATCAATAAAAAGCCTACAGCCAATGAGCTGAGGCAGGATTAGAAGGGAGGACACCAGCAGAGAAAGAGGGGGATTCTGGGAGATAGCCAGGTATGAGATATTAGCCCCAGACACAGAAGAAGATAGTCACATGAGACTGAGGATAAGGAAAACAGGCATGTGGCATATTGTAGAATAGACTAAATGAGTAATTAAGTTATGAGCTGGCCGGAGAACAAGCAAAGCTTTTGGCCTAGGTATTTATTCATTAAATATTAAATCTCAGGTTCATTATATCTGGGAGTAAAATGGACAAAATGGAAAATCACAAGGAAACAGACGGCTATTGCTACAATAACCTAAATTTTCAACTGATAAATGGATAATAACAATATGTGGCATATTCACAGTAGAGTCCTACACAGCTAGAAATAAAAATGAAATCATGAAATTTGCTGAAAATGGGTGGAACTAGAAAATATTATGCTGAGTAATAAGCATAACAAGATTCAAGATTGGTCATTCAAGATAACAAGTAACAAGATTCAGATTGGTCATTTGAGGATCTTTACTCCTAAGATTCAGATGTGAGTATGTGACCTAGGCATCCACAGAATTCATAGGGAAGTAAAGCCTACCATGGCAGAGGGAGGACCTGTAACCATGACACCTCAAAACTATTGCCATTTAAGCAATAACTGCACAATGGCAACTGGAGTTGAATTCTCAGAAAGCCGTAGTCCTACATGAAAACTACCTATGACAAGGGGGTCCTGAGATGGAGAAACACAATCTTCCGCTAGTATGGACCCTTGTTAGATTGTCCAACTCCAACTGATCAACCTTAAAAAAATACACATACCAGCAACATTAAATGAACTCAGCATGTGGGGCAGGGAGAGAGAGAGACAGAGAGAGAGAGAGACAGAGACAGAGACAGAACTGTGTTTTGAATAATTAAAGAAAACATCATGAACATTCAAGGGGTTTGGTGGGTAGAAAAAGTGTCAGAAACGAGTTGAAATGATCTAAGAATAGTACTTATGTATAAAATCTTTAGAATAAAAGCAAACTTAAACCTAAAAAAACAATGTTACTGTAGGGTATTTAGGTAATTTGAATGCTGTACACATTTATATCCATATCATTTTATAAAATAACTAGTAAAATACTTTGAAGATTCTATCATTTTATTCATGTGCATCATAAATTGTATTCTTCTGTTGTATATGATTTGAAGTGAAACCTGGGTGGTAGTACCTAGAGGAGACTGTACCGAATCCAGGACAGTTGTATTGTTTATTCTGTTCATTGCTGAAACAAAACACAAAAACCAAATAACTCAAAGGTGAGAATGTATTTTACTGTCGTTTTCATACTTTTCAGTTCTGAATTCTTTAGTCTGAATATGATAGCTACATATCATGGAAGCAAAGCTTCTGGGGGAGGCCACTCACATTGTGTAAGAACATGACTGAGTTCAGGTATAATCTTCAAAAGGTCACCTTTATTGACATTGTTTATTTTATCAGGTGAGCCCTCACCACCTGAAGTTTCCAGAACTTTGTGAACTATCGACACCGGCTAGAGATCAAGTATCCAAAATTCAAATCTACTATAGGCATTCATAGTTGAACAGGGCATTTCTTTTCTAGCCTCTAAAGATTCACAGCTCTTTCATAAAACAAAATCCATCTTGTCTATCTTCTAAACAATTAAAACCTAATTAAAATTTAGGATCTGTTGAGAATCAAAATAAACTCTTAGCTGTAAAACATAAATTTACATATATCCATCATACAATGGCACAAAGGCAGTACTGCCATCTCAAGAGGAACCCAAAGGAAAACAACAAAATGTTTCAAATTAAAACAACTCAGGTAAACATTTACTCCCATAGTTCCAACTCTGGCTTTAGGGTATGTGGGGTTATAATGTGAGCTATAAATAGTCTTTATATTTCCTTCCTTTTGGCTTTGAATTGTGAAGTTATTTTATGCTTTGCCTCTTTTCTTAGAATTAGAATCTCTTTTCTTAGAACTGGAAGTATTTTCATCATAGTGTTTTATGGTTTAAAGGTTGCTTTCTTATGTCTTTAAGAAAACTGCTATTCTGGCAGTGGTGGCGCACACCTTTAATCCCAGCACTTGGGAGGCAGAGGCAGCTGGCTTTCTGGATTTGAGGCCAGCCTGGTCTACAGAGTGAGTTCTAAGAAGGACCAAAGTATCCATAATTTGATCTTCCTTCTTCTTGAGCTTCATGTGGTCTGTGAATTACATCTTGGGTATTCTGAACTTCTGGGCTAATATGCACTTATCAGTGAGTGCATACCACGTGTGTTCTTTTGTGATTGGGTTACCTCACTCAGGATGTTATCTTCTAGTTCCATCCATTTGCCTAAGAATTTCATGAATTCATTACTTTTAATAGCTAAGTACTCCATTGTGTAAATGTACCACAATTTCTGTATCCATTTCTCTGTTGAGGAACATGTGGGTACTTTCCAGCCTCTGGTCATCATAAATAGGCTGCTATGAACATAGTGGAACATGTGTCCTTACTACATATTGAAGAACCTTCTGGGTATATCCTAGGAG
Organism: Apodemus agrarius; assembly: GCA_964023405.1. Taxonomy (NCBI): domain Eukaryota; kingdom Metazoa; phylum Chordata; class Mammalia; order Rodentia; family Muridae; genus Apodemus; species Apodemus agrarius. The sequence goes on along the minus strand of OZ030008.1, from coordinate 101,945,951 downwards.
TGGTATAGCTGGGTCCTCAGATAGTATTATGTCCAGTTGTCTGAGGAACCACGGAATGGATTTCCAGAGTGGTTTTACCAGCTTGCAATCCTACCAGCAATCAAGGAGTGTTTGTCTTTCTCTACATCTGATGTCACCCGAGTTTTTGATCTTAGTCAGTCTGACTGGTGTAGGGTGAAATCTCAGGGTTGCTTTGATTTGCATTTCCCTGATAACTAAGGATGTTGCACATTTCTTTAGGTGCTTCTCAGCCATTCGATATTCCTCAGGTGAACATTCTTTGTTTAGCTCTGCATCACATTTTTTAAATAGTGTTATTTGGTTCTCTGCAGTCTAACTTCTTGAGTTCTTTGTATATATTGGACATTAGTCCTCTATTGGTTGTAGGGTTGGTAAAGATGCTTTCCCAATCTGTTGGTTGGTGTTTTGTCCTATTGACAGTGTCCTTTGCCTTACAGAAGCTTTGTAATTTTATGAGATCCCATTTGTCAATTCTTGATCTTAGAGCATAAGCTATTGGTGTGATGTTCAGGAATTTGTTCCCCTGTGCCCACATGCTTGAAAATCTTTCCTATTTTCTTTTCTATTAGTTTCTGTGTATCTGGTTTTATGTGGAGGTGATTCACTTGGACTCGAGGTTTGTGCAAGAAGATAAGAATGGATCAATTTGCATTCTTCTACATGCCAACAGCCAGTTGACCCAGCACCATTTGTTGAAAATACTGTCTTTTTTTCCACTAGAGGATTTTATCTCCTTTGTCAAAGATCAAGTGACCATAGGAGTGTGGGTACATTTTCAATTTCCAATTGCTCTTTCTAGCTCTATGAAGAATTGAGTTGGAATTTTGATAGGGATTGCACTGAATCTGTAGATTACTTTCAGCAAGATGGCCACGTTTACTATATTAATCCTGCCAATCCCTGTGCATGGGAGTTCTTTCCATCTCCTGAGATATTTTTCAATTTTTTTCTTCAGAGACTTGAAGTTCATGTCATACAGATCTTTCACTTGTTAGGCCCATATCTAAACATAGTAAAAGCAATGTACAGCAAACCAGTAGCCTAAATCAAACTAAATGGAGAGACACTTGAAGCAACCCCTCTAATATCAGAGAGTAGACAAGGCTGTCCACTCTCAAAATACCCATTCAATACAGTACTCGAAGTCTTAGCTAGAGCAATTAGATAAAAAAGAGGTCAAATGGATTCAAATTGGAAAGGAAGACTTCAAAATATTACTATATTTAGATGATATGATAGTATACTTAAGTGACCTCCAAAATTCCACCAAACTCCTAAAACTGATAAAAAAAAATCTTCAGCAAAGTGGCTGAATATAAAATTAACTAAAACAAATCAGTAGCCTTCCTCTACTTAAAGGATAGACAGACTGAGAAAGAAATTAAGGAAATACCACCTTTCACAATAGTCACATAATATAAAATATCTTGGTGTGACTAAATAAGTGAAAGATCTGTATGACAAGAAGTTCATTGATGTATTCTTAACTGCAATGCAGAGAATCTGCACACATGTGCCACAGGTCATTAAACCTAAAATAAAATTTAGCAGAGTTAAACTACGCAAACATTTAAATACCATATAGTAAAGAGTTTTTACACTAAAATTCCTAAACGAGTTATTTGTGGTATCAATTAAATACAAAATTACATAACTATAATATGTTCTATATTCTATACTCTATACAATATTCTACATTCTGTATACTAGTGTGTATGAATGTGTATGTATGGAAAGACTAACAGACAGAGGCAGAGAAAAAGAGACAGAAACGAAGGAAGTATGAAGTTGGGAGCATAGGGAGAGGAATCCTTGAGGAATAGGAGAATAGCAATGAATATAATAAAAGTATAATTGTGAAATTCTCGAAGAAATAATAAAACATATAACATCTGAGATGTAAAAGCAAAGTAAATATCTACCAATAAATAAAATGGTTAAAAACTAAAAAGAAATCACTATTATTCCTACCAATTTATAGTCTGAAAATGTTTGGCTTCTTGTCTAGTGTAGAAAAACAAGATTTGGATGTTTTTTGTTTGTTTTTTTGTTTTTGTTTTTTTTTGTTTTGGTTTGGCTTGGTTTTTGGCTCCTCTGTGAAATTTGTTACACTAACATTCTGGTCCATACAGTTTACTACATAAATGTATATTTTTCTTGAAATTTTAGCTTTTAGCTACTTTAATATTCTTGTTTTTCTTTTATGTATTGTTCTTTGTATATAAAAAGGAAAAAGAAGAGCAGCAGAAATAATTCTTTCTAGCAGTTTAATAGTTCCCATAGTGCCTAGTTACTTTCTGGCCCAATGATTGTTAATAAAAACTGAGAAAAAATGTGGCATGAAAAATTTTTTGTAAGTCCTATAAACAGCTCAAAATATTCTTAACTACTCTAGATGAATAAAGATACACAAGTATTTAAAATCATGAGGAGCCTTATATATATTTTTCCATTCCAGCAAGTGAGAATTAGATTACTATTATATATAAGTGTGAAGTGTAAAATGAGAAAAAAAACTTATGAAAATGTATGATTTTATTTCAAGTACATTAATTACCTTGGTGTTTTCCAGAATGATTATGGTCAAACATGTTTGGACCTGATTTTAATATATTTAAAGGCATGTATGCATTTAAACTATGTTTCTCTCTCTCTCTCTCTCTCTCTCTCTCTCTCTCTCTCTCCCTCCATTCGCTCTCTTTCTCTTTCTCCCTTCTCTCTTTCTCTTTCACACAGGATCACAGTCATGTGTGCATAAACACACCCTCATATATAGATATACACACCCTATTGTACATTGCATAAGCAAGTTTAAATCTACACAATAAAATTATTATATTGTTAATTTTAGTCAATAACCTATTAATATAATATTAATCTCCATGGTATTTAAACATTTGTATAATTGAACTTTACTGGCTTTCATTAAAACTTTAAAAAATGAAAAATATTTTTGCTTTTGTCTGGAGTGATCTTGAGCCCTTTAGAGGAATTTTTTGTTTGTTTGTTTGTTTGTTTTTCGAGACAGGGTTTCCCTGTCTAGTCCTGGCTGTCCTGGAACTCACTTTGTAGACCAGTCTGACTTCGAACTCAGAAATTCGCCTGCCTCTGCCTCCCAAGTGCAGGGACTACAGGCGTGCGCCACCATGCCCGGCTTCCTTTAGAGGAATTTTAATCCAGCAATATGGCTGCTCTGTCAAGGGATCACATCCAAAGACTTTCTACATCTATATAATCTGGATGGAAGGCAGACATATTCTGCATTAACATGTGATTTGGTTTGAATACAGGCATGTCCTTATGCATACCTTTAATCTCAAGCAATGAAAGTAAGATTAGCTCATGGAAGGAAGCAGCCATGTTTGAAAGTGACATCTAATTGAAGGACAAACTGACAAACCAGAGAATGGTTTGGCAGAATGAGTCACAGATAAGATATGCCTAACTTTCTGGAGAACAGCACAGGAAAGAGAGGTGACTTAAGAGCAGAGCATGGAGAAAAAGACATAGTGTGTGCGTGTGTGTGTGTGTGTGTGTGTGTGTGGCAGTTGTACTGGGGCAGTTTCACAGAGACAGGTTTCTGAAGACAGAACAAGTCAGAAGATGAGAAGGAGCCAGAAGACTGAACAAATTACAAAAGTTAGTTGGTGGCCAAGCAGAGCAATTCAGTCAGAAGCTGAGAGGCTACAATTTGAATCAGTTACATTGGACATGAGTTATGAGACTGAACATCTGAGTTGAACCAGCCAGTCAAAGTACAGTAAGATCTAGAAAGTGTGAGCTTACTCAGCCATAAGCCTATGAGATGACAATTACATCTGGTAAATAAAAGTTGCATGAATAGAGCTCAAAGAAGAAATATTAGAAAGCCTGATAGTTCCGTGTAGAATAAATTTCTAGCAGCATGTATCAAGCATTATTAAACAAATCAGTTGAGAAAAACAACCATCATTATATTCCAAAAATTCATGATGTAACATGTAAGTCTTGGGTCACTTTCTACGACACAGAGGAACAAAACTATGAGTCTGTTTTGTAGAAATTTTTAATATGTAGAAGTCTAAAGAAAGCTATAATGCTGTTATATTTTATTTTTTTCTTTTTTATTGGTTATTTTATTTATTTACATTTCAAATGTTATCTTCCTTCCCAATTTACCCTCTACAAATCCCTTATCTATTCTCCCTTCCCCTCTCTCTATGAGGGTGCTCCCCACCCACCCACCTACTCCTGACTCAGCAACCTAGCATTCCCCTACCCTGCTGGGTCATCAAGCTTACACAGGACCATTGTGCCAGTGATGGCACAATCTTCTCCCACTGATGCCAGAAAGGGCAATTCTCTGCTACACATGCAACTGAAGACATAGGTTCCCCCATGTCTACTCTTTGGTTGGTGAGCAAGTTCCTGGGAGCTTTTAGGGGATCTGATTGGCTGATGTTGTTGTTCTTCCTATGAGCTTGCAAAACCCTTCAGTTCCTTCAGTCCTTGTCCTAACTTCTCTATTGGGGTGCCTATGCGCAGTCTGATGTTTGGCTGCCTGCATCTGCTTCTGTATTGATCATGCTCTGGCATAGCTTCTCAGGAAATAGCTATATCAGATTCTTGTCTAAAGAAAGCCTGTAATGTTATTTATTTATTTATATATTTATTTATTCATTTATTCATATCTTTATTGGATTTTTGTGTTTGTTTTGAAAATGGGTCTCCATATTTAATTCTGGTTAAGCTAGAAATCATTATGTAGTTCATGATGGTCTAGAACTCATAAAGATCTGCTAGCCTCTTGTTCTAGATGGCTGGAATTAAAGACATGTTCCACAGTGCTTTTATGTCTCTTGTAATGGGAAATTTTGATAAGAATTTGGGTGATGAAAGTCTCCATAGGAATGTGCACAAATCTGTGCTGTCTTATATGGGAGTAAAAACTCTTAGAAATCTGAGTAGTGGCAATGATATGACTAGTCTAGCTGTTTTTAATTGGGTTTACATAGAAATAGGTATGAAGGAATAAAGCAGAAGGCTTTTATAGGCATTCAATATATCCAGAAAAATATGATATCTCACATTTGGATTAACGAAGGTATGGTTGCTAAAGCTTTTACCACTGTTAAATGCAACCAAATATGGTGTGTGTGTGTGTGTGTGTGTGTGTGTGTGTGTATAACAAAGATGACTAAGAAATATTGTGAATTATGGGAGGAAGGAGAGACACAAAAGGAAATAGATGAGAAGGATAAAAATGAGTGATGTAGATGCAGTGTTCATGTATGAAGTTCTATAAAAGTACAATGTAATAAAAAGAGCATAAGAAAGAGGAAGCAAACAAATCATCACATTCTCATGTGTAAATACACAAATTATTTGAAAGATTTTGCCCTAAGTATAGAAATTGTGTCACAACATATTATAATGTTCACACATATATGTGTATGTGTTGGGGGAAGGTAATTTTTTTAGTACTCATCCCTGACAGTTAACTCAGTTATCTCAGAAAACTTTAGATAAAATCCTTTAACAAGGATGAAATTGGGGAAACAATTGTGGAATCTTGAAGTTGGGCTGAATACTTTAAATCAGGAAGCGAGTATCAGAGATAACCTTTTGTGTCTTAAACATGCTATCTTTTTCTAAAAGTTAAAATGCTAAAATTTTCATCTCAAGTTGATGCTATAGAAAGATGATTTATCATGAGGTCTCTAACTTTTCCTACAGAGTAGGTAATTAGGAGCTTATCAAGAGCTGGTTGTAAGAACTAGGTACTTGGGGAAACACTTGCGATGGACTTACCTTGCCCTTTCCCTGTTCCCTTAATTTTTCTTCTCTGATGCCATTAAGTGAGTGAATCCTTTGAGAAATGGTCTGTTGTCATGGTAGTATTGCCTCACCACCGGTAGCAGAGACTGCCATTGGCTCTGAAAGGATAGGACAGACATTTAGATTGGTGAGTTGCTTTCCTCAAGTAACTTATCACAGAACGGAACTGTCCACAGACATATTTCTCAACCTCACTTTACAGTAGAGTTCATGTAACATTTAAAAAATGACTTTCATTTGCTTGCAGATCACTTGCTTGATTGCTCCCTGCTTTCTTTGTAGTTGCTTTGTAGTTACCTTTGCTGAGTTCGTGTGACCTCTAGTTTGACTGTTTTTGATTCCATTTTAGGAAATTAAATTCAAATTTTAAAATGGTTGGTAAATCTATTGATGCGTTAGTAGAGATAAGTGTCATTAGTATGTGGAAAATACAGTCTCAAACACCTATTATTATTTTTTTTTAATTTTTTTTATTTTCTATATTCTATGTTTACATTCCAAAGGCTTTCCCCTTTCCCAGTTCCCACCCACCATAGTTCCCATAGTTCCTCTCCCCCCCAACTGTTCCCTAATCATTCCCCCTCCCCCCTTGGTTTCTTTACTAAACTGGATGCAATCTTTACAGGCCCAGGGTCCTCTCCTTTCTTCTTCTTGGGAATCATTTGACTTGCTATTAGTGCCTTGAGTATTTAGGGCTTCTGGGCTCATTAATATCCACTTATCAGTGATTGCATTTCATGTGCATTCTTTTGTGATTGGGTTAAGTCACTCAGGATGATATTTTCCAGGTCTAACCATTTACCTACAAATTGCATGAATTCATTATTTTTAATTGCTGAGTAGTATTCCATTGTATAAATATACCACATTTTCTGTATCCATTCCTCCTTTGAGGGATATTTGGGCTCCTTCCAATTTCTGGCTATTATAAACAAGGCTGCTATAAACATAGTGGAGCATGTGTCCTTATTGCATGCAGGGGAATCCTCTGGGTATATGCCCAGGAGTGGTATGCCAGGGTCCTCTGGAAGTGACATGCCCAATTTTCTGAGGAACCGCCAAACTGATTTCCAGAGCGGTTTTACCATTTTGCAATCCCACCAACAGTGGAGGAGTGTTCCTCTTTCTCCACATCCTCGCCAGCACTTGTTGTCTCTTGAGTTTTTAATCTTAGCCATTCTGACTGGTGTGAAGTGGAATCTCAGGGTTGTTTTGATTTGCATTTCCCTGACGACTAATGATGTTGAACATCTTTTAAGGTGTTTCTCGGCCATCCGAATTTCTTCTGGTGAAAATTCTTTGTTTAGCTCTGTGCCCCATTTTTTGATAGGGTTATTTGTTTCTTTGCAGTCTAACTTCTTGAGTTCTTTGTATATATTGGATATTAGCCCTCTGTCGGATGTGGAGTTGGTGAAGATCTTTTCCCACTTTGTTGGTTGCCGTTTTGTCCTTCTGACAGTGTCCTTTGCTTTGCAGAAACTTTGTAATTTTATGAGGTCCCATTTGTCGATTCTTGATCTTAGAGCATAAGCCAAAAGCAATATACAGATTCAATGCGATCCCCATCAAAATCCCAACTCAATTCTTCATAGATCTAGAAAGAGCAATTCTCAAATTCATCTGGAGCAACAAAAAACCCAGGATAGCTAAAACTATTCTCAACAATAAAAGGACTTCTGGGGGAATCAATATCCCTGACCTCAAGCAGTACTACAGAGCAATTGTATTAAAAACTGCATGGTATTGGTATAGCAACAGGCAAGCAGATCAATGGAACAGGATTGAAGACCCAGAAATTAACCCACAGACTTATGGTCACTTGATCTTTGATAAAGGAGCCACAACCATCCGGTGGAATAAAGATAGCCTTTTCAACAAATGGTGCTGGTTCAACTGGAAGTCAACATGCAGAAGAATGCGAATTGACCCACTCTTATCTCTTTGCACTAAGATCAACTCCAAGTGGATCAAGGACCTCCACATAAAACCAGACACACTGAAACTATTAGAAAAGAAACTTGGGAAGACCCTGGAGGACTTGGGCACAGGGGAAAAGTTCCTGAACAGAACACCAATAGCTTATGCACCTATTATTTTTAATTAAATTAACTTTAGATTTTTCAGTTAGATTTGTTCCAACAAACTTTCATACTGATTCTGAATAGTGTTTTTCTTGAAGTATGTCGTGTTTTTGCATACTGGGCAAGCTACACCAATTAATGCCTTAATGAAATATCTCAATGTGATTGAAAAGGTATATATCATTGTAAGCATAATATTAAAGAAATTATTTGTTAATAATTTGCTTTAGTTTAGTTTAATTTGCTACCAGTGGTGAGGCAATAATACCATGACAACAGACCATTTCTCAAAGGATTCACTCACTTAATGGCATCAGAGAAGAAAAATTAAGGGAACAGGGAAAGGGCAAGGTAAGTCCATCGCAAGTGTTTCCCCCACTTTTGTTTAGTTGCATGAGTAGTGTGATGGATGGCTACCACAGTCAGTAACAAGGAGAAACACCTTTATTTTGTGTATGGTTCTTTATTTTTCTTATTTTAAAACTAAGAATACAATGTTATTTTCAAAATCATGGCATCAATTTCAGTGCAGATTTGAATTTAAGGAATGCAGATCTGGGGTGTGCAGCATTCATAATTATGTGGTATTTCTTTCTCACAATATGCAATTGTGAGAGTGGGCAGTGGTGGTTCTTGCCTTTCATCCCAGCACTTGGGAGGCAGAGGCAGGCGGATTTGTGAGTTCGAGGCCAGCCTGGTCTACAGAGTGAATTCCAAGATAGCCAGGGCTACACAGAGAAACCCTGCCTCGAAAAAACACAACAAAAAACAAGCAAAACAAAATATTTTTTCAACAATTCTGAATGCCTTATGGTGTAAGGGGGAACTGGGAAAGGGGAAAGCCTTTTGAATGTAAACAAAAATATAGAATAAAAAAAAGAAAAAAAGAAATGAAGATGCCATATTTCCTATGTACCACCAATGCTTTATACAGAATTCAGTGTTAATCACATACAAATTATGTGAGTACCTGCAGTGAAGACAATTGAACCCAACTAGAGTATTTTGGATGCAGTGATAAAATAAGATACTGGGCACAATTAAGCAATAGGATAATTATTTTCATAATATTAGCACTTGGGTTTTCTGATGAATTTTCTCTTCCTGATAGACAAATAATTGCCCTTTCACTATATGTGTGTCTCTGCTTAGCCTTTTACTGGGATAAAGTGAGAAGAGATATCAACAAAGACAGGAACAGTTTTTCTCGTATTTCTTCTCATATGTTACTAGCTTTATTCATCAGCTTTCTAGTTTCTTGTAAATATTTTTATCACCAACATATAATGTTTATCACAAATTACATATATATTGGAGTCAGTGTTCCAGCATATACATTTTGAGATAGACCCAATTCAGTTCATCCCAGAACATAATCTTATTCACAAAGGTAGAAGAAGAAATCTCTCTCTCTCTCTCTCTCTCTCTCTCTCTCTCTCTCTCTCTCTTTTACTTAGAATAGATTCTCATTAATTACCTTCCAACCAGTTTCCCCTCCCTCTCCTACACTCATTCCTTCCCTCCTTCCTTCCACACCTCCCAGATCCCCTCACCTCCCCTTTCCCCTATATGCCCTATATACCCCTCACCTCTCCTTTCCCCAAGATCTACACCCCCTCTTATTTCCTCTTTGGAAAATAGTAGGTCTCCAAGAGATGACAGCCAGACCAATAAAAAATAAGTAATATCAAGATGAAAGCCCTCATATCAAGGCTGGACAAGGAAACCTAATAGGAGCAAAAGAATCTCTAGATCAGGCAAAGGAGTGAGAGATGCACCCACTCCCACTATTAGGAGTCTCACAAGAATACCAAGCTTACAGCCATAACATATGCGGAGGAAATTATATTGACACTTGGAGGCTATGCATTTACCAATTGTTTCTGTGAGCCCATATGAGCTCTGCTCAGTTGATTCAGTGGGCTATGTTCTCCCAATTTCTCTAGTCCCTCTGACTCCTAACATCTTTGGCCCCCATTTTCCATGGGGCTCCCCAATCTCTGAGGGAGGGACTTGATGTAGACCACGTGAGACTCTTCTTTTCATATGTCTGACTGTGGATTTCTACACACAGTCCCATCTATTTATGGAGAAACCTCTCTGATGACTACTAGACAAGGTGCGTGCGCACGCACACGTACACACAGAGAAGTGGGAAGAAGACAAACAGAGATATAGGAATAGGGGCAGGGGCAGACACAGGAGCAGGGCAGTGGCAGAGTAGGGGAGAGAGAGAGAGAGAGAGAGAGAGAGAGAGAGAGAGAGAGAGTAGGGAGAGGGAGAGGGAGAGGGTGAGGGAGAGGGTGAGGGAGAGGGTGAGGGAGAGGGAGAGGGAGAGGGAGAGGGAGAGGGAGAGGGAGAGGGAGAGGGAGAGGGAGAGGGAGAGGGAGAGGGGGAGTGGGAGAGAGAGAGAGAGAGAGAGAGAGAGAGAGAGAGAGAGAGAGAGAGAGAGAGAGAGACTAGGCCAGCCATGTTTTATTTTACCCTGTATCTCTGGGCTATCCAGTTTCCAGTTCCTGCCCATCTCCAGTATATAGCATGGGTTCCCTTTCCTGTGGACCTCAAGTTAAAGCATTGTTTGGCCACTCCTACATGTTGTGTGCCATCATTATCCCAGAACATCTTGCAGGCAGGAACAACTGTAGATAAAAGTTTTTGGTAGCTGAGTTGATAGCTGGGCTTTTCTTTCCACAACCTACACAATATCCAAGAGATGAGAGTGCATGGGGTAAAGGTTCCAAGCCAACAACAACTCACCCTCTCTACTTTCAATGAGCTGAGTGGAAGTTGTCTTTGGCCATGGAGTTTTCAGAGAGCACCCTTATTCCTAGCAATGGCCCTTGGTTATTTAGGGATCTCCCTGGGATCTCCTCAGACAACAACTCAACTGAATGTAAGCAGTCCCACCGTTGGATGCCTGACCTTGCTACAAAAGGTGGCCAGTTCAGAATCTGTATTTTCTATTATTAGGAGTCAACACTAGGGTCACCGTCGTAGATTCCAGGAAATTTTCACTGCACTAAATTCCCAAAGTACTCCTCAAATACTTCCTAATTCCAGCTGTTTCTCCCCACATTTTCTCCCTCCATCTCTCCCTGTTTTCATTATAAAAGGTTGAATTTTATACTGTAGTTCTTCCTATGTTCCTTAAAAGCTATAGATACAAAAAATAGAATATATTTTGTTAAGATGTCATGAGCTCTGTAAAAGGGTAAAACTATTGAATAACATGTAAATTCAAATAAAGGAACTCATATGCTAAGTGGAATAATTGGGCTTCAACCATCAAATTCTTAACTGTTATCATAAACATATGTCATAAAATTCATATTAAAGATTCATATTATTCAGTACTATATCTGAATAGTTTATATTCATCTGAAATAGTTTATATATATATATATGTAAACTATTTTCAGATATATATGTGTATATATATATGAAAGCTGATAAGTTTTTGAGTAACTAATTTAGACTCTTCCATTCATGTCTTATGGTAGTGCAGAATTGCCTCATAACTACTTCTTCTATACTATATGGACCTGCATTCAACTTCTTGAGTAAAACACAGAGCAGTAATACTGGAGACCTTAGGTTCTATGGACTGACTACAGGCTACTTTATCTGTTCTGGCTCTTGAAGACATGTGGATGTCTTCAGTTGTGCCTTTCGGCTAGCAATGAGGACAGACTTTTTGTGAAATTTTTATGAGATTCTCTCTTGATTCACAGTAAAGCTTGTAGTTATTTTACCATTGCATATTTGATTTTTCAGCCATATTTGTATCAGATGGTTGCTGGCAATTCCAACAGAACATCTGCTGAGCTCCTTTCCAGCTGTGCTTAGCTGTACTCTAGTGAGTAGCTGGTAAGTTTTGAAAATCTCCACTTATTTCCGGTGGCAGCTTTCTGTTTCCCTTAGTCTCTCAACAAGGTTTACAGACAATTCCTCTTCTCCTCCTCCCGCCTCAGCTTATATTAATTCTCCACCCTCACAGCATCCCTTCCTTTACCACATGTCTTAACCCTTTGACTGTAGATCACATTGTGCTGAGAAGACCCCAGAAAACTCCTTTGACATGTCGTAGGGTTGCACAGTTAGAGGAAAAATGGAGTTAGACCAAGCTCCACAAATAAGGGCGAGACTGGGGGCAGAGGGTGTGGTATTGTGAGGTAAAGTTAATAAATGAATTAATTAATGGAGAAAAGGAAACAGAAAACTTTGTTCTTACTAGTAGCCAGTCAGTTTAATAACATGTATTTCAGAAATAACACTAAAATGTTCCAACATTTTTAATTTTTTTAGTTTGGCCTGATGGTTATACAGTTCTAATACTAGTTCAGTAACTGTGATTAAACATGACTATCTACTATTTTTTCTTGTATATATGACTATGAAAATATGGTAGTTAAACATTGTTGTTATTGCCTATAATAACATTTAAATAATTGTATAGTAAGTTGCTTCTAGTTTTTATCCACAACTTAAATGGACAAATGAACAATATAAAACATTATATTGATTAATGAAGGAAGTCAAAGACTATTAAATATCATTAAATTGTAATAATTCCATAATATGTATGAACAAAGAAAATATTAAACCGGTAAATTATTTTAATTGAGATAGATTTGTTTATACATAGACATAGTTATAAGGACTACGAAATTTTCATGAAGAGTTGTTTACTGGTCTATATTTTGATATTTATATAAAAAATCTTCAGCAATTTTGATAACAAAGTATGGTATAATGTGATGGTTTGTATATGCTCAGTTGAGGAAGTGGCAAGATTACAAGGTATGGCCCTAGTGGAGCTAGTGTGTCACTGTAATGTGGCTTATAAGACTCTCCTTCTCACTTCCTAGAAATCAGGACTCTGTTAGCAGTCTTCAGATGAAGACACAGAACTCTCAACTCCTCCTGTACCATGCCTGCCAGGATGCTGCCATGTTCCAGACTTGGTAATAATGGACTGAACCTCTGAACATGTAAACCAAACCGAATTAAATGTTGTTATTATCAGAGTTGCATTGGTCATGATGTCTGTTCACATCAATAAAACACTAAGTAAGACAGAAGTTGGAACCAGGGACTGGGGTATCGCTGTGGTTGGCCTGACTGTGCTTTTTGTTTTGGAACAATGTGAATTTGGGGATTTTGGATTTGGAAAGCAGTGGAATGCTTTAACTAGGGCTTAATGAGCTATCCTAGTAGGATTATGGAAGACTTTGTTACTGAAAATAATTTGAATTGTGTAGACCTGGCCCAACAGGTTTCAGAAAAGAATTTCAGTATGTTGGATAGAGATAGTTTTGTGGTATTTTGGTGAAAAATGTGGATGCGTTTTGCCCTTGTATAAAGAGTCTACCCGAGGCTAAGGTAAAGAAATTTGTGTGAATTGCACTGACAAAGGAAGTCTCAAAAAAGACCAGTAGGGACTTTGTTCTCTGGCTAAGTCTCATGTAGACTGTTTAGAACAAGGGTAGTAAGTCTAGACAGAAAAAAATGCAAAATATATGGTTCAAATGTTAAAGGGGCACCCGGAAGTGTAAAGGAGCTGAATCCTGTGTTCTAGGAGATAACAGATGAAGGGATTTGGGGGCAAGATCCCATCCAGTTAAGTTTAGATCCAGGCATGGTAGTCCATACCTTTAATCTTAGAAGACAAAGCTTAACAGATCTCTTAGCTCAAGCCTAGCCTGGGGTAAAGCAGATTTTAGATGAAGAAAAGCTTAAATCCAAGCATGGTGCTATACACTTTTAATCCCTGCATTGCAGGAGACAGAGATATGCAGATTTCTGAGTTCAAGTTCAATCTACACAGCAAGTTCCAGGAAAGCCAAGCTTAAGGAAGACAGGGAGTCAGAAAGCAGAAAGTTGGTAATACAATGTGTGTGTGTGTGTGTGTGTGTGTGTGTGAGAGAGAGAGAGAGAGAGAGAGAGAGAGAGAGAGAGAGAGAGAACGAGAGAGAGAGAAAGAGAGAGAGAGAGATGTTCCAGTTCTTACAGAATTTAGCAGCTTTGGCCATGTGACTCTAGCTTTAGATTGAAAAATGGAAGGGACTACTGGGCCAATTGATGCTGGCTAGCTGGAACTAAGAAATTAGTGGTGATTAAGAAGAGACCAGCATCACTGAGGTGAAATCTTCTGGGAGTGTTTTCAGTACAACAAAGCTGTGTTCCAGAGATAGCCATGGTATACCAAGCTGTACTTGGCAATATTTAAGAATCACCCAGGTGGTACTGGTTTTGACAGCTTAAAGGGGTCATGAAGAGCAGCTGAAGGATGACACTGTGAAAGGCCGTGGAAGGCCATTGGCAAAGGTAGAGCCTCAGTTGCAATTGATGGCCCAGGACTGAAAGGGTCATGCAAAGGATTTGAGGCTTGACACCATGAAGAGAGCCTATGTGAGGCTATTGCTGAAGCCTAGTTGCAGCAGAAGTCCCCAGTGTATTGTAATGGAGATGCTAGTACCATGTGGTGATAGCCAAGAACAGCAGCAGCAGTGGAGTGGATCGTCCTGAGCTTAGAGTGCTCTAGAGGGCAGAGATGAAGAAGTGAACTTGGCCTTAGGAGGAGTCCAGAAGATCAGGTGTTGATCACAGACATTGAAACAAGAATCTGTAATATTGAAGTTTGAGAAGCCAGAACCGTGAGCTATTTGCTAAGGAAAGCTGCTAAAAGGGAGTGGGGAGTAGAACTAGCCCAGGAGAAACAAGTTTGTTACAGTCAACAAAGATGAAAAAGAGCTGGAGATCTGAAGACTACATTGACATCAGCCTTGGTGATGCAGAGTTTGTAGTTCATCCTGCTGGTTTCCTGTCTTGTTTTGGGAATTACAATTAAGCAATTGAATGAATCTCAGAAGAGTCTTTGAACTTCAGACTTTTAACATTGGTGAGATTGCTTAGACTATGGGAACTTTGCAAGTTGGACCATTTTGCATTATGCTATAATTGGTATGGCCCCCACAGACTCATATGTTTGAACAAGCTTACGGAGGCCAGGGAGTGGAATGTGATAGTTTGTATTATGCTCAGTCCAAAAAGTGGCAGGATGGTCCTGTTGGAGCAGGTGTGACACTGTGAGTGTGGGTTATAAAACTCTCCTTCTAGCTTTCTGAAAGTCAATATTCTGCTAGCAGCCTTTAGATGAAGATGTAGAACTCTCAACTCCTGCACCATGCCTGCCTAGATGCATTCATATTCCCAACTTGATGATGATGGACTGAACCTCTTAACCTGTAAGCCAACATCAATTAAATGTTGTTTTTATAAGCATTGTCTTGGTCACTCTTGGTGTTTGTTCACAGCAGTAAAACCCTAATTAAGACAGGTGATCATTATTTTTCCCTGTTTACAGATAATAAGGCCGAGATTTCAATAGAGTTAATAATTAGACTCAGATTATATAAAAAAGTCAATGAAAATCGTTATAATTACAAGAAAAAACTGACAGCACATATCAGTAGAATATATTAGTGACATTTATTTTCCTGAAGCTCATCTGGAAACAAACATTTACAGAAAGTTCTATAATGGTGAAATTGTGTCCACTAATTTTTTCAATTTTATTGTAAGACAACCATGTTATTCATAAGGTACACATTTGTATATGTGATAATTTTGTGTTCCATGATTGTAAAGAAGGAGATAATAGAATAATATTGAGAAATTAACATGATGGAGCCATATAATTTGGTCTCCTAACATTTGAAACGTATCCATCACCTACATAGTACCCACTTCAATTATAGAATATGCTATAGGTTGACACTCTCTATTTAGGTGTCACCTACTTTAGTCTTCTTTAATCTGATATAGTTTGTTATGGCCTTGGTACTATTAAAAAGACCAGACTAAATGCTTTTACTTTATAGCAGAGTTAATATTTTAGATTAGCTTTAAGTATATAGCACAATTTACCATAAGACACAGAAATTCCTCAAATACTACCAGTTCTGAAATGGGCATCACATTCTTATCAATATATTAATTTTCACATTATTTTAAGATAATTAATTATAAATTTCATCCAAAGTAAAAAAATAGCAAAGATAATAATCTAATTTTAGCAATATTTATTTATTTGTATTCCTCAATTTAATATTATACAGGTGTTTTCCTTCACAAAATCTTCAAAATGTCACATTAGAACTATGAAATAACTAAATCATAGTTCTTTGAAAGTTTCTCAAAGTAATAGAGAGTAATTTTCCTCATTAAAAGTCAAAGGTAACTTTTTCTTCTTTAATTAAAACCTTATAAAACTGTTTAAACAGTAAGTGGCAGCTAGTATATAATGTATGGACTATGGGTTTGACATGTAATAATACACTGAGAGAATGTAATTGCCTAAGAAATTGGGCTGTTAATAGAGATCTCTTTAGTCAAAAAAAGGAATGACAGAAAAACTATTTAAAATTATGTATGAATATTTTGTTAAAGAATCTTGACCACACAGTAGTCAACTCTGTGCATATAACCTCATTTCAGAGTCATGATTGTGTGTTAGATGTATAGCTGCATAATCGCCCTATGATTACCTCAATATTCTTTACTATTCCACTACTGAAATGCTAAGATATGGATGGATATAAACATACAAGGTCAGTGACAAGGAATTTAACTTCCCCATGGCACTCATATTCAGTTTTAAATGAAGAGGTTGAACTCTTGTTGCAACTATAAGCATGTAAAATATGATTATATGAAAATTCATGACTCATTGGAAGTAAGTATAGAAAACATTAAATCATGAAATGTCAGATAACATTCTTAGAAAAGCTAATAAACATAGGTTACAACAGAGAGTGAGTAGCTGTGCCTCTTTACAGAATAAGGAAGACTTGGAATATGATAGTTTGACAATCAGCACAAATTATCTCTGTAATTGTTAACCAGCTTTTCCATATCTGTGCTGGTTCTTTGAAATTAAAAAACAAATCCTTTTTGTATTTGTTATAGAATAAAATTAAAATATCTACATGGACATATATTTACATATATAGAGAAATATCACACACACACACACACACACACACACACACACACACACTGTTCCCATTCCATAATGTGTCAGTACTACTATCTCCAAAGTTTAGTATGCTTATTAGCCATGAGAAACAGAAACAAATGAAAAATGTTTTATGCTTTGTGTTTGTGTATCTGTACATTTGTATGTGTGATAAAAGGGTGAGGTGTGTACATGTATATGTGTGTGTGTGCATGAGCCTGTGTAAGTACACTGTGGCCAATGGACAATGTTGAGTGCCCTGTTCTCTCCTTCCCTGCCCCTTTTTCAGACTTATTCATTTGAGATATATCTCAGTGACTGTAGATCTAGGCTGTCATCCAAAAGCCCCAGGAATCCTCATCTGTTTAAGTCACAGTTGTGGAGGTACTGTTGTGGCCTGTGCACATTCCCAGCATGTAAATCTAAAAGCTAGGGTCCAAAATCAGAAATATAAGTATTGAATGATCTCAATCAAATGGGGATCTGGCATCATTAAGAGTGAAATTGTGGTTAGGTGAGGTTGAGGAGAGTAGAAAGGAGAGAGATGATATTAATCAACAATATGTTATAAGATATCAATAGATATGATATGATATGCAGTTCTTTAGTGCTGTTGTAAAGTATGCGACTATGGATAACTAAGTATTATACAACTTATGAAATTATTTCAAAAATAGCAGAAATGCTTTAGATAGTATGTTAACCTTTGTTGAACACTATACAATATATGTATTAAAAATCATTTCAAGCTATAAATAATTCTCATTTAGTTTAATAAAAAGCATAAGATAAAAATAATTAATAAATTTTATTCCTAATAAGACCAGAATCCTATTAATTCTGTTTGTACATTGTTAAAAAGCTAAAACTAATGAAAGTGTGTTTGTTATCTCCTTTAAAATTGTTTTTTTCTTATTGTTCCAATTAATGGGATCACATGGCGCTTTTCTCCCTTTTCTACATTCCTGTTTTATATTTCTTCTTGTCTGTTAACACTTGGGGTTCTATTTCTTCTCTTCACATTATTATACTTTCAAATTTTTTAGCAACTTTCTTGTCCTTGTAAATTGATTTTCTTAAATTATTGTACTACAATATTCTGTTTGACCTTTATTCTTCAAATGATATCCACTTAGAGTTTTGAAGCTAATTTTTAATTTTTCCCCCAGTATTTTGTTCTTTAACAATGAGTAGAAAATAGGTTGCTTTTGATATTCAAATGTGACTCAAAAATGAAAATTATATTACATCACATTCTGACAAGAACAATTGAATAGATGAGTAGCAGGGATTTTAATTTACAAAGTTGGGCATGCTTTAATGAATATGAAAATTTAAAAATGTTTAATAGTTAAAGGCTAAAAGTGTTACTTCCTGTATGAAGACAGTTTTTAAATATGTATAATAAGAAATTATTTGTATTTAAGGAGAGTAAAATCAAAACTGTGCACTTTTAGTTAATATCAACTTTACCTACTATGGTAGTTTTATATCAAATAAATCAAATACAGTTTGACAACCTCTTAACCAAAATTCACCTGAATTTTTTAACTTTCTAGAAAACAATTTTGGTCAGTGAATATTGTTAGAGTGATTCTATGGAAATTAAATATGAGAAATTATTGAAATATTTTATGAGTATCTTTGTTCTTACCTCCCCTTTTGCTTGAAATCTCTTATGAATTCTTGTTGTTTGTTTTATGATTTTGTTTTTGATTGTGGTTTGGATGATGTCTCAATCTCTCCTCTAGTGGCTTTGACTGGTTCAGGTTCCATATTCCCTAGTACTAGGAGTTTTCCTTAGGGTTATTCTTGTATATTCTAGGGGGTTTCAATTGCACTAGGTTTTTAAGTCACTCTGAAATGTATCCCTCCAATTCTAGTACTCTCCAAGTATGCTCTCCAATATCTCCCCATCCCTTCTGTTTACATTCTCATCTCCTCAATTCCCCAGTCCACCTATGAAATCTATCTTATTTTCCTTTCCCAGAAGAATAATGCATCTTCCATTGAACCCTACTTTGTACTTAGCCTCTTGAGGTCTGTGGATTGTACTATAATTATCATTTAATTTACAACAAATATACATTTATAATGATTACATACCATATTTCTCTTTCTGGGTCTGGGCTACATCACTCAGGGTGATTTTTTTCTCTTTCTATAGCCTACAAAGCACCTTTACACAAGAAAGAGACTAGAACATGGGGATGAAGACCCTATGTAGACATCAGCTTGATCTTTATTCTCAATAAGCTATGTAGTCATTGTCTTCAGCAATGAGGCCCTGCTATCAGTATTGAGAGAGAGAGAGAGAGAGAGAGAGAGAGAGAGAGAGAGAGAGAGAGAGATTTTCTGTCCTAACATCAGCTTGGGTTGTTTAGGGATCTACACTGGAATCCTTCTGCCAACAACTCAACCAATTGAAACATGTTCCCACCATTGGAAGCCTTGCTGAGAAACAAAAGATGGCCACTTCAGACTCTGTATCCTCCATTATCCTCAGAATCCTCAGTAGGTTCACTTTCATGGATTTCAGGAAGTTCCTACTGCACTAGATCCATCACTCCCCCTAAATGCTTCCTAAATTCTAGCCGTCTCTCCTATTACTGTCTCTCTTCATCCCTTTGGTTCTATACATTATCCTTTCCACTCCTGTCCCATCTGCTCTTGTCAACCAGGAAATTTTATTCTATTTTCTCTTCTTATGCAGGTCCATTCCTCCTATTTGTAAAAGAATATAAATCCTCCTATATATGTAACTCTGGGTCTTTAGATTGTAACTTGATTATCATTTATTAATAGCTAAGATCTGCTTATAAGTAAACACACAGAATATTTGTCTTTCTGGGTCTGGATTACCTCATTCAGGATGATTTATTTTTCTATTTGCATCCATTTGTGTGGAAATACCATGATGTCATTTTTTTAAAAAAATGAGTAATATGCAGTTACTTGATGAACATCTAGGTTATTTTCAGTTTCTGACTATTATGAGTAAAATAGGTAAGTACATAGTTGAGCAAGTTTCGTTGTGATAGGATGGAGATTCACTTTGATATATAGCCAAGAGCAGTATAGCTGTGTCTTTAGGTAGGAATTATACCAAATTTTCTGAGAAATTACCATATTGGCTTCCAAAGTGGTTGTATAAGTTTCTATTCCCACAAGCAATGGAGTATTTTGCTTTCTCCACATCCTTGTCAAAATGAGCTGTTAATTGTGTTTTTCCTCTTAGCCATTTTGACAGGTATAAGATAAGATCTCAAAATAGAGTGACTTGGGTTTCCCTGATGACTAAAAATGTTGAACATTTCTTTAAGTGCTTCTCAGTCATTTGGGATTCCTTTGATTAGATCTCTACCCAATTTTTAATTCAATTATGTGGTTTGTTGATATATAGTTTCTTGCTTTTTCTAAGTATTTTGAAAAGTAGTCCTCTGTCAGATACCGAGATTTTGAAAATCTTTTCCCATACTTTAGACTGCTTTTTGTTTCTGTCACTGGTGTCCTCTTTCCTTTACAAAATCACTTCAGTTTCATGAGATCCCACTTATGAATTGTTGATCTTAGTGCCCCTGCTATTGTTTCTCTGTTCAAAAAGTTGTCTCCTATGCAAATGTGTTCATGGATATTTCCTCTTATTAGCTTCATTCATTCAGTAATATGTTTAAGTTTTTCATCCAGTTAGAGCTGAGTTTTGTTCAGGTTGACAGATATGGATCTATTTGAATTCTGCTATGAGCTGACATCCAGTTATACCAGAATCATTTGCTGAAGGTGCTTTCTTTATTCCATTGTATAATTCTGCATTCTTTATCAAATATCTGGAGCCCATAGGAGTGTGAATTTAATATGAAATTCTAGTTTAATTCACATAATCAACCTGTCCATTTTTATCTCAATACCATAGATGCTTTTGATTTCTGTAATTCTTTGTACAGGTTAAAATCAGGGATGGTGGGCAGCCAGCTACCAGGACCCTGGACCAGCAGTAGTGGCAGGCCTCTATATTGCAACCAGGACACAGCTGGAGAGGCCCAGGTAGACAGATTCCATCCTGGGCTACTGCGCGGGGGGAACTGCTAGGCTCTCACCGCCAGGAAGGCACATCTCCTCCCACCGAGGCTCTGCTGGACTTCCCCGCGACCTCAGGCCATGCACCGAGGCAGTTGGTGGCAGCCAGCTTGTGATCCCTTTGAGCAGCTGTCAGGCGTAACCACCAGTAGAGAAACAACAGGTGAGCCCAGCCTCAAGGGAGATTCAAACACCAGCCAGTGACAACAAGGTCAACTAACACCAGAAATAACCAGATGGCAAAAGGAAAATGAAGGAACATTACTAACAGAAATCAAGGCAACATGGCAGCATCTGAACCCAGTTTCCCAACAACAGGAAGGCCTGGATACCCCAAAACATCAGAAAAACAAGACTTGGATATAAAATCACTGGTCAGGATGCTGGTAGCTGAGCACATAGAAAAATCTCATAAAGAAATAGAGGAGAAAATGGTTCAAAAGTTAGAAGCCTTTACAAGGCAAATACAAAAATCACTTCAATAAATGAAGGAGAAGATGGATCAAAAAGAAGAAGACAATAAGGAAGAAAGACAAAAATCACTTAAAGAAATACAGAAGAATGTGGGCCAACAAGTAGAAGCTATGAAAGAGGAAACACAAAAATCTCTTAAAGAAATACATGAAAACACAATCAAGCATGCGAAAGATCTGAGCATATCCATACAGGTACTAAAAACAGAAGTAGAAACAACTAAGAAATCGCAGGGGGAGACAACATTGGAGATAGAAAAGCTTGGGAAGAAATCAGGGGCCATAGATGCAAATATCAACAATAGAATACAAGAGATAGAAGACAGAATATTAGAAACCGAAGATACCATAGGAACCATTGATTCAACAGTCAAAGAAAATACTAAATGCAAAAAGGTTGTAACCCAAAACATCCAGGAAATCCAGGACACAATGAGAAGACCAAACCTAAGGATCATAGGTATAGACGAGAATGAAGATGTACAAGTTAAAGGGCCAGCAAATATCTTCTACAAAATTATGGAAGAAAACTTCCCCAACCTAAAGAGAGAGATGCCCATGAATATACAAGAAGCATACAGAACCCCAAACAGACTGGATCAGAACAGAAATACATCCTGTCACATAATAATCAAAACTCCAAATGTACTAAACAAAGAAAGAATATTAAAGGCAGCAAGAGAAAAAGGCCAAGTAACATATAAAGGAAGACCTATCAGAATAACACCAGACTTCTCACCTGAGACAATGAAAGCTAGAAGATCCCAGGCAGATATAATGCAAACTCTAAGAGAACACAAACTACAGCCAAAACCACTTTATCCAGCAAAGCTCTCAATCGCCATAGATGGAGACATCAAGGTATTCCATGACAAAACCAAATTTGCACTATACCTTTCCACAAATCCAGCCCTACAAAGGATAATAGGGGGAAAACACCAAGACAAGGACGGAAACTACACCCAGGAAGAAGCAAGATAGAAACCTCCTCTCATCAAACCCAAAAGAAAATAATCTCTCAAATATAAAAAATAAATGAATAAAATAAATAAATATAATTTCAAAAAATGTCTGGAGGTAATAATTACTATTCCTTAATATTTCTTAACATCAATGGACTCAATTCCCCAATAAAAAGACATAGATTAACAGACTGGATATGGAAACAGGACCCTATATTTTGCTGCATACAGGAAACACATCTCAGTGTTAATGACAAACACTGCCTTAGAGTAAAAGGTTGGAAGACAATTTTACAAGCAAATGGTCTCAGGAAACAAGCTGGAGTAGCCATTCTAATATCAGATAAAATTGACTTCAAACCTAAAATCATCAAAAGAGACTCAGAAGGTCACTTCTTGCTGGCCAAAGGAAAAATCCATCAAGAAGAACTCTCAATACTGAAGATCTATGCTCCAAATGCAAGGGCACCCTCATTCGTAAAAGAAACTTTACTAAAGCTTAAAGCACACATTACACCTAACACAATAATTGTGGGTGACTTCAACACTCCACTCTCTTCAATGGACTGATCAGGAAAGCAGAAACTAAACAGGGACACAGTGAAACTAATTGAAACTCTGGACCAATTGGATTTAACAGATATATATAGAGAACATTTCATCCTAAAGCTAAAGAATATACCTTTTTCTCAGCACCGCATGGTACCTTCTCCAAAATAGATCATATAATTGGTCACAAGACAGATGTCAACAAATACAAGAAGATCGAGCTAATCCCATGCCTCCTATCAGATCACCATGGAGTAAGAGTGGTCTTCAATAGCAACAAAAACAACAGAACGCCCACATACACATGGAAACTGAACAATACTCTACTCAATGACACCTTGGTCAAGGAAGAAATAAAAAAAGAAATCAAAGACTTTTTAGAATTCAATGAAAATGAAGGTACAACCTACCCAAATCTATGGGACACAATGAAAGCAGTGCTAAGAGGAAAACTCATAGCTCTAAGTGCATCCAAAAAGAAACTGGAGAGAGCATACACTAGCAGCTTAATGGCACACCTTAAAGCCCTAGAAGAAAAAGAAGTTAATTCACCCAGGAGGAGTAGAAGACAAGAAATAATCAAACTCAGGGCTGACATCAATCAAGTAGAAACAAAGAGAACCATAAAAAGAATCAACAAGACCAGGAGCTGGTTCTTTGAGAAAATCAACAGGATAGATAAACCCTTAGCCAGACTAACCAAAGGACACAGAGACAGTATACAAATTAACAAAATTAGAAATGAAAAGGGAGACATAACAACAGAAACTGAGGAAATTCAAAAGATCATCAGATCCTACTACAAAGTTCTATACTCAAAACAACTGGAGAATCTGGAGGAAATGGACAATTTCCTAGACAGATACCAAATACCAAAATTAAATCAGCATCAAATAGATCAGCTAAATAGTCCCATAACCCCTAAAGAAATAGAAGGTGTTATAGAAAGCCTCCCAATCAAGAAAAGTATGGGACCAGCTGGTTTTAGTGCAGAATTCTACCAGACCTTCAAAGAAGACTTAACACAAATACTTTTCAAACTATTCCACAAAATAGAGACAGAAAGGATACTGCCCAATTCATTCTTTGAAGCCACAATTACGCTAATACCTAAACCACAAAAAGATCCAACAAAGAAAGAGAACTACAGGCCAATTTCTCTTATGAATATCGATGCAAAAATACTAAATAAAATTCTTGCCAACCGAATCCAAGAGCACATCAAAATGATCATTCACCATGATCAAGTAGGCTTCATCCCAGGGATGCAGGGATCGTTCAATATATGGAAATCCATCAATGTAATCCACTACATAAACAAACTAAAATAAAAAAACCACATGGTCATCTCATTAGATGCTGAAAAAGCATTCGACAAAATTCAGCATCCTTTCATGCTAAAAGTCTTGGAAAGAGCAGGAATTCAAGCCCCATACCTAAACATAGTAAAAGTAATCTACAGCAAACCAGTAGCCAACATCAAAATAAATGGAGAGAAACTTGAAGCAATCCCACTAAAATCAGGGACTAGACAGGGCTGCCCTCCCTCTCCATATCTTTTCAATATAGTACTTGAAGTTCTAGCAAGAGCAATTAGACAACATAAGGAAGTCAAAGGGATACAAAATGAAAGGAAGAAGTCAAACTATCATTATTTGCAGATGATATGATAGTTTACTTAAGCAACCCAAAAAACTCCACCAGAGAACTTCTACAGCTGATAAACAACTTCAGCAAAGTGGCTGGTTATAAAATTAACTCAAGCAAATCAGTAGCCTTCTTGTACTCAAAGGACAAGCAGGCTGAGAAAGAAGTTAGGGAAATAACACCCTTCACAATAGCCACAAACAACATAAAGTACCTTGGCGTAACTCTAAGCAAACAAGCGAAAGATCTTTATGACAGGAACTTCAAGTCCTTGAAGAAAGAAAGTGAAGAAGACCTCAGAAGATGTAAAAATATTTCTTGCTCCTGGATTGGCAGGATCAATATAGTAAAAATGGCCATCTTGCCAAAAGCAATCTACAGATTCAATGCGATCCCCACAAAATCCCAACTCAATTCTTCATAGATCTAGAAAGAGCAATTCTCAAATTCATCTGGAGTAACAAAAAAAACCCAGGATAGCTAAAACTATTCTCAACAATAAAGGACTTCTGTGGGAATCAATATCCCTGACCTTAAACAGTACTACAGAGCAATTGTGTTAAAAACTGCATGGTATTGGTACAGCAACAGGCAAGTGGTTCAATGGAACAGGATTGAAGACCCAGAAATTAACCCACAGACTTATGGTCACTTGATCTTTGATAAAGGAGCCACAACCATCCAATGGAATAAAAATAGCCTTATCAACAAATGGTGCTGGTTCAACTGGATGTCAACCTGCAGAAGAATGCGAATTGACCCACTCTTATATCCTTGTACTAAGATCAACTCCAAGTGGATCAAGGACCTCCACCTAAAACCAGACACACTAAAACTATTAGAAAAGAAATTTGGGAAGTCCCTGGAGGACCTAGGCACAGGGGGAAAGTTCCTGAACAGAACACCAATAGCTTATGCACTAAGATCAAGAATTGACAAATGGGACCTCATAAAATTACAATGTTTCTGCAAGGCAAAGCACACTGTCAGAAGGACAAAAGGACAACCAACAAAGTGGGAAAAGATCTTCACCAACCCCGCATCTGACAGAGGGCTAATATCCAATATATACAAAGAACTTAAGAAGTTAGACCGCAAAGAACCAAATAACCCTATCAAAAAATGGGGCACAGAGCTAAACAAAGAATTTTCACCAGAAGAAATTCGGATGGCCGAGAAACACCTTAAAAGATGTTCAACATCATTAGTCATCAGGGAAATGCAAATCAAAGCAACCCTGAGATTCCACCTCACACCAGTCAGAATGGCTAAGATTAAAAACTCAAGAGACAACAAGTGCTGGCGAGGATGTGGAGAAAGAGGAACACTCCTCCACTGTTGGTGGGATTGCAAAATGGTAAAACCGCTCTGGAAATCAGTTTGGCAGTTCCTCAGAAAATTGGGCATGTCAATTCCAGAGGACCCTGGCATAACACTCCTGGGCATATACCCAGAGGATTCCCCTGCATGCAATACAGACACATGCTCCACTATGTTTATAGCAGCCTTGTTTATAATAGCCAGAAATTGGAAGGAGCCCAAATATCCCTCAAAGGAGGAATGGATACAGAAAATGTGGTATATTTATACAATGGTATATTTAATTATACATTAAAATTAATGAATTCATGAAATTTGTAGGTAAATGGTTAGACCTGGAAAATATCATCCCGAGTGAGTTAACACAATCACAAAAGAATACACATGAAATGCAATCACTGATAAGTGGATATTAATGAGCCCAGAAGCCCTAAATACTCAAGGCACAATTAGCAAGTCAAATGATTCCCAAGAAGAAGAAAGGAGAGGACCCTGGGCCTGTAAAGATTGGATCCAGTTTGTAGACCCAGAACAGAGAAACCGTGGGGGGAGGGGGAATGATTGGGGAATAGTTGGGGGGAGAGGAATTATGGTAAGTATGGTGGGGGGGAACTGGGAAAGGGGAATGCCTTTGGAATGTAAACATAGAATATAGAAAATAAAAATTAAAAAAAAATCAGGGATTGTGATATCTCTTAGAGTTCTTTTAGTGTACAATATTTTTAGCTATATTTGGTTTTTGTTATTCTATATTAGGTTGAGTTTTATTCTTTCATGGTCTGTGACGAATTGTTTTGGAATTTTAATGGGATTTTACATTGAATATGTAGATTGTTCTTGGTAAGGTGGCTATTTTTACTATGTTAAGCTTACCAATGCATGGACATGGGAGAGCTTTCTATTTTCTGATAGCTCCTTCAATTTCTTTCTTTAAACACTTGTCATACAAGTCTTTCACTTGCTTGCTTAGAGTTACCCCAAGATATTGTGACTGTTTTGAAACGTCCAGCATATAAATAAACTGAAAAAAACTGTATGATCATCTTATTAGTTGAGGAAAATGTCCTTAACAAAATCAAATATATCTTCATGATAAAGTCTTAGGGAGCACAGGGATACAAGAGACAGATTTGGACATAATAAAGGCAATTTACTTCAAGCCTATATAGGAACAGAAAACTAACTGGAGATTTGTTAAACAAACAAAAACATGGTTGAAATCAAGGCATCCTAGAAAAACTGATTTACTACTAGTGGATTCTTCAGTTGGTTGTTTCTTTATCCTGATGGTTTCACTTTTATTCCTGAATTAAGACAGTTAAATCTGCTTGGTTTGAACTGATGTCATCGATTATTATTGATAGTTACTTTAATTGTCCAACCTAATTCTTCATGAAAAGTGGCATGAAACAATAGTTCAGATAATATAAAGTCCAAGATGCTGTTGAACTACCTATCAGACTGCTTGAGTAGTATTTTGTAATTCCCTAAACTCAGTTTAAATATAATTTTTGTATTAATCCATAAATCTCTAATAATACAGGAGAACACAGTATTTGCTTTTAATTAGGAAAGCTTGTATATATTTCAAAATTAAATCTACTTACGAAATAAGACAGCACTTGTGTTCTATGTAATGAGACTGTACTCCATAAAGGAGTAATTGTGCTCAGTGTCTGAATTCCCTGTCTGTAATCACTGGCTATGAAATGCCACACCAGAGCCATTCTGGGATCTCAATCCATTCAAAGTTAGCTCAAATCATTTCATCTTAAACAGATCTTCAAATACTTATTTGTAAAACACTTATGTGTTACTCCATTACAAAATCTTGGCCCTGTTATCTCCTTGGCATCAACTTTATGGGTAGAATGCTTAGTAATGTTAATTTTAATGATATTCAGCCAAATAATACAATGTATAATAGTTTGATATAATTAATTTATTTCAAACTGATGTGATAACAAAATATCTCAAAGAAGTAACCATAGACTTGCTGCCTGGAAGTATGGATAATTATAACCAGTGTTCTTTAGGAAGCATGGCACTTAAATTCTAAAATTTATCACAGCCGTAGTATCAATATGATCACACTGGCCTTGTACTTGCTTAATTATTCTCTCTATTGAACACCCTGATTATGTGTGGTAGATATTAGTAATCCTAGATGTTATATTGATGTGTACATGGTTAAAGGTCCAAAGGGAAAGATGCAAAGTTTGTTGGAAAATATTAAATTCTCTTGTGAAGTTGAAACTTAAGGGATGGTTGTATTAAATGGTGCTTTGCTGGGCTAAACATGTGAAGGAATGTTTCCTTAAAGTGAACACAGGTGTGAAAGACTAAAGCTGACTCATGAGGAAACATTTCTCTTAAGCAGACACAAGAGAGAGGATGCTCTGACAAAGCAAATACATGAAAAGACACATAATAATAGATTTTTTGCTTTCAACGGGCATGTATTTGTCCAATTTACATTGTGTAGTTGATCTGCATTTGTCAGGGCTTGAAGGACTCAGGCTGATTGCATATTCTGAGGCAAGACCATGCAGAAGCAAGACATGTGGAGGGCATGTGATGTTTGTAGGGTATACATTAGATTCCAGGGAGAGAGAGAGAGAGTGAGAGAGACTGAGAGAGAGAGAGAGAGAGAAGAAGAAGAAGGAGGAGGAGGAGGAGGAGGAGGAGGAGGAGGAGGAGGAGGAGGAGGAGGAGGGAGGGCGGGAGGGAGGGAGGGAGGGAGGGAGGGAGGGAGGCAGAGAGAGTGAGAGATTGGCTTCCTGGTACAGCTTGCTCTAGTCTTGAGTCTTCTCTGGTCTTCACTTCCCTTAGAAAGGCACAGCTGAGATAACTTCTCCCGATGTTCCTGTTGGTCCCACCTGATAATTTGAGCTAAGGCTAAGGCCTGGCTGTCTCTGTTAGGTAGTATCACTGCTGTTGCTACCCTGACTGTATTGAGCAAGACTGCTTGTATATCCATGAAGTATTTTAGAGTGGATCAAGCTCCATGGCCTGCTAACCTGTGAACTAAACTACTGATTTCCAGACAACACAGAAGGGAGTTGCTCCAAAGAACCTTTCTAAACAGGTCCATTTTATCCTGCCTTTCTAACTCCCTCTGCTGGGCGGTAGGCTGAAAGGGTGGTTAGAGCATTTAAGAACCATAATTAAAACTACGGTTTGAAAAAATTGAAGTTACACTCTTTCATTTTGTGAAATACATTAGTGATCTTACCTCAAATAATCAAATACCAAGATGCAATGTATCACCCTTCTTACCATCACTAACTATGCATCAATTCATTTTGAAAGATGAGAATTCACCTTAATTATTGTCCTGGTCAATAATGACATTTATCAAATGATCAGCTGCATTCAAAGATATTCTATTTTTGTTCTGTGATTTTACCAATAAGGGCCTCACTGGTTCTCACTGTTCAGCATTTTTATCCCTGTTTTCCTCTCTCACATTCCTATTCCTCACATGCAGTTCTATATTGCTTTAGGTTATTCTTGACACCAATGGGTTTTTTTTTTTCACCTGAAGAAATTTGAATGGCTGAGAAGCATCTTAAAAAATGTTCAACATCATTAGTCATTAGAGAAAGGCAAATCAAAACAACCCTCAGATTTCACCTCTCACCAGTCTGAATGGCTAAGATTAAAACTCAGGGGACAGCAGGTGTTGGCGAGGATGTGGAAAAAGAGCAACACTCCTCCACTGCTGGTGGGATTACAAGTTGGTACAACCACTCTGGAAAACAATGTTTTGGTAACTATTTAATATGACCCTGAGAGACAATGACAAACTGAGTAGAAATAAAATGACAGAATTTTGTTTTCCTGACTCATTTATAAATATCACACTTTCTTTAAAATATTTTGATCAACTAAAATGTATTTTATTTTTTCAAGTAATTTAATACAAATTTCAAATTTGATTCTAGTCACCAATATTGCCTCCATAGAATATCTTTCAAATGTTTTGTAAATGTTATAGAGAGTTGAACAAAATGAAAAAGAATAATGTATAGTGGACTTACTCATGGCATATTGGTTAATTCTAGAACTCTGGAAAGTCTAGCAGTGTTCTATCTTCTAAGGATTTTTAAGGATTCAAAGTTACCCCATATCATATTGGTCACTTACATTATTCGAATGGCCTAAAATAAAAGGAATACAATTGCCTAATTTATATATCAGGCATTTAAAATAAGAGTGCTTAGGCTTATATCAAAGTAATGTACAGCATACTAAACTTGAGACTTTTAAAATGCTATAAGAAAATAGAATTCACTAGATAACTTATTAGAAGCCTTTTTCCCCCCAGACTGTGTGGATCCAACAAAGTTTAAGATCAAAAACCTAGTAGCATTCTTCATTTTTGCCTAACACCTTATCATAATCTCCTTTACCATCCATAATTATACCAACAATTTATCGAAAACTACTTTCATTCTCTCTGAAAATAGTGAACCTGTTTAGCAGAATTTTTCCTGTCCATTCACTGTCCAACAAGAAGCCTGTGATTGGACAGGGAAAAGGGAAGCGGAGCAAAGAGTTGCAGAGATGAGGCAGAGGCGACAAGTGGAGGAGAAGGAAGCAAAATGGAGGATGAACAGGATGACTCAGATTCCTCACCTTGTTTCTAGTGTGTGGATGATATGTGGTCAACCAGCTTCCTCCTCTTGCCTGTCATAATGTCTTCCTGCCTGTCATAATGTCTTCCTGGCCATGATGGACATTATCCCTTTATAGCTTCATGCCAAAATGAATGAGTTTTTCCCTTAAAGCTCTTTTCATTTTAGTATTTTATCATGGAAAAGAAAAGAAGCTAATCTCCCATCCTAAAGTGGTTTTAAATAGACACAGGGAGATATAATATCTTACAGGGATAGGAAAATTGGAGTAACTTGTTTAATCTATGTGGGCAGCTTGTACCATTATCAACTGGCCCTGAATGTATTGGGTGGGCATCTTGTGTATTGAGAATTTATTGATATATTAATCTGACTGATTAATTATGAGCTTCTAGAGTTTGATTTGACCGGGTTACTGGAAATTTTGACAGCTAACCATGAGGTGGGGCTGGCATGGCAGGGGCCCGCCAAGGCAAGTTAGTGAGTTGGTTGGAGACGTCTCTAAAGCTGTGGAGCTGATGCTGAGATGAGAGAACACTGGCTGGAGTCATGTGACCTGCCAGTTCCCAGCATAGTGCAGAAAATGCTGTTCATTTTTAATATTTTCCACAGCAAACCTGTTTTTCTTTTCTTTTCTTTATTTTTTGTTTTGTTTTGTTTTGTTTTGTTTTGTTTTGTTTTGTTTTGTTTTGTTTTGAGACAGGGTTTCTCTGTGTAGCCCTGGATGTCCTGGAACTCACTCTGTAGACCAGGCTGGTCTCAAACTCAGAAATCTGCCTGCCTCTGCCTCCCAAGTGCTGGGATTACAGGCTTGCGCCACCACCGCCCTGCTTAAAACATGTTTTTCTTCTTTCCTACCACAATTTCACCTGAATCCCCTTTAGCAGGCAGCTCAGTAGTAACACAGACTTCCAGCATGTACGTCAAACTCTTCTACCTGACACTAATCAAAATCTCTTTCAGGAGAGTAACATTAATAACATTTCTTTTTTTTTTTTTTTAGGCTATCTTGAAATATCTTTTTTTTTTTTAGTTATTTTTATTTTCTATATTCTATGTTTACATTTCAAAGGCTTTCCCCTTTCCCAGTTCCCACCCACCATAGTTCCCATAGTTCTTCTCCCCCCCAACTATTCCCCAATCATTCCCCCTCCCCCCTCGGTTTCTTTACTAAACTGGATGCAATCTTTACATGCCCAGGGTCCTCTCCTTTCTTCTTCTTGGGAATCATTTGACTTGCTATTTGTGTCTTGAGTATTTAGTGCTTCTGGGCTCATTAATATCCACTTATCAGTGATTGCATTTCATGTGCATTCTTTTGTGATTGGGTTAGCTCACTCAGGATGATATTTTCCAGGTCTAACCATTTACCTACAAATTGCATGAATTCATTATTTTTAATTGCTGAGTAGTATTCCATTGTATAAATATACCACATTTTCTGTATCCATTCCTCCTTTGAGGGATATTTGGGCTCCTTCCAATTTCTGGAAGGCTGCTATAAACATAGTGGAGCATGTGTCTTTATTGCATGTAGGGGAATCCTCTGGGTATATGCCCAGGAGTGGTATGGCAGGGTCCTCTGGAAGTGACATGCCCAATTTTCTGAGGAACCGCCAAACTGATTTCCAGAGTGGTTTTAACATTTCTAATCCTCACTCTGTTTTTTTTGTAGTATTTTTCAGTTGTTTTGTTTTTGTTTTGTTTGTGTGTCTGTTTGTCTTATTTAATTTAACTTTTATTTCAAATTATGTAAGACTACTTCATAAAGATAAAAATCTATCTTTTAGAGTTCTGGAATTGGCATATCTTAAGGGTCTACAATTAGGTTCAAAATCAACCTTTTTTTTTTCTGTGTCATCATATTTTGACAGGGTAAGACAGCTGTCTTAGTCTTACTTGAACAGGTGTATCTAAGTAGCTTCGCAGAACAGAGAAACTGGAGCCAAATGTTGCCATTGTGCATTGGTTGAAGGTTGAGCAATAAGAAGACACTGCATGAATATGTACTTCCATTATAAGAAATTCGTGATCTCACTCTTAAGCATGGCAAATCCTTATTCTTAAATAATATTGAGATCTCTATACAACTCCTACTTTAGGATGGGAGATTAGCTTCTTTTCTTTTGCTATAAGAAAATAATAAAATGAAAATAGCTTTAGGTGAAAAATTATTTATTTTGGCATGAAGTTTCAAATGGATAGTAGCTACCATGGCCAGGAAGACAATATGACAGGCAGGAAATAATAGAAGCAAGAGGAGGAAGCTGGTTGACCGCATATCATACAAACAAAGAAAGGTAAGAAAAGAAAGTGGGACCAAATTCTATCACTTAAACACCTGCCCACTATGCAGTACTTCCTCAAACAACATCCCCCAGTCTAAAGATTCCCTACCCTTCCCTCACAGA
The DNA here is from genome assembly GCA_964023405.1 of Apodemus agrarius. Classification (NCBI taxonomy): domain Eukaryota; kingdom Metazoa; phylum Chordata; class Mammalia; order Rodentia; family Muridae; genus Apodemus; species Apodemus agrarius. Next base: position 101,912,934 of record OZ030008.1, on the reverse strand, counting down.
ACCAATAGCAAGGGATCAATTTCAAACACATGGGACTATGGTAAGATATTTCATATTCAAACATCAACAGACGGGAAATCTTGCATTGATCTTCACTATGAATCAATTACAGCAGGGACAATTTATGAGGAGTAGAAGCAGATGAACGAAGGAAATTAATTAACCCCTGAAGTCCTTTCTTCTATTTATTGGATTGCATGTAGGCTACATTTCATTTTATCCTGTGTGCTTCAGGATTAAATAGGCTTGAGCTTAAAAATTAGGTGTCAAAATAATATAAAATGATACAGTTTTATAATTTATAGCATTCATATAATTTATGAAAATACTAATTATGATATAAACAATCTACAAATACAACTAGTGTTTTAATACAGCAGAATTTTTATTGAAAATTTTATATATCCTGTAATATGTTTTCATCAAGTCCACGTCCATCCCCTCATATCCTGTGTCTCCCCTATTTTCCTTTATTAATTTGTCCCAACTTCATGTGCCTGTTAAATTCATCTAGCCTAGTATATATTGAGATTATCAGCTGTTGAGAAGGTCAGTTATCTCTAAAATGTATACGCTGATAAGTCAACCATGTACCAGTTTAGGGCCACACATCCAAGAATATCTATAAACTTAGATTTTTCAAAATTAATAAGGATTCTCAAATGTTTTGACCCCCACCTCTAGCCCACTGTCCAAAGGTAGGGGAGAAAGATGATAAATAGGACAAGGGGGTGGATGTGGACCTCTTTAGAAGTAGTTCTTTGGGGTGATTCCAATCTCTGTTTGTCAAGATGCCAGAAATCCAGTTCAGTAGTGTCAGTATACCGAGAGTCCACTTCCAGAGTGTCACCAAACGCAAATCAGCAATGCTAACACGATCCAGCAAACCCCACCAGTCCTCCACCAATTCTGTAGCAATCAGCAGGAGTGGCTAAGACAAGCCAGAATACCAGGAATTCTCTCTTGTGCTTCTCTCAATGAAGTGAAGATCAGCAAATACATGAGACCAATGAAGAGTTGCACAGCTAGCTATGCAAGTGCCACAGCACTGTCTGGTGAGTCCTACTTATTCTCTCTCCAAACAACGTAGGTCCTTTAACATGTCTTGCCTCAGCAAAACATCATGCACATCACATGACACAACCAGAAATTTCCATTTCAAATGTATGAGCCACAAATTGGCCTTCACGGGGATGAAGATAAAGGACAGAGTGGTTAGTGAAGGGGGTGAGCAGATTTGGGAAGAATTGTGATCAAAGAATGTACTAGCTTCTTAAAGAACTAAAGATGAATATATATAATAAAAATACTTCTGTAAGCAATATATATATATATATACAACATATTTCTGATATGTATACAATCATGAAATCATGCTGCACATTTCATTTAGACTATTAACTAATGATATTCCATTTAAACTAGGCTATTAACATTTTGCCCTACCTGTAGGCATAAAATTTAAATTTATTGTCACTTGCATATGCTGATCTGTGAGAATGTGATTAAAATTTATGCCAGCAAATTTCTGTACTTTTAAAATTCACTTTAGAAATGTCATTCCAATGGACTTATGCAGCTGTTTTTACAAATGACGCTCATATGATTCAGCACTCTGAGGACAATTGTTTTCACATAGCTATATTAAGTAATAGCATAGAACTGAATAATCGAAATCATCCCATCTCATGTTCTAATACTTTTCAAAAACTTTGCCTTTCACTGAGCATCTGTTGTTTGACATCTTGAGAGGATTTAAGAAGCCTGCTGTCTGATTCAAACTGCTGTATGAATTTGCTCAAGGAAGAGGTGATTTGTATGGGAAAAAAATGTTAGTAAGTACAACAAGAACAAAAACAGCCCCCAAATAATTTCATCCAACAAAACAGTTACAGCTGCAATGAGCTCATATCTGTTTACCTATTAGCAAACTTCTAAGATCTAAATTTGTGGTAATTTTGTTTCCCTCTTCATTGACTTTGTTCTAGGCAGACAGTTCTGTGTTAAAGAGGGTAGTCTATATTTAAACAGTCGTTTTTTCTTGTCATTGCTCTCTTTAACATAAGAAAGCTTCAGCTGCTTTTACATATTTTTTGAAAACAATATGGTAAAATTATTCTTACCTCGCAGCTTGGGAATTATCTATCCAAAATGATGTCCTCAAATTTCTATAAACATAAACCATTAATAAGAACTAGATTATAACAAAATACAGTACACATTTCTCAGTATCATTATATTACCATATACTTTAAACTGCCTTAAATTTGTACAAAGATGACATCAAGATAAAGTCAGGGAAATAATAAGGGAGGTACTGGACTCAGGATATGGTTCAGTGGATAAAGGCAGTTACTTCAAGACCTGACCCTGAATCTGATCTCCAAGACTCATGTTGTGGAATGTGAGTAACGATTCTTAAATTCTGAGCTCTAATTTTTGCACAGACAGATGAGCATGCATGTGTCTACACACACACACACACACACACACACACACACACCTAAATACCAAATAAATAGTAAGTAACGGAAAACAACTCACAAGGTTCTTTAGTGAGAGAGTCTCAGAAGCTGCAGCTACAGAGCAGAAAACCAGACAAAAATATGACTGTGATAATAATGAAAGAAGAAATGAACCACATTCACATTCCATGTTTAATTTCTGTAAAAGTAAAAAGAAAATCAGTTAAGAGAATGGTACATGAAGCAGAGACACTTCAATGGGCAATAGTTGAGATGGAGATTTCTGAACCTCAGAGATGAACATCCGCATTGCCTAGCAAGGTATGTAACAAGACTGCAACTGATCTGGAGATGGGCTATACCTGGAATCGCTGGCAAAGGAAGCAGATACCTCAGGCTAGTGGTGGTTTTAGGACAACAGAAGAAGCCTAGTATTTATCTTATTCTATAAATTCTCCAACATTTTTTTCAGAGAACGTTATTGAATTACTTATTCTTCTTGTTGCTTTGACTAATACACAAAAAAGAAAAATAATTTTGTTACAGTTTATGCTTCAGGGAAACAGAGTCCACCATGGTAAAGAAGGCATGGAAGCACTAACAGGAAGCTTTTTTCGATTGTTTATGCAATCAAGAAACAGAGAAATCAATGCCAATGTTCTTTAGTGTAGCCTTTTATTCATTCAAGCCTTTGGCCCATAGGGTGCCACTGCCCACATCCAGTGCATCTCTTTTCTCCTCAGGGAATCACGCCTGGAAACCTAAAATATTTTCTTTCTTTATTACTACTACTACTACTACTACTACTACTAGTAGTAGTTTACTTAATCACTTTACATCCTGGTCACAACCTCTCTCCTATTCACCCCTCTCACTAATCATTTTCCCATACTCCCTGACCTTTACCTCTGACAGGGAGGGGACTGGGTATTCTCCAACCTTGGCACATCAAGTCTCTGTGAGGCTAGGTGCATTCTCTCCCACTGAGGCTTGTCAAGGAAAGCCAGCTACAAGAACATATCCCATGTACAGGCAATAGCTTTTGGGATAGCCCCCACTCCAGTTGTTCCCAGACTTACATGAAGACCAAGCTACACACTTACATATGTGATGTAGGCATAGATCCAGCAGAGTATGATCTTTGATTAGTAGTTCAGTCTCCAAGAGATCCAAGGTTCCAGGGTGGTTGATACTGTTGATTTTCCTGTGGAACTCCTATCCCCTTAGGGGCCAGAATCCTTCCTCATATTCTTCTATAAGGGTGACCAAGCTCCATTTCACAGCAACTGCTTGAGTCAGCTGCTTGGTAGAGCCTGTCAGTGGGCAGCTATGCTAGACTCTTTATCTGTAAGCATAATAGAGTATCATTAATAGTATCAGGGATCAGTGCTTGCCCATGGGATAGGTCTCTAGTTAGGCTGATGGCAGTTCCCTCAGTCTCTGCTCCATCCTCTGCCTCTACGTTTTTTGGTAAACATGATACATTTCAGTGTCCCTCTTGCTCCATTGGGTTTCCTGCCTGACTATAGGAGGTTGACTTTTCAGGTTCCACATCCTACAGGCTGTGTGTCAAATCTAAGGATATTCCCATTGATTCATGGGCACCTCCGTTATCCCAGGTCTCTGTCTCTTCCTGGAAATGTCCTTTACCTCCCCACCCCCTTCTGTTGTACAGGATTTTCATGGCCATCTCACCATGCCCCCTGTTCCTCACACACCCGATCCTGAACCACCCCGCATTCTACTCCCCTGCCCCTCTCTCACTTAGTTCTCTCCCTCCTTCTACCTCTTATGATTTTATTCCCCCCATATTAAATTCAAGCATCCTTACTTGTGCCTTCTTCTTTCATGTTGAGCTACATTGGGTCTTTGGAATGTAGCATGGATATTCTGTATTTTATAGCTAATGTCCTCTTATAAGTGAGTACATACCTTGCCTGCCATTTTGAATCTGGGTAATTTCACTCAAGATGATATTCACAAGATCCATCTATTTACCTGCAAAATTCATGATGTCTTTGTTTTTAATAGCTGAATAGTATTCCATTGTGTAGATATACTACATTTCTTTATTGATTCTTCAGTTGGGGAACCTCTAGGTTGTTTCTAGTTTCTGATATTATTAAGAGAGCTCCTATGAAGATAGTTGAGCAAGAGTCTTCGTGTGGTGATGGAGCACCTTTTGCATATATACCCAGGAGTAGTAAAGCTGAGCTTTGAGGTATAACTATTCCCGGGTTTCTGAGAAACTGCCAAAATGATTTTCCAAGTTTGCAGTACCACCAGCAATGGAGGAGTGCTCCCTTTGTTCCACATCCTTGCTAGCACATGCTGTCACATGAATTTATGATCTTAGCCATTCTGAAAGGTACTAGATAGAATCTAAGAATCCTTTGGATTTGCACATCTCTGATGACTGAAGACCTTGAAATCTCTTTAAGTGACTCTCAGCCATTTGAGATTTCTCTGGTGAGAAGTCTATGTTTAGCTCTGTGCCCTAATTTTTAATTGGGTTGCATGGGTTTTTGCTTAATTTCTTGAGTCAGGAGATAGCAGGTGTTGGCAAGGATGTGGAGAATCAGGGACACCCCTCCACTGCTGGTGGGATTGCAAGATGGTACAACCACTCTAGAAAACAGTCTGGCAGTTCCTCAGAAAACTGGGCATGACACCTCCAGAGCACCCTGTTATACCACTCCTGGGCACATACCCAGAGGATTCCCCTGCATGCAACAAGGACACATGCTCCACTATGTTCATAGTAGCCTTATTTATAATAGCCAGAAGCTGAAAGAAACCAGATGTCCCTCAATGGTGGAATGAATACAGAAAATGTGGTATATTTATACAATGGAATGCTACTCAGCAATTAAAAACAATGAATTCATGAAATTTTTAGGCAAAAAGTTGGAACTGGAAAATATCATCCTAAGTGAGGTAACCCAATCACAAAATAATACACATGGAATGCAGTCACTGATAAGTGGATATTAATTAGCCCAGAAGCTCTGAAACTCAAGACACAATTAGCATATCAAATGATTCCCAAGAAGAAGGAAGGAGAGGGCCCTGGTCCTGGAAAGGCTTGATCCAGTATTGTAGGGGAGCACCAGGACAGAGAAATCGGAGGGTGGTGATTGGGGAATGGGCCTCCATGGGAAGAAGCCTTATGGGACATATGGTGAGGGGGAACCAGGAGAGGGGAAAGCATTTGGAATGTAAATAAAAAATATACAAAATAAAAAAAATGGATATTAGCCCTCTGTAAGATGTATGGTTTGTGAAGACCCTTATGCGATCTGTAGGATGTCATTTTGTCCTATCAACTATGTCCTTTCCCTTACAGAGACTTTACAGTTTCATGAGATTATCAATGTTGTTTATCAATTGCTGATCTTAGAGCCTGTACCATTGGTATTCTATTCAGGGAATTGTCTTCTGTGCCAATGCATTCAAGGCTATTTCCTCCTTCTCTTCTATGAGCATTAGTGTATACAGTTTTATGCTGAGGTCCTTGACACACTTGGACTTGAGTTTTGTTCAGGACCAGAGCACTAGTTTCATTCATCTACATGTAGACATACAGTTATACCAGCCTCATTTGTTGAATATGCTTTCTTTTCTTTTCCCATTGTATGGTTTTGTCCTCCATCAAAATACAAGTATCCATGGCTGTGTGGGTTTATTTCTGAATCTTTGTTTCATTTCTATTGATAAGTATATCTGTTTTTCTAACAATACCATGCAGCTTTTATCACTATTGCTCTGTAGTACATCTTGAGGTCAAGGGTGCTTATTTCTCCTGAAGTTCTTTTATTTTTCAGTATTTTTGACTATCCTGTTTGTTGTTGTTGTAGTTGATTTTTGTTTTTATTTTTCCATATGAAGTTGAGAATTGCTTTTTCAAATTGTGAATTGAATTTTCAAAACAGTGTTGATTTTCATGGAGATTGTATTGAATCTGTAGATTGCTTTGGGTAAGATGCTCATTTTCACAGTTAATCCTACCTATTCATGAGGATGCAAGATCTTTCCAGCTTCTGATATCTTCTTCAATTTCTTTCTTCATGGTTAGAGCTACACCAATATATTGATATAACATATCACTCATCTCTCTAATACTTTTAACGCGAAGCAGTGTTAAATTTTGTCTAAGAATTTTTCAGCATCTGATGAGATGATCATATGATTTTTCTTCAGTTTGTTTATATGCTGGATTATGTTGACAGAGTTTCATATATTGAGTCACCGCTGCATTCCTGGGATGAAGTCTGCTTGATCTTAATGGATGATGTTTTAATATATTCCTGGATTTGGTTTAAAATGTTTTATTGAGTATTCAATCTTCTCAAGAGAAATTGATCTTTGTTATGTCTATATGTGGTTCAGGTATCAGGGTGTCTGTAGCTTCATAAAATGAATTTGGCAAAGTTTCTTCTGTTTTTTATTTTTGTGGAATACTTTGAGGAATATTGGAATTAGCTTTTCTTTGAATGTTTGGCAGAATTCTTCACTACAATCATCTGGCCCTGGTCTTTTATTGGTAGGGAAACTTTAAATGGGTACTTCTATTCCTTTGGGGGTTAAAGAGCTGTTTTATAGTTTACCTGATCTTGATTTAACATTGGTAAGTTGTTTCTAGAAAATTGTCTATTTCATTAAGATTTCCAATTTAGTGGAGTACAGGCTTGTGAAGTAAGAGCTAATGATTCTTTGAATTTCCTCAGTGCCTATTGCCATGTCTCCTGTTTCATTTCTGATTTTTTTTTTAATTTGAAATCTGCCTCTCTATTTTTTGGTTAGTTTGGATAAGGGTTTGTCTATTTGGGGATAAGGTTGATATTCTAAAAGAACCAGCTCTTGTTTTGTTTTGTTTTGTTTTGTTTGATTCTTTGTATTGTTTTCTTTGTTTCTGGTTAATTTCAGCCCTGACATTAATTATTTCCTAAATTCTGCCTTCTACTCCTCTTCATTGTGCTTTCTTCTCCTCCTCCTCCTCCTCCTCCTCCTCCTCCTCCTCCTCCTCCTCCTTCTTCTTCTTCTTCTTCTTCTTCTTCTTCTCCTTCTCCTCCTCCTCCTCCTCCTCCTCCTCCTCCTCCTCCTTCTCCTCTTCCTCCTCCTCCCCCTCCCCCTCCCCCTTCTTCCTCTTCCTCCTTCTTCCTCTTCCTCCTTCTCCTCTTCCTTCATCTTTCTCCTCCTCCTCCCTCCTCTTCCTCCTTCTGTTTTTCCTATAGCTTTCAGGTATGATTTTAAATTGCCTGTATGAGAATTTTCTAATTTCTTTATGGAGACAGTGCTATGAACTGTCCCACAAACTTGGTTATGGTGTGCCTTCATTATCATTGAATTCTAGAAAGCCTTTAATTTCTTTATTTATTACTTCCTCAATCCAGAGAACACAGAGTAGAGAGTTGTTCAATTTCCATAAATGTGTACATATTCTGGTGTTTCTGTTGTTGTTGAAGTCCAGTTTTAATACATGGTGGTCTGCTAAGATATAGGACATTATTTGAATTTTCTTGTATGTAGTGTGGCTTGTTTTCTGACCAACTCTTTGGTCAGTTTTGGAACAGGATCTATGAGGTGCTGAGAAGAAAGTATATTCACTTGTGTTTGGGTAAAGTATTTTATAGTTGTCTGTCAGGTCAATTTCATTCATAATGTCTGCTAGTTTAGTTATTTCTCTCCTAGTTTCTGTCTGAATGACCTGTTAATTGGTGAGACTGGGGTGTTGAAGATTCCTACTATTAATGTGGGGATTCAGTGTGCAATTAAAGCTTTAGCAATGTTTCTTTTACAAATGTGGCTGCCCTTGTAATTGGAGAATAGATGCTCAGAATTTAGATATCTTGGGGAAATTTTCCTTTAATGAGTATGCAATGCCCTTCCCTGTCTCTTTTGATTCATTTTGCTTGAAATTCTATTTCTTACATATTAGAATGGCTACTCTAGCATGCTTCTTGGTTCCATTTGCTTGGGAAACTCTTTTCCATCACTTTATTCTGAGGTTATCTGAGGTAATGTCTATATTTATTGCTGAAGTGTGTTACTTGCATGCAGCAGAATGATGGATCCTGTTTTCCCATACAATATCTTAGCCTGTAAGTTTTTATTAGGGAATTGAGTCCATTGATATTGGGATATATTAATGACCAGTGACTGTTACTTTCTGTTATTTTTGTTTTGAGGTGTGTGTGTGTGTGTGTGTGTGTGTGTGTGTGTGTATGTGTGCTTCCCTTGTTTTTGCTGTTATGGAATTACTTTTTTCCTGTGTTTTCTTGGATGTAGTTATCCTCATTGAGTTGGAGTTTTCTTTCTTGTATTTTCTGTAGGACTGGATGTATGGATAGATATTATATTATTTGAATATGGATTTGTCTCAGAATATCTTGTTTTCTCCATTTATGTTGATCAAGGGTTTTGCTGAGTATTGTAGTCTGGTTGGCATCTGTGATTTTTTTTTTTTTTTTTAGAGGTTGCAAGTCTAGGCCCTTCTGTCTTTTAGAATCTCTGTTAAGATGTCAGGTGTAATTTTGTTAGGTCTGCATTTGTATGGTATCTGCTTTTTTTCCCCTTGCTGTGTTTAGTATTCTTTCTTTGTTCTGAGCATTTTATGTTTGGATTGTTAAGTGGCATGAGGATTTTCTTTTCTGGCCCTAATTGGTGTTCTATAAGCTTCTTGTATCTTTACAAGTATCACTCTCTTTCTTTGCATGTGTGTGTGGTGCGGGTAGTTTTCTTCTACAATTTTGTTGAAAATATTTTCCGATCCTTGGAGCTGGGATTCTTCACCTTCTACTATTCCTATTTTTTTTTAAATTAGGTCTTTTCATGGTGTCTCAGGTTTTCTGAATATTTTGTGCCAGGATTTTTTTTAGATTTAACATTTTCTTTCGTTGATGTATCAATTTCTTCTATTGCATCTTCTACACCTGAGATTCTGCATCTCTCTTCCAACTCCTGTATTCTGTTGGTGATATTTGCATTTGTTGTTCTCTTACCTAGGTTTTCCATCTACAGGATTCCCTCAGTTTGTGTTTTCTTCATTGCTTCTATTCCTACTTTCATGTCTTGCAGTTTTATTTATTCCCTTCACACGCTTAATTGTATTTTCCTCTATATATTTAAGGGATTTGTTTGTTTCCTCTTTAAAGACCTTTACCTGTTTGTATTTTTCTGTAGTTCTTTAAGAGATTAATTCACTTCCTCTTTAAAGGCCTCTATCATCTATAAAAGATTGGATTTAAGGTCATTTACTTCTGCTTTGTTTGTGTTAGGATATCCAGGGGCTTACCGTACTAGGGTATCTGTGCTTTAGAAGTGTCTTGACCCATCTTTTGTTGGTTGTGTTCATTTGAGTGCCTTTAGCCATGTGGATGGCTTTGGTCCCTGGATGTTCATGATGTAGTAGGTATTGGGAAGCTGTTTAATCTTAATAGTGCTCCTGTGGCAGGCCTCTGATTGGTATTCTTGAGTTGCACGGTTCTAGATCTGCAGATCTGTATAGTTCAGGATCTACAGGTCTGTACGGTTTATAAGCTGCAGATTCAATGAATGTGGGCAGAGAAGTGGCAGGAGAATAGATTCTGCCCAGGCTAGTAGACTGCTCAGAGAAGCTTAGAATGCTTAGCAGGGAAGATGGGTAGGGGGAAGGGAAACTTAGTTGTATGGTTTGGACTCAGCCTGCCTGATGAAGGTGGAGGGAAAGGTAAGGGGGAGAATTTAAGTCCCTCTGGGATAGCAGGCTGCTTAGTGCAGTTTGGCTTGCTCCAGAGGTCTCAGCCAGTAGGAAAGATGGATGGGGGAAGGGAAGCTTACCTGTATGGTTCAGAATCCATAGGTCTGATGAAGATGGGCAGATAGGTAGATAGGGGAGAATGAAGGTTCCCTCTGGGATAGCAGGCTGCTCAGGGCACTAAACAATTACTTAAATGAAAATTCTAAACGTACTGAAGTTGACAGCCTAGAGACCATCACTGCCAACAACTATCACAATGGATGAACCACTAAGACAGAGTCAGTTTCCTATTAGAGCACAAGATGGGATAATTTAGAGTATTCAATTCTATGCCATTGCTTAACATAAGCCATGATCATGTCTAAACAGTATGAGAATTCTCCCAGTTCTTCATCTGTGTCTTTTTAACTCATCAAATCATGCCTATCAGATCATTCCTCAGTTGCCAGAGAATACATTTTGGCACTTTTACCAGAGTTATATTGCTCAGGGCTCAAACATTTTACATGTGTGGATATGGTTTACTTGTTGACAGAGCCTCTTATTTACTAAAGAGCCTTTAGACATTTGCATGTGCTATGAGCCCATCATTAAACCTATGCTCGTTGTACCAACTGTGAGGCAGGGCAAAAGTTTTAATGAGGAAGCCAGCAAGTGTGAGCTCCACAGTGCGGGCACTTATGAAAACAGAAGACCTTGGCTGACTACAACATGGGAGCCAAGTCAATGGTCTTGTTTCCAAGCAGAAGGGCTTCACCTTTGGGGACTCCTCAGTCTTCCATGTAAAACCTCAGCATGTTGATAAAATCTTTATCTTTATTTAACATAAAAAAGCCCTTTTAATTTCATCTGAAAACTTTCTAAACAATATTTGATACATTTAAATCTATGTTTGACCAAATCATTGAGGACAGTAGACTGGTCAATTTGAAACATCAAAATGCTGGTCCTATAGGGGACCTTTTCTGTGGAAAATGGGCCATTCTGCCCATATGTGACCTGGTCTTAGAACTAGGTGGTTAGATGGTCTCCACCAAGTAATCCTTAAGCAACAATGGTTGAATGATGAGATAAATATTATGAAAAGAGAAACCAAACACTAAGCAAGACTTTATTTATTCTCACATATTACATTTATATATTTTATAATCATTTCAGTTCATTGCATGCTGCTGCTATATTTACTTCTGTATTCTAAAATATACAGTTGCAAATTTGGGATGAGACTAAAATGTGAAGGAGTGTAGGGAGAATAATAATATGAATTCTCAAATTTATGGAAATTTTTCTTTCCATTAATAAGTTTCTGCCAGAAACTCAGATATAACTGATATTATATTTAATCTTTTACAATTCTAATCTATAATAAAGATTTCATATCAAAGTGTTAAATATACTTTTATAAAATCATTTTAGAGTTTCCCAAGAGTTCCTTGTATTATAAAGACATTTTATTTTTTTTAAACTTGTAGTCTAAATTAGCTTTCCTGAAAATTACTCTCAGACTCAATCTACTGCTTTGGTAAAGATGTAATTTATTATTACGTGTAAGTTGAAGATTATAGAAAAATTCAAGATACCTTTTTAATTATACTCTCATTACTGTCTGCTAAAATATCACCAAGCCAATATGAATACATGTTAGAATACTAAAATGGATTATGTTCAAGATTATTAGAGTATTTGCAGTAAAATGTGGCAATTTCTTTGCATTTACCCTAGTAAATTAAAGATTGTATAATGGATTTTTTCAGAGTAGAGAATGAAATGTATTCCATGAGAAATTTAATTGCTCAATATATTAATATTCTTCACAAAAGTATGCTTAGAATAAAAGATATGCAACAAAGTTTGAGAAAAGATACAATAAACCCTGATGCAAAATTCTCAAAAACATTCAAAGCAACTGCATGGCCTCCAGAGCCCCATGCAACATGTTTATTATAACATCTGCTCTGTGAACATAATGTCCTATATTTGAAAATGATTCCATAGAATAATGTGTCTGAGAAATTAAGAAATGGCTGAAATTGCTTTCCCTTTCTTTTTACAGTGTCCTGAACAATAAATAGAGACAGGGCAGAAGTCAGATGAATACTTATTGGGTAGTTCTCAGATTGATTAGAAACTAGTGGAATTCAAAACACAGCAGAGCATCTAATCACAGTGACACCCTGATGCCTCTCAGACCTAGAAACTAAGAAATTTAGAGTGGAATAACTTTGCTGGGTGCTTCATTATTTTTAAAAGAAATTAACAGATTTTTCTATTAAAGTGTAGATTTCTCCACAGGTATCTGAAATAATTTCCGCCTTGCTGGTGTTTCCATATGTCAAACAATTTCTAAGTAAATAAGCAGTGCATTGATATGTTTATTCTGCATAGCCAGCAGACATCTAGTATAACCAGCAGACTTTCACACCAAATACAGAAAAGGAAACTATTGCATCACCTTTCTGCAAGTGATTTGCATTAGTCTATGTGGTGACACTATTTTCAGTAACTACAACATGACTATGCATTATATGGTAGATGATTTACCCAATTAAAAACAAATGACTTAGGCATTTTGAAACTCTTGATATTTGCTAACATATCCTAAGATTTGTCTATGTTTATAATTCTATGTTGTTATGATTACATGTGTCCTATTGTTAGAACTCATTTGTCACACAAATATTTAAAAGATACAGAGACATTCAGGCTGGAGGGATGGCTCAGCATTTAAGAGCACTGGCTGCTTACTCTTCCAGAGGTCCCTAGTTCAATTCCCAGCAACCACATGGTGGCTCACAGTCATCTGTAATGGGATCTGATGCCCTCTTCTGGTGTGTCTGAAGATAACTACAGTGTACTCATATAAATTAAATAAATAAATCTTAAACAAAAACAAAGACCCTTTCATGATTGAAAGAAACCTAAAGAATGCTATATTATAACTGGTTCTTGTGTTTTTTTTTTAAAGATTTATTTATTTATTATATGTGAATACACTGTAGCTGTCTTCAGACACTCCAGGAGAGATGTCAGATCTCATTATGGATGGTTGTGAGCCACCATGTGGTTGCTGGGATTTGAACTCAGGACCTTCAGAGGAGCAGTCAGTGCTCTTAACCACTGAGCCATCTCTCGAACCCCCTCTTGTTTTTTTATTAGATGTTTTGCTGGGTAAATATCTGTAGGAAGAATAGGAATTGTAAAAATGATAGTATAAAATTAAAAATTTAACATGTATGAATATAAGTTCTTTTAGAAATATAATAGTGAATGCCATGTATCCAAAATAATGGAGAGTAAGAACTGCAGTTAATACATCCCTCTACTTAAGTTTCTTTATACAATGAAATTGTTACTATTGACAGAAAGTTTCAGGGATGGAGGCTGTAAATTCATCATGGTGACAGTTTATGGCTATGCTACAGACATTCCAGAATGAACTGATGCACAAAGAGCTCACCTGTGCCCCCCTCCTCTACACTAACATCTAACATCTGCTGAGAAGCAAAGCCTTTAGAGGAAAAACAAATCAATTACCTTAAATTTACTTCCTTGGAAATCTTCCTGTACTAGAGCCTATCATCCTGAGTGAGGTAACTCAGTCACAAAAGAACACACATGATATGTACTCACTGATAAGTGGGTATTAGCCACAATGAAGCTCGAAATACCCACAATACTACTCACAGACCAAATGAGGCCAAAGAAGAAAGAAGATCACACCAGAATGTGGATGCTACAGCATTACTCAGTAGGGGGAAGAAAATAATTGCTGGGAAGTAGAGGGAGAGAGGGACGTGGGAAGGAGAGAGGATGTGGAGGGAAAAGGGGGCAGATTAGATATGAAAGGAGATGGGGAAGAAGTACAGAGGGGTCAGGAATTTGAAAGTAGGTGTGTATCAGTAGAGGACAGGAAACTGGAAGTAGAGACTAGAGAGTCCCAAATGCTAGGTACTCCAGAGGTTCCCAGAATCCAATATGGAGGATATTAGCTGAAATACCCAACAAAAGGGAGATAGAACCTTTTGAGATCATATCCAGTGGATAGGCATGGCCCCCCATTGAGTGATGGGACCACTCACCCACCTCAAAAATATTAATCCAGAGTACCTTCTGTCAAAAGGAAATGCAGGGACAAAGACTGGAGCAGTGACTGAAGGAATAGCCATCCAGAGACTGCTCCACCTATGGATCCATTCTATTTTGCAGACATCAAACCCAGACACTATTGCTGATGACAAGAAGTGCTTACTGACTAGATACTGGCATAGCTATCCCCTGAGAGACTCTGCTAGAGCTAGACCAATACAGATGCAAGATGCTCACAGCTAAAGAACTGAGTGGATTCCCCGATGGAGAAATTAGGACTGTAGGAGCTGAAGGGATTTGCAGCCTCTTAGAAAGAACAACAATATCAACCAGCCAGATCCCCCAAAGCGCCCAGTGACTAAACTACCAACCAAAGAATACACATGACTCAAGCTGGATATGTAGAAGAGGATTGCCTTTAGGAATCACTGGGAAGGAGGCCCTTGGTCCTGTGGAGGCTCAATGATCCAGAGTAGGGGCATGCTAGGGCCCTGAGGCAGGAGTGGTAGGGGAGGGTAGGGGAGCATCCTCATAGAGGCAGGGGAGGTAGAAAGGGGTAGGGGGCTTGTGGAGGGGAACTGGGAAGGGGTTAACATTTGAAATGTAAATAAATAAAATAACCAATAAAAATGACAAAAAAGAAGAGAAACTGAGGAGGAGGCACGAATATGAGAATTACATAAATAACACTGGTGACAAGAAAATGCACCTCTCTACCTACTTTCTAAAGTCTCATTGATCTGCCTTAAAAATCACATGTCATGTGCCGGGTGGTGGTGGTGCATGCCTTTAATTCCAGCACTTGGGAGGCGGAGGCAGGTGGATTTCTGAGTTCGAGGCCAGCCTGGTCTACAGAGTGAGTTCCAGGACAGCCAGGTCTACACAGAGAAACCCTGTCTTGAAAAACCAAAAAAAAAAAAAAAATCACATGTCATTTTGGAAGTGTTCCTTCTCCATATCTACCTTACAATGATAATGTTGTTTAAGCACAGTCCTTTAGGCAATTTTCCCTGAAACTGTAACAGATATGTGACATTCAGGGTTTTGTTCTGTTCACCAATTACTTTGAGATCTCATTTGTAGGCTTTGAACATTAAGCTAAGTGGACAGGATGTTTCTCTACCACCACAACAATGATAGTGAAATTCTTTTTTCTGTTCTTTTTCTCTTTTCTTTTATTAATATTAATTATTCCATTCATTTACATTTCAAAGGATACCCCACTTCCCTGATACCCCCTCAACCAACCCCCCACCCCATGATATGCCACTTCCCAGTTACCCTTCCACCACCACACCCATCACACATCTGCCTTCTCCCCCTTTTTTTTGCGTGTATTGGAGTGCTCCCCCACCCACCCACACTCTCATCCCCCACTGCTCCAGCATCCCCCTACTCTGGGGCATCAAAACCTCCCCAGGAACAAGGGCTTCCTTTCCTGTTGCTGTCTGGCAAGGCCATCCTCTGCTACATATGTATCTGGAGCCAAAGATCCCTTTAGCTACACTCCTTGGTTGGTGGTCTAGTCTCTGAGAGAACTGGGTGGTCAGGCCAGCCTATGTTGTTCTTCTAATGGGGTTGCAATCACCCTCCACTCCTTCAGTCCTTCTGCCAGCTCCCCCACCTGATTACCCGAACTCAGCCTGGTGGATAGTTGGCTCCAAGCATCTGCCTCTGCATTGATCAGTTGCTGGCCTGACCTTCCCAGAAACTGCCACACTTAGTTCCCCCTGCAAGCACCTCTTTAACTGGGCAACAGTATTGGGTTTGGTGTCTGCAGACATGAAAGTGAAATTCTTAATGCTGCAGGTTACATAAATCTAGACTCCTTTTTTTAAAACTTTCTCTGTTTTACTATCCTAAAGTTTGTATTTCCATTTGTTTATGCTCTTTTGATTTCTTGCCATCCAGAATCTGTCATACCAGTAGTATCAAGTATTTTGAACTGTGAAATAAAGGGTTGTGATAAATCTTATGAAAGCACAGTATCCTTCTCGGTAATAGATTAGTATAATCTGTATATGTGGTCTCCTAATGTGTAATTCAAACAACATCAGGTTAAAAATATCTAGAAAGAATTACTCCTGAACTAAAAAGTATACTTTTATCAATATTCCCTAAATATAAATATTGATAACATTCATTTATACTTTTTATTATGAGAATCGTACATATAATTTTGATATAGGGAAGGAAGTATGCTATATGCAAACACTTGGTCATTTTCATTGAGTTTGAGTGTTTTTACATAGATTTTGGAAATCCTGGTGTGGGTAATATAGGAGGAGAATATTCTAGAAACAATATCCTACAGAAAACTGTAGCAAAAAACTGTAACCTATAATGAATTGTTATGCAAATAA
This sequence comes from Apodemus agrarius, assembly GCA_964023405.1. NCBI lineage: Eukaryota > Metazoa > Chordata > Mammalia > Rodentia > Muridae > Apodemus > Apodemus agrarius. The sequence goes on along the minus strand of OZ030008.1, from coordinate 101,896,282 downwards.
TCAATCATTCTTCAAATAGAAATAGACACAATTAGATAAACACTGTTAGGGAGAAAACGAATATCACTTTATCACCCTATAGACACAAGGACTCAAAAGAGACGGGTACAGGGAGGAATAGACTCAGGAAAGCATTGATATTTAACCAGTGAAGACTAGGCACTGGGTTCGAAGTCAGTTAGTCTTTGGTTCTAGTTGCATAGGAAAGAAAGAGATACTTAGGAATCTTAAAGATCATAGGAAAACATACAGAATGAAACTCTAAAAGTAAATCATTAAACAAATGGGTTTAGATTATATATATATGATGGTTTGTATATGATTGGCCCAGGAAGTGACCTTATTAGGCGGTGTGGCATTGTTGGAGTGGGTGTGTCACTGTGGGTGTGGGCTTAAGACCCTCACCCTGGCAGCCTGGAAGTCAGTCTTCCACTAGCCACCTTCAGATGAAGATGTAGAACTCTCAGCTCCTCATGCACCATATCTGCCTGGATGCTGCCATGTTTCTGCCTTGATGACAATGGACTGAACCTCTGAGCCTGTAAGCCAGCCCCAATTTAATGTTGTCTTTTATAAAACTTGCATAGGTCATGGTGTCTGTTCACAGCAGTGAAACCCTAACTAGGACAGAAGTGGGTACCAGGAGTGGGGTATTGCTGTGATAGGCATGGCCATGATTTTGTTTGGAAGTATGTGGATTTTGGGAGTTTGGATTTGGAAAGCCACAGAATGCTTTAATTGGGGCTTAATAGGCCAGCCTAGTTGGAATATGGAAGACAGTGGTGCTGAGGGTCATTTGAACTGTGTAGGCCTGATGGCCCAAGAGGTTTCAGTGGAGAAGAACTTTAATATGTGGCTGAGAAACTGTTTTTGTGATGTTTTGGTGAAGAACATGGCTGCTTTTTGCCATTGTCTGAAGAGACTGCCTAGGGCTAAGGTAAAGAGATTTACATTAATTGCATCTGCAAAGGAAGTCTCAAAAAAGCCCAGCAAAGACTTTGTTCTCTGGTTAAGTCTGATAAAGAGAATTTTGAACCAATATAGCAAGCTGAGAAAGGAAAAGTACAAAATATATAGTTTGAGTATTAAAGGGACTCCAGGAAGTGAAATGGAGCTGAATTCTAGGATATTAATTAAGGGAGTAGTGACCTTGGGTCAAGATTCCACCCAGCTAAATTTTGGTCCAGGCAGGTAGTACAAGCCTTTAATCCCAGGAGGCAAAGATAAGCAGATCTCTGAGTTCCAGGCCAGCCTAGAACAAAACAAATTCTAGGTGAAGAAAAACTTAAATTCAGGCTTGGTGGACCATACCTTTAATCCCAGTGCTTAGGATACAGGAATGCAGATCTCTTGAGTTCAAAGTCAGTCTAAGGAGCAGGATTCAGGACAGCCAACTTAGGCAGTGAAAGAGCTGGGAAAAAGGAAGCTAGTGATAATGTAATAGAACAAGGTGGCCAATGTTCCAGCTCCTGCAAGCAGCAGAACTCAGCAGCTTCAGCCATGTGTCTCAGGCTTTATATTCAAGAGGAGAAGGAGACTACTGGGACAATTGATGCTGGTTAGCTGGAGCTAAGAAATTAGTGGTCATTAAGAAAAGACCAGCATCACTGAGGTGAAATATGGGAAGTGTTTTCTGAAAGCACAAAGAAGCTGTATTCCAGAGATAGCCAAGTGTTCTTCATGCTGCAGCTGTACTTGGTAACATGTAAGAATCATCCAGGTGGTACTGGTTTTGAAGGTATGAAGGCATCATGAAAAACAGCTGAGGCTTGGTACTGTGAGAGGCCATGGAAGGCCATTGGTGAAAGTGTACCCTCAGTTGTAACTGACAGCCCAGGACTGAAGGGGTCATGCAAAGGAGTTGAGGCTTGGTACCATGAAGAGAGCCTATGAGAAGTTTTGGTGAAGCATAGTTGCAGTGGAAGACCTTAGCATATTGGAGATGCCAGTATCATGGGCTGACCACCAAGAACAGCAGTGGCAGCAGAGTGGATCAACCTGAACTTAGAATGCTACAGTGGGCAGAGTTGGAGAAGTAGAGAGCTGACACCAGCTCTTTGGAGATGCACAGAAGGTCATGCATGGATCTCAGACATTGGAACAAGAAGATGTGAAGCCGAAATTGACTTGGGGACCCCAAGATGTTAACGATGCCAGAGCCACAGGATGCCTGCTAAGGAAAGCTGCTCACAGGGAGTGGAACAAGCCCAGGAGAAAGAACCTTGTTGAAGTCAACAAAGATGAAAAAGGAGTTGGATATCTGAAGACTGCTTTGCCATCAGACATGGAGATGCAGAGTTCGGACTTTGTCCAGCTTGTTTCCTGTCTTGCTTGGGGGATTACAGTTAAGTGATTGGATGAGTCTCAAAAGAGACCTTGAACTTTGGACTTTTAACACTGTTGAGACTGCTATAGACTACAGGGACTTTTGAAGTTGGACTATATGTATCTTGCGTTATGTTATATTTAAGTATGTCCCCCATAGACTCATGTTTGAACAAGCCTATGGTGGCCAGGGAGTGGAATGTGATGGTTTGTATATGATTGGCCCAGGAAGTGACCTTATTAGGAGGTGTAGCCTTGTTGGAGTAGGTGTGTCACTGTGGGTATGGGCTTAAGACCCTCACCCTGGCAGCCTGGACGTCAGTCTTTCACTAGCCACCTTCCGATGAAGATGTAGAACTCTCAGCTCCTCCTGCACCATATCTGCCTGGATGCTGCCAAGTTTCTGCCTTGATGACAATGGACTGAACCTCTGAGCCTGTAAGCCAGCCCCAATTAAATATTGTCTTTTATAAAACTTGCATTGGTCATGGTGTCTGTTCACAGCAGTGAAACCCTAACTAAGAATATATATATATATATATATATATATATATATATATGTATATATATATATGTATATATATATACATATATATACATATATATTTTATATATATATATAAATGTGCTAATAAACATACAATATGGAAATTATTGTATGAGAATAGAAAAAACAAAAATGAGTTGAATATCGTGTATATTTTTTAAATCAGTATAATCAAGTAACTAGGAAGTCCCCTTTAAACAGTTGTTATAGCTGAGATTTGAGGTCACAGGGCAGTAATTTCCATGCTTTAATGTGTATCAGGAGCAGATCAAATTACATCATTGAATCCATTACCAGAATTTCTTGGAAGGAAAAATTCTGCGTAGATGATCAAAGAATTTGTATTTCTGAAGAGTTCTCAAGAGATGCAAAGTTTACAAGCCTAGAAATTATGCAAGTCTGGGTGGGATGGGGTAGATAGATAAGCTAATATTTCACATCAAAATTAATGTATATTTGCCTTGTTTTTAGTATAATTAATGTAGTATATTTAAGCACCTACCAAGAATCGAGATTCATTTTTGTTTCATATCTGCTATTACAAGCATACTTAGAAGTATTTTGAGGAGATCTGGAGGAATGGCTCAGAGGTCAAGAGCAATGACTGCTTTTCCAGGGGTACTGAGTTCAATTCCCAGCACCTACATGGTGGCTCACTGTAACTGTAGTGTAGTCCCATGGAATCTGATGATCTCTTCTGGTGTGAAAACATACATGTAGGCAAAGCACTCCTCTCTCTCTCTCTCTCTCTCTCTCTCTCTCTCTCTCTTTCTCTCACACACACACACACACACACACACACACACACAAACACACATATAATACACACACACACACACATATATACATACATATATATATATATATATATATATATATATATATATATACCTTTAATTCCAGCAAAAGGTGGAAGTGGCCAGAGGATCTCTAGTTTGAGGCCAGTGTGGTCTATATAGTGAACTCTAGGACAACCAGAGCTACACAGAAAAACTCTGTCTAAAAACAAAACAAGCAGGCTGGAATAAAAGATGTTTTGGTACATGTTTGGTATAGTGGGTTGAATAGGTTTGTCCCTCATATAATCTTGTGTTTGAAGCTTGGCCCACAGGGAATTATACTATTAGGATATGTGGCTTTGTTTGAAGAGGTGTGTCCTTGTTGGAGTAGATGTGTCACTGTGGGGGTGAGTTTTGAGGTTTCCTAGTATTCGACATTCACTCTGTGTGGGACAGTCCCCTTCTGCTGCCTGGAGAAGGAAGTCTCTTTCTGCTGCCTTAGATCATGATGTAGAGCTCCAGATCATGATGTCCCCGCCAGTGCAGTATCAACCTGCCCATTGCCATGCTGCTGCCATGATGACAATTGACCTCACTTCTGAAAATATAAACTGAGCCCAATTAAATGTTTTTCTTTAGAAGGCTTGCTATGGTCATAGTGTATCTTCAAAGCAATAAAACTCAAATTAAGACAAAAGTTGGTACTAAAATTAGAGTATTGCTGTGATAAGCCTGTCCATGCTTGTATTTGGCAGAATGTGGATTTGGGAAATTTGGAAAGCAGTGGAATGCTTTATGTATGGATTAATGGCCCATTATTGTGGCAATGTCGAAGACAATTGTGCTTTGTATGATTTGAACTGCAATGTCTTAGCTCCAGTGATTTCAGAGTAGAATAATTTTAGTATGTGACCTAGAAATGATTTGTGTTTGAATATTTGGCCCACAGGCAATATCACTATTAAAAATGTGGTTTTATTAGAGTAGGTGGGTGTGGCCTTGCTGAAGTAGGTGTGTCACTATGGGGGTGGGCTTTGAAGTCTCCTAGTATTCAAGCTACACTTAGTGTGGAACAATCACTTTCCTTCTGCTGCCTGAGGATCATGGCTCCTCCATCCACCATGTCTGCCTGCACACTGCCATGCTTTCTGCCATAATGATAATGGATTGCCTCTCTGAAACTGTAAGCCAGCCCCAATTAAATCTTTTCATATAGAAGAGTTGCTTTGATCATGGTGTCTTTTCACAACAGCAACACCCTAAGACAGGTACCAAATCATTCTTGATGTCATGTATTCTTTTCTACCAACTAACTTAGGGTGTCCTTTTCTACAGTATTTGCAGGTACACCAAGTGAAAAAATGTATTAAAAGTATCTCTCTCCACTGAAAATTCTTTTTATTTATTTATTTATTTTAATTATTTTCTATATTCTTTGTTTACATTCCAAATGATTTTCCCTTTCCAAGTTCCCCCATCCCCATAAGTCCCATAAGCCCTCTTCTCCCCGCTCATTCCCCAATAAACCCCCTCTGACTTCTCTGTCCTGGAAATCCCCTACAATGCTGCATCAACCCTTCCCAGGACCCGGGCCCTCTCCTTCCTTCTTCTGGGAATGATTTGATATGTGGGTTGTGTTTTGGGTATTCTGAGCTTCTGGGCTAATATCCACTTATCAGTGAGTGCATTCCATGTGTATTCTTTTGTGAATGAGTTACCTCACTTAGTATGATATTTTCCAGTTCCAACCATTTGCTTAAGAATTTCATGAATTCATTGTTTTTAATTGCTGAGTAGTATTCCATTGTGCACATATTGGAATATACCCCATTTTCTGTATCCATTCCTCCATTGAGGGACATGTGGGTTCTTTCCAGCTTCTGGCTATTATAAATAAGGCTACTATGAACATAGTGGAGCATGTGTCCTTATTGCATGCCAGGGAATCCTCTGGGTATATACCCTTTCAAATATGTTGTTTTGATGCCAGACTGCCAGAAAGCACCACAATTTATGGACTATGTTATGAACTTAGAAGATGGTATTCATGTTAGTCTGAAGAGCTATACCATCATGTACAGTGATCTGAGAATGAAATTTTGGGCTATGAATTCTGACTTTGTCTCTGAATATCCATGCTGTTATAGGAATGTATCAGACTGTGGCTATTGAAAGATGAGCAAAGTTCCTCATAATAAAATGAGTAATATAAAAATTTCATAATCAATCTTATATTTTACCAACTCCCATTTAAAAATATTTTAACAATTTATTAAAAAAAACTTTAGTAGATATAATTTGTTCATAAAAACAAATGTTGGTGTTAATAAATATATTGGATACATTCTTATATGTGTCATATAAGAGATATTGACTATATCTGTATATCTTGCCATATGTGTGATTGTATATACATAATATATATAAAGACAGAGATAATAGAGATAGAGATATTGTGTTCAGGTACCAGTGGAAGCAAGAATTCTTAAGTTCTGAGCCATTTTTAATGCAAAACAATGTTCAATATGTGAGGATTTTTTTGTCTCCACAAAAAGCTATGGAGAAGTTCTGTTGGTAAACTTTTTTTTTATGAAAACACACAAAAGTTTGAAGGAAGTCAAGCTGCCTTGAAAGAATAGCTTAATAATTAATACATTTAATAAAGGAAGAAATTGAGACTATAAATGTTCAGAAAAACACCTTAAACATCCTGTATGAATTAATGCAATCCTGGACCAACTGTCTGAATAAAAGATATCTTTTCCATTCTTACCTAAGCAACTGTGTCCTAGATATTGTGAAATGCACAGTAACAAACAGGAATGAGCACATGCTATGTTTTAGGCTACACAGGCTGTTGTATATATACCCAAGAGTGGTTTAGTTAAATCATATGGTAGAGCTATTTCTCACTTTTTGTGGATCTTACACTATGATTTAGATAGTGCCTATAGCAGTTTGCACTGCTATGAGAAAAAGTGCTCTTCCTTACATATATTCTTCATCTTTTTTAGGGGGAGAGTCTTTATCATTTAAGTTTAATGGCATCTCCTTTATCATCGGATTGTTTTAATATTTACATTGTTGAGTTCCTGTCAAAACATTCTTTCCTGTGCCAGTAAGTACAAGGGTGTTCTCTACTTTCTTCTCTATAATACTCATATGTCAGATTTATGTTAAGATATTTGGAATTAAGGTTTTGTTTTTTCAGTGTAAAAGGTGGGATCTAGTTTTATTCTTCTATGTGTAGTTATTCTGTTTGGCCAGCATTATTTGTGGAAGATGCTATATTTTCTCTAATATGCGTGTTTGCATCTAGAGTACACAGGGGGTACTCATGGCTACAGCTAGATATGTAGCAGAGTATTGCCTTATCTGGCAACACTGGGAAGGATGCCACTTGGTCCTGTGGAAGCTTGATAACCCAGGATAGGGGAATGCTAAGCAGCTGAGGCAGAAGTGAGTGGGCAGGTGGGGGAGCACTCTCATAGAGGTAGGGGGAGGGAGGAGAGGATAGAGAGTATGTGGAGGGAAAACATGGAAGGAGGATCACATTTGAAATGTAAATAAATAAAATAACCAACAAAAAATAATGTTTGTAGGCATATATCTGAGTTTTCAATCCTACTACAATGATCACCAAATATGCTTTCATACCAGTACCATGGCTCTGTAGTATAACTTGAAATCTGTGATGATGAATCTCTAGAAATTATTTAGGATTTTTTGTCTGTCCTGGGTACTTTTTATTTTCATTGTAGCCTAGGTTTCTGTGAATAAATGCATTAGAATTTTGATAAGAATTATATTGATTCTGTAAATGTATTTTTGTAGGGTGGCCATTTTCACAATATTAATCCAATCAATCCATGAGAATGAAAGGTCTTTCCACCTTCTAGTATATTTTCAATTTTCTTTTCCATATTTTTGAGATTTTACTCTAGATGTCTTTTACTTGTTACTTCTTTGGCTACATGTACTATATGATAATTTATTGATTGGAATTTTTTATTAATATAATTATTTTTCTGATTTCTTTCTTGTCATGTTTGTCATTTTGCATGTAGAATGCTATTGATTTTTATGTATTAGTTTTGTATCCTGATAAATTGTTGACTATTTTACAGCCATATATTTCTGGTGGAGTCAAAATGCATAAAATCAGAATATATAAAATAAGCATACTTGCTTTCCCTTTTGCATCTTCTTTACTCATTCAATTTTATTATTGCCCCAGCCAAGATTTACCATATATAATTGAATAGGGTAGGAGAGGAGGCACTCTTGTCTTGTTTAAGGATCTTAACATCAATGGACTCAATTCTCCAATAAAAAGGCATAGACTAACAGACTGGATATGTAAACAGGACACAACATATTGCTCCATACAGGAAACTCATCTCAGAGTCAACGACAAACACTACCTCACAGTAAAAGGCTGGAAAACAGTTTTCCAAGCAAATGGTCCCAGGAAACTTTTACTTTTAAACTTATTTTCTTTTCTTCCATGCTTGAACAGTTATAATTTAGTGATGTTTATTTATCATTACTTTGTATACTTTCTCTAATTTCTATTATCATTGACACCCAGCTTTATTCCATCTTGGTCAAACAGAATATGGATATAATTTAAATTTTCCTGTATTGAACTTTACTTTGTGTCCTAACATGTAGTAGATAAATTTAATATGATACCAAGAGGAAAAAATGTATGAAATGTTATTGTAATTATCTATTATGTTGAAAATGATTGCAGTATGGTTAACATATCTATATAAAAAGTCATGCAAATAGATTGTCAAATAATAAAACATGATTTAAAGCAGCTCTTAAATATATAAAGGAATGGTTGAAAATAGCCTAAGACAAGCTTTAAAACAGTTGATATTTTAGTTTTGTTTTTTCTTCTTTTGTTGTAGACAGGGTTTTATTATATATACCTTGAAATCAAGTCAATCTTCCTACCTCAACTTAACATGCTTTGGGATAGCAACCCTCTGCTGCTTCATCCAGCTAACAATGGATATTGTAAAAACAGAGAAATCTTATATGAGTAATATATCTTGGTAGAAGCATGGTGTTACTAATTTTTAATTGTTTAAAAGTAAACTAATAGGCAGCTCCTATGACAAGGTATGGATATTATTGTCTGTTTCAAAACCATATATTATTTTCTTACTTTCTGTCTTTTGATATTTTTACTCCATATAAAATACTCAAATTCTTATATACAAATGTATGTACATCTCACTATAAAACTTCTGTAAATACATTGGAATGCTTCTTTGTTCAGTATTTTTTTCTCTTGTCTACTTTCCTCATAAATGTTCTAAGATTTTCTGTCTGTAAGAATGGTAAGAGAAATTTTATATGAATCTCCCAAAGCCTGTTTTTCTGTAGTCAGAAATCCTTTCTGTTTGAATTCCCCAGACACATTCTCCTACACTTTTTCCTTGTTTCTGTCTTCCTGTCTTTTTTGTGTCACTGGTATTCGTTATGTTGATCCCTGACCATGTTCCAGCACAGAATTTTTAAAGCAGGTTTTATTAGCATGCAGGCAAACAGAAAGGAATTCCCTTGGGCATTTCTCTCTATTCGCTTACAGCACAAGGAAAAATAAAAACTTCCCACTTTTTAATAAATACTTTTATTAGAACATGAGAAAGAGGATTAGATTGTTTCCTTAACTCCAGAGGGCAGAATTAGGGCCAGTGGATATAAGTTCCAGCAAAACATCTTCTGTTCATTATGAGAAAAACTTTTGCAATAATATACCTAAGAATTATAATTGGTTTTCGTCCAAAGTACTGAAGTTTCCATTATTAAGAAAGAGATGGAAAGACAGGCCATTTTCTCCCTTTCACTTATATCCTCCTGAAGATGCACTCCAAGAATGGGGAAATCATTTATTCATTGGCTTAGGGTCTAGACTTGAAATATTTTATGGTAACATATTTCTAAATACAAAATTTACTTTACAACTACATAATGACATGTTAAATAATAGTGCAATATTTCATTTGTAGACATGTCAGGGGGACGAAGGCTATAAGAAATAAGGGACTGTTACAGTATACTATTTTGGAGTAATTACAAAAAAATCAAACCTAAAAATAACTTACTTTTTCTTACATTGTTTTAGCAATTTACAGCATCATCATCTCCTCATAATTAATCAGTGATTTCTTTCATAATGACTACCATGGTTGGTGCTCATTAACTGAGTAAGCCTTAACATCTTATAAATGAGAATGGGTTTGTTTGTACTCTACAGCTGACATTTAATATTGCTTGATATACTTTCCTTGCTTGTTAGGCATTTAGATGAATTGCTAAGTGATTGAATGAATTAATAAATTAGCAGGAAGCTGACTGCTGAATAGATAGAAGCACAAAAATGACTTATAACTACATCAGTGGTTAGCTATTATATTATGGATATATAAGAATATATATACAGGGGCACAGCTCGGCACTCTAGCAGCTGGAGTCAGGGGCCTGGACTCAGAGCGAGCATAGTCCAGCACAGTCAACGCAGCCAGAAGGGAGCAGCAGAGCCGGGCACGAACAGCTCAGCCAAGGACACGCAGTGCTTTCAGCAGGGGCAGCCATCTTGCCCCAGACCCCCGCGCGCAAACAGCGAGCACACTGGACGCAGTGAGCGGCTGGAATCAGGTGCGTGGCCAGAGTTATAGCTTAGCTTAGCTCTGCAGGAGATCCGGGCACAGAAAGATCAGCTGCGGGTGCAGACTAGCAGCCGGGACCAGCTCTCTGAGCGGACTAGCAGCGAGGGGTCACCGGGCCGCCTCGGGGCACAGCTTGGCACTCTAGCAGCTGGAGTCAGGGACCTGGACTCAGAGCGAGCATAGTCCAGCACAGACAAGCTGCCAGAAGGGATCTGTCTCCTGGGGACAGGCGTGCTGTGCTTTCAGCAGGGCGCCATCTACAATAAGACCAACTAGCGCCAGAGATAAAGAGATGGCAAAAGGCAAACGTAGGAACGTTATTAACAGAAATCAAGGCAATATGGCACCATCTGAACCCAATTCGCCAACCACAGCAAGTCCAGGATACCCCAGCACACCAGAAAAACAAGAGTTAGATATAAAAGCACAGGTCATGATGCTCCTAGAGGAACACAAAAAAGACATAAACAAATCTCTTAAAGAAATGCAGGGGAACATCAATAGAGTAGAAGCTCTTACAATCCAAACACAAAAAACACTTAAAGAACTCCAGGAGAATATGGGCCATCAGACAGAAACCAATAAAGAGGAAGTGAGAAAATCAGTTAAAGAAATGCAGGAGAACTTGAAACAACAGGCAGAAGTCATGAAAGAGGGAGCACAAAAATATATTAAAGAATTACATGAAAACACAAACAAACAAATGATGGAACTGAGCAAAACCATCCAAGATCTGAACACAGAGGTAGAAACAACTAAGAAATCACAAAAGGAGGCAACCTTGGAGATAGAAAACCTTGGGAAGAAAACAGGGGTCATAGATGCAAACATAAACAACAGAATACAAGAGATAGAAATAAGAATCTCCGATGCTGAAGATAACATAGTAACCATTGACTCCACAGTCAAAGAAAATGCAAAATCCAAAAGGCTTGTAACCCAAAACATCCAGGAAATCCAGGACACAATGAGAAGACCAAACCTAAGGATTATAGGGATAGATGAGAGTGAAGATCTACAACTTAAAGGGCCAGCAAATATCTTTAACAAAATTATGGAAGAAAACTTTCGTAACTTAAAGAGAGAGATGCCCATGAATGTACAAGAAGCCTACAGAACTCCAAACAGACTGGACCAGAACAGAAACACGTCCCGTCACATAATAATCAAAACCCCAAATGTACTAAACAAAGAAAGAATATTAAAGGCAGTAAGAGAAAAGGGCCAAGTAACATATAAAGGAAGACCTATCAGAATCACACCAGACTTCTCTCCAGAAACCATGAAAGCTAGAAGATCCTGGGCAGACCTCATGCGGACCCTACGAGAAAACAAATGTCAGCCAAGACTACTATACCCAGCAAAACTCTCAATCAACATAGATGGAGAAATCAAAATATTCCATGACAGGCCCAAATTTACACAATATCTTTCCACTAACCCAGCTCTACAAAGGATAATAGGAGGAAAACTCCAACACAAGGAAGGAAATGGCACCCAAGAAAAAGCAAGACAGTAAACTTCTTCCATCAAACTCAAAGGAAGATACCTACTCAAAAACAAAAATAACATAAAAAATGTCAGGAAGTAATAATCTCTATTCCTTAATATCTCTTAACATCAATGGACTCAACTCCCCAATAAAAAGACATAGACTAACAGACTGGATACGGAAACAGGACCCTACATTTTGCTGCTTACAGGAAACACACCTCAGAGTCAAAGACAAACACTACCTTAGAGTAAAAGGATGGAAGACAATTTTGCAAGCAAATGGTCACAGGAAGCAAGCTGGGATAGCCATTTTAATATCAGATAAAATTGACTTTCAACCCAAAGTCATCAAAAGAGACACAGAAGGTCACTTCCTGCTAGTCAAAGGAAGAATCCACCAAGAGGAACTCACAATTCTAAACATCTACGCTCCAAATGTAAGGGCACCCTCATTTGTAAAAGAAACCTTACTAAAGCTCAAAGCACACATTGCACCTAACACAATGATTGTGGGGGACCTCAATACTCCTCTATCTACAGTGGACCGACCAGGAAAACAGAAACTAAACAGAGACACAGAGAAACACATCGAAACTTTGGAGCAATTGGATTTAACAGATATATATAGAACATTTCACCCTAAAGCAAAAGACTATACCTTTTTCTCAGCCCCTCATGGTACCTTCTCCAAAATCGACCATATAATTGGACACAAGACAGATCTCAACAAATATAAAAAGATCGAACTAATCCCATGCCTCTTATCAGATCACCATGGAGTAAGAGTGGTCTTCAATAGCAAAAAAAACAACAGAAAATCCCCATACGCTTGGAGGCTGAACAATATTCTACTCAATGATACCTTAGTCCAGGAAGAAATAAAGAAAGAAATCAAAGAATTCTTAGAACTTAATGAAAATGAAGGCACAACATACCCAAATCTATGGGACACAATGAAAGCAGTGCTTAGAGGAAAACTCATAGCCCTGAGTGTCTCCAAAAAGAAACAGGAGAGAGCATATACCAGCAACTTAATGGCGCACTTGAAAGCTCTGGAACAAAAAGAAGCAATTTCACCCAGGAGGAGTAGAAGACAGGAAATCATCAAACTCAGGGCTGAAATCAATCAAGTTGAAACAAAAAGAACCATACAAAGAATCAACAAAACCAGGAGCTGGTTCTTTGAGAAGATCAACAAGATAGATAAACCCCTAGCCAGACTTACTAAAGGGCACAGAGACAGTATTCAAATTAACAAAATTAGAAATGAAAAGGGAGATATAACAACAGAAACTGAGGAAATTCAAAAAATCATCAGATCCTACTACAAAAACCTATACTCAACACAACTGGAGAATCTGGAGGAAATGGACAATTTCCTCGACAGCTACCAAATACCAAAATTAAACCAGAATCAAATAGATCGTCTAAACAGACCCATAACCCCCAAAGAAATAGAAGGGGTCATAGACAGTCTTCCAACCAAAAAGAGCACAGGACCAGACGGTTTTAGTGCAGAATTCTATCAGACCTTCAAAGAAGTCCTGATACCGATACTCTTCAAATTATTCCACAAAATAGAAACTGAAGGAACACTACCCAACTCATTCTATGAAGCCACAATTACCCTGATACCAAAACCTCACAAAGATCCAACTAAGAAAGAGAACTACAGGCCAATTTCTCTTATGAATATCGATGCAAAAATACTAAACAAAATACTTGCCAACCGAATCCAAGAACACATCAAAACGATCATTCACCATGATCAAGTTGGCTTCATCCCAGGGATGCAGGGATGGTTCAATATACGGAAATCCATCAACGTAATCCACTACATAAACAAACTCAAAGAAAAAAACCACATGGTCATCTCATTAGATGCTGAAAAAGCATTTGACAAAATTCAGCATCCTTTCATGCTAAAGGTCCTAGAAAGAACAGGAATTCAAGGCCCATATCTAAACATAGTAAAAGCAATATACAGCAGACCAGTAGCCAACATTAAGGTAAACGGAGAAAAACTCGAAGCAATCCCTCTAAAATCAGGGACTAGACAAGGCTGTCCCCTCTCGCCATATCTCTTCAATATAGTACTTGAGGTACTAGCTAGAGCAATTCGACAACAGAGGGAAGTCAAAGGGATACAAATCGGAAAGGAAGAAGTCAAACTATCACTATTTGCAGATGATATGATAGTTTACTTAAGTGACCCAAAAACCTCCACCAGAGAACTCCTGCAACTGATAAACAACTTCAGCAAAGTGGCTGGCTATAAAATCAACTCAAGTAAATCAGTAGCCGCCTTCCTATACGCGAAGGATAAGCAGGCCGAGAAAGAAATTAGGGAAATGACACCCTTCACAATAGCCACAAATGATATAAAGTATCTTGGAGTGACGCTAACCAAACATGTGAAAGATTTATACGACAAAAACTTCAGGTCTCTGAAGAGGGAAATTGAAGAAGACATCAGAAAATGGGAAAATCTTCCATGCTCGTGGGTTGGCAGGACTAATATAGTCAAAATGGCAATCTTGCCCAAAGCAATATACAGATTCAATGCAATTCCCATCAAAATCCCAACTCAGTTCTTCATAGAGCTAGAAAGAGCAATTCTCAAATTCATCTGGAATAACAAAAAACCCAGAATAGCTAAAACTATCATCAACAGCAAAAGAACTTCTGGGGGAATCAATATCCCGGACCTCAAGCAATATTACAGAGCAGTGGTATTAAAAACTGCATGGTATTGGTTCAGTGACAGGGAAGCGGATCAATGGAATAGGATCGAAGACCCAGAATTGAACCCACACATCTATGGCCAATTGATCTTCGACAAAGGTTCTGAAAACATCCAGTGGAAAAAAGATAGCCTTTTCAACAGATGGTGCTGGCTCAACTAGAGGTCAACATGCAGAAGAATGAGAATTGATCCACTCTTATCTCCTTGCACTAAGCTCAACTCCAAGTGGATCAAAGACCTCCACATAAAACCAGACACACTAAAACTAATAGAAAAGAAACTGGGGAAGACCCTTGAGGACATTGGCTCAGGGGAAAAATTCCTGAACAGAACACCAATTGCTTATGCTCTAAGAGCAAGAATAGACAAATAGGACCTCATAAAACTACAAAGTTTCTGTAAGGCAAAAGACACTGTCAAAAGGATAAATCGGCAACCAACAAATTGGGAAAAAATCTTCACCAACCCCACATCCGACAGAGGGCTAATCTCCAATGTATACAAAGAACTCAAGAGGTTAGACCCCAGAAAACCAAATAACCCTATCCAAAAATGGGGTACAGAGCTAAACAGAGTCTTTTCACCTGAAGAAATTCGGATGGCTGAGAAACACCTTAAAAAATGTTCAACATCACTAGTCATTAGGGAAATGCAAATTAAAACAACCCTGAGATTTCACCTCACACCAGTCAGAATGGCTAAGATTAAAAACTCAGAAGACATCAGGTGTTGGCGAGGATGTGGAGAAAGAGGAACACTCCTCCACTGCTGGTGGGAATGCAAGCTGGTACAACCACTCTGGAAATCAGTATGGCGGTTCCTCAGAAAACTGGGCGTGATACTTCCGGAGGACCCAGCCATACCACTCCTGGGAATATACCCAGAAGATTCACCAGCATGCAATAAGGATACATGCTCCACTATGTTCATAGCAGCTTTATATATAATAGCCAGAAGCTGGAAAGAACCCAGATGTCCCTCAACAGAAGAATGGATACAAAAAATGTGGTATATATACACAATGGAGTACTATACAGCCATTAGAAACAATGAATTCATGAAATTCTTAGAGAAATGGATGGAGCTGGAGAACATCATACTAAGTGAGGTGACCCAGTCTCAAAAGAATACCCATGGTATACAGTCACTGATAAGTGGATATTAGCCTAGAAGCTTAGAACACCAAAGACACAAATCACATATCAAGTGATGTCTCACAAGAAGAAAGGAGTGGACACTGGTGCTAGAATGGACCAAAACATCATTGTGGGAGAGTACAAGAACAGTAAAGTGGGAGGGGGTGGATGCGGGAGCAGGGGGAGGGAAAAGGACATGTGGGACCTTTGGGGGTGGGGAACCAGAAAAAGGGAAATGAATTGTAAATATAGAATATATACAATAAAAAAAATCAAAAAAAAAATTTAAAAAACAAACAAACAAACAAACAAAAATAATATATATACATATATGTGCTATATATATGTGTGTATATTCTCATATATATACACTATTTAGTAGAATGATTCCTTTACAACTGCCTCTAATTCAGAATGCATAATATTAATATTCATGCCTCTGATAATGATGATAATTTCAGTAGTAATCACCAAAGCAATTAACAAATTTCCTCAAACAAAAGTGTCCACATATTTGTCACAACCATGAAATTCCAGTGATCACAGTATGATAAATCTATTATATATAAAATTAAATGTTGTAATCACCTGGTCAGCAAAAGATTGATTGAGAATTTTTATTAACATTGGTTTGGTTTTTAAAAATTCATCTATTTGAATACTTATTTACTGCTTTTTATATTCAAAATCATTCCAGGTTAAATTAAAAAGAAAAAGAAAAGAACAAAGCATACTAAGTCTATGGCAGCAAATATGTCAAAAGAATGAGTCATGCTTTGTTGGCTTTACAATGGATATGAATATAGATATGTTTAGAAGAAATTTTGGATCTAGATGAAATAATATATTTGTATGAATAGCTGCATAATCTTAGATAATACATATGTCTGTATACACACACACAGATCAATAGATAATAGATATACAAATAGATGATAGGCCAATGTCTGTGTGTGTGTGTATGCCTTTATTGATTTTCGTGGCTAAAAATTCTTCTTAATATTTTTATTACAAAGAATAAATGAGAATAGTTTT
Source organism: Apodemus agrarius (assembly GCA_964023405.1). Taxonomy (NCBI): domain Eukaryota; kingdom Metazoa; phylum Chordata; class Mammalia; order Rodentia; family Muridae; genus Apodemus; species Apodemus agrarius. Next base: position 101,879,534 of record OZ030008.1, on the reverse strand, counting down.
TAAAGAGCACATTTTTATGTTAAATTCTCTTCATTCTAAAGCAAATCATTTGTCTTATAATTTATATGCAAAAATACAAAAATCTACCCACAGTTAAAACCATAAATTAGTATATAAGTGTGTTTTTGGAAATGAGTATGATAAATACATAACCTAAATTAACTGATTCTAACTTCCTAAGAGTTTATACTCCAAATCTTAATCATCTTATCTTGCTAATTTCAAAAAGAAATCAGATTTCATATGTTTTGAAAATGTTCATGTTTTTATAAAAACATGATATCCTCAAGCACTTATTTCTTATTTATTTATATTAGATTTTGTTTTATTTCCATTCAAATGTTATATCCTTTCCTTTTTACTCCCCCGAAAACCCTCTATCCCATTCCCCCTTCCCCCTGCTTACCAACCCCCCTCACACTTTCCTGACCTTGCATTCCCATACACTGGGGCATTGAGTCTTCACAGGACCAATGGGCTCTCCTCTCACTGATGTCTGAAAAGACCATCCTCTGCTACATGTGTATTTGGAGCCATGGGTCCCTCCTTTTGGATTCTTTGGTTGGTGGTTTAGTTCCTGGGAGCTCTGGGGTTAACGGTTGGTATATATTATTGTTCCTCCTGCATGGCTGCAAACCTCCTTCAGGTCCTTGGGTCCTTTCTCTAGCTCCTCCATTAGGGACCTTATGCTCAGTCCATTGCTTGGCTGTGAGCCATGGGTATTTTGATCCCCCTTACAAGAAGGACCAAAGTATCCTTGGTCTTCCTTCTTCTTAAATTTCATGTGGTCTGTGAATTGTATCTTGGGTAATCTGAGCTTTTGAAACCCTTATTTCTTACCTTGTACCTCACAACAGCAATCCCTTTCAACTTTGTGTTTTTTTAATCTTTCCTTTTCCTTTTAGTTTTTTAAAGTCCTTTCAGTCCAATTACTTTTGCCCGTATGTGTGTGGGTTTGTAGCAACCCCCAGGATGTGGGAACTCTATCAATGGCCATATCCTCTACGAAGAACTATTCTTCTTTCTCAGCTGCTATAACTTGTCAAGAGCGTCTCCATAATGAAGGGGGCCTGGAAATCATCTGTGCATTTAAATAGGTTTTTATCAACCTTGTGCAGGTTGTATGTAGAGAGAGTCTCAAAGAATGAATCAAAATTAAGTTTGAGAAATATCAACACCAAAATATGCCCTTGATGGTCTGATCATTCCACTGCACATAAATAAGAAAGGAACCAATTAAGTGGTAATTATGTCAATACGAATTTTTACAAGTATGAAAATATATAATTCCCAGGTGTTTTATATATATATGTATATTTGGAATATATGATGTAATAAATGACACAAAAAATAAGAAAAAACTTTCACTCATTAATGACCAATCATTTTCCAAGACAATGAAAAAAAACCAACAAACTATAGACCCAGGAATCTAAGAACACAAGTTCTATAATCTGAAATAATCTGTATCCAACCATGCCAATTTAAAGGATACAGAAAAAAGCAAAACAAAAGAAACAAACAAGCAAAAAACAACAAACAGAATGTTTGGCAGCATGTTGGGGAAAACCCAAACCATCCCCTGTGGACATGCAATAAGAATTACACTGTAGTCCATCTAAGAATATTTCATAAGAACCCCTCAGGAATGACAGCATGTCACCTTGATTTCTGTGAGGGACTTGTTACAGACATCATAGCAAAACAAACAAACAAACACACAAACAAAAACTGTCAGAAGGTCTTTAATATTTACCCACGAGTAAAGTTGTTATTTGTATGTAGCTAACATCCCTCCTCTTGCATGTGTCAGTTTCCTACATGCTTATCTCTTGTTTAGATTATAATGCTAAGAAAGACATATCTAAGCCACTTCATTATGGGCACTCTTTTACGTCTAATTTTTGATATTTGGATATTCAATTGTTGAATCCACAGATTTAGAGCTTACAGACATGATGAATAAGTATAAATATTTGTAATGTTTACTTTGGTTAGATTTTCTGAAATATTTGATAATATATTTTACATTGCTCTCTTTCTAAAGCCTAAAATAATTGAAACTATCTTAGAATTTTCAGTGAAAAGTTACAATTTAGAATGCTTATGTCTAACAAATCCAAGACACGGCACAAGTGATTTTGATGATAATTTAACATAGGCATTAATATCTAAAATGGTTACTTCATATGATCACACAACCCTTTGTGAACACCGGCCACTGATAAATTCTATGCTTGTAAGTTTCCCTGGACATTGTCACTGTATCTCTTATCTTGTTACACCCTAATATGAACTTAGTAATTACAGAGATAAGTAAACAGTGAGTGGTCTGGTTTTTTGTTTGTTTGTTTTTGTTGGTGTTTGTTATTTTATATATTTCCGACATCCAAAGCTAAAGTTTCTATTGAGTCATCAGCATCAAATTTAATAATAGTAATCTATCATATAGAATTTGCCTTATAAATATAATACTAACTTCTTCATATTTATAAAATTGTATGTGTGCGTGCATGTGTGTGTGTGTGTGTGTGTGTGTGTGTGTGTGTGTGAAAGAGAGAGAGAGAGAGAGAGAGAGAGAGAGAGAGAGAGAGAGAGAGAGTTATGAAGCCAATAGTCAATATCATGATGTAACTCAACATGATGTTCCTCAGGACATGTTCATGTGGTATTTTCTTGGAAGCAGGGAGCATACTAGGATTTGCCTCCCACTGATTAGCTTAGAATAATAGGTAGGGGGTCATTGGGGAATGGGCGGAGGGAAGAAGGCTTATGGGACATATAGGGAGGGGGGAACCGGGAAAGGGGAAAGCATTTGGAATGTAAACAAAGAATATAGAAAAATTTAAAAAGTATAAATAAACTGTAGTTTATTCAGGAAACTAAAAAAAAATGTTAACAAAAAGAATAACAAATGAAAAGGATTATTTCTGGAAAAAAATAATAATAGGTAGAGAACCCTACCAGTAGTCAACATATCTATGTCTTAATAGTATTCAAATTTCAGGTTTGTGTGACCACACCCAGCATTTACTTGGTTACTGGCAATATCAACAAGCTTGTGTGTTACACACATTAACTGCATCACTTCCTGAGCCCAGGAATTATAGCATTTTCATAGAACCTGCTATGCTCTTTCTGCTGAGCAACACTTACTGCTGTTTTTAGGTTCAATGTTTTTATTTTTTCCCTAGATGTGTTCTCCCACTATTCCCTGTTTACAATGAAAAAATGTTAGAATGGACGTCACTCTTTCCTTGTTAAAATTAGCAAAGCCAGCAATCTGTGTTTAGAGTTTTTCCTACCAGCACATCATCATTTCTTATGACATTAGTGGTTGACTAACAGTCAAAACTAAGCACCCTTACGAGTCATAAGCTGCTCAGTTTCAGAAAATAGTAAAATCCTAACTGGCATAAACTTATTCTGTTATACTTTAAAAGTATTTTTAATTTTCCATGCTCTGTATATTTATGCTATCATTTCACTATTCATAATATTAATTAAAATAGATATTGTTTACTAAATTGAAATTTTCTTCTTTTCTATTTTTTTAATTCAATATATTCTTTATTTACATTTCAAATGATTTCCCCTTTCCTGCCACCCCACTCACCAAAGGTCCCATATGTCCTTTTCCCTTTCCCTCTTCCTCCATCCACGCCCTCCCACTTCCCTTTTTTGGTATTCCCCTACACTGATGCACTGAGCCTTTCCAGAACCAGGGGCCACTCCTTCCTTCTTCTAGGAAATCATTTTATATGTGGATTGTGTCTTGGGTATTCCAAGATTCTAGGCTAATATCCACTTATCAGTGAGTGCATACCAAGAGTGTTCTTTTGAGACTGGATTACCTCACTTAGTATGATGTTCTCTAGTTCCATCCCACAAATTTGTCAAAACTACTTGGCCATTGAGATAGGGAACATTGCCTTTTCTGCAAAGGCTAAGATTTTAGGCACATAGCTTTTTGTTTCTGTGCTGGAGATCTAAGAATCAGTTCGTCATGCTTACAAAGCAAGCATCTTAGAAACTTATCCATCTTGCCAGTTTCAGAATACTTATAGTAAATCATTGGTAAGGGAAAATATGCATCGTATAATTATCTTAGAAGACAAGCAAATAGCATGTTATAGTTTAGGTCTTGAATGCCTCAGGAATGTCCCTTGTTGCAAAGGATTGTCACCTAAACAAATGTTACTGGGAATTTGTGTCACCCTTTTAAGTGGTTGTTTGTGCTCTCAGCAGCAATGTATGAGTGTTCCCTTTATTCCACCTTCTCACCAGCATGAGCTGTCACAGGTAGGTTTGAGAGCAAATCTCAAGGGGGGTGGAACAGGGAATTTACGAAGGGAAAGCCAGAAAGGGAATAATATTTGAAATGTAAATACATAAAATAACCAATGAAAATTTTAAAAAAGGTTTATTTCCATGTATACTTTTCAGTTAGTCTTGTATTTTCAAGTAAACCTACATTAAATAGCCAGTGGTTAATGCTGGTAAAAAATAGATCTATTAATGACATCAAATTCCCAGTTTCTTACAGAACAGAATTCTCATTACTCCAGTTAGCAGGGCTTATTCTTACTATTTCATAATGTTGAACACTTGTTTTTTTTCTCTCTCCAAATATTTTCTTATTTCTGTCTCCACTAAAGAAGTTATCCTTTATTTTTATTTTCCTTTTACATAACCACTCTTAATCTTACTTGTTTTATATTTATCTCACAGAACCATGTGCTTTGAACTCCCTGAAGACTTTCTCCTTTTCCCTTCCAGGATCAAATTTTTGATGATGTAATCAATCTCTTTAATTTCAAAGCATATACAAATCTTTCTAAGTTTTAAGTATTGCAAAATCGTTAACTCATTTTTTGGCATCTCTATTTGAATGTGTAATAGGTTTCTTGACTTACATATTGCTAACCTTGCCCTTCCCACCTAACCTGTAAGCTATGATATTCTTGCATTTTCTCTGATATTTTTCTTCATAGTGTGCTTAATAATTACCCCTAGAAAAATTAGTATAAACACCATGATGATATTTTTCTCATATTTCTTGCTTGGGTATAAAGATATGGGTATATGAAGATATGGGTATATGAAGATATTGTGTTGTTAAGAATTGACACAGTATAGAGGTTGTTGATTTGTGCATCACAATGCTCATTTTCTCTTTGTTATTGTTTTAACAATGTGCAATAGGTCACGGTTTCTGTGTTCCCAACATATATATTTTATTCTTATTTTTTTATGCTATGGAGAAATTTATATAATTCATGTATTATTTTCTTTTTTTATTGGATATATTCTATATTTACAATTCATTTCCCTTTTTCTGGTTCCCCACCCCCAAAAGTCCCACATGCCCTTTTCCCTCCCCCTGTTCCCTCATCCACCCCCTCCCACCTCACTATTCTTGTACTCCCCCACAATGATGCTTTGGTCCATTCTCGCAAAAAATATGGAATGCTTTGCGAATTTGTGTGTCATCCTTGCGCAGGGGCCATGCTAATCTTCTCTGTATCATTCCAATTTTAGTATATGTGCTGCCAAAGCGAGCACTATATATTTTATTTTTAATACATGGACTGCATATAAAAACAACAACTTGAATTACATGAGCTGAAATGACTCATAAACCTGTTTGGAAAAATATTAAGAACAAAACATCAAGCACAAATGCTTAGACAATATAAAATATTAATTTAATATTTCATAGAGATATTTATGGAAATGATCTCATAAAGACAGATGGATGTGATCAGAGTATATACCAAACTCATTGTAAGTGAAAAAGAGTCAAACCACAAGGAAAGAAAATCTTAACATCAGAAAAAGAGACATTAATGAAAATTTAAAAGTATGAGTTGGAAAGTAAGAAAACTCAATTCAAATGTATTCAGATACATTGAAGAATATTCATTATGTTTCATTTAATCTTGATTGTAGTAATTTAGTAAACAAATTACTGGATTAAAGTTTACAGGAGGGTATAACAAGTGTAAACAGAAGTCAATAAGGTACCATGAAGTGTGTCTATTCCTGAAATGAATATCCGTGTCAGTATAATCATGGTACACACAAGATGTATAGAGAGATCTTCACATATGGCAGAGCTCTGTGATGTCAGATAAGGGTCTCAGACTAATGATGAATCAGCTGATAGAAGAGAAGCTGTCCAAGTCATAAACCAAGAGTATTGACTTCATTGTCACTCAAAACTTTCCAGTCCTTTGCTTCCTACTGAGTGAGCACAGAACATAATTTTAGGAAAGAATATACAAAAGAGACATTTGGGTTTTCCTTACACCACATTTTTCCATTTAAGGTTTTGCCAAGAGGAAAATAAATCTCACTACTATCACTACTATCATTTTCAGGAAATAATCTAAAAATGGCCATTACATAAGTATGATAGCAATACATTTAGGGACAACAGAGTCACTGGATTTGAACATAAAATACTTTGTCTCAGAAGAGCCAATGGGTTTCTGCAAAATAAGAGATTTTGTAGGGAGGATGGTCATATAACAGCTAAACAGGCAGAACAGTTTACACAGGATAATGGTAGGCAGACCTTCCAGATGACTTAGGCCAGAAGAGCAAACAAGATTCCTATCTGACACTCTCCAGAGTGCTTTTGATCCATCTATGTGTTTGAGAAAGTGATATCCACTTTAACTCCAGCACATAAAATGGTTGAAAAGCAGACTACACACAGTGCTATTGTTAGCTCAGTTACGTGACTGGCCTTCCTGCTTGCTTCTCTGCATCCTAAAGATGAAGCTTGGAGTTGAGGGTAATGTATAAAAATGGAAAGTTTTAACTAGACTGTGACTAATTTGTACATCACAAATTGATTCATTAATCACTAGATGGGACTAAATTTAACTGAAAGCAGTTATCTGTCATTAGAAAGACCGAAGACTTGGTCAGAAATTAGAAGTCTGCTCTAAAAATAAAGAATAGCCTGTCTTTTAAATCAGAAATAGTGATTGAACACATTAGACCTCTTTGAGACAAGTGTGGAATAGAGTTCTTAATAGAAAGCAAGAAAGAAAGGAGGTGTAGCAGAATAAATATTTAACTCAGCAGAGAATTAATCATGATTAAGAACTGCTGGGAATGAACTAACAGACAAAATATCTTGAATATTCAGGAGGAATATGAAATCCTTGTTGATGTACAGTTTGGGAGAAGTCATTAGAACAACTTACAGGAAACAGGCATGAAATCATTGCCTTAGAGGAGGCAGCAGGGAAGGTTTATATTGAAGCAGCTTTGTGGGATCAGCAGGCAAGTCTAAGAGAAGTATTGGAAATATATATTATATCCTGATATTTGGGAACTGAAGTCATACAGGTCCCAACTTTAGATAATGAAGGTATATTTTTGTTTCTTGAAATGCCTCCTAAGAAACAACTTGTGGTTAATTATCATTAGAATATTTTCCAGTCTATAGTAAAAGTTTCAGATACTGAATAGAAATGTATGTAATTTACAAGAAATATTTTCTAATTATATTAATTTTTCATATTTTATTAAAAATCACACATAAAACTGTATATAAAAATATATGTAATTTCTAGAAGCATAAATAAACCAATATTGCCATCTTTATTTTCTTGAATAACCCGACATATATATTTTTTATTGTATATATTCTATATTTACAATTCATTTCCCTTTTTCTGGTTCCCCAACCCCAAAGGTCCCACATGTCCTTTTCCCTCCCCCTGCTCCCTCATCCACCCCCTCCCACCTTACTGTTCTTGTACTCTCCCACAATGATGTTTTGGTCCATTCTAGCACCAGTGTCCACTCCTTTCTTCTTGTGAGACATCACTTGATATGTGATTTGTGTCGATATATTTTTGTGAAATTAATGTATATACATTTCTATGTTAATAAATGTGCATTTCAAGGTTTATATTATATACTAACATAACACTTAAAATCAGTACTAATTACATAGCTGGAACTAATAATATTTAGTATTTACAATATTTTTGAGTGCTTTAATATTTCAAATAATCTTTATCATGAGGTTTCAAACTAGACTGGGACTAAATTTAGCTATTATTGATTATAATAAAGTTTTATTTGAAAAGATTACTTCATTTATATAATTTCCTTGACTGAATATACCATGTGCTACAGAAGATTTAAATAGTTGGAAAAGATATTGCCTGACCTGAACTAAAAAAAAAGAAAACAGTTAAGTTTGAAAGGAAAGTTTTCACATGAAAAGTAACAAAATTTCCACTTAATATGTTCATTCGCCATGTTCATTTTACTAAATGAAACTAAGCAATTGTGTCTCCTTTACAACTCTACATATTTAATGCCTGTTTTGTACCAAAATGTAATATCTACTTCAACTCCTTGAAAGTTTCTCTCCTGTATTCTACTCTGTTGGCACTACAACTTCTATTTATCATAATTATTATAACAATTGGAATAGCAGACATTTGCTTAAGATTCTAACCAATGACTAATATAACCTAATAAGATAATTGATGCTCAAATTGCACATAAAATAGAAAAATATTTTTACTTAGATGAGGGGACCTTTAGTTCTATTCTTGAGATTACTATACATAACTTGTCACAATTGTAGTAATGTTGATCAACTGAGCATTGTATCCATTGATCCACACACAAATTAACCCCTTTAACATTTATTGGCATTTTCTTTTCCCACAGAAGTGTATAAAGTCATTAGAATAAAGATATAAGCAGATTATATTAATGGAAGTGATACATTTTTGGATATGATTAAAAATGCTATGACACCATATTTGGCATATAATATACATGTACATAGTGCCTGTGTTACTTAACGGCTATTGAGTGTTTAATTGCCTAAACAATGGGGAATTGGTCTAAAGGATTTATTTTTAATCTCTAAATTATATCATCTGGAGTCACATTCTGACAGGGAGATGCTGATTACACACTGGCAGTAATCAATCTTTTTTTGTGCTCTTGATAAAATTTTGAATAGAAGAATTTGAGTGACATAGTTGAAGAAATTAACAGAACCAAATGCGACACATAAGAAACAAGCATTAATTACAGAAAAATTAACTACAAAATAAAAAATGTATTTTTCTGTCTGTCAAGCCATACAAGTTAATGCATTATTATGTTCTTGATTGCCCTTCTACAGTTATGCTGCTGCTTGCATTAGACCATTGAATTGCTCAACATACTTTAGTTTTGTTTCAATGTTTAAAATGGAGTTTAATTTTGGCCAAATAATTATAAACTGTTTTTCTTCTTCATGACTATCATAAGGGACAGTTGACAGTACTCCTATTGGAGCAGTCCCTTATGAATTACAGGTCCATTTAAACTGAACTTCCAGATATCTATGAGTCAGACAATGTGGGTATCAGGAATTGAGCTCTGACCCTTGGTAAGAACAGTAGGCACTTATAAGTGGCTCAGTCATTTAAGAGCCCCTAAACCATTAAAGAATGTATTTTTAATACATTTGTATTCTGTTTCTCTTCCTCCCTTTCTAACTCTGGGGAAATGGTAAGAGCCACAGTTCAGACATTTGAAAGCACAGTTGAATCATGGCTCATTTTGATAGCAACATGATAACACTCAAAGCACTATAATCCATATCCTAAGAAAATGATTAATCCAGAAGAGACGCACATATTGAATTTTTCCCTTGAACAAGTAGAATTCCTAAATGATGTAACAACCAACCATGTCTTCTCCTCAAAAATCCTAAAGCCATTTGCCCTATTTCTCCATCACATTTTTTTAGTATAGTCAATTTGTAATTAGGGAGAATAGTAGTGCAATTAGGAAGACCTGTCTAATTAAAGGGATTGGAAATAAAATAGTGTCTCTGCCCAGCAACATGTCCCAACCTTGGTTTTTAATGATTGCTTCACTTTGTAGACTTTTGAGTTATGAAGCAAAACAATCTGTTAGAAGGTTAGCCCAACATATCAGAAAAACGAAATTTCAGAGGAGGTTGACACATTTCATTGTAGTTTCACTGAAAAGAACCTACTTTTATTAATAAAAACAGCAAATCAATCTTTATAATTTGGTGATAGGAAAAGTGAGGAGAGTAACAAGATACATGGGAAGAGAAGTCAGTCGTCTCCCAAGCAGAATAGCTTCTCATAAGAATGCATCTTGTTATATAAACAAAAGCCCTTGGTCTATGGCTCTGGTGTTCCAAATGAGAGTGCTTCTTAAGGTGTAGATTATGATTAATCTTGTTCTTATGTACTTTACTTGAACTTTTGCTTACACTATGAAAACATAGAATCACAATGGTTCAAAACTGACCTCAAATTTCAAAATCCCTTAAGCTTATTTCATTTAGATAATTTTCACTGACTACTTTGTATTATAAAACCAATAAAGATTTCATCACAGGGGATCACTACTAACTATATATTGATGCTTATGTATGTGACAATAATATTTTAAAAAAGGAGGCCAAGAATTTTAGAGGGTATTGGAGGGGGCCTGAGAAGTGCTAAAGAAGTAAATAGAATGAAAAGAAATGGTGTAATCATATTTTAATAGAATTTAAAATATTACCTCAACCTTTTTATTGGGATATATTGTTGGCATATGATTTTAATAAATCTTAAGCATAATTTCGTGCTCCCACTCACCAATAATCCTCTGTCTTCTAACAGCCCCATTGTAAGTAGCAAAACCCATACATATATGTATACATACATACATATGTATATAAATACATACAAAACAACATAGAATACATATTTTACATTAAGTTGCTTAACTAAAATATGTAATCTTATATTGGTTTTGGTGAGATATCATAGACGGTAGTGACATCCACCATCATGACTTTAATTCCAGAAATCAAACCCTGAGACGTATATGATAGAAGGAAAGAACTGCCTCTTGCAAGATGTCCTCTGAGATTCACAAGGTCATCCTCATAGCCTGTGCTTGCATGCAGGCTACAGAGGCCAGGGGAGGATAATGGGAAAGGTGAAGGAAGAAGGGAGGAAGAGAAACAGAATACAAATGTATTAAAAAATACATTCTTTAATGGTTTAGGGGCTCTTAAATGACTGAGCCACTTATAAGTGCCTACTGTTCTTACCAAGGGTCAGAGCTCAATTCCTGATACCCACATTGTCTGACTCATAGATATCTGGAAGTTCAGTTTAAATGGACCCAACATATTCTTCTTGTCACTAACAAATACTTATCGTTTGTGTCTCATGTGCTCATACTCACACACATACATACATAATTTAGAAAAGGTTGGAAAGAGAAAGGGGTATGTAATTCTCTTCTAATTAAAATTAGAAGCAATAAAACTTAAATCTAAACATACTTGCAGATACAGCTTAACATGGATATGTTTATTTCTTTTAGAGGATTTCTTGTTTGCTTTTCTCAGATATATATTCCTTCTTTGAAGATAACAAAAACAATAATGTTTGATATGTGAAAGTTAATTTCAGGAAAAAGATAAGTGAACAAGATAACCTACACAATTTCACACATTAAAAGTTAGAGCTATTTTTGGTATGAAATGTCTTAAAAATCCTTATGTTCTAGAACATTGCACAATAGGAGGAAAAATTTTAAAAATAATATTAACATTCATGTACTCAGTATTGTTTAACTTCTTTAACTGCTCAAGTAAAGATAATAGACCATATAAAATAATGATACAATGAATCAGGTAATCCAGACCCAGAAACATGCACAGTATGTACTCACTTATGAGTATATATTAGCCATAAAGTACAGAATGACCATGCTACACAGATCAAATTATATTAGTTACAAGGGCATAAGGTACGATGCTTTAATCTCACAGAGAATGGGTAATAAAATATATAGAGTTGCCATCAGGGGTGAAAGGAGGGGTGAACTTAGTGGGAGAGAGGGAAGGGAGGGGAACAGAAGGGATCAGTGTGGAAGGACAGAAGAAGAGAATTATGGGAGAGAGAAATGAATATAATAGTGGGAGAGCATCTTTGGGATGAGTTAGAAGCTTAAGACAATGGAAACTTCTAGGAATCTACTAAGGTGATCGAAGCTAAGATTTCTAGCAATAGAGGAAATGAAACCTACAAAAGTTCTTTCTATATTGGATATTAGTCCTCTGTTGGATGTAGGGTTCCCAATTTGTTGGTTGCTTTTTTGGCCTTTTGACTTTGCCATTTGCCTTATAGAAACTTTGTAATTTTATGAGGTTCCATTTGTCAATTCTTGGTCCTAGAGCCTAAGCTATTGGTGTTCTGTTTAGGAACTTTCCCCTTGTGCCCACGTCCTCAAGGGTCTTCCCCAGTTTCTTTTCTTTTAGTTTCAGTGTGTCTGGTTTTATGTGGAGGTCCTTGATCCTCTTGCAGTTGAGTTTAGTACAGGGAGATAAGAATGTATCAATTTGCATTCTTCAGCATGCTGACCTCCAATTGAACCAGCACCATTTGTTGAAAAGGCTCTCTTTTTTCCATTGGATGTTTTTAGCTCCCTTGTCGATGAAGTGACCATAGGTGTGTGGGTTCATTTCTGGGTCTTCAATCCTATTCCACTGATCCACCTGCCTGTCACTGTACCAATATGATGCAGTTTTTAACACTATTGCTCTGTAGTATTCCTTGAGGTCTGGGATACTGATTCCTCCAGAAGTTCTTTTAATGTCGAAATAGTTTTAGCTATCCTGGGTTTTTTTGTTATTCCAGATAAATTTGAGAATTGCTCTTTCTTTCTAACTCTATGAAGAACTGAGTTGGGATTTTGATGGGGATTGCATTCAATCTGTATATTGCTTTTGGCAAGATGACCATTTTTACTATATTAATCCAGCCAATCCACCAGCTTGGAAGATTTTTCCATTTTCTGAGGTCTTCTTCAATTTCCTTCTTCAGAGACCTGCCTCAAGTTCTTGTCATACAGATCTTTTACTTGTTTGGTTAGAGTCATGCCAAGATACTTTATATAGTTTGTGGCTATTGTGAAAGGTGTCATTTCCCTAATTTCTTTCTCAGTCTGCTTCTCCTTTGAGTATCGGAAAGCTACAGATTTGCTTGAGTTGATTTTATAACCAGCCACTTTGCTGAAGTTGTTTATCAGCTATAGGAGTTCTCTGGTGGAGTTTTTTGGGTCACTTAATTATACTATCATATCATCTGCAAATAGTGATAGTTTGACTTCTTCCTTTCCAATTTGTATCCCTTTGACCTCCTTATGCTGTCTAATTGCTCTAGCTAGAACCTCAAGTACTATATTGAAAAGATATGGAGAGAGAGATCAGCCTTGTCTAGTCCCTAATTTTAGTGGGATTGCTTCAAGTTTCTCTCCATTTAGTTTGATGTTGGCTACCACTTTGCTGTATATTGCCTTTATTATGTTTAGATATGGGCATTGAATTGCTGTTGTTTCCAAGACTTTTAGCATGAAAGGATGCTGAATATTTTCAAGTGCTTTTTCAGCATCTAATGAAAGAAGTTAGACCACAGAGAACCAAATAACCCTATTAAAAATGGGGCATAGAGTTAAAAAAAGAATTTTCACCTGAAGAACTTTGTATGGCTGAGAAGCACCTTAAGAAATGTTCAACATCATTAATTATTAGGGAAATGCAAATCAAAACAACCCTGAGATTTCACTTCACAGTTAAACATTAGGCAGAGTTCAAGGTATCTTGGGGAAGATGGGGGGAAAGATTGAAGGAGCCAGAGAGATCAAAGACACAACATTAAAACCTACAGTATCAACTAACTTGGGTCCACTGGGCCATAGGGACCAAACCACCAACCAAAATGCATGTGTGTGCTGGACCTAGACCCTTACACATATGTAATAGATATGCATATTGATTTTCATGTAGAACCCGTAACATTGGGAGCAGGGACTATCTCCGACTCTGTTGCCTGCCTTTGGATCTTTTGCCCCTAGCTAAACTGCCTTATCCAGCTTCAATAGAAGAGAATGCACTTAGTTCTATTGCAACTTAGTGTGCCAAGGTAGATTGATATTCATGGGAGGCCTCCCCTTCTCTGAACAGAAATGGAGGATAGGGGAAGAGAGGAGAGAAGGAGGAGGGGGAGGGGGCTGTGACCAAGATGTAAAGTAAATTAATTAATTAAAAAATAGTCTTAATGGTGGGACTGGGAGGAGAGAAGAGAGGGGAGCTGTGATCAGGATGTAAAGCAAATTAAAAAATTAAATTAAAAATTTAATTACTAGAAAAAAATGAAGCAAGCACACAAAAAAGGGGGAAGCCACCATGAGAGGAGAGGGACCATGAGCATGTGGGCTGGAGAAACAAGTAACAAGGGATATACTGAAAGATGTAAGCTAGAATTAAAAAATGTTAATGAAACTAAAAAAAGAATATGATAGGCAATTAATTGTGTACACAGACCAAGGTCTCTAGTAAATGACTTTTACCACAACCTCAGGGAGTGTGTGCTAACTCTGCTAACTGGAAGTGGCTAGAAGTATCTGGAAAGAACAGAAACCCAAGTGAGAAAAGTGTCTCTATCAGATTAGCCTGTGTGCAATCTGTGGGGTAATTTTCTCAATAAATATTTAGTACAGGGGTGCCAACCTGCTGGATATTATGTTGCCCTTAAACAGGTGGTCCTGGGTTTTACAGGACAGCAGGGTAAGCAAGCCACAGAAAGCAAACCAAAAAGCAGCATTTCTCCACAGGCCCTGCTTCACCTCTTGCCTCTAGTCTCCCACTGTGTTCCTGCCCTCACTTCCCTCCATGATGGAAGGTAAGCTAAAATAAACTCTTTCCTTCACAAGTTGCCTTGACCATGGCATTTATTGAAGTAACAGAGAAAAAGCATAGGCTATAAATTAATACTAAGACTGTGGGGACAGACAGGACCATGTTTTTTGGGGGAGATTTGTTGAAGTGTTTGGAATGTTAGGCAGGAAAAGCCATTGAGTACTCAAAGTCTATTCTAATATTCTGGTACAATCAATCCCGTTTGGTTGTTTATTTGATTATTTGTGTCTGTGTGCATTTTTATACTTTCAAATTCATTTTTTTTAGAATACAAAATTATTACAATCATTTGGGGACCTTGAATTTTTTGTTTTTTTTTTTTAATTTTTATTTTCTATATTCTATGTTTACATTCCAAAGGCTTTCCCCTTTCCCAGTTCCCCACCACCATACATCCCAAAATTCTTCTACCCCCCAACCCTTGAATTTCTTGTTAACCTATTCACCAAAATGGAGCTGGGCAATAAACTTCTAAATGAGATTATCAGAAAATAAAAAGAAAAAAAAAGAAAAAATGAAGCATTAATTAACAAATAGTCTTTTTCAAAGCTTTCACAAAGTTTAATGGACATGACTAAAACAGAAGGAATAAGAAGAGAGAAGTGATGTTATGTAGTTACTGTGATAAAAATAAACAGACTACAGCGCCACTCTAAAAACTAATATGAGACAAACTTAACTGAGGTGAAGGCCTATGACCCTCGTGGTTAGTTTTGTGCTTCTCTGGGGTCTCTGGCTGTTATGGTGGCGTGGTGGCATTCAGCTGCTGGTTTCTCACTGCTAACAGGTTAGCATGGCAACCAGCATGAGTCCTGTTTCCCTGATATTTCCTGATACATAACATACGACAAATTTGGTCTCACCTTACAATGTATTGAAATAGACACTAGGATTTATTTCTAAGCATCAGTGGAAGTCAAGAGGAGTTAAGTCATTATTAGGTATAGGTAACAACATATTATCACTGTTTGTGACAAAAATTCACTTTCTGTAGCAGTATGTGAGAATGTCATTTAAAATAAAACTATAGATAGACTGTATTATCATGTTTTCAGTGCTTTTAAGAACTTTTTTTTGCTGTCTCAATACAAAAAATCCTCCAGTGAATTTTTAATTTTTTCCTCCTTAAATCCAGTAACTGCCACTCCTTTAACATTGGGAGATAATTAATCTCTAAAAGAAGATCAGAATCAGGCTCCATGTTCTGGGAAGTAATCTTGTATTTATGATTTTTATGATTCTCTTAGAAATATACTCTACTCCTCGAATCTCTCAATTTTTCATTTTCTGGATGACTTTTCACAGCAAAAAATGCCATTTCAATATGTAAATTTAAACCTTTAATTTCAGAAAGTATTCCAAAAATTATGTCCTTACTTTTTTTTCATTCCAAGAAGTATAATTAATGCATATTTAGCTTCTCAAGTTCTTTTTTCTTAACTTGTTTTTTTCAGAAATTTTAAACAGTTTTGAAACACAGAGATGCACATTGAATATTATTTAGTTTCTTGTTGGGAGGTAAGACTTAAAACCACACTGTATATTTTAGGATGTAATTCTTCTGGGAGGTATGTTTTGTAATCTCTACTGTGCTTCAAATTTTTATTTCACCCTGACTAATATATTGAGTAACAACATATGCGTTTTTTATATAAATGTTCCCTCCATGAGAAGTAATTCCATGGCTTTGCTTATCTTCCTATTATGTCACAGTTCCTTATTGGCTTGAAGAATGTGTTTATCTTCAAGCAAGGCAATTTGCTTCCATTGACAGGTATTCCCCAGACATATCACAATGCCCTCTCCCTCAAAGGAGATATAAAGAAAGGTCAGAGCCCGGAGAAAGTTTCAGTTGTAAAGCAAATTTGTAAACTTGTAGTCCCCTCCACTGTGAGAAAGTCATTAAGCCTCCTCCATCTAACCTCTTCACCTCACTTCAACTCCCAATGGAAAAACATCCTCAAAGTACAAGGGAAATGGTAAAGAAGCCATTCCCCTTCAGATAACAGGTGAAACCCCTGTAGCTGGTAAGAAAACACAACACAAGCAACAATGAAACCCAGAAGAATTTCATATCCTGGTGGGAGCACAGGAGACAATCCTGACGTAGACAATTAGTACTGGTTTCTGCAGCAGGATAGTCAGGTCACTGAGCAAAGCCTAGGGGGTCACCTCAGCATCCACAGATAGTCAGAGTCAATACAGCCACAAAGCCGGTTAGAACTGAGGGGTAAGTTACAGCTGTACACACAGGGGAAAGGGGATGGGAAGAAAACTTCAGCGGCAGTAACAAAGGCAGAAGGCACAGGTAACAATGGAGCAGTCATTGAGGAAAACTCAATTGCTTTAGTAAGTCCCAGGAAGCAGAAGATTTGTACTACAAGAGAGTCATAGCAACAGGGGGTGTTAGTAGCCATTGGAAAAAGAAGAAAATACCTGTGAATAAATCTCACAAAGTAAATGAAAGTCTTCTACAATAAGAACTGAAGACACTCAAGAAATAAACTGAGGAAGACATAGAAAGTTGGAAAGACCTCCAATATTCATGCATTCAAAACTTTAATACTATTAGTATATTTGTCTCACCAAAAGAAATCTGCAGATTTCATTCAACCCTAATAAAAATTTCAAGTCCTGCTTTCACAAACATACAAAAGGTAAATTTAAATTTTATATGAGACCATAAAAACTAAGCCTAGTGAAAACAATCTAAAACTAAAACCATAATCATGGAGATGTCACCATACCTAATCTCAAGTTATTTTTCAGTAATATAAAACATCAAGTATTACAGAAACTTGGTAATAGTATGAGGACCCATATGTCAATTCTTGATCTTAGAGCATAAGCTATTTGTGTTCTGTTGAGGAAAATTTCCCCTGTACCCATGTACTCCGTGTGCTCAAGGCTCTTCCACAGTTTCTTTTCTATTAATTTCAGTGTGTCTGGTTTTATGTGGAGGTCCTTGATCCACTTGCAGTTGAGCTTAGGCAAAGGAGATAAAAATGGATAGATTTGCATTCTTCTGCATGCTGTCCTCCAGTTGAACCAGCACCATTTGTTGAATAGGCCTTTTTCCACTGGATGGCTGTAGCTCCTTTGTCAAAAATCAAATGACCATAGGTGTGTGGGTTCATTTCTGGGACTTCAATTCTATCCCATTGGTTTACCTGCCTGTCACTGTACCAATACCATGCAGTTTTTTAACACTATTGTTCTGTAGCACTGCTTGAGGTCAGGGATACTGATTTCCCCAGAGGTTCTTTTACTGTTGAGTATAGTTTTAGCTATCCTGGGTTTTTTGTTATTCCCAATGAATTTGAGAATTGCTCTTTCTAACTCTATGAAGAACTGAGTTGGGATTTTGTTGGGGATTGCTATGTATCTGTATATTGCTTTTGACAAGATGGCAATTTTTACTATATTAATCCTGCCAATCCACAAATATGGGAGATAGTTCCAACTTCTGAGGTCTTCTTTGATTTCTTCCTTCAGAGACTTGAAGTTCTTGTCATACAGATCTTTCACTTGTTCAGTTAGAGTCACACCAAGATACATTATATTTTTGTGACTATTGTGAAGCATGTCATTTTCCTAATTTCTTTCTCAGCCTGTTTATCCTTTGAGAATAGGAAGAATTGCTAAGATCAAGAACTCAGGAGACAGCAGGTGCTGGCAAGGATGTGGAGAAAGAGGAATACTCTTCCACTGCTGGTGGGATTGCAAGCTGGCACAACCACTCTGGAAATCAGTCTGGCGGTTCTTCAGAAAACTTGGCATGATATTACTGGAGGACCATGTTACACCACTCCTGGGCATATACCCAGAGGATTCCCCACCATATAATAAGGACACATGCTCCACTGTGTTCATAGCAGCCTGATTTAAAATAGTCAGAAGCTGGAAAGAACCCACCCAGATGTCCCTCAAGGGAGGAATGGATACCGAAAATGTGGTGTATTTACACAATGGAATACTACTCAGCTATTAAAACCAATGAATTCATGAAATTCTTAGGCAAATGAGTAGAACTGGCAAATATCCTAACTGAGATGACCCAATCACAAAAGACCACACATGGTATGTACTCACTGATAAGTGGCTATTATCCCAGAAGTTTGGAATATCCGAGACATAATTCATATATCAAATGATGCCCAAAGAGAAGGAAGAACAAAGCATGGATACTCTGGTCCTTCTTAGAAGAGGGAATAAAATACCCACAGAAGGAGAAACAGAAACAAAGTTTGGAGTAGTGTCTGAGGGAAAGATCATCCAGAGACTACCCCACCTAGTGATCCATCCCATGTATAGTTACAAAACCCAGTTACTATTATCGATGACCACAAGTACTTGCTGATTGGCGCCGGATATAGCTATCACCTGGGAGGTTTTGCTAGTGCATGACAAATACAGAGGGGGAACCGCTTAACCAACCATTGAACTGAGCACAGGGTGCCCAATGGATGAGATAGAGAAAGGACCAAAGTAGCTGAAGAGGTTTGCAGTGCCATAGGAGGAAAAACAATATGAGTTAAAAAAGTATGTCCAGAGTTTCCAGGTATAAAACCATTAACCAAAGAGTACACTTGGAGTTACCCATGGCCCCAGACACAGTAGCAGCAGAGGATGATCTTGTTGGATACCATATGGGAGAGAGGCCCTTGGTCTTGGAAAGACTTGATACGGTAGTGTAGAGGAATACCAGGACAGGGAAGTGGGGGTGGGTTGATTGGTGAAGGAGAGATGGCTTATGGGATTTTGGGGGAGGTGGGAACCAGGAAAGGGGAAGGCATTTGAAGTATAAATAAAGAATATACCTAATCAAAAAGGGATTTTATTTAAAGTTTTCTGAGAATCAGGGCTAACTGTCAGGGATGATAATAAAATTACCTTCCCCCAACACACACACATATATGTGTGACCTTTTGACACAATTTTTCTACTTAGGGCAAAAAACTTTCAAATAATTTACATATTTACACACTTGAGAATGTGATGATTTATTTGCTTCATCTTTCTTATGCTTTTTATTACATTGTATTTTTATAGAACTTTATATGTGAACAGTGCATCTACATCACTCATTTTTATCCTTCTCATCTATTTCCTCTTGTGTCTCTCATCTCTCCCCAATTCACAATATTTCTTAGCTATTTTTGTTACACGTACACACACACACACACACACACACACACACACACACACACCTTATTTGGTTGCATTTATCAGTGGTAAAAGGTTTAGCAACCATACCTTCACTAGTCCAAAAGTGAGATACCATATTTTTCTGGATATATTGAATGTCTATAAAAGCCTTCTGCTTTACCCTTTCATACCTATTTCCCCCAGGGTACTCAATGAGTGTGCTAGAGAAAGGACCCAAGGAGCTGAAGGTGTTTGTAGGAGAAACAACGCTATGAGCCACCCAGTACTCCCAGAGCTCCCAGGGGCAAAACCATCAACCAGATAGAGCACATGGTGTTACCCATGGCTCTAAACACATAGGCAGTAGAGGATGACCTTGTTGGACAGCAAAGGGAGGAGAGCCCCCTGGTCCTGGAAAGACTTGATGCAGCAGTGTAGGGAATACCAGAACAGGGAAATGGGAAGGGCTTCATTGGGGAACAGGGGGAGGGGAGATGGCTTATTGGACTTTTAGGGGATAGGGAAAGAACAGGAAAGGGGAAATCATTTGAAATATAAATAAAGAATATATCTAAAAAAATCAAGTATTGAGGAAACAAGGAGATACAAACCTATAGGTCAATGGAATATACTAAAGCATGTGAATTTAAATCAACACAACTCTAGTTACCTGATCCTGAGTACATATGCTAAAAATATACGTAGCAATTAGGTGGTAGATACAAAAAACTAGTCCTGGAAGAACAGAATACCAGCATGCAGAAAAATAAAACCATATTGCTGTCTTTTATTCCATACAAAACTCAATTCTACATGCGTCAAAGCCTGAAACATAAAACCTGATGCTCTAAAACTGATGAACAAGAAAATAGGGAGGAAACATCAGCAGAGAGGCATAAATAAGTGTGTTCTGTTAGAAGTCCTAGAGTGCACAAGAAAGAGAGTGACAGAGAACTGAGAACTGAATCTACAAACTTTCAATCTAGTCAAGTGAGCATGTATTCCACAGAATGAAACAAATATTTTCCAGCCTTTAATCTGACAGAGTATTGGTGTGAAGCATCTACAAACAACCCAAATAGTTTAAAAAAATGCTGGCATAGATGCACATATGTAAGGATGGGAAAGGGAAATGTTATATATTGCAGATACCTGTGAAAACTAATGAAGCCACTTTGGAAAGGAAATAGAACTACCACGTGGCTCAGCTGTACCACTCTTGGAAATATACCTAAAGACTCCATATCTTATTACAGAAATACATGATTAGCTATGTCAATTGTTTGTTTATTCAAAATAGCTGGGCAATGGAACCACAGTAGTTACTTATCAGTTGATGACTTAATAATGAAAATGTGAAGAAAAAATAATCAAGGGAATTTTATACAGCCCAAAAGAAAAAATGTTATAATTGCTTCCCTCATATGTGGATCCAATCTCCACATCTTTAAATTGTGTGCTTCACTTCTAGTGATAGCCTTACAGGCCATGAACCTGACAACCATTGTGATGGGAAATGCCTTAAGGAGGGAGAAGAAATAACCTAAGTCATGTGGAAGTAGAGAACAGAAATGCTGAGCTTATAGCAAGGATGGAGGAAAGGATATGTTGAAGGCGAGAGGTAGATGGGGAGAGCTAACAAAGTGAGAGGTACATGAAAAAACATAGAGAAACCTACTAGGGTATAAGGCAGGTAAAAATTAGTGTTTCATTTTTAAGTTATGATAGGCATATTCCTGCCTGTCTAATAATACTATCACTAAATGATAAATGATAAATAATACTAGTACAAAATAATAAATAATACTATTACTAAATATTATTACTTAATGATTGATTATTAAACAGAATTCCAGTGTCAGGTATAGGTTCCACAATTCTAAATGGCCTACCACCTAACAAGAAAGGTTTTTTGTCATTCTTTGTTTTCTATAGAAGTAACTGATGCAATCCTATTGCTGAAATTACCACATACTTCACTTATAAGGCAGAGAAATCAAGCTGGGACTTAGCTACAAGTTTCCTCCTTATGAGCCAAATTCATGCTATTGGATGGTACTGCACAGGCTGCTCAGAGACAGAAAATGCATCAGTGGTTAAGCGTCTGTGAACACTGTACACTGTAATATCCACCTGTCAGTCAAGATTTGTCCAGTGGAGCCATGGTTGCACAACTGTTCTGTGAGTATCAATCTGGGGTCTTATCGAATTAGAGGTCCACTCCAAGAACAGAATTCTTGCCTAATACTGAAAAACAAATTTTAAAAAATCAGGGGGGCTTATAACCTTCAGGAGAATTGATTACTCTTGTGTAATTAAATCAATATGGCCCCAAACTGCTTCCTAAAGTCTTGTGTCTATATCCAAAGACAGAAACTAATTCTTCCTTTTCTTTCTCAATAAACACTGGTAAGCAGAGAGCGATTCATGGCTGCTCTAGGTGCTAACAAGAATCAGTGATCAAGAGCTCAGCCCTAAGTAGAATTTTCATACCACACTTTCTTTTTTTTCCTTTATTTTCCATTGGCTATTTTATTTATTTACATTTCTAAGGCTTAAGGAACATCACCGCAAAGGGGAAATAAACAATGTGAGAGTCAGAAGATGGGGGAACAAAGCTGTGGAATGCTCACGTCAAGGTATGGGGCATCCATTGTGATCATGATCCCATGAGGCACCAGACCTGTGCAAGACTCTACCAGTTATTAGTCAGGCATGAGTTGGGGAGAGGCTAGCAGGCCCTACTATTTGCTGCTCACCTACTATCTAAACTTTGATGGTTTCTGCGCTAAAGGGAGTCATTGTGTTTATTTGGGTAGTGACTGGTGAGGCCAATAGGCTCTGATAGATAGCAGAACCCATTGGTTGATAAAGCAAAATAAAAAGGCAGGAATGTAAGAGAGAACTGGTAGGCAAGACATAGGATTATCTGGGGACAAATAAAATAGGGTAGGTGTGAGAGTAACTTTACTATAGACATATATAACATTTTGGGAGAACAGAATTAACTAATCATAAACAAAAGGTCAATGCCTTTAAAAGAGAAAGAATCAGTATTTCCCAGGCTTTCACTCACTTGCAGGATTTCCAATCTAAATTGGTGAGCCTGTGAGACATGTAGAAACAAGCAAAGTCAAATGGACTAAGTTGGATATATACATGTACACACACACACACACACACACACACACACATTTACAGAAACATGTGTATCAATTTTTAGAATTTTATTTTATTTATTTATTTGTTTTGCATTTTCTTTTTTTTTATTTTCTATGTTTTGTTTACATTCCAAATGCTTTCCCCTTTCCTAGTCCCCCCTCACCATGTGTCCCATAAGTCCTCTTCCCTCTTTCCAATCCCTAATCATCCCCCCCCCATTTCTTTGTTCTAGTACTCCCCTACCATACTGGATCAAGTCTTTTCAGGACCAGGGCCATCTCCTTCCTTTTTCTTGGGAATCATATGATTTGCTAATTGTGACTTGAGTATTCAGAGTTAAGGACATGAATTTGTCATGGGACAGAAGGAGTTGGGTGGAAAAGAGAGAGAGGAGTGAGAATGCTGAGGAAGAAAATGGAGTGTAGATGCATGTTCATGTATGAAATTCTCAAAAAAATCTATTAACATAAAAGGTAAATTTCCTTAAATTACATACTAAACCCTAGTCCACATTAAGAAAATGTGTCCAACTTTCTCAGTACATTGATAAACTTATAGTGAGAATATGAGTGTTTCTTGGCTAGATGAGGGCATACATAAACACACACACACACACTCACACTCACAAATGTGTTGACATTTTTGATGTTTCCCTATAATTGGGAAGTATTGTTAAAATTACTTTTCCAGGATTTTTTGTATAGCAAATATTACTTTATCAGGAAATTTTTACAGTAAAGATTCTAGAGCCAGGGATATGGCTAAATGTGCTAAAAACGTATAAACAGACAAGCCTGACATTCTGAATTTGATTTCTAGAACATGTGTTAAAAATCCAAATGCAATTTACACATCTGCAATCCCAGAAATCATGCTGTGAAAAAGGATGTGGAGAAAAGAGAATTACTCTAAATCCAACAGACAGGCTAGATGATATGTAGTATGCACCGCAGCAGAAACAAGAGAAACTGCCTTCCAAGGAGAGCAGACAATTGTTCTTTAACTTCCATGATACTACAGCATGCAAGTGCTCCCCTCAATAAATAAATGAATAAATAAATAAATAAATAAATAAATAAAATATTTTTGAAGAATAATATGGTTTTGATGGCCAAATATGTAAGCAAAGTGCTACTTAAAATGTAATTGAATCCTCTTGAATGTCATTAATCTGTAATATTTTGTTTATATTGATTTATTGTATATTATGTATGTATGTGTATATGTATGTATGTGTGTAGGTGCATAGAAACGTGTTTATCAGAGCACAACTTGCAGGTATTGGTTCTCAGCTCTAACATATGGGTTCTGGGGACTGGATTTAGGTCATCAGGCTTGGCAGCAATTACCTTCATCTGCTAAATTATCAGTTCCTAATTTGTAATTTCTTGTATTCTAATATAAAAATGACTTTTATTATAATTACTTGGAAATGAACAAGTTCAGCATTTGATGTCAATTTCAATGCATTTAATAGTACCATAAAAATTTTCATGGCATAACTGACATCTGAAAGTCACAACTCAAAATTGTCACTCTGATATATAATAAAAATAGAAGTAATTTATATGTATACATCATATAATAATAATTGAGTTTTCATCCAATATAAAGGCATTCCCATCATATTAGGTAGTTTTAGAAAAAATAGAAAAAATTTTAAAAATTATAATAACATTAAACACAATAATATGTTAATAATGAGAATAAATTAATGACTAAGAATTATACTATGTGAGAGGTAATAATGTTAACGTAAAAGTAAGAAAATTTATAATAATAAAATATTGAAGATGTATAAAATAAAGCTAAAATAATATAAAATTCTTTGTACCTATTTAGTAAGGATTTTAAGAAAACAATAATTACTGAAACTATATTATTTAAGTCAATAAATCTGATCATGTTCATGACATGGTCTACATTGCCACCATAGTATAATGGCTAGCACTAAATTACATTTATAGTTTGTTACATAAAAATTTTAATAACAAAATTTTGCTTTGTTGGTTAGATAATGGAAGCCAACTCTTAATTTTCATTAAAATACCTTTACAATCCCTCCTATGGCAATAGATTAGAACACACTCCAACAACTGGGATTAGAGATGAGGGATCTTAAGATGAGACTAACAGATTTTTTGTCAGTCTGAAAATCCTATCAACCCAGGCATTTCTGGTCTATGTATGGTCTCTGGGATGCAGTTGGAGCCATCTGTCAGAGTGGCAAACTGCCTATTCATAAATTAGTTGGACCATTTCATCAGGGCAAAAATGCCAAGGAATAATAACTACAAAGAAGCAGATTATATACTTCACCAACTGCTGCATCTATAGAATGCTCCCATTCTCAGCTCAGCTGCTGCTATAGAGCAGAATGCCATCCTATTTACCTGGAGTGGGGCCATGAAGACAGGCCTGATGGAGAATTTAAAATTACCAACAGTATTTTAAAAGCACACAAATTTTAACTGAAAATAAAAGCGACATACAGAGATACTTTATGAAGCACAAACTCAGATGAACAACTGAGGGTTCCTGTATTCTAATATAAAAATGACTTTTATTATAATTACTTGGAAATCAACAAGTTCAGTATTTGATGTCAGGTAGGGTATATTACCAATAAATTTTGCCTACTTTTACAGATAACTTGAAATGTATATGTAGCCTGGCTTTAATGGTAATCATGAATAGCGTGTAACAAATACAAAGACTAGGGTACAGGTTTTAGATTTGGGATATATAAAGGCTCTCTTTATGTTTAACGTAATTTATATTGTTGTAATAAAATGCCATGGCAAAAGCCAAGTTAAAGAGAAAGGTCTAATTTAGTTCACAAGTCCAGGTTATTATCTGTCACTGTAAAGAAGTCATAGTGACAGGACCTCGGAGCAGCTGGTTGCATCTCATCTACAATCAAGTTCTCAAAGAAATGAATGCATGCGAGCCTCATGTTCGGTTGTGCTCATCTCAGTGTCTCTACTCAATAGCTTTTTGCCTAGGGAATGGTTCTGAAAACTATGGGCTAGGTCTTCCTACATCAATTAACATAGGTAAGACAATACCTCATATTCTTCTAAACACTGTCCAGAAAAAATTTCACCCAATACTAGCTTTAGAGTCTGGAGAGATATCTCAAAGATTAAGAGCTTGGCTTCTCTTCCAGAGGACCTGGGTTCAATAATTAGAGCATATGTGGATGCTCACAACTATTTATAACTTCAGCCCCCAGATATGTGATGCCTTCTTCTGGCCTCCACAGTCACAGAAAACAAACTGTGTTGCTTAGACTTACATGCATACAAAACACCATGCACATAAGAAATAAATAAAAGAATTTAAGTGGGCCTTTATTTTAGATGTCTGATTAGTAAAATACCAGTGATGTTGTCTTCTTAATTGTCATAGTAGTAAACATGCAAATTTTCTATTAGAGCCAGTTATTTAATTTACCAGAGAAATATTTAATTTGCCAAAAAAAGAAACCAGAAAAATATTTTCAACGTTTCTATAATTTCATTGATTGTTTCAAATATTTTGGTTCTTTTAATAAGGTTTTTTCAGACTTTTATGAGAAAGTATTACATTTTTGTTTAATTTCTTTATGGATACATATTTAAGCCCCTTTTTCAAAGTCATACTTTATTGTATAAAAATGTATCACATGGTTTGTAAAAATTTCAATTCGAAAAGGTGATGGCGAAGTCAGATATGCAGGTGTATTTGCATTTTTCAAAACTTTCTTTTTGACAAAATTGGATTTTGTTCCTCATGGACAATAGAAGAACACGTGAATGCCAGTGGGAAGGAGAAGTGGAAGCAGATATAATTTCTAATATACGATGTGCAATTTTGGCATTAGTCCATAATTAAAGTGCTCATGTCTTTTGGCGACTGAGCTCCAGTGCAGTTGCAGTATTGCTCTAATTCCTACATTATATCATCTTTTTTTCACTCGCTGGAAAGGTCGTCCTGTGAAGAGATAAAATGCATTAGAATTGCACAGTCATCAAAACTTCCAAGTGCTATTCCTATGAAAAATTAGATCCCTCCTCCAACTTGAGTGTTCAAGAAGTTTTAATTTAATGAAATAATTAGCCTAAAACATAAAGCCAATAAATTATGAAGAAAATTTATGAGTCAATCTTCAGTCTCTCCTTTGTGTTTTTATTCTTATTCAGCATGAACATGGACGTTCTAGAATGAATATTTTAAAGTGCAAAACTCTGAACCTTGAGTCCTGGATGTAAAACTCTGAAATGTGCATGACACATTTGATTATTTAAATGTCCCTGTACTGACTGACCCAGCCCATGTACTAAGTTCCACTAAAAGCAATGAATCTGTGAGCTGGAATAAATCTTTCCTCCATTTAAGTTGTTGCTGTGAGTGGTTTCACCACAGATGTGTAAAATTATCTAGAGCAGAATATTGAGATCAGGAGTGTGGACATTATTACCACAAAAAGTTTTCTGTGTTTCTTCATCCATTTGAAGTGTTTTGAGGAATAAATATGGAAGGTTTTAGGAATTTGAGCTAGTAAAGCCTTAAAATGTTATAAGTAGAATATAATAGGAGGTTCTAACAGGAGTCTAAGAGATCAGAACACTAAAAGATTCTCAGAGAATGTAAATATTTAAGCCATGTCATGCCAGATTTTAATACAAATTGAAAGTCAAACTGAAGGCCATTTATGTTATATTCCAGAAAATAACAAATTGGTAACTAATCCATAGGTAGAGTGCTTTGTAATTGTGAAAGAAAGCATTTATTTTGAACTGATAAACTAAATTGTCAAGCATAAAAATTATAATTTTTAGGTACATGTTTGTCATTGTGTGTGAAAATTAATAGATTAGAAAGGAAATTCTTCAGTCACATGTCCTTAACCTGAAAACATAAATGATGCCTTATAATTTATAATAGAAAAAAATAACTATGGCTTATTTTCTGACAATATAATTTACTAGTGAACTGTTTAATCATATTGAATCAGCTGAATGTTAAACATAGTTTCAATTGAAATCATATTAAAATTAAATTAATAATAATTATGCTATAAAATTCTATACTGATATGATTTTTCTCATATGCTGCATAAAGTCCTAAGATAAGTGATTATAACTCTGTTTTAAGATTACCTGCAAGTTAAAATATCAAAATGAACTTCCTACTTATATAGTATGTCTCAACTCAGTGAAACTTATTGTGTAATAGAGTTCTCTAGAGGGACAGAAATCTATTTGTATTTATAGATCAATATCTATTTTAATGAATTTATTAAATCAGTTTAACCAATATGGTCAAAACAGCCTAAGCACAATTAGTAATTGTTCTGTTCTTCAGGCTGGGTGATTCAACAATCAGATCAGTCCCACAACTATGATTGTCTCACAACTAAGAGTCTGAGAACCCTGAAGGTTGCATTATTTATAAGTCAGGTTGTTTCAGCAGCCCCATTCCAACGGCCTTGAGTGTTGTTCAAGAGATACATGTCCTAAGTCTCATTGGGAGGAATCAGAGGCACAAACAGTGTAAATTAACTTAGCAGAGACAGAAAATGCCAAGAGATTCTGGTTTATTTTTATTTTATTATTTTAGTTTTAGGTGCCTGTCTTTATTTTCTCATGAGAGATAGAGAGGCAGCATGAGGAGTTGGGTGGGTGGGGAGGTGGGGAGGAGGTGGGAAGTATTGGGGGTATGAGAAAGCAAATAGAAGAATATATTGTATACACGTTCAAATTCTGATTTTAAAAGGTGATTAATATTGCATGTCTTTTGTTATCTGGGTGGCTACCAAGAGTTGCTACCCAAATTTGAGGCGGGTCTTCCCATATCAATTAAGGCAATAGAGAGAATCTCATACAGAAGTTCCTGAGGCCCAGCCTCAGAAGTCAACCCTTGATTGAAGCTCCTATTCAGCTCTTTCTATCTTGTGTGATTAAAGCCAACCACCACTTCTTGTTACGACGGGGACTCTAGCTTACCATATTTTGTTGGAGCTGATAATTTCTTACAAGCAGCAAAACAATGTCCATGCTGTTCCTCGAAGAATATATCATCTAAGTAGAAAAAGAACAAAATAAATTATAGGCAATTTTATATTTTTAAGTCTGATTTATTTCTGAGATATTACCAATTTTCATTAGACAGAGGCTTGCATAGTTAATCTTGGATTTTCTTATTGTTCTCTAAAGCTGGAGAACACCAGGTAAACATTTAGAGCTAGCCCAATTGTAAAAAGAAGCCAAATGGAAGAGATTCAATGTGCCTCATATGCTAGTCCTCCAGGAATCTGCCAAACAGATGACTGAAGGCATCTTAGGTCACTCAGTACCAGCCAGCTCCTGAATTGCTGACAAGATAATGAAAAAGCCCAGCAGAGGACATTTAATTTGGATGATTCAGGAAACCATACAACCAAAAACAAAATTGTTATCTGAAAAAGCAGTTTTAATTCGACCAGGTATTTGTGCAGTTTGTTACATAGTGATAGCTAAGAAAACATCAATGGATGCTACCAGCAAATGTGCAGAGGTCATACTGACAATCCCAACTAGACTTATTTTCTCTAGTTACTATGTCATGGCAGGGTCACCTTAACACACCTTCTTTGAGCTGTTTTATCTATTTTAATATTTATTTTTACCCATTCATTCATTCATTTTGTAGTAATTATTTTAAAAGATTTGCCTTCTACATTTAATTCCTCATTTGGAATATGTATTTAATAAATTTGTGTATTTATTAAATTTTCCCCTGCTTCTTTATATGACTTACTGCCAAGAAGATATTGTGCCTAACACTCTAGCAATGAGTATTCATTGCTCCTCTAAACTACCTTCTTTTGGATGGCTTGTGTGGGGTTGTCATCTAGTGATTCCTCTGGACAATATTTATGAAGTTAACTCCCCCTATTTTTACCTAGGGTAAACTTTTTAATATTCCTTAGAGTATATTCTTGGGTTAAACATTAGCTCTCTGATCACCAGCAAGTTGCTTTATTTGGTTCTCTTTAATTTCATCTTTCCTCGATCTTCCTGTCAAATGGTAATGCTGGTTGTTCTCTATTGTGATAGCTGTTATTTTTTTTTCTAATAGGCAGCAGATGCTCTATTGTCATAGACGATATCATGGGGAGTTTCTTGTTTCCTGGTTGAATCCTGGAAATATGATCTCCTTTGCAAGACTAGAATGTAGCCAGTCTTTAAGGCCAATTCAACAAATTCTCATTGTCATTATTTTGCACTAATTTTCTGTTTTAAATGTCTTCATCTATCATTGTATTAGGATGTCAAATATTTTCCAGTTCTGCTTTAGTTACTTGTTGTAGTGAACTTCCTGTTCTCTGTTTTGAAATAAAGCAATTTCACCAGGAAGTCTAGAGAGATGTCTGTCTTGCTGACCTGAGATTTTGCATAAGAGTATGACTTGAATTTTCTCAGAACATCCTTGTTTTCCTAGCAGGATGTTCTCTAGCAAGGGATGATCATTTCTGTCTTTGTAGATCTATCTCTTTAGTGAGTAACTTCCTTTTATAAGCTGCCTCTGGTAAAGAGTTGTAACACAGTGTTCTCAGAATGCTGCATTTGAGACTGAGATTCGGCACCATGTGGCTGAAAGTGCAGTAAGGAGTTCTGAGCACCCCTCGCCCCTTTGGAATAGACATTCCAAAACCCAGAGGTCAGAATAACATTTTCAAACTGCCTGTCATATGAAATTTTAGACTTGAATGAAAGAAATTATATCCCCCTGTGGGGAAAAGAAGACTGTTTGCTATCTTGTTACATTTTATCTTTTGTGTGTGTATGTGTATGTGCGTGTGTGTGTGTGTGTGTGTGTGTGTGTGTGTGTGAGAGAGAGAGAGAGAGAGAGAGAGAGAGAGAGAGAGAGAGAGAGAGAGAGAGAGAGAGAAAGGCAATCCTCTGCTACCTTTCCAACAGTAGCCATGGCTTTCCCCCGTGTGTACTCTCTGGTTGGTGGTTCAGTCCCTTGGAGCTTTGGGGAGTCTGGTTGGTTGATATTGTTGTTCCTTCTGTGGGGTTGTAAACCCTTCAGTCCTTGCCCTGACTTCCCCATTGGGGTCCCTTCACTCAGCCCAATGTTAGATTGCATGCATCTACATCTGCATTGGTCAGGCTTTGGCAGAGCCTCTCAGAGGACAGCTATACCTTTCTAAACAGCTCAACTTCCACCATTTGCTATACTTCCCACAACTCTGGTGGGTAGTTGGCTAAAGGGAAGTTTTAAAGCATCGTCATTAAAAATAAGGTTTGGGAAAAATTAAAATTATTCCATTCTGACTCTACTCCCTTGCTACATACAATTATATCCGAGCGGTTCAGGGTATGAGTAGTTCTCAGTTTATGCCTCTGTGACCTTTGCCCCGGCTCTGCTATTAAGAATTGACTTTAATACTCTGGAATCTCAAGCGCAAATAAACCTTTCTGAAAGTTTCCTTAGTCATGGTGTTTTAAGTTCATCAATATAGAAGTAATACAAATTAAGACTGATGTTAATATTTAATGTTTTAAATTTGAAATACACAAGATTTTCATTGATTTCATACATGGTATTGCCTGTGCTTAAAAAGAGGTATATATTCAGAGAGAGTCAAAAATCCTGTGTAAAATAACTATGAAGGAAGTGTAAATATCTACAGAATTCAATAAACTACCATCAAAAGAACAGCATTTTCTCTGTTATAGTTTTATGCATAGCATTTTAAGATTCATATTTTGGAGAATAATCCCAACTTGCTTTTACTGAAAATCTTCAGCCACTGCTGAGGAACAGATGAATCCTTTTTATGCCAAAATGAAATTCTTTAAATAAATTATAGATGAACACACAAAAAGTCATTGAGTGGGAGAAAGCTGATATCTCTGCCACCGTGTGATATGTTTTACTCTTCTACAGTGCCACAAAAAAGCTAAAAGCTAAATTATAGTTTAGGAATACTTTTAAAATGATCAATACACCAACTAAAGAAAAAGAAACCTCATGCTTCTGTTAATTTTTAGAAGTCATGAAATCAGTAAAGAGAAAGCTGAAAGTTTACCTAAATAGGAGTATTTATGATTTAGTAAAATATAATACAAAATAAGTAAGAAAATTTTTAAAATAGTCAATTTTGAAAGATTGGTATTTGGGATGTGTGTGCAAGTATATAAAACAGACAGTTTGGAAGATTAATAAGGAGTCATGCTGCTATGTTCCACCATGGATTTGTTTTAGTGATTTCCTTCTTGTACCATGGATTCACTTAGTATTTTAATGATGACTGATTTTCTTGCAATTATGACCTCATATCATAGAAAATTGCAAATTATTTTGTTATCTACATATACCAATGATTTTCGTGATGGAAAACACATCTCCTTCTGCCAGCTTTCTTCTCTCACCATCTGCCAAATAACTTTTATTACAACATAATGCTAAAATGATTCATGAAAAGATCTTAAAGAATTAATTAATAATCTCATCCATTAAAAGAACATATAATGATATGGTTACATTAACATATAAATTATGTAAAATCTTTGTGTGCAATCCTCTTAGTCTTTTTATACTTTCCTTTTTATCCATCTTTGATACAATTTGTTTAAACCTTGAAATATGATTCTGGTTTATTACCTCTGCATTTGGGGACATTTAAAGATCATTTCTATATGGCTGACCCCATATTAATTTCTTAATTTCTAATTTGTAAATGTTTTATAAACAAATTTTGTTTTTCATCCCTCTACTCAATACTTCTATTTGGATATTTTTTTTTTGCCATGGAAGATTAAGCTCCTGCTTGTGATATGAAGTTGCATCGATTTCATAAAATAATCACTACATAGAGGTTATCATTAGTCAATGTCAGTAGGATACATAAATTGTGTCAATGCTGACCAACTCTTTTTTTTATTCGTTATATTCTTTATTTACATTTCAAATGATTTTCCCTTTCCTGGATCCCCCTCCCTGAATGTCTCATAAGCCTTCTTCCCTCTCCCTGTTCCCCCATCTACCCCTTCCCACTTCCCTGACCCACTCTTATTATTATTTAGTAGACCGGATATTTTTAAGATTCCTGCTAACCATTTTAAAATGAAAATAAAAAATCTCCCACAGGTATTTTAAACCTTGTCTTGCACAAAGCAAGGATTCAAATAATTTACTTTTAACTGATTTTACTTTTTTCCCCCAATCTCAGGAGCTTTATTTTCTAACTTTCAGAAAAGGCTTTATTTTTCTATTCTTTCCTGAATATCACTATTTAAGAGGAAAACACATAATATCACTGCCAAGTGAAAAAGAAGGTAGCCCAAACCACGTTACCCTGTGTTCTTCATATTTTATAACTCATGGAAAAATTCTAGACAACTTTTCTCACTCCATCTAGAAGTAAAGTTCCGTGCGTGGTAGGGTGTGATCAAGGATGTGGGAACAGCATTGTGACACTGCACTGGGAAGCAGTACATCAGTGACAAGACAAACCAAATTAAAATAGAGTTTTCTGGGATTTTTGTTTTGGATTGTTTTTAAAATGCATTTTATTTTTAACTAAAATATACTTTAATCATTTTCTCCCTTCCTCATCTCCCTCCAGTGCCTTGATGATCCACTGTAGACCTTTACATAGATATACACTACTATCACTACTTTAAATTTACACCTTGGTTTTACATGGATTTCTTTAGGGTGGGTGATCTGATACTTAAAACAATATTCTTATTTACCTTCTGTATATAAAAAATACCTTCTTTAGTAAATGTCTGTTTTATCACTCATTGGTTTTCTAACTTGATTTTCCAAAACACTGAGTTACAGAATTTCTTAAAATTTCGATAGGTTCTTGTTTTCAGTGATGGTTCCTCCTATCTTCTGTTCTTCTTTCCATCTTGTTAGAATCTTTACTAATAAAAAAAACTTTTCACTTGTGATAAGGATGAATTTCTCATTTTCTTCATATTTGATCATTCTTATGGTCTTAGGTCATTTTCTGTTTTTTTTTTAAATTTTATTTTCTATATTCTTTGTTTACATTTCAAACGCTTTCCCCTTTCACAATCTCCCCTCACCATATGTCCCATAAGTCCTCTTCCCTCCACCCAATCCCCAATCACCCACCACCCCATATTTCTTTGTTCTAGTACTCCCTACCATACTGGATCAAGTCTTTTCAGGACCAGGGCCATCTCCTTCCTTCTTCTTGGGAATCATATGATTTGCTAACTGTGACTTGCATATTCATAGCTTCTGGGCTAATTAATATCCACTTATCAGTGATTGCATTTCATGTGTATTCTTTTGTGATTTGATTAACTCACTTAGGATGATATTTTCCAGTTCCAACCATTTGCCTACAAATTTCATGAATTCATTGTTTTTAATTGCTGAATAGTATTCCATTGTATAAATATACCACATTTTCTGTATGCATTTCTACATTGAGAGACATCTGGCTTCTTTCCAGTTTCTGGCTATTATAAATAAGGCTGCTATGAACATAGTGGAGCATGTGTCTTTGTTGCATGCAGAGGAATCCTCTGGGTATATGCCCAGGAGTGATTTGACAGGGTCCTCTGGAAGTGTCATGCACAATTTTTCTTAAGAACCACCAGACTGATTTCCAGAGTGGTTGTAATCCCACCAACAGTGGAGGAGTGTTCCTCTTTCTGCACATCCTCGCCAGCATCTGCTGTCTCCTGAGTTTTTAATCTTAGCCATTCTGACTGGTGTGAGGTGCAATATCAGGGTTGTTTTGATTTGCAATTCCCTGATGACTAGTGATGTTGAACATCTCTTAAGGTGCTTCTCAGCCACCCAAATTTCTTTGGGTGAAAATTCTTTGTTTAGCTCTGTACCCCATTTTAGTAGGGTTATTTGGTTCTCTGGGGTCTAATTCCTTGAGTTCTTTGTATATACTGGATATTAGCTCTCTGTCAGATGTGGGGTTGGTGAAGATCTTTTCCCAATTAGTTGGTTGCTGTTTTGTCCTTCTGACAGTGTCCTTTGCTTTACAAAAGCTTTGTAGTTTTATGAGGTCCCATTTGTCATTTCTTGATCTTAGAGCATACAATATTGGTGTTCTGTTCAGGAAATATCTTCTTGTGCCCATGTCCTCCAGGGTCTTCCCCAGTTTCTTTTCTATTAGTTTCAGTGTGTGTGGTTTTATGTGGAGGTCCTTGATTCACGTGGAGTTGATCTTAGTACAAGGAGATAAGAGTGGATCAATTGGCATTCATCTGCATGCTGACCTCCAGTTGAACCAGCACCATTTGTTGAAGAGGCTATCTTTTTTCCACTGCATGGTTGTAGCTTCTGTATCAAAAAATCAAGTGACCATAATTCTGTGGGTTCATTTCTGGGTCTTCAATTCTATTCCATTGATCTACTTGCCGGTCACTGTACCAATACCATACAGTTTTTAACACAATTGCTCTGTAGTACTGCTTTAGGTCAGGGATATTGATTTCCCCAGAAGTTCCTTTATTGTTGAGAATAGTTTTAGCTATCCTGGGCTTTTTGTTATTCCAGATGAATTTGAGAATTGCTCTTTCTAGATCTATGAAGAACTGATTTCGGATTTTGATGGGGATTGCGTTGAATCTGTAGATTACTTTGGCAAGATGGCCATTTTTCCTATATTAATCCTGCCAATCCAAGAACATGAAATATTTTTCCATCCTCTCAGGTCTTCTTCGATTTCTTTCTTCAAAGACTTGAAGTTCCTGTCATACAGATCTTTCACTTGTTTGGTTAGAGTCATGCCAAGATATTTTATATTGCTTGTGGCTTTTGTGAAGGGTGTTGTTATATCCCTAACTTATCTCTCAGCCTGCTTAACCTTTGAATATAGGAAGGCTACTGGTTTGATTGAGTTTATATTATAACCAGCCACTTTGCTGAAGTTGTTTATCAGCTGTAGGAGTTCTCTGATGGAATTTTTTTGGGTCACTTAAGTATATTATCATATCATCTGCAAAAAGTGATAGTTTGACTTCTTCCTTTCCAATTTATATCCCTTTGACTTCCTTATGCTGTCTAATTGCTCTCACTAGAACTTCAAGTACTATATTGAAAAGATATGGAGAGAGAAAGCAGCCTTGTCTAGTCCCTGATTTTAGTGGGGCTTCCAGTTTTTCTCCATTTAGTTTGATGTTGGCTACTCATTTGCTGTAGATTGCTTTTACTATGTTGAGGTATGGGCCTTGAATTCCTGCTCTTTCCAAGACTTTCAGCATGAAAGGATGCTGAATTTTGTCAAATGCTTTTTCAGCATCTAATGAAATGATCATGTGTTCTTCCTTCTTTGAGTTTGTTTATGTAGTAGATTGCATTGATGTATTTCAATATATTGAACCATCCCTGCATCCCTGGGATGAAGACTATTTGATCATGGTGGATGATCTTAATGATGTGTTCTTGGATTCTGTTGGCAAGAATTTTATTTAGTATTTTTGCATCGATATTCATAAGGGATATTGGCCTGAATTTCTGTTTCTTTGTTGGATCTTTGTGTGGTTTTGATATGAACATAATTGTAGCTTCGTAGAATGAGTTGGGTAGTGGTCCTTTTGTTTCTATTTTGTGGAATAGCTTGAAGAGTATTGGTATTAGGTCTTCTGTGAAGGCCTGATAGAATTCTGCACTAAAACCATCTGGTCCCATACTTTTTTTTGGTTGAAAGACTTTCTATGATCCCTTCTATTTCTTTAGGGGTTATGGGACTGTTTAGCTGACTGTTTGATCTTGATTTAATTTTGGTATTTGGTATCTCTAGGAAATTGTCCATTTCCTTCAGATTCTCCAGTTGTGTTGAGTATAGGCTTTTGTAGTAAGATCTGATGATTTTTTGAATTTCCTCAGTTTCTGTTGTTATATCTCCCTTTTCATTTCTAATTTTGTTTATTTGAATACTGTCTCAGTGCCCTTTGGTTAGTCTGGCTAAGGGTTTATCTATCTTTTTGATTTTCTGAAAGAACCAGCTCCTGGTTTTGTTGATTCTTTGTATTGTTCTCTTTGTTTCTACTTGATTGATTTCAGCCCTGAGTTTGATGATTTCTTGTCTTCTACTCCTCCTGGGTGAATTAGCTTCTTTTTGTTCCAGGGCTTTCAGGTGTGCCATTCAGCTGCTAGTGTACACTCTCTCCAGTTTCTTTTTGGAGGCACTCAGGTCTATGAATTTTCCTCTTAGACTTGCTTTCATTGTGTCCCATAGATTTGGGTAAGTTGTACAATCATTTTCATTGAATTCTAAAAAGTCTTTGATTTCTTTCTTTATTTCTTCCTTGACCAAGGTATCATTGAGTAGAGTATTGTTCAGTTTCTATGTGTATGTGGGCTTTCTTTTGTTTTTGTTGCTATTGAACACTTTTACTCCCTAGTGATCTGATAGGATACATGGGATTAGTTCAGGTCTGCCTTGTGACCAATTATATGGTTGATTTTGGAGAACGTACCATGGGGTGATGAGGAAAAAAAATATATTCTTTTGCTTTAGGATGAAATGTTCTATATATGTCTGTTAAATTCAATTGGTCTAAAGCTTCATTTAGTTTCACTGTGTCCCTGTTTAGTTTCTGTTTTCCTGATCTGTCCATTGAGGATAGTGGACTGTTGAAGTCACCCACAATTATTGTGTTAAGTGTAAAGTGTGCTTTGAGCTTTAGTAAAGTTTCTTTAATGAATGAGGGTGCCCTTGCATTTGGAGCATAGATGTTCAGAATTGAGAGTTCTTCTTGGTGGGTTTTTCCTTTGACCAGCAAGAAGTGTCCTTACATGTCTCTTTTGATGACTTTAGGTTGATAGTCGATTTTATCTGATATTAGAGTGGCTACTCCGGCTTATTTCCTGAGACCATTTGCTTGTAAAATTGTCTTCCAGCCTTTTACTCTAAGGTAGTGTTTGTCTTTGACACTGAGGTGTGTTTCCTGTATGAAGCAAAATGTAGGGTCCTGTTTCCATATCCAGTCTGTTAGTCTATGTTTTTTATTGGGCAATTGAGTCCATTGATGTTAAGAGTTATTAAGGAATAGTGATTATTGCTTCTTGTCATTTTTTAATTTTTTTTTTTTATATTTGACAGGTTTTCTTCTTTGGGGCTTGATGAAAGAAGGTTGCTATCTTGCTTTTTCCAGGGTGTAGTTTCCCTCTTTGTGTTGGTGTTTCCCCCCCTATTATCTTTGTAGGGCTGGGTTTGTGGAAAGATATTGTGCAAATTTGGTTTTGTCTTGGAATATCTTGGTTTCTCCCTCTATGGTGATTGATAGTTTTGCTTGGTAGAGTAGTTTTGGCTGGAATTTGTGTTCTCTTAAAGTCTGCATGAGGTCTGCCCAGGATCTTCTAGCTTTCATGGTCTCAGGTGAGAAGTCTGGGGTAATTCTTATAGGTCTTCCTTTATATGTTACTTGATCTTTTGCTCTTAGTGCCTTTAATATTCTTTCTTTGTTTAGCACATTTTGGGTTTTGATTATTATGTGACAGGAGGTATTTCTGCTCTCGTCCAGTCTGTTTGGAGTTCTGTAGGCTTCTTGTATATTCATGGGCATCTCTCTCTTTAGGTTTGGGAAGTTTCCTTCCATAATTTTGTTGAAGATATTTGCTGGCCCTTTAAGTTGTAAATCTTCACTCTCTTCTATACCTATAATCCTTAGGTTTGGTCTTCTCATTGTGTTCTGGATTTCCTGGATGTTTTGGGTTACAAGAATTTTGCATTTTGCATTTTCTTTGACTGTTGAGTCCATGGTTCCTATGGTATCTTCGGCATCTGAGATTCTTTCTTCTATCTCTTGTATTCTGCTGTTGATATTTGCATCTATGGCCCCTTATTTCTCCCCACAGTTTTCTATCTCCAAAGTTGTCTCCCTTTGTGATTTCTTAGTTGTTTCTACTTCTGTTTTTAGATCCTGGATGGTTTTGCTCAGTTCCTTCACCAGCTTGTTTGTGTTTTCATGGAACTCTTTGAGAAATTTTTGTGTTTCCTCTCATGACTTTTGCCTGTTGACCCACGTTCTCCTCTATTTTTTAAGTGATTTTTTCATTTCCTCCCTATTGGCTTCTATCTTTTGACCCATTTTCTCCTGAATTTCTTTAAATGGTTTTTGTGTTTCCCTTTTGATCTATTTTCTCCTGTATTTATTTAAGAGATTTACTTATGTCCTTCTTGTGTTTTTCTGACAGCATCATGACCAGTGATTTTAAATCCATGTCTTGTTTTCTGGTGTGCCGGGGTATCCAGGACTTCCTGTTGTTGGAGAATTGGGTTCAGATGCTGCCATGTTGCCTTGATTTCTTTTCTTTTCTTTTTTTTACTTTCTTTTTTTAATTTAATTTTTATGTTCTATATTCTATGTTTACATTCCAAAGGCTTTCCCCTTTCCCAGTTCCCCCCCCACCATATGTCCCATAATTCCTCTCCCCCCCCCAGCTATTCCCCAATCATTCCCCCACCATGATTTCTCTGTTCTGGGTCTACAAAACTGGATCCAATCTTTACAGGCCCAGGGTCCTCTCCTTTTTTCTTCTTGGGAGTCATTTGACTTGCTAATTGTGCCTTGAGCATTTAGGGCTTCTGGGCTCATTAATATCCACTTATCAGTGATTGCATTTCATGTGTATTCTTTTGTGATTGGGTTAGCTCACTTAGGATGATATTTTCCAGATCTAACCATTTACCTACAAATTGCATGAGTTCATTATTTTTAATTGCTGAATAGTACTCCATTGTATAAATATACCACATTTTCTATATCCATTCCTCTTTTGAGGGATATCTGGGCTCCTTCCAATTTCTGGCTATTATAAACAAGTTGCCTTAATTTCTGTTAGTAATGTTCCTACATTTGCCTTTTGCCATCTAGCTATCTCTGGTGTTAGTTGGTCTTGTTGTCACTGGCTGGTATTTGAACCACCTGCAAGCCTATAAGGCTAATTCTACACCTCTGGGTGTCCGGATTCCCTCTGGCTCTGGTTGCACCCCCCTCTTGGGTGCCCTTGGAGCCCTAATGTGTCCTGCCCCAAGGAATGCTATACTCAGGTAGTCTCTGTGAGCCTGATATTGCTTGTCTGCTCCTTCAGGGAGGGCAGCTGGAGGATGTTGCAGGGACCTTATCACTCTGTAGAGCAGATGACCCCCTGACCAGGTTGGGGCATGACCAGGTTGGTGTACAGATGGTCCTCCAAGCTGCTCAGGTTCTGGGTGTAGGCAAAAGCCTGACAGGATAGGACCTGGACGATGTTAGCCTCAGACTTTCTCAGCGGAACTGGCTTTAGCTATTAGCTGTCTGTGGTGCCCCAAGGCAAGATGGTGGCCTCTGCTGTAAGCTGGGCAGAGACCCCGAGGGAGTTGGTGCACAACCTGGTCGGAGTACAGATAGCCTGCCGAGTTGATTCAGCTGGGTGCAGGCAAAAGCCTGACAGGATAGGACCTGAGCGATGATAGCCCCGGACTCTGTCAGTGTACCTGGCTTTAGCTGTTAGCTGTCTGTCCTTAGGTCATTTTCTACTCCTATGTTCCATTAATTTGGTTTGGTTTAGTTTACTTCAAATGTAATCTAAAGAAGTTTTCCAATGCTTTATAAAATAGGAATCCACTTTACAGAGAATGGCTGATAACCCGAGCTTCATCTCAGCATCCCACAAAATTGGCTTGAATGGATTCAATCTGAAAGCTGTTTTATTCAGTTCCACATGTGTGCTATGGTACACACATGTGCAAAGCAAAATAAATATATAAATAGATAATAAATAAATTGGTTAAAATAAGATATAAAAAGAAGACTATGTTACTCGCCAATTATATGCAGCTGTTCTGTAGAAATTAAGATCAATTTTCACATAGACTCAAACTGCAAATAAGTTTATTTATAGTTGTGGGAAGTTTTTGTTTTTCCTCTAGAATTGAAAACTCATGAAATGTCTCTTAATGGTAAATGATTAAACATTCCATGATGGATCCATGACATGTGATACTACCAATCAATAGAAAGGATGGAGCTATTTATATGTACTATTCCATGAAAGACGAAATAATGCTCTTTGAATAAATTCAACCACAGGATCACAACTATTAACATATGTGAAATATTATAATTTTAAAGATAAGAAACTGCTGACTTTAAAAGTCAATTATAGGATTCATAGTGTATAGTGTAGCAACAAAACCATAGCTCTGTGGAAGTTGTGATGGTAGATTGAGAATCTTGATTGCGGTGATAACATAAAGTCATACATGTGATAAAATAAATACAGTTGTATAAATCTATGCATACTGTGAGACATGAAAACGTGGCCCTGAATGCTGGTCAGTTGGAAGTAAGAGCAGATGAAATATAGTAAGGAATAACTCAGGGTTATTGATAGAAAAGTAGATACTAATAGCATAGAGGGTAGATATTCTGATCAGCTATGGTGTTGATTAAGGCTTATTGTAAATATAAAGATTTTATGTATCTTTTATCTGGAATTAAATAGTCAAGGTGGGACAGAAACCCTGGGTGGAGATTAAATAAGTTCTACAACAAGTCAAAATATGAGAAAGCCTGTAATATCAAAGAGAATCCTAAAGGTACTACAGCGAAGAGATGATCTTCATGGCCTGGAAATCTATCTCATGAAATCAAACATGATTATTTCAGTTCACAGTTGGTTTATGCTGTGTAACTTTACACCTCAAATTGATGATGTTCCTTTACTTGGAAGCCCCATTTGGTGAGGCAATCTGCTCCTCCTAGAATTCAGTGGGAAACTCCAGCTGACTGGCTCTTCATTGCTGCCTTCTTGACTTGGTTTCTGCTGCACATTTTGCACATTGGATTTGATGAAACGTTGATAGCCACTGCTTCTCTTTATGTGCTGGTCACAATCGATTCTTTTACCTTTATAGTCATTTATTTAATACGTCCATTCATTCATCCATTCAGTGAAAACTGAAAGCAGACCTCTTGTCCATCATTCTCTGAACTATTGAAAACATATGATGGTTAATTTTCTGGTTTCATCTTGACTGAATATCTAAGGACTATCTAAGGT
The DNA here is from genome assembly GCA_964023405.1 of Apodemus agrarius. Lineage (NCBI taxonomy): Eukaryota > Metazoa > Chordata > Mammalia > Rodentia > Muridae > Apodemus > Apodemus agrarius. The sequence continues at coordinate 101,837,419 of OZ030008.1, read as the reverse complement.
TTTGCTGAATGTTATCTGTGTGCAAGTCTCTCTGTGTGTGTGTGTGAGTGTGTGTGTGTGTGTGTGTGTAAGAGAGAGAGCAGGGATAGAGGGATGGGAGGAGAGGGAGATGGAGAGGAAGAGTGGGAGAGAGGGAGAGAGGGAGAGGGAGAGGCAGGGGAGGGGATAGGGATAGGGGAGAGAGAGGGAGAGGGGGAGAAGGAGAGGGAGACAGAGGAATAGGGAGAGGGAGAAGGGGAGGGGAGAAGGAAAGGAAGAAGAGGAGGGGAGAGGGAGAAGGAGAGAGAGGGAGAGAGAGGGGGAAAGGGAAAGGGAGGGAAAGGGAGAGAGAGAGGAAGAGAGAGAGGGAGAGAGAGGGAAAGAGAGGGAGAGAGAGGGAGAGAGATAGATGGAGAGAGAGTGAGAGTGAGAGAGAGACAGAGACAGAGACAGAGACAGAGACAGAGACAGAGAAAGGTTATTAACTGAAGGGGAAGCTATGCTCTGAATGTGGATAATATCACCCCATGAGATGACATCCCAGACCAACTCAAAAAGGGATGTCCTTTTTGGACATCAAAGGGAGAAAATGCCTTGGTCCTGAGAAGACTTGATGTCCCACTATAGAGGAATGCCAGGACAGGGAAGCAGCAGTGGTTGGGTTGTTGTGGGGTTGGGATATGGAGTTTTCAGAGGGGAAACCAGGAAAGGGGATAACATTTGAAATGCAAATAAAGAAAATATCTAATTAAAAAGAAAGCAGTTCCCAGCTGCCTCCTTTCCTCTAGTTCCTGAGCAATCGAGAACTGAGGAAGCAGCTTCTCAGTGCTAGGATTTGCACCATGTTGTGAGGACAGCATTCTTTGAACCTTGCTTCCAAGTAAACCAGACATTGCAACTTAAGTTGCTTCTTTTTGAACATTTTTAAAAAGCAATAAAAAGAGTATGATCAGCAAAGTAGCTTTAACACAGAAGACAGTGTTGTAATAGAGAATGGGATTGACCTCTAGGTGGAGACATGTCCTTGAGTACTCTTTTAAGAGTTTATCCAAAATCACTCACATGGTCAAGGGACCACATCTCAGGGAGACAGATGGATCTCAGGGTATCCTAAAAGGGAGAAAGAACAATTATTTCTTTAATGAGAAAATATGTTTTATAGAATTTCTAGGTGTGAGCAATTGCTTCGGCTTAAGCTTTAGATTTTCTTTGTTTCATTCTCTGTTTTTGAACTTCAGAACAGACCCCAAGTCCACTTTTTCTGGTCCATAGAGCCTCTTATTCTTTGTCTGAAGCTCCCACCCTCATCATTTGTCATTACTAACCTCCACACCTGCTTAGTATGGTGGTCATACATGATCCTTTTGCTTTCTCTCCTGTCTTCCTTCCTCAGAAAATTTACCTAAATTTTGCCTGTGACTTTGAACCAAGTAGCATCCTATAAGATGAACTTCTTATTTTGTGATGAATAATTTCTCTATACTGCTGTGTTTACTTCATTTTGTGTGTGTGTGTATATATATATATTCCTTAGGAAATTTATATGTGTAATTTGGGTATGATTTTGATATTAATATGTGATAATCTCTCTCTCTCCTTCTCCCTCTCCCTCTCCCCTCCCTCTCTTCCTCTCTCTCTCTCTCTCTCTCTCTCTCTCTCTCTCTCTCTCTCTCTCTCTCCCATCAAGTATATGGAGAGTTGCCATACCTTGGCTTCTTTCAACTTTAATAATGTGGTCTTTCATTTTCCTTTGAGACCATCCTTAAATAATTTTATTATCAAATAGAGTACCCCAAGAGAGACCCTGATTTCTTTCTTAACTCCAAGGTCTTCTGTAGTTGTTGGATATGAGAAATTGAGTGAATGATACATGTGAATTTTCTCAGCTCTTGACAATGAGGAGCATTTTAGTTTATTTTTAAATTCCCTTTCCTTCATCTCATTTTCTAATCTGTTCTAGAAACTAAGTTCTTCTTCATAGTTTCCTTCTCCAAATCTACTATATCAGCTTACTATATATACAGCTACTTTATTTATACCCTTAGAAACACAGAAAAGCAAGAGAGAACAGATATTAGTAACTTTATATCTTGATTAAAGATGCCAATTCACAATTCTTTGGCTGGTAAGCTAAGATAAATGTAAAGATGCAAAGTGAACCTGGTGTTATTTAGTAAATTAATTGCTTTGTTTGTACACTTACTCTGCACATTTACTTAATGGCAGATACACACAGACAGGGGAGAGAGAGACTTATGACATATTTCTATCAAAATAATCATTAAATTATATGCATAAATTCTCTCAATAGTTACCTTAGTTATGACTGTCCACAAAATACAGTACCACAGTAATATAGGGAAATTATTTATTTCAAAACAAGAAAGTCATCATATAGGATGTTATGTTAATATTCATAGCCAAATTTAGGGAAATTTTCTAATATAGTATTGTTGAGATGAGGGCTATAGATATCTAAAACAAATGTAATCTGAATGACGTAAACAGTTTTGAGTAGAAAGCTTTTAAGGGATACATGTGACAGATTGCTGGACTTACAAAGTAGTCAGGCTAGGAGCCATGATTAAGTTGAGACTTAGGAAATTTGGACAAAGATGAAAATAAATGAAGAAGTTAGTTAAGTAAACACAGGAGGCAAGTTCAGGATTTAAACTTTAAAAATAAAATAGTTTTTTCCAGTGAGAAGATTAAAGTGCAGCTTTAAACACTGAAGCAATCATTCAAAGGCAAGTCAGCTAGTCTTCTGATTATACCATGCGAAGTTGGGGAGGGACATTTAAATTGGGCATGATCACATATAGATGGCATTTAACACTATGCCACTGGATGATATTTCCAAAGGAGCGAGAGTAGATAAAAATGTGAAGGAAAAAGGTCTAAATTAGAGAATTCCAAAATTAAAGTTCCCACATTGGACAGAACTAGAAATGGACTAGGAGGTGACAGAAATGATGTGGTCACAGGAAGAGTACCCATGACCTTTCAGGCCAGGTTTTAACAACAACAGTTCAGATACATTTTCATAAAGAAGCTTGCTATATTTTCTTTATGAGCTTTATTGGGAAAGGGGTAATTTTAGGCAGTAGATTGACAAATTGTCTAATTAGAAAAAGACACATTGTTGATCCTATAAGTTGAGTCTTGGCTTTTGGCAGAGTTTTAAACAATTAATAGTAGCATAAATAAACAATTCAGGGGTAGATTCCTATAAGTCTCATTCACTCAAAATACCTGACACAGAATTGTTCTGTCTAAAAGAACTAAGGGAACAAAAATGGAAGACTGCAGGAAGCGGGGGACCAGCCCATCTTGGATCCATCTCATAGATGGGGCACTAAGACCTGACACTACTATGCTCTGATGATGTGCTTACAGATGGGACCTTGGCATGGCTGTTCTCTTGGAAGACCCATCAGAAGCTGATGGAAACAGAAGTAGATACTTACACAAAACCATTGGCCTGAAGTCAGGGAACACTTATCATTGAATTAAGGAAAGGATTGAAGAAGCTGAAAGGGAGAACTACCCCATAGGAAAACCAGCAGTCTCAATTAATCCAACCCCCTGGAACTACTCAAAGCCTGAACCACCAACCAGGAACACACAGGGGCCAGTCTAAGGCCCCTGGCAGATATGTAGCAGAGATTTGACTGGTCTGGCCTCAGTAGAACAGGTGCCAATCCCTTGAGAGACTTGAGGCCCCAGAGAAAAGGAAGGACTGATGAGTTGGGAGCACCCTCTCAGAGGAATGGAATGAGGAAATGTGTGGGGGGGAACTGAATGGGGCACTGAATGGAATGTCAATAAATAAAATAATTAATTAACAATTAAAATTAAAGAAAAATTGAAGCAATTTTACACCAGCTTTGTCTTCACACGGAAAATACCTCATTCATTTTGTTCCTTTCACCTGATTTTGGAAATATATTTTGGTTTTGGATTAGATTTTCAGCAACAGTAACGAAATATAAGATGAATGAATATGCCCTTTGTAAACTCAAAATAATTTTCAACAAGGTTTTGAAAGGAGCTTGGAACACTGGCCCTTACCTATGATCCCAGCACTCTGGCCATGGCAGAGGGATTTCAAATTCAAATTGAGGAAGCATGCATTCATCCCAGCATCTCCTTCAACTCTCTAACTCTATAGATCCTATTTCAGCCTGTAAGGAAACTCTAAAATTAAATTTTTAAAAATGATATTTTTGAAACAGGGTCTATTTGTAGCAGACTAAAACCAAACCTATCCTCTTGTCTCAGACCCTTGAGTACCAATATTATAAAAGTGGACCAAAATACATGGTTTGAGTAATTCCTTTCTGTCACTTACTAGATAATGAAGAGATAAGGCTAGAAACAAACACTAGAAAAAAAAGGCTCAGACTATACATATAGTTATTATAGTTCACTTTTATATGTTTAAGTCATTGCCAAATAGGAAGGTTAAAACCTAGAAAATAAAAACCAAAAAAAGAAGTCAAAAGCTTGCCATCAGAACATTTGTGACACAATCAGAGTAAAATATAAAGCTATGGCTTTTATAAAAGCCTTGAATAAACTAGGTATTGAGGGACTCTATCTCATCATAATAATATCTATGTACAATAGGTATAGACCCAAAGTTATATTGAATGAGGAAAATACAAAAACTTTTTCTTATAAAATCAAGAGCTAGAGAAAGGCAAGTTAATAGTCCAATTCAGTGTAGTGCTTGCATTCTTAGAGAGCAACAGATGCAACATGACTGCAAAGAGGATTCTTAGGATACTGTAAGAAGACTCTTGACTTGTTGAATAACTTCAAGACATGGGCAGCAAACTAAATTGACAAACAAGAATTGCTGTATAATATTCAAAACTTTTCAAACTGATCAGTGATTTATGAACTACAAAAATGATACCTGAAAATATTATCTGCCATCAGTGTTTTACACAACCCATGAAGGAAGACCAAGGGCATGGAGAATCCACCTTACCATCTACCTCCTAAATAATCTTTCCACTCCTCAGCTTAAGAAGGACAGCAAGGTATGCAGGGTAACATTGGTTGCCTGAAACCCTTGATTTTGAGATTTTCTCATTCTCTTCTCAGATTTAATCATTAGAAACATTCCAGGAATATTTATATATTGCTTAACTCTTTGTCCCCTGAGATATCTTTCTGCAACCACTCATTTCTTTGGAGACTTTGGTTCTGACATGACTTTAGCAGGAACTAGAGGAAAGGCATTATAAGGAAGGAAACAATTTATGTAAAATAGCATCATATCTGAAATTATGAAAGTTGATTTACAGAATTTGATTTAACAACTGGATTCTGGAAAGCATGGGGAAGAACCTAGTAACTAATTAATGCCCTATTATTATTTCTGTTGCTACTGCTATTGCCTGCTAACACTGCATCAAAGTGTTGGAATGTGTTTTTGTTGTTGTTGTTTATTGCTTTGTTTTTCTTCAAATTTAAACAGTAGAAAATGTGAGCTGTGTTTAGTGATAAATAAATACCTGTGAATAGGACAGGAAACTTTGGAGTTGTAGGCAACCTTGGCTGCACAAGGAGTCCTGTCTCCAAAACAAATAACCAGGCAAACAAAGCCACCAAACACCAGAAAAGCTCTTACACAAGTTGATGAATACAGATCTGTTCAGTTACAATTGGGAAATGCATCCGACAGATGTGTACCTCATGTTCTGGTAAATAGCTGGCTGTAGGAAAAAGACTAGGCCTAGGATCTTAGGCAGAACAGGTTGGATGATTTGTGTGATGTTATTACCACAAGATTGTTCTCTAAAACAAAATTTAGGTGTTTGAGGATTTTAATACCAGTGGTTTTATTGATCTATATTATTAGAGAGGAAACAGTTAAAATTCAGTTTATAAATGATCAGTCCATGAAGAAAAGGAGTCATTAAAAAGGCCATTGTGGGAAAAAGTTAAGATACAAAATGTGGGACAAAGAGTACACAAGCTGAAGAACTAAGCTAGCCAAGTGACTAAAGCATCATGGTTAAGATCAGTCATGCATTGTAGAAGGTCATCTCTGTGTGTTGGGCTAACACGATGGTTCAAGTACATAGATTTTTGATCTAGTTTACACAAAGATGGATTATCAAGCCTGCAGGCTCTGCTACTGATTAGATGTGTGAAGGTCAGCAACTCTTCAAGCCATATCAGTCTCAGCCTCTCCCTGTGTAATATCAACACTGCATTCCTCTGCCAATCACTAATTCATTTGTTCAACAACTATATATTAGCCCAAAGTTCCTTGAAGGTCTTGTAATTGTGAAATTTCCCAAGAATAAACACAATCCATGATGAGAAGAGTTTTAACACAGATAACACAAATTAGGTGGAAAGTGGAAAATGAAAATGTGACTATACAGATGAAGAACATGGGAACAGACACTAGAAGATCTCAGGGTAGAATGAAGCAGGATCAGGCTGAAAAACAGCATGGACCCTGATCAAACTGAAGTTGTTATGAGAAGATACCACCTGTACTGAGCATAAACAATATAGTCTCAAATGTGAACATTTAGGTGATTTCAAATTAGAGGAACCATGTTAGCAATTTGTGTAATTCAGAGGGAAAACATTTCAAGAAACAAAGTATTATTTATTTTTGGCTTGAGGATATTATAAATAATTCCACTTTATAAAATGAGACTTAAACAATAGAGATAGAACATTATGACCTTTAAAAAGGATAGCTACAGCATCAGTAACAGTGTCAAGCCCTGGAGCCTCCCCTTGAGCAGGATCCCATTCTGGGCCTGTCACTGGACCTCTACTCCCTAAGGCTCTTCTCTATTTTTGTCCCTGGAGTTCCCCTAGACGGGAACAATTCTAGGTCAGAGTTCCTGACATTGGGATGGCAACCCCATCACTCCATTTGATGCCCTGTCCTTCCACATGTGGCCCACTCCACAAGTTCCCCCTCCCCACTATAGGCCATTTCATCTAAGTTCCCTCCCTTTGAGTACTGAATTTCTCTCACCTCCCAGGTGTCTGGTACATTCTAAGGGGTCCCCTCCTGAAGTTGCCTGTTTTCAGTCTTTCTGCTGGCCCTCGGGGCTTCATTCCAGTTTCCCCACCCCCACCCCAATACATGAACATGTTTCATTTTCCCCTCACCCTCCCCTCTCCCACCCAGATCCCTCCCTCTCTTTGCTGACTGTGATTACTTTGTTCTCCCACCCAAGTGAGATTAAGGCTCTTCACTTGTACCCTTCAGCTTGCTAACCTTCTTGAGTTCTGTGGATTGTATCCTGGGCATTTTGTATGTTTTTGGCTAATATCCACTTATTAGTGAGTTCATACTATGCATGTCTTTTTGGGTCTGAGTTACCTCACTCAGAATGATATTTTCTAGTTCCCTCCATTTGCCTGAATAACTCATGATGTCCTCGTTCTTAATAGCTGAGTAGTATTCCATTTTGTGAATTCACTCTTCTGTCTGGGTTGTTTCCAACTTCTGGCTATTACAAATAAGGCTACTATGAACACAGTGGAACATGTGACCTTGTGGCATGGTAGGACACCTTTTGGGTATATGCCCAAAAGTGGTTTAGCTGGCTCTTCAGGTAGATCTCTTTCCAATCTTCTGAGAAACCTACATGTTGATTTCCAGTGGTTGTACCAGTCTTTAACACCACCAGTCATGGAGTAGTGTTCCTGATACTATGATGTCTTTGCAGATGGGAGCCTGGCATGGCTATCTTCCAAGAGCCCCAACAAGCAACTGGTGTAGCCAGTTGCAGATACTCACACCCAACCAATATACAGAAGCCCCAAACCCCTGTGGTTGAATTAGGGGAAAACTGGAAGAAACTGAGGATAAGGGCGACCTTATAAGAAGACCAGCAGTCTTAACTCGCCTGGATCACTGAGATCTCTCAGACACTGAGCCACCAACCAGGCAGCATACACTTGCTGATATGAGACCCTTGACACATATACAGCAGAGGACTGCCTGGTCTGTCCCAGGTAGAGAAGATGAACCTAACCCTTGAGAGACTTGAGGCCCTATGGAGTGGGGAGGTCAGGTGAAGTGTGGATGTGGGTGTAGGGACATACTCTTGGTGATAGGGGAGGAAGCATGGGATGAGGAGCAATGGGAAGGGGTAGCAGCTGGACAGTATTGAAAGATATAACAACAATAACAATAAATAATAATAATAATAATAATAATAATAATAATAACAATGGTAACTATATGTCATCACCATATATGCACTTCTATGTTTTTTGTCAGCGTAACACAGACCTAGCCCTACCTGGAAAATGAATCTCAGCTGAAGAATTGACTTCATTACATTAGATGGTGGGCATGTCAATCAGGCATTTTCTTGATTTCTCATTCCTATAAGAGGGCCCAACCTCAAGTGGCCAATAGCATCTCTCAGCAGGGAGGCTGAGATGCATAAGAAAAGTTGCTGATAAAGATGCTGAAAGCAAGCCACTAAGTTGCACTACTCTGTGCTTTATGTTTCTAGATGCCAGGCTTTGGGTCTTCGTTTCCCTCAAAGATGGTCTGAAAATTCAAGATGAAACAAACTTTTTCATCCTCAAGTTGTTTGGTCATGATATTTATCACAAAAGAAAAGCAAGCTAGGACATATGTATATATATATATATATATATATATATATATATATATATACACATATATATATACACACACACACACATACATACATATACATATATATGTATATAAACATATATATATATAAATATATATGTATATAAACATATATATGTATATATATGAAACCTGCACAATATAAACATAAAATATATATGAAAATGTTAGTGTGTGTGTAGAGCATAACTGTGCAATAGTAAAGCCATCATCCAGGGAAACAAAGAAAGGCAGAGCTCAGTACTTCATTAAATGTTAAACTTTTACAGTTACAATACTGTGGGGGTGGGTTATGGTTATGCTCAATATTTTCAATCAAATTTCAAGAACTTTAAAAATTTAAATGAACAATGTTTACTTTTTATTGTAAAATTTTTAAAAGACTTGAAAAATCAAAGTTTAGGAAAGTAGACTTGTTTAAAATGGAGACTGAAATTACCTTCACACTCTTAATTTAAATTGCTAAAAAGTTCATTATTAGTAGACAATTTGTCTAAATTTAAGGGAGTATATAAGACTTTGGAATTAGATACTACATTCCAAATAAATTTGTAGATCAACATTTTTCTTATCATTTTAATCTTACTGTGAAGACAAGTTTTCACAATTGTTTTTAAATTTACTGAGTAATCAGCAGGTAATATTATTCCAGTTATTACTTTACTTACAATTGCTCCAAGTGAAAAAATAAAAATCATAAAAACTAAAAATATTCAATGTACACTGCATTGTACATTGTTTCATTTATCATGTATTTGGCTACAGCTATTTATACCAAGACATTCTGAGGATACAGAAAAAGATTTTCAGATGGCTAAAATTAGAAGCTCTGAATACTCAAGACACAATTAGCTAATCATATTATTCCCAAAAAGAAGGGAGGAAAGGGCCCTGGTCCTGAAAAGACTTGATCCAGTATCATAGAGGAGTACCAGAACAGAGAAATGGGAGGGAGGTGATTGGGGAATGGGCGGAGGAAAGAGGACTTATGGGACATATGGTGGTGGTGGTGGTGGGGACTGGGAAAGGGGAAAGCATTCGGAATGTAAACAAAAAATATCGAAAATTAAAAAAGTGTAATAAAAAATTTTAAAAAGAATTAAACTTGAAATCACAGAAAAAAACAAAATATATTATGCAAAAGAAGATAATATTTAATTCTGAATTCTAACTATTATGGACTCCTCCTTTTGCTTTGGTTTCTTCCTGCATCTAGGTCCTCATTCCTTTAGAATGACAAGAGCAGAGAATCAGGCATAATGCAAATGAATAACTTAAAGCTAACTGTTATGACACGACAGAATCAACATCATAAACAGTGAGACAGTCTTATATTTATAAAGAAACTATTTCAAATATTTTAAGCTAAATGCTTATTTTTTTTTCATTGTATTCACTCCCACGTGGAAAAGATATGCATTCCTTATTGGCACGATAGCATCACCAAGTAAAGAATCAATAAATATGTGAAGCAATTCAGAATGTCTTGGCAGGCCTATCGGGCCTTTTGCATTCCTGCCCTCACAGGGCATCTTTTAAAATCAGATCTCTTCCTTTATGGGGTAGGAAATCTACTCATTAATATGCACTGGGCACCACATGGTTGCTCATCTGTGTGGGTCAGTTTCGAATCACTGATCAGGGATGAAATTGAGTTGAAGTTTAGCCAAATAGCCAACAACAATGACCTTCAAAACTGCCGTGGCTGGCTGATGGGCAGCTATGGAGAATTTAATTTGCTTTAGAGCTTGTACCTCACATTCATGTCTGACTTTTAGACAAATTTGTTTCTTTCATTGGTATTTGCTTTTCTGATAGTTAAGTTTTCTTTTGCTGAGATTAAGAATTATTTAAGCTTTCGAATAGCAAACAGATCTAGTTAATAATCTTTGCAAGCAATAACTTCAGTCAATCAATCAAATAATTTACTCACCAGTGAAATTTCTGCTAAAAGAAATAAATTCATGTTTTCTTTTTTCTATCAAGGAAATTAATCTGTATCTTCCTTCTTCTGATAGAATCTAAAACCAATTACAAGGGATATACTGGTTTATTTTACCTCAGTAGTCAAAAACAAAAATAAATAAGGAAAAAAGAAAATCAAAGAATGAAAATCCTAGGATCAGTGACCTTTAAAACATAAATTAAATTTGCTTAAAGGTGTACATACTGAATGTACTCTTAGAAATGAGATTTCTATATCCATTTATTTGATTTCCAATCTTCAGTATTTGAGTAGATTATAAAGTGCCTTAAAGCATAACAAAGCTGTTATATTTTATATGCCTGTAAAACTAGTTTTATTTTTATAAAATTTAAAAGAATGTTTCATGCTGCCCAATTCCACTCTGTTTGGTATTACATGTATTATCTGCACTTGTGGTTGCACAGCTCTGATGCTTTCTTACATAGAGAGAGCTAGTCAGATTTACCAATACTCTACACATTCTTTTATTCAGTTTTGTACCCTCAACTTAGTGATAGCTAGGATACACATCTAAACAACTGATGATAGCTTCAACAACTATGGCAAAACTCAACAGATCATCTTTGGAGCTAAGACTCCCTTTCTAATTGAATACTTCTATTTCATTACCAAATGTTGTTATCATGCATCTTGAATTGAAGACATTTCCCCATTCCTATAATAGATTATTGTACTGGAGAAAAATGTATTCATGAATAAGAAAGAACATTCTGAGACATTGTAATGGGTTTAGGGTATAAGGTAATAGAGCCTTGTATTGATAATTCATCATCATTTCCAAATACATTAGAGCAAGTAAGAATGTATAACCAAGAATAGAAAAGCCATTACTGAATGGATAATCGCTAACAAGACACATCAAGGGAAGGAAGATTCTCTATATAGCAATATAGCTTTAAAAGACCAGAGTACTTACATGTCACGTGAGATGAAGTCTGTTGATGCACTTGTACAAATCAAGATAATTTCTAACCATACATAAAGGACAGGATTTCTGACAACATGGGCCTTGATTTACTTATGTATTGTTCAACTTTATTTTTTCATATAATAACTAAAAAATACTTTTCAAATAGAATAACAGCACATACATGTAGACTTAGATTTTTAAAAAACCTATTTTAATAAGGGTTTTAAAATCCTTTAACCTTCCTTTAAGCCATCTATCCACTAGAGGTAGTAGAAAGGAAAGGTTAATAGGGCAAAAGGAGGATGTGCACCTATTTAGAAATAGTTCTTTGTTCCAGTCTTTGTTGTCAGTTTACCAGCAGTTTAGTTCACACAAATAAGTTGTGATAGCTCGATCCTTTCACAGACTTCATTCATGTATTAGCAACAGCAGAAGAAACCACAAGGCTCTGTCAAATCAAGGCTCTGCCAATAGGCTTATGTCTGCAGAAGCAGCAAAAGGCCACTGGAATATCACGAGAAGTTTTTGTGTGTGTGTGTGTGTGTGTGTGTGTGTGTGTGTGTGTGCATTTTTCTCTACAAACACATGACAAGTGATGATCAGTGGAGAAGGCATGAAAAAATGCCACAAACCAGCATCAGTGAAGCTCAACAAAAATCACCAAAGATTGGCAAGGTGAACCAATGCCACAATAAGGTCTCAACCTTCCTGTTTGCCTTTCTGGTTCCATACAGGTAATCTATCGGACACTTTGCCATATTTTTTGTTAAGCTACCTGTTCCTATATCATGTGTAAATCTTTTAAAGTGGCCAATCTGGATTCCAAGACATTTGGGAAAGTATACTAATGTCAGCTCTTTTCACCAAACTTTTTATATCAACACCATTCATTTGTACCATTATCATGGATCTCTGATCATTAAACATTTTATCAGTACTCTCCAAAGTACTTTTATCAAAGGGAACTTGCCCTTGAGGTAAGAAAACAGCAATAGTTGAACAATTCTATACTCTGTATAAATTTGCATTTCTTTTTTTATATATGTCATGATTTTTATTTCTTCCTAGCTAGCCCCATCTACTATACCTGTATGCACAATAAATCCCAGAGAAGTTAATCCGTTTTTTCCCAAGACATACCCAAATTAACAGACACAAAAATAAACATCTCAAAGAACCTTACTGAAGTTAGAGTAGCCAGTGGAAACAGAAGCAATTTAAGTTTTATAAGGAAGTACACAAGTGTGATTTGGAGGATGCAGGAATTGGGTCAAGTTCAAATAAGCAGTTCATCTTCTCCATAGGAATCATAGGAAATAAATAGGAAAGTTAAATCAATGATTTCTTTAAAAGGGTGTTCTTGACTACAACATGCATTTATTCCCATTGCATTAGGTAAATAGTCACAAATGAAAGTCAACATTTTGAGGGAATTATTTCTTTTACACCATTCAGGAAAAGATATTGTGAGGAAATACTCATGATCTCATATACTGTCACACTGATAAATGTCTTAAAGACACTTACTTGCTTCTATTCCATAGATATTAACCTAAATTGGGGGTAAAATATTTTATGTTCATTTTGTGTTCATCATATTTATGGGCATTTTGCTTTTGTGTATGTTTGAGTACTACTTGCATGACAATGTACATGGAAGTCAGAAAAAGGTGTCTGATCCAATTGAACTGAAGTGACAAATGTTTATTTGCCTTTATATGGGTGCTGGGAAGCAAACCTGAGTTCTCTATTTCTCTATTACAGCAGCAAGTAATCTTACTCATGGGGCTGTCTATCCCACCCAGGTTGAAAATTTTAAATTATGAGAATTAAAGGCAAAGTATCCTTTGATAGGGTTATATTTGCTTTTTTATTTTTTATTTTTTTTATTTTTTATTTTTTTGCTTGTGAGCTTGCAGAACCACATCTAATATTTTAAGACCCACCTCTGAAGTTACATGACTGCCTCAGGTTACCAAGCCATAGCCATGCTGAATCCTGGAACAGCCTACTATTTCTGGAAGACTGTCATGGCCTTCTCAATTATTTTCTATGCTTCATTATTTTAATTTTACTTGTAAGTGTGTGTGTGTGTGTGTGTGTGTGTGTAGCTTTCTGCATGGGTCCAGAAGAAGGCATGATTCATCTAGACCTGGAGCAACAGCCAAATCTATGTGTCATAATATGGATATTAGGAACCAAACTCTGGTACTTTTGAAAAATAATGCTGGCTCTTAAACACTGAACAATTGCTCTAGCTTCTCAATTCTACTCATTATTTGGCATCTGTATTCAACAAAAGAACCACTGAATACTTTCAAAATTAATTAAATTGTATTTTTCTAATGAAAACTCTCCAACTATTGCTCGCATTAAAGGAAAATTACATTTTCTTTTTTAGAATGTTTTTAGATGTTTTAGATTCATTCCCCCTACCCATTGCCCTGTCTCTAGAGCACACCCAGCTCCTGCAGCTGCCCTATTTGGTGTGATGCACACTACCAACCTCCCATCCTCAGACCTCCAGTGTCTGGCCATCTCTCCACCTGCCTTCACCAGACTCGCAGAATCAGACATATATAGGTTAGATCTCATCCCTCCACCTATTTCCATGTTGGCCAATTCCTCTGTGGCAAGCTCCCCAGAGCTCCAGTGTCTGGCCATCTCTCCACCTGCCTTCACCAGACTTGAAGAATCAGAAACATACAGGTTAGATCTCATCCCTCCACCTATTTCCATGCTGGCCAATTACTCTGTGGCAAGCTCTGCTGCCCAAAAGGAGCTCTAATATCTAGCCACCAGCCTTCATCAGTCCTACAGCACCAGGAACACATATCTTAGATCCCTTCCCCCAACAACCAATCCCTGCACATTATATCCCCAGGTATGCATTCAGGTGCTGGGAGACTTGCACTGCCCCCCTGAGTTCCATGTCCAGCCCAATATTGTCCACCAGTGGCCTGCTGCACCAAATATCTAGGTTAGGGCAGCCCTTTCAACACCTACTGCATCAGTAATATCCAAGGACAACCTGATGGCAAAAAGCTAGCACAAGAACAAAAATCAACAAAATCCAGGGCAATATGGAACCTTCAGAGCACAGATATCCTACTACAGCAATCCCTGTATATCCTTATACAACAGAAGCAAAAGAAAAAAGCCTTATATCTGATCTTTAAAGATGGTAGTGTGATTTAAAGAGGAAATGAATAAATCCCTTAAAGAACTACAGGAAAATACAATTAAACAAGTGAAGGAAAAGAATAAAACTGTTCAAGACCTGAAAAAAAAAGTAGAAGCAAAAAAGAAACACAGACTGAGGGAATCCTAGAGATGGAAAACCTAAGGATGAGGACAGGGACAATGGGCATAAGCATCACCAACATAATACAAGGGTAGAAGACAGAATATTCTTCTTGAGCTTCTTTAGTTCTTTATTTATTTTGGATATTAGGTCTCTATCAGACATGGGGTTAATGAAGAATTTTTCCCAATCTATAGTTTCCTGATTTAACTTATTGACTATGTCTTTTGCCTTACGGAAGCTTTCCACTTTCATGTGCTCCAAGCTGCTGACCTCTGTGGTTGAATTAGGGGAAATCTGGAAGAAACTGAGGAGGGTGGTGACCCTGTAGGAGTACCAGCAGGTTCAATTATCCTGAACTCATGAGATCTCTCAGATACTGGAACACCAACCAGACAGCATACGCCAGATGATATGAGGTCCCTAACACACGTACAGCAGAGGACTTCTGAGTCTAGGTTTAGTTGGTGAAGATACACCTAACCCTCAAGAGACTGGGACCCCAGGAAGTTTAGAGGTCTGATAGGGTTCGGGCTTGAGACATCCACATGGAAACTGGGGGTAGGAGAGGAGGTATGGGATGTGGAACAGTTGGAGTGTGAACTGGGATGGGAATAAAATCTGGAGTTAAAAAATTCATCATAAAAAGAAGAAGGTTTTACCATTTTGCAATTCCAAAAACAGTGGAAGAGTGTTCCTCTTTCTCCACATCCGCACCAGCACTTGTTGTCTCTTGAGTTTTTAATCTTAGCCATTCTGACTGGTGTGAGGTGGAATCTCAGAGTTGTTTTGATTTGCATTTCCCTGATGACTAATGAGGTTGAACATCTCTTAAGGTGTTTCTTGGCCATCCAAATTTCTTCTGGTGAAAATTCTTTGTTTAGCTCTGTACCCCATTTTTTGATAGGGTTATTTGGTTCTTTGGGGTCTAACTTCTTGAGTTCTTTGTATATACTGGATATTAGCCCTCTGTCGAATGTGGGGTTGGTGAAGATCTTTTCCCACTTTGCTGGTTGCTGTTTTGTCCTTCTGACAGTGTCCTTTGCCTTGCAGAAACTTTGTAATTTTATGAGGTCCCATTTGTCAATTCATGATCTTAGTGTGTAAGCTATTGGTGTTCTGTTCAGGAACTTTCCCCCTGTGCCCATGTCCTCCAGGGTCTTCCCAAGTTTCTTTTCTAATAGTTTCAGTGTGTCTGGTTTTATGTGGAGGTCCTTGATCCACTTGGAGTTGATCTTAGTGCAACGAGAAAAGAGTGGGTAAATTCAGGCGGGTGTGGTGGTGCACACCTGTAATCCCAGCACTTGGGAGGCAGAGGCAGGCGGATTTCTGAGTTCGAGGCCAGCCTGGTCTACAGAGTGAGTTCCAGGACAGCCAGGGCTATACAGAGAAACCCTGTCTCAAAAAAACAAAAACCAAACCAAAACAAAAAAACTCATTAGATTTAAAAACAACAAGAGTGGGTCAATTCGCATTCTTCTGCATGTTGACCTCCAGTTGAACCAGCACCATTTGTTGAAAAGGCTATCTTTATTCCACTGGATGGTTGTGGCTCCTTTATCAAAGATCAAGTGACCATAAGTCTGTGGGTTAATTTCTGGGTCTTCAATCCTATTCCATTGATCTATTTGCCTGTTGCTGTACCAATACAATGCAGTTTTTAACACAATTGCTCTGTAGTACTGCTTAAAGTCAGGGATACTGACTACCCCAGAAGTCCCTTCATTGTTGAGAATAGTTTTAGATATCCTGGGTTTTTTGTTGCTCCAGATGAATTTGAGAATTGCTCTTTCTAGATCTATGAAGAATTGAGTTGGGATTTTGATGGGGATCACAGTGAATCTGTAGATTGCTTTTGGCAAGATGGCCATTTTTACTATATTGATCCTGCCAATCCAGGAGCAAGAAATATTTTTCCATCTTCTGAGGTCTTCTTAGATTTCTTTCTTCAAGGACTTGAAGTTCCGGTCATACAGATCTTTCGCTTGTTTAGTTAGAGTTACGCCAAGGTACTTTATGTTGTTTGTGGCTATTGTGAAGGGTGTTATTTCCCTAACTTCTTTCTCAGCCTGCTTGTCCTTTGAGTACAAGAAGGCTACTGATTTGCTTGAGTTAATTTTATAACCAGCCACTTTGCTGAAGTTGTTTATCAGCTGTAGAAGTTCTCTGGTGGAGTTTTTTGGGTTGCTTAAGTAAACTATCATATCACCTGCAAATAATGATAGTTTGACTTCTTCCTTTCCAATTTGTATCCCTTTGACTTCCTTGTGTTGTCTAATTGCTTTCGCTAGAACTTCAAGTACTATATTGAAAAGATATGGAGAGAGAGGGCAGCCTTGTCTAGTCCCTGAATTTAGTGGGATTGCTTCAAGTTTCTCTCCATTTATTTTGATGTTGGCTACTGGTTTGCTGTAGATTGCTTTTACTATGTTTAGGTATGGGCCTTGAATTCCTGCTCTTTCCAAGACTTTTAGCATGAAAGGATGCTGAATTTTGTCAAATGCTTTTTCAAATTCTAATGAGATGACCATGTGGTTTTTTTCTTTTAGTTTGTTTATGTAGTGGATTACATTGATGGATTTCCGTATATTGAACCATCCCTGCATCCCTGGGATGAAGCCTACTTGCAAAATGGTAAAACCACTCTGAAAATCAGTTTGGCAGTTCCTCAGAAAATTGGAATGTCACTTCCAGAGGACCCTGGCATACCACTCCTGGGCATATACCCAGAGTATTCCCCTGCATACAATAAAGACACATGCTCCACTAAGTTTATAGCAGCCTTGTTTATAATAACCAGAAATTGGAAGGAGCCCAGATATCCCTCAAAGGAGGAAATGATACAGAAAATATGCTATATTTATACAATGGAATACTACTCAGCAATTAAAAATAATGAATTCATGCAATTTGTAGGTAAATGGTTAGACCTGCAAAATATCCTGAGTGACTTAACCCAATCACAAAAGAATACACATGAAATGCAATCACTGATAAGTGGATATTAATGAGCCCAGAAGCCCTAAATACTCAAGGCACAATTAGCAAGTCAAATGATTCCCAAGAAGAAGAAAGGAGAGGACCCTGGGCCTGTAAAGATTGGATCCAGTTTTGTAGACCCAGAACAGAGAAACTGTGGGGGGAGGGGGAATGATTGGGGAATAGTTGGGGGGCAGAGGATTTATGGGACATATGGTGGGGGGGAACTGGGAAAGGGGAAAGCCTTTGGAATGTAAACATAGAATATAGAAAATAAAAATTTAAAAAACAAATAAATAAAAAGAAAAAGGTAAAGAATCCCAAGTTCAAGACCAAAAATGTTTTCAACAAAATCATAGAAGAAAATGTCTCCAACCTAAAGAGAGACCTATAAACTTACAAGAAGCTTATAGTACACCAAATTAATTGGACCAGAAAAGAAAATACTTCCACCATATAATAATCAAAACCCTAAATCTACAGAACAAAGAATATTAAAAACTACAAGGGGCAAAAGCCAAGTAATAAACAAAGGCAGAACTAGCAGAATTACATCTAGCTTCTCAACAGAGACACTAAAACTAGAAGGACTGGAGAGATGTCTTACAGCCTCTAGGAAACCACCATAGATGAAGAAAACAAAATATTCTAAGACAAAACCAAATTTAAACATATCTATCATAAACCCAGCACTAGATTAAGTACTAGGAAGAAAACCCTATCCCAATAAGGTTAAGTAAGCCCAGGAAATAAATAATTTCATACTAGTAAAAACAAAATGTGGGAAGTACACACACAGACACACACACACACACACACACACACACACACAAATAACATCTATATCAAAGTAACAGGAATTAACAGTCATTGACCAATAATATCAATGGAAACAAAATCAATTAACTCAATTTCCCAATAAAAATACACAGGATACCAGAATGGATGCAAAAACAGAATACATTGTTCTGCTGCATAAAAGAGACACAATGCAGCAACAAAGGTAGACATTACCTCAGAGTAAAGGGCTGGAAAAAATGATTTCTGAGAAAATAGACCCATGAAACAATATGTAGCCATTCTACTATGTAATAAAATTTAATTTCAACAAAAATTAATCAAAAGAGATACAGAATAACATGTATACTCATCGACTAATAAACCACTGAGATGGTACAGCACTCAACTCTCAATTTTGAGTATCTATACCCCAAATGCAAGGGAACCCATATTATAAAAGAATCATTGCCCAAGCTTCAATCATACATTGAACCCCACACACTCCACACATTAATAGTGAGAGACTTCAAAATCCCACCTTATGGAAAAGTTATCAAAACAGAAATTAAACATAGAAATATATATATATATATATATATATATATATATCAATGTTTATATATGTGTATATGTATTTACACACACATATACACAAACACATAAACATTTCACCCAACCACAGAAGAATATATTTTTTCTGAAACCCTCATAGAATCTTCTACAATATTAACCAATGGACTTCATCAACAGAAACAACAGAAGCCTATATATTCATGGAGACTGAACAGGTATTTACTCAATAATCACTATGTTGGGGAAGAAATAAAGTAAGACTTTCTATAATTCAATAAAAATGAGGGCAAAACATACCCAATGTTCTTGGACACTATGAAAGCAGTATTAAAGGGAACGTTTATGAGAGTACATAGCACTATGTACCCTCATAAAAAACTGGAGAGTTCTAAGAAATAAAGAAGCAGACACACTCAGGAGGAGTAAGTGGCAGGAAATGAAAACCAGGGCTGAAATGATTTAACAAGATGATTTAACAAGAAAAGAAGGAAATAAAATAAACCATCATGAAAATCAAAAGGTTTTTCTTTGAGACAATCAACAAAATAGACAAACCCTAAGCCAAACTAACTAACAAGCAGAAAGACAGTATCCAAATTAACAAACTCAGAGATGAAAAGGGAGATATAACAACAGACACTGAGAAATGCAAAGAATAATTGAGTCTTACTTCAAAAGCCTCTACTCCACAAAATTGGAAAATCTAAATGAAATGGATGATATTTGAGGCAGATACTAATTACCAAAACTGAATCAAGATCACATAAACTATTTGAATAATCCTATAACCACTATGGATATAGAAAACTTTTCAAAGAACTCCTAATGCCATTATTCCTTAAACAGTATCACAAAAAAAGAAACAGAAGGAACACTGCCAAACTCAGTCTATGTGGCCACAGTGATGCTTATGCCTAAACCACACAAAGTCTCAACATAGAGAGTTTCATAAACTTTATCTAACAACACATCAAAGACACTGTCTAGCATGATCAAGTAGGCTTCATCCCAGGGATGCAGGGGTGATTTAATACATGGAAATCCATCAATGTAATTCACAATATAGACAAACTGAAAGAAAAACAAACAAATAAATACTCACATAATAATCTCACTACCTGCCAAAAAATCTTTTGACAAAACCCAAGACCTCTTCATGATAAAGGTCTTGGAGATAGAAGTGATACAATGACCATTCATAAATACATTAATGGCAGTAAAGAGCAGCCTATAGCCAACATCAAATTAAATGGAGAGAAACTTAAAGCATTACCACTAAAATCGGGGACAAGACAAGGCTGTCTACTCTCCCAGTATTGCTTCATTATAATACCCGAAGTTCTAACTAGAGCAATAAAATAACTAAAGGAAATCAAGGAGATACGGATTAGAAAGAAAGAAGTCAAGGCATCGCTATTTGTAGATGATGATATAATAATATACATTAGTGACCCCAAAAGTTCTACCAGAGAACTCCTATAGCTAAAATAAAAAAAACCACCTTTAGCAAAGTGGCTGGATACAAAATTAATTAAAACATCTCTTTTCACTACAGAGATAAAAGGGCAGAAAAAGAAGTTATTGACAATAAAGAAAGTAGATGCCTATTAGCAATGAATAATAACATGTGACAAATTTCAAGAAAGTGATCACACCTGCTTCATGTTTTACAGGAAAAAAGCAGGCTGAGCATTGGTTTTGTCTATCACTCTTATACTCTTGATTTTGTTTGTTCTTTTTTAACTTATTTATTTTTATTATTTAATCTTTTTCTTACAGCCCAGACTTCATCCCCCTCCTGGTCTGCCCTCTGACCGCTCTCCATCCTAAACCTCCTACCCGTACCTGTCTCCAAGAGGTTATCCACAACCCACAACCCACATCCACCAGACCTCCCCTCTTCCTTGGGCTTCAAATGTTTCAAGGGTTAGGAGCATCTTCTCCCACTGAGGCCAGACCAGGAAGTCCTCTGCTGTATATGTGTAAGGGGACCTCACATAAGCTGATGTATGCTGCCTGGTTGGTGGCTCAGTGTCTGGGAGATCTCAGGGGTCCAGGTCAGTTGAGACTGCTGGTCTTCCCATGGGGCCACCTTCTCCTCAGCTTCTTCCAGCTTTCCCCCAGTTCAACCACAGGGTCCGCAGCTTCTGTCCACTGCTTGGGTGCTAGTATCTGTAAAACTCTTAACCTAAAACATTCAGGAAATCCAGGACACAATGCAAAGACCAAATCTAAGAATAATAGAAATAGAGAGGAAAGATTGTTTTGTTTTAAAAAGCATCATTGGATGAAAAAAGAGTTTCTTACTTCTTAAAATTTTAGGTACTGCTTGAATTGCTTTGCATCTACTTACTCGCTTACAGGCTCAACCCTCTGGAAATATTTCAGTTTCTCATGGCACTGTCCAAATCTCAGGGATGATAAGCCTTTCATAAAGAATTTTCTACTTACCTTACAACTTTCTCAAGATAGTGGTGTATTTCCTTTAATTTTCAAGCATTCTTCAATGAGTTGTAATATATTTTAATATTCTAGTTCTCAAGTATGCATATAATTAGCAGGATCCTTAAAAAGAATGTCGAGGTATCTATGCAATAATTTGCACATTCAATTTCTGGTAATTGAGAACATGTGTAAATGTGTTTAATTATGCATACTTCAAAATGGATGCACTCAAGAAAGTCATTGTTACATATATTTTATTTGTGTTGATATCACAGTGGATGTATACTGCTTAACACTTGACTGAAACTACAATGTAAAAGTAATTGAGACCACGAAAAAAT
Source organism: Apodemus agrarius (assembly GCA_964023405.1). Classification (NCBI taxonomy): domain Eukaryota; kingdom Metazoa; phylum Chordata; class Mammalia; order Rodentia; family Muridae; genus Apodemus; species Apodemus agrarius. The sequence goes on along the minus strand of OZ030008.1, from coordinate 101,815,456 downwards.
AAAACATTGACTTTACAGAGAACATAAAATCATAGAGTAAACTAAGAATATTTAATGTGTCTCTTTCCTCATTCACCTTGATTTTTTTTTATTCCTTTCCAATTGCTCACACTGTATCTTGAAAAGTCTGTGTGGTTATTTCTTTTTATTGCTCCAGATGTCCAAACTTTTCACTGCCTTAGCTGTTTGTCCCTGAAACATATAAAAGCAATTATTCTATCTGACATGCTTTTCTTGTTCACTTTACAACATAATATTCTAAGTTATTGAACTAAATAATGCATTAAATTCACCAAAATGAACATATTTCATTTCTGGATAGTCTCTACAGTTGCTCACTCCTATTCTCAACCCAATGAGAAATATAAAGAAAGAAAATGTAATAAAATAAGCATTTCTCTTGGATATTGAACTTATACAATTTGCTTTATGACAATATCTTAAATAAATCTATCTTCTGGTGTTCAGGAATAGCAATGCACATTAATGTAAGAGGTGAACATATCGCAGTGTTCAAAATATCAGAGTGGTTTCCTAAAATTACTACTTAAATCACCATCAAACTAGGATGAGATTACCTTTCTGTTCATTTATTTTAATTCAAACAACATTTTTAATTTTCAGTAGGAAAGAATATTTTACCTATTTTCAGGATATGTTGTCATTCAAAAAGCAAATACACTAATATATAGTCTAGATTGAAGTGAGCATACTAAAAACAAGGAAACACACTAGATGTCATAGCTGTCTGAAAGCTGTTGTAAATAACATGGTGGCACATTTTCATTTTAATATTTGTCTGTCTGTTTGTTTGTTTGTTTGAGACAGAGTCTCACTAGATAGCCCTAGCTGGACTAGAACTGTGTGTATATCAGTTTACAACTCAGAGATCCATTTACCTCTGCCTCCCAAGAGCACAGAGATTAAAAATCATGTCTTACCACACTGACTGTGACGTATTCCTATGTCCCTATTCATTTATTTATTTATTTATTTATTTATTTATTTATTGACTTTACATCCCCTCCCAGTCCTCTCATCACATAGTCCTTCCCCCATACTCTTTCTCAGAAGAGAAAGGGAGGACCCCCTGGGTACCAACACTCTCAGGCACATCAAGTCTCTGGAGGACTAGGCACATCCTCTCCCACTGAGGCTAGAAGATGCGGCCCAGTTAAGGTAGCAGGCAGGCAGCAGAGTTAGGGATAGCCAGTGCTCCCATTTCGGGTGGTGGTGGCTCATGAAGACCAAGCTATATATCTGCTATATATGTGGTGGGAAAGGGGTTGCTAGGTCCATCTCATATATGCTCTTGGGTATCTCTGGGAGCCCCCAAGGGCTGAGGCTACTGAACTCTGTTGGTCCTCTTTCAGAGTCCTTGTTCTCTTCGGGTCCCTCAATTCCTCCTCCAACTCTTCCACAAGGCTCTCTGAGCTTTACCTGTTGCTTGAATGTGGGCCTCTGCTGCTATGTGGAGACTCTCAGAATACTATGCTAGCCTCCTGTCTGCAAGCATTGATTGGTTCTTGGTTCTTCTTGACAATAGGATTGGTCTCAAGTTGCTCTAGTCAGTGGTTGGCCATTCCCACAGTCTCTGCCCTTTCTTTCCCCCTGTACTTCTTGTAGGTAGAACATCATTTTGGTGAAGATTTTTTGGATAGTTTCGTGTACTTATCTTTCCAATGGGAATTCTACCTATTTCTACAGAAGGTGGCTACTTCAGGCTCCATATCCCCATCTGCTAAAACTTCAACTATAATCACTCTCATATACTCAATGTTGCCTCCCCTATCCCAGGTCTTTGGAAAGTCCTAGAGATGCCAGCCCTCTACCTGCCTACTGATGATTTCCATTCACTGTCCTGGCCCTCTCTGGCTTCCTATCCTTATGTCTGATTCCCACTACTCTGTTCCCTTTCCCATCCCATCTTCCACACAGTTCCCTCCATCCATCAATACCCAATATTTATTTTATGTATTATTTTCCCTATGAGTGAAATTCAAGCATCCTCCTTGTTATTTAGCTTCTGTGAGTCTGTGCATTATAGCATGGTTGTCCTGTATTTTTATGGCTAATATCTACATTTAAATGAGTCCATACAATGCAAGTCCTTACTTACTCAGGAATTTTCTGGTTCCACCCATTTGACTGTAAATTTCATCTCTCTCTCTCTCTCTCTCTCTCTCTCTCTCTCTCTGCCTCTCTCTCTCCCTCTCTCTCTCCCTCCCTATCTATCTCTCTCTATCTCTCTTTCTTACTTGCTCTTTTTTCTTTAAATAGCTGAATAGTATTCTCTTGTGTAAATGAATCACATTTTCTTTATCCATTCTTCATCGAGAGACATCAGAGTTGCTTCCTGCTTTCAGTTTCAGGAGCAGCAAAACTTCTGAGAGTTCCTTCTTGACCATTTGTTTTTGCTCTTATTTTTTGTTTTGTTTTTAAGTTTTTGTATCTAACCAAGGAACTACTTGCAAGGTAAATGAACTTTTAAAGATAGACTTTTCAACAGTACATAACCTGATTCTGTGTATGATTTCTTGTACAGTAATCTTTTCCCTCAGTCCATTCAATAACACTTTCTTAGACCATTCTCTTTGATAGGGTGACATCTATAATATTCTGAAACAGGTTCTGCAATATTTCAATTTTGTTATTAAATTTTGTTAGTTTCATGTGCATTTCTCCTATCACCTGTTTCATTAGAAAAAAAGAACAATGTCTGTCAATTTTAAATTATTTTCATAAGTTTTAATAAAACAATTGATACATATTAACATTACCACATATGTAAGTTGAAGAGAAGGAAGGAATTAATTTCCTTTTAAAATTACATTCGTCTTTATTATTAAAGTTACATTAGACCATATTTGTATTATTCATCTCTCTGCATTTATGGAAATCTAAACCATAAAATTCTTGGTTAGAATTCCCTTTATATTTCTATGTTTCACCCAGTGCACAGAATTTCAAACAAAAGACTATGGCAAACTCTTGTATTCTGACACAAATCAATTGTTCTTTCTAATGGAGGCCATTTGTAAACCCATCAGCTCTTTAATTGAAAGATTTTGAGAGCATATAAAAAGAAATGGAACCATAAAAGAAATATGTGCATTAAGACTTCTTTTTCAATATCTCAGTCTGTCAGGCTTTTATCTCAACACATATGTTTGGGAGTGCAATAAAACAAGAAGAGAGAAGACAACAGAGTATTAAAAATGTGTTCAGGCATTATGTTTTCTGTACATGAAAAGAGTAGAACAATAATAATATTCTCTAATCTAACCAACATTATTATAGCAAAGAGCTTCTTGGGACTGAAAATGTACTTGCATTGCCCATTTTAAGTATGTGTCTATATGAATTTAAAAATGTACATTGTTAAATTCTATGTGAGAAAATATGAAAAATAGGTACTGTTTAAAAAATCTATATAATAATAAGGCATACTGCTTGTCGTTATATAAAAAGGAAAACTGGGCAAATATTAAATGATGAGCAAGGACTGGCAGGGAACACTTGATTCATGAAAGAGAATGTACAATTGATTATTTTTCCAGTCCTAATTCTGCCATGAATCTTTGACTTTGAGGTAGAAAATAATTAAATACTATATAAAATCAAAATCCATAGCTAATGGCAACTCAGAAAATTAATTCTATTTTCTAAGTTACATATCTACTGTTGTGATGATACATTGTGACAAAAACAACTTGGAGAGTAATGGGTTTATAATGATTACATGACCTAATCATTGTCCATCATGAAAGGAAAATAAGGCAGGAAGTCAGCATAGAAACCAAAAGGCAGAACCAGAAGCAGAGGCCATTGAAGAATACTGCTTACCAATTTTCTGTCCTTTCCTCACTCTTCTTGCTTTTTTGGACAAACAAAGATCACTTGTCCAGGGTGCCACCATCCACAGTGGATTGCATCCTCCAATATCAATCAATCACCAAATTTTCTCACAAATTTACCTAAAAGCCCATCTGACTAAGTCATTTTATTAACTGATGTTTCCGTTTTTCCAGATGACTCAGGCTTGTGTGGACGGACACACCCACACAGAGAAAAAAAAATAAAGCAAAACTAAACTAGTAAGCACACCTGCAAATACCTAAAATTAGATTTATATATAGTTATACATTTATTTATTCATGTATATATTTATATAACTAAATTATTATACATTCTATATCATTTATATTAAAGTCTTTCTGTTTATAACATGCTCTGGAATACATTTGTGACATTGTACAATTCATGAAAGACCCTTCAGGAAGATGTGATACCATTTTCACACTAACATATATTGTTGCGGGACATATTAAAAAAAAAAATGGGCCGGGTGTGGTGGCACACGCCTGAAATCCAAGAATTTGGGAGGCAGAGGCAGGCAGATTTCTGAGTTCAAGACCAGCCTAGTTTACAGGGTGAGTTCCAGGACAGCCAGGACTACACAGAGAAACCCTGTCTCGAAAACAAAACAAAACAAAACAAAACAAAACAAAACAAAACAAAACAAACCCCAAAACCAAACCAACCAACCAAACAAACAAACAAAAAAAGAACTAGCACGTTCCTGTGCGTATGCTGGCAACTCTATTCAGTTGCCTGGCCGGCCATGCACTGGTGGGCAATGACCAACCTGTTTTTATCTTGTAGAGACTCTGACTCAGAACTCAAAAATCTCTCCACCCAGCTCACTAAGCTCCCTAAGTTCCCTTTTGCAGGTCGCTACCGTGCCAGCCCCGTGCTTCAAAACCCCTACAACCTTTGTGGTGCACATCTGGCAAACCCATGCTTTGCCACCTTACCTTTGTCTCTTGAACCCAGTGGAGCTGGTGCTTGAAGGAAAACACAATGCACACTTAGTTCAGAAACAATGATAACTAGGTCGCTGAGTGCAACAACTGAAATCCCATCTTGTAAGCCTTTAAATCTAAATCCTCTGGTAGTGAGTCCTGATGGATCTGCCATTGAAAATGTGAGACACTTGTAATTACATCTTGTCTTCACATTATCCCTGTCCAAAAGAACCAAACTCTTTCCTGCTTTCTCTCTTCCTCCGTCCAACCTGGAAGTTCCTCCTACTTGTCCAGTGATTGGCTCCTTTACTCATTAGGTTATTGGTTCACAAGTACAGCACCAGGCCCATCAATAAAGATATATAATCTTAAGGTCAGTTGAGCACTCTGATCTAAGGACATTTAAAATGTTGCCCACATAGTAAAACTTCAAAAATATTAGCAACTTACTATTTCTTTTATATTCTTATTCCATAAATAACATATAACATGTAAAGTTAATCATTTGTCATATTTTAATATACTTTGAAGAATAAAGAAAAGTAGAATGTGTAAGATCAGCCATGCTCAAATCAAGAGGTATATAAAAATTAAATAGCAATACAGAGAATAAAATAATCTGATCCTCTAAGAAATACCAAATTGCATAAGAACAATAAAACTAGTGTTCTTATACAATTTAGTTTGATTCAAAGTGATTGTAATGTGTACCTAAGTTGTAGGTATATTAAAAATATATGAAATATGTATGTGGTACAATTTTAAAGCTAAAATGTTTTTTACTTAGTTATGTAGTTATAGTCAAAATGATTTTGACAGACAATTTTCCTTTGTCTGGAATGTTTTGTTTGTTTTAGTTCTAAAAACAATTCACAAATACTTTAGATGAAAGTTACAAAGATTTGACAAAGCATGTTTTCCCTATTATTTCATTATTGATCTTATTGTAAAAAAGTGCATGTCTTAAAAAAAAGAAAAAGAAAAAAAGAGTGCATGTCTTTTAATTCATACATTAAGTAGAAACTGTTCCTAAAGTATCAATCCAATTTCATTTTATGAGCTTCTTTAAGGATATGGACCCAGCATGATATAATTAGTGTACTTAATTTAAAGTTTCATTTATTACCATTTTTATAAAAAGTAAATTAAATTTTCATTACACATTGTTTAAACTACAAATAAAGACAATTTTATCATCTGTTACTGAAATGATTTTGAGTTTGTGTGTGTTGTTATGAGAAGAGGTGGCTATTCACAATACAATCACAGCCAAGTACAATTGCAGCCAGGAAACTCGGATGGAGAAAAGCAGCTGTTTCTGGCTTCCATGTCTCCTGGCTATCCAGTCTGAAATCCTCGTTCATTGGATGGTGCAGCCTGAATCCAGCGTGAACGTTCCCACGTCAGTAAAACCTAATTCTAAATACCCTCAAAGAGATGCTCAAAATTTTGTTTTCTTTGTGATTCTAAATCCAGACAACAACATTTAAGTGTAAGTGGTATGGATGGCAGCTTATTTTTAATATCAGTGATTGATTCTATGCACTCCAGACATATCATATATATCATCTTCTATACACACTTACCCTTGTAATAGCTTTATCTAGCACATCAAAAATGTTGATTTCACTGCTAGTCTGCATCTTCAGTCTGTTCTTAATGGTCCTGATTTATGAATTGCACCTTTTATTTTTCTTACTCCATTTATAATACAGAATCATGAATATTACTTTTTTAAAATCATTGTGTTTTCAAATGTCCCAATAAGGTAATATCTTAAATGTTTAAGCACGTATTAAATGACTAAAAATGGGAAATAAACTGATGATTATTATAAATATAAACTTATTGAAGTCCCTGTTTTCTGTAATAATTCTTGTGGAAAATTTGCTCAATTTCTTTTAATAAGAGCCTACAGTTTTTTGATTTATATAGTTTCTTGATCTTAGAGAGATCAAAAGTATTGATCAATCCAAGTGATATAAAACTGACTTCAAATATTTTCTACAGTGGTGCTCAGTTTTCCATGATTATGATTAGAAAAGTGACTGAAAATATACAGCCATCAATCTGTGCCATCAAAATGTCACTAAGTTGATATTGTACTTCCAAACACTTAAGTTTCAAGTTAATTTTAAATATAATTTAAAACAGGAACATAACATATGAAGTACTACTTTTTTGTTGTAAATCCTTTGAAAGAGCTGTCTGTCTTCATAAGAGTATCATCAATCTTTTTCAAAATGATTGTAATAAAATTCTCAGAAGGATATAGGTCAGGATTCTGTACATATAGTATGTACCATCTGTGCAAAATCTCAGTTACTCTAAGCCATGCATTAAAAGGGAAATTTTAAGAGCATGTGTCTACTGTGACATTACAGTGACTTAGTGTCCCATTGATCTTGCATATCGAAATATTAAATTATTTTTCTAAACAATTGCAAAAAACAGGGAACATGACACCCAATACCCCTTTACAGCCTGCTTTCTTCTCAAGGGTGAAAAATAATTGGGCTCACGGGGTTGTACATCTTCCTATTTTTGCTATTTTGCAAATAGATTTTGTTGACCTTTGACTCATGTACAAAGAACTGACTTGAAAATTTGAATTGTGAAAGAATATTTTAAAAAAATAAAATACATTATGCATGTGTATTAGTTAGAATTCCTTGGAGTTTTCAAAAATATGAATAAAATTAACTTGTTTTGCTATGTAGCATGTTAAATACTGAGAAAGAAAGATAGGTGAATGGGAAAAGACCAGAAATATATTGTTAAAACAATAAATGATAAATTAAAACAATAAATGACAAATTACTGAAAGTGCATCCAAGGAGGTATGAATGGAGAGCTATTAACTTACATAACATTAAATGAGTCATAAACATGGGTATTCTAAGAATGTGTACACCTGAACTTTCAAAGAAGGACTAAAAGTAATCATTAAGATGATTAACGGTATATTATAACATAAAACTCTAACTTTTAGGGTTAGGGGGTTAGGGGTTAGGGATGTGAAAAGGTTTGAAAACGGCATCACCCAAAATTACAAGGTATCAGAAGACAAAACCACAATTCAAGGAGACATTAAATATAAAGTAACTCAGGATGGGTCCCCATAAGGCCCTATGAGGAGTACTAGAGGCCTATCAGACATTAAGAAGGCATTTATCATCTGCTACATATGTGTGGAGGTCCTAGGTCCAGACCCTTTGGTTGGTGGTTCAGCCTCTGGGAGCATCCAAGGGTCCAGGTTATTCGACTGCTGGTTTTCTTGTGGAGACCATTTCCCCTCCAGGTCCCTCAATCCTTCTTCCAACTTTTTCACATGACTCCCCAAGTTCTGTTTAATATTTGGCTGTAGGTTTATGTATTTGTTTTGGTCATCCTCTGGGTGGAGCTTCTCAGAGCACAGTAATACTTGTATCCTGTCTGCAAGCATAACCAAATATCATTAATAGGGTCAGAGATTAATTCTTTCCCATGGTATGGGTGTCAAGTTGGGCTAGTCATTGTTTGGCCATTCATCTTAGCTACATATTTGCCCCTACACTTCTTATAGGCAGGTAAAGTTTGAATCACGGATCTGTAAGTAGATTGGTGTCTTTATGCTTCCACTTGGAGTCATTCCGGGCTACAGGTGGTGGTCACTTCAGGCTCCATAATCCCAACAGCTAGGCACATATGTAGAAAATGTACAGGTTGGTCTTTATGTGGAACCCTTAACAACTGGAGTAGAAGCCTTCCTTGACTCTGTTGCCTGCCTGTGGATCCTGTTCCTCTAACTGTGTTGCCTTGTCTGCTCTTAGTAGGAAAGGATGTACCTAGTCATGCAGTGATTTCTCAGGTACACAGGGGGCCTCCCCTTTCTCACAGAAGAAATGGAGGACAAGAGTATGTCTGAGGAGGTACTCAGAGGAGAGGGGATCTATGACTGAGATATAAAATGAACAAATAAATTAGTTAATGGGAAAAATAAAAGAAAGAGTTTGTCATGGTTATGGTCAGATTTATATTGAGTCAAATTACATAAAGGTTTCAGAAAGAGTTTCCCAGAATTAAGCAGGAAGCTCATGTAGAACAGGATACATTTTTAAGATAAAATGACATAGGACCAACTGTGCAATTAAAATTGAACAATTGAATAGTAAGATCAAGAAAAATTTATTGTGACTTAGATGTAATTTGTATGTTCTTTCTGTCAACATTGCCAGGAAAGATGTCTCTAATACTTTATGGAAGGCCAGTCCTTATATCTCAGAAAACCAACATCAAATGCAGATTAAAACATGCCAACAACCTGCTGAAGTGAGTGTTTAAAGCATGTGTAGGTATTAATTGTAACTACTGAAGGAACAGTGTAAGAACTAACAAAGAACATACACATTTCTTGGAAATCTAACTCATATTCCATGTGGTGATAATACTTGCCCCATTTTAAGGCTGGCTTATAGACAACCAAAATGGAACTTTTGGGTTTTCTAAAGAGTCAGGTCATAATGATGGTTTGCTAGGGAAGATGGGTGAAATGATGTTTTGCTAAAGCAGATACATAAGAGTACACACGATGTTTAGAAAAATATAAAAATGACCATTCACGTTGTGACAAGTTTGAACATTGGTTCACCTTGCTGTGCCTGCCTAGGCTCTACTGGAGACACTCTTGTATTGGTTGGCCTTGCATGGCATTTGTGATCGATGTTTGTCATGACTTTGTATAGAGTAACTCTCTAATGAACTTTTCATGATATTCTGGTGGCTTCTTGCTTGTTCCACTGACTGATGCTGATTTGACTGAGCCCCCTGGTTTATTCTGAATCTACTACCATTGGTTATTTGTATGTGAAATATGCCAAGTGGACGAGACTCTAGTTGCTGATTCATGTGTGATATCTATCAAGTGGACTTAACTGCAGATGCTGATTCATGTTTGATGGTTTGCTAGTAGACTGAACTGCTTGCTGATATCTTCACAACAAAGACTGGAACTATTTCTAAACAGGCCCACTTCTCCCATGTCCTAATAATCTTTCTTTTCTACTAATTCTGGAGGGTAATGGAATAAAAAGGAGGTTGAGATGCTTAATATCTCTTATTAAAGTAGTTTGGGAAAATATAAGATAATATACAACGTTAAATTTTTATGAAATAACAACAAACTGCCAAAGTGGGTTATGTATCTCACAATATCCTAGCAACACCATGATCAGGATACCTAATGGGTTGGCTTCTCATCCAGTACTGTCCTTGCAATTTTACTACCTAGAGGAGGAGGATCTTGCACAGATGATGACAAAGAACAGCTTTCTGAATTGGTTCACTCTAGTAAAATCAAAAATATACCTACTTTGAATTAAGTTCTACTGCTTAAAGACAAAGTGAGGAAGATGCTATAGCAGTCAGCCTTGGAGAGCTTAAGAGCAGCTGAAACTGGTAAAATTCCTGGGCTTAGGGAACACTATTGTAGAGCCAAGAAAGTGCTTAATAGCTACTCTCAAATAGTTCTATGTTTTTCTCCTATAAGTTTATATAAGAAGAGAATGTGTGATAGGGAGTATGAGAGTATCAGAGCCACTAAAAATGTGGATTCTGCATCATGCTGGTGGCCTGGTGCTGAACCACATATTGGCAGCATTGGATTTTCACCGAGACAGTGCAACCATCAGCACCCAGAAGCTACTACCAAAATTCTTGATTGCCATAATCATACCCTTGGGGTCCATTGACACTATTGGTGATAGCAAGACATTATCTAGGAAAAAGAGGAAATACCTTCTCCTCAATCTACTTATAGTCTGTTTTTCAAACAGTTCTGTGCAAGTCAAGTCCTTGAGCCAGAGCTGACTTCCACTCATTCCAGCACTCTGGAACTTAGGAATGTAGGTTACTGTCTGTACTCAGGTGAGGGCAAGTGGAAAGTAAGACTAACCCTATAATTGGGCAAAAGAAAAAGAAGGCAGGCTGAAAATTTTAGAGAGGGGAACAGAGATTGAGAGGAGAGATGGAGATGAGGAAAGAAGAGGGAACCTATAAGAAAAGAAGATGAACTTGAAAGAGTCACAGGCTTGAAAGTGTCACACATAGCTGTGGATATCCTAGAAGGACAATAGAGTAATATAGGGTATATTTGCTACATCTAGGTGTACAGCTTGTGTTTATACCAATTGAGTTTTGAGTTCTTTGTGTGTGCATTTTGGGGGCTGAGAATTTACTGTTATAAATATGAGTGATAATTATAAGCCTCTAGAGTTTTCTTTATACCAGTCTTGGGGTTTAGAGCCAGTCTTGGCCGACTAGCTACAGGGAAAAAATGACTGGAAATTGGGTAGACTGTTACTTGGGGATAGGCATGGGAGCAGGGAGACAACTGCTGTCTGTGAGTAACCAGTATTAGTGTAGATAGTTTTTTAATAATTACACATTACATAAGAACAGGACCCACATTCAAGCCAAAGGATGAAATCTTCCCTTAAGGACAGCTCTGACCTGACTCCAGTACCAAACACAGAACAGCCCTAGGCTTTTCTTTTCTTTCTTGGATTCAACTTTTCAGCCTTCCTCATAGTGGGTCTGTTTTTTAAAAGTATATTTTGTTCAACAAAATATTAAAAATGAAAAAAAAATTTAAAAATAGGATTGTTAAAGAATAGTGGTTATCAGCAAAGGGGGGAAGGGCAGAGATAAGTTAAAAGGAAGAGTTAAAGATAAATGAATACATGAAGACTGCAGTGAGCTATATTATATCACATACTGAATACTGGTCAAGTGTATGATTTCTAATGTTCTTTTGACAGAAAAACACAACTATGACAAGTAGTAAACAATTTGAGTAAATTCTTTGTTCCATCTGTTCATAGAAAATATAAAATTATTGCTTTGTATACCTTACATATACATAATAAAAATTAAAGAAACACTGAAAACAAATATTTTAATTAAGTTATTATCCTCTAGATATTTCAACTAATTAATTCATATTTCAGAGAGTTGAGTGATTAGCTCATGGACTAATTAACTCATTATTCTTTTGAACTTGAGCAAGGTGAAACAAGAAAAGAAAAAGAAAGAAATAGACCTTCTAGTATAAATTTCCTAACTTTTTTCCAGTGTTCCAAATTTCTTCATAAGCATTTATTTTCTTTATCTATAAGTAGCACAGATTGCTATCAGGCAAGTGATCAGCAGGAGGCTTCAAAAGGCAAGTGCCTATAGAACTAAGCTTTGTTAGCACTAAGACTGAATTATATGAAGAACAACCAATACTCATAATTCTTTTGAAGTGATGCTAAGGTTTCAATGTTAGTGAAGTCAGTCAGAACAGAGGAAATCAGCTGATTTTCAAGGATTTAAAGGTGACTTTCACTTTTAAAGAGCAGCAGTCCATGCAATACTTCCCCTGGTGCCTCTTGTTCCACACTTTCCTATATCCATTTGTAATCCATGAAATAATGATTACACATCCAAACTAAAAGGTTTAGATTACAATAAAATGTAGGGATAGTCTAGGCAGAAAAAATATCCTCAAACAGGAATCTAAACAAGTATGTTTAATATTTACTAGAATAGTCACAAATCTCTCACATATAGTAATCTACAGCATAAGAACAGAAGCCTAACATACTGAAAATCCCAGGTAGTTTGAACACTATGCGTTTCAATGTGTAGCCCATTATAACAGCCAATATGTTTTAATTATAACATATTATTCTGCATCACAAACTTTTTTCTCTCTGTGTCTCTGTGTCTCTGTCTATGTATCTCTGTCTCTGTCTCTGTCTCTCTGTCTCTGTCTCTGTCTCTCTCCTTTTCCAGGGTCTATTTAGGTAACCTACTATGGTTGACCTACTATGCTTCTCTACTTCAGTTACCTGAGTGTAAGTGTATATCCTAATGTAGATTTGAATGCAAAATATCCCTCATAGGTTGATACTTGAACACTGGCATCTAAGTAGGGTGCTGTATGGAGATTGAACCATGCTAGAGAAAGTAGGTCAGTGGGTGATTTGGGGTTAGAGAACCAGCCACACTTACTTTACACTTTTTGCTTCCTAAATGCCTAAGCAATTTTCCAGTGCCCTCTGACACCTGAGCCATCCTTTCAGTGCCATAATGAATGTTTTCCCTAGAACTCTAAGCCCAAATAAGTTTATAAAACTAAGCTGCTCCTTATCAGATAAGTTCTTACAGCAGTGAAAAGGGCAGCTACTGCATTGCCCCAAAAGTACTTTTAAAGTCTATTAATCTGATAAATAAGTTTGGTGGAAAGATTCTTTATAGTCCAAACAATTTCTACTTATTTAGTAGTTTGCTGTTTCTCCCCAGATTCAAATGGTCAGGTTTAATATTGTAATTAAAAGTTTAAAATTCTATCAGTTAAAAGGGAAAAGCAACAAGGAATAAACTCTTCTGACAATTATAGGAAAAGTTATTTTTATGTCAGTATGAATTGGGCCTTACCAAAACCTAGTCATCCTTTTAATTTTCATATATTGCTAAAATTAATAAATCATAACTGCCATCCCATTAGCCTTCTACTATTCATGAAAAGAAAAGAAGTCCTTCTTGTAGAGCTAACCGTTTAAGTTCACTGGAAAACAGATGTGGATTTGAATTTTAAAAGGCAAGGCTAAGATCAACTCGTTTGTAAATCTCTACAGTGTAAGATTTGTTTTGCATGGTTTGATTAGTGTTTTTCCCAATGATGATTAATTTGTCTCTAATCAAGGAATGATATTGAAAAATTGCTGTACTATTATTATTCCTTTTTCCTTCAGCTGTTTTAATTTGCCTGTCTATATTTTGTAAAGCATTAAGCCTAACTTTGCCATTAGCCTAGACACCACTAATTTTAGTGTCTGTGTCCTAGTGTAATTCTTTTCAGTGACTTTGAGATGGACTCCGTGGTCCTTTTAGAAACTAGAAAATTATAGAAGTGAAAGGTCATCACTAATATTCCTAGCTTACAGAAGTCTCATCTTGACTATAGACTCATTTAAACCTTCTGTGCTTGGGTATTTTGATGAAACAAACTGTGATACCAAAAGATAGCCTTGTTAAGAAACCAAACCAAGACTGTTGCTTTCACTTGGATTCCACCTTTCATTCAATTTGACCTTCAACTCAGTTAACTCAGAGAGAATTGAATACCATTCATATACATGTGAATTAGTTCAGAATTAGACCCTCCTTGTTTCATGTCTTAAGATTGTCATGGGTCCAACCTAAGACCCATTCCTAGTCCAAAGAAACTATGAAGTAATGAATGTGTCTTTGTTTCAAACAAGCAAGTTTGAGAGAGTGTGTTATATGTTCAGCAGACATTAGTTCTTACAGTAAAACTGTTCATGATCTGACCACTTTTATAGGTTTCAGGGAATATGTAAGCTACACAGAAATACAATCCTCATGTAAACTACATACAGGTATTGGTCTCAGATTTTTTCATCAACCAAACAAGAGGACACCCAATAGAAATATAGAACTCTCCATCCAACAATGTGACTGTTTAAAGAATTTGTACTGTTGATTATCAGAAAGTGTACACTGTCCATAAATTCCCTTTTTCATATCTAAAAGTAGAAACATAACTTTCAGGAAACATGAACTATTAAAATGTGTTATAAAAACCACAATGTATCAAACAACAGTAGTATAATTACTGTTCTTGGATTGAATTTCTAGCATAGTACTGAAAAGAAAAGAAAGATCAGTCAACTAAAACCACTTGAACATGGCTTCTATATGGTCTGGTGTATTCTGCTCTTGCACATAGTAAAAAACTGTAACGATATGACTTATACTGATGGATATAATCCAAAAGAATAATAAGTTTAAGTTTCTATATGGTTGAATACAACTATTTGTATAGAACAACTATATAAGTGTCATATCTTATATAGACATGTTCTCAAATTATTGATTCTGAATGTTGCCACTATACTATACAATGCCAATATATGTTAATACTTCCTAAATATGTTTATAAGATTGAGAATGAGAACCTTGACAAGGAATGGCTTCTCTGTAGAGTGCACTGAGGTATTCAGGATTTTCTTCAGCCACTAGTCTCTAGATCCAGGCCTAATTATGAAATCACACCAATAATCCCAATGAATAGGTTAGAAGCTGGAATGAATATGGATTGACTTTTGTGATTTAAGTTACCTTTCCATGCATTGATATGCATACAGTTATGGGCTATCATATGCAAGTTTTTAACATTTTATTTAAAATAACATAAACTTTCTTGATAATGAAGAAGGCAACATGATAGAATTCACATAATTTGTTATAAGTTCCCCATCACTCTATGAAGAAGACTGTCTTAATCATGATAATCTTGTTGTTTAGTAACAATATTTCATGGAAGGTAAGTTCTTGAGTCTTTATATTTTGGCCTGAAAAATGAAAATAGTCCCAATAAAAATTATAAACATATAATATGAATTTTTAGCAAAACTATATTTGTGTTTACTACATTAATCACTGCATATTAATTTTAAAATGTAATCTTACTGAAAGTATAGTTGCACCCATGGTAACACCATTGATAAATTCCATTAGATTAAATGAAAATGTTATTTCTGGATTATTTAGATTCTTATATCCTATAGCCTGGGCTAGATCTGGATCTCTTTGTGTTTTCTGTTATTACAAGGTAACTTCAAACATGTCAGTCCCCTGCATCTATTGCCCCTGAATGCTAAGAATATTGATGTATATCACAACAAATGAATAGGTTCTTTTATTAGCATGACTGACTCACTTTAAACATGAAAAGAACGAAAAATCTGTTTCACCACTAAATTATCTTTTGTGCTTTACCTTCTGGTCATATGAGAAAATATATCAGAGGCTTCTCTAAGCCCACTCAAATATTGTACATTTACGTTCAGACTGATTTAGAATTAGCATTACCTTTCAAACCCACACTTTGCACTAAAGGGTACAGATCCACAATGACACACAAAACCAAGCACAAGAAGCATTGCAGAGGGCAGAGTGGCACACCTTTAATCCCATCAATTGGGAGGCAGTTGCAAGTGGTTCTCTGTGAATTCAAGGTCATCCTGGGTACACAAAGAAAGTATGTCTCAATGAAAAAAACAAAACAAAACAAAACAAACAAACAAACAAAAACCAAAAAGGATTGTTTGACCACTTCACTGAATAAACTGGTTTCACTTTCTAAGACTCTGAACAAAGACAGTAGAAAGTGAAGTATATATCTGCTACATCCAGATGAAGACTATAGAATCACTATTATGTATTTTATGAAAATATGTAACTAATTAAACTATTTTCTATAATTTTAGCTTTGTCCTACCCTCTCCCACACATGAGAGTAACTTAACTATGATGTATTGCAGTAATCAAGTTTACTCTAAATTTACCATTTTATTTTCCTATTGTATAATTTCGTACAAATTGCTTGTTTTCATACTATATCTATAGAAAAAGATTCAGAGTAATTCTAAGACAAGAATGAACAAAATAAGAAGCCCTGGTACATTCTGCACTCAACGAATCATTGCTACCTTCACTATTTTAATTGTTAAAATTAACAGAAGAAATTAACACCTCTGTAAGTCCATGGCTTTGTAGCAAAGATCCAACAGAATTTTCTTTATTCTTGTAAACGTAACTTATATATGTAATGTAATTGTCATCTTGGATACTTATTACTTAATCAACTCACTGTTTCTATCTTTATCTGATCTCTGGTTGGTTGGTTCCACTCGAGTATTCTGGGCCAAAATTCTCTCCAAGCTGATGGACTCAAAGTGGCTTCTCTTGGCTTTTGACTGAATTGTTCTGCTTGGCCTCAAACTGACTCTGACAGTGTGTTCTAATCTTCTGGATCCTTCGAATTCTCAATCTTGCTTTGTTTTCACCTTCAACCCATCTCTGTCAAACGTTTCTAGTAAAACGCCTATCTTATCTTTCTTTTGCTCCTTTTCTTTTTTGCACCTCTTTCTTAAGTAGCCTCTTTTTCTAGTGTGTTTCCCTGAGAGTTGGGTTTGTCATATCACTTGCTCAATTTTTAAATCTTTCTCTCATTCATCACTTTGTTTGCCCCTTAACAAGGTGTTTGTTACTTTCAAATATGGCTGCTTCCTTCTACAAACTAACCTTACATTTTCTGGGATTGAAAGTTTGTACTAAGAGCATGCTTGTATTCTGCCTAGAGGGATTACATATGTGTAGAATGTCTGCATTTCAAACCAATCACATAGATAAAGGAGGTTTTTGGATGTGATCACTTGCCAAAGGAGCTATGTTGCTGGATTAAATTTCCTCTACATCATACTATTCTGAGAGTAGCAGAATAGAGCAGAGAAATGGTGGGGTGGTGATTGGGGAATAGGCGGGGGGGTGGAGTTGGGTGGAAGAGGACATACGGGAAAAAATTTTAAAATATTTTAAAAAAAATTAAAAAAAGATCAAAATTGTAGATAATTTATCAATAACAGAAAAATATCAATTCCATAAACTTAACATTCTAAATGTCTTTTTGAAGATTTGTTGACATAATGATCTTTCATAATTGGAGTCTTGATCATCTGTTCTACAGCAAATGTACTTTTCAGCATCAAAGTTTTCCAATCTGCCAATAGTATGAACAATTTGTCTTTTTTCAGCCAGTTTGTTAAGCTGTCCACATGTAGGGGTAATCAGGTTTCTGAATCATCTACATTGCTGTTTATTTCTGTCTCTTCCATCTATGAGGCATGTCTTTCATATGGAGTTTCTATAACTCAGATCGGATTTTTATTAATTTTGATGGAGCCCAAAGTCTTTCATCACCTGTATGAATATAGACAGAACCTCTTTGTAACTCAACACATTCCCTGTCTTCCATTCTGATGTTAAACATCTTTAAAGTATTCATGCTATCTAATTGAGTGGGTTTCTTTACTTTAAAAAAATAATACACTGTCTTTTCACTAGCCTTATTCACCTTTTCTGATTATCAAGGTACAATTATATCTTTATGAATCTACATAAAAACTATCTGTTTAGGCACCCATATTCCATGATGACTTCATCCCAGTGAGCCAGACTTCTCTTGACAAAATGGCTATGTTGCTGGATGAAAATTAATCTACATTATAAGTCAGGGTCTCATGTAGTTTTAGACTAAATTCAAACTCACCAGGTTGTCAAGAATAGCCTTGACTTATTTATTTTTTACTTCTTCCTATTCTTCAAGTACTGGGAACTAAGATATCCAAATAGATTTCATTGAATAAAGTATATAAAATATAGGTGTTGAAACCCAAGCTATCATGTATACTAGGATAGAATCCTACCACTTTAGATACATCTATAATCCCTAAGATATTCATAAGCATGCTTATTTAAATTTCTTTGGGTGTCTTGATTCATGTTTATATTCAGCTCTAACTACTCTACCCTTTTAATATTTTTTTATACTTTTTTATTTTTAATAGGATATTTTCTTTATTTACATTTCATATGTTATCCCCATTCCCTGTTCTCCCCACCCCTGAAACCCCTATCCCATTCCCCCTCCCCCTGCTTCTATGAGGGTGTTCCCCATTCACCCACCCACTCCCACCTCCCTGACCTAGAATTCTCTTACACTGGGGCATCAAGCCTTCACAGGACTAAGGGTTTTCCTCTCATTGATGCCCAATAAGGACATCCTCTGCTGTATATAGCTGGAACCATGAGTCCCTCCGTGTGTACTCCTTGGTTGGTGGTTTAGTCCCTAGGAGTTCTGGACGTCTGGTTATTTGACATTGTTGTTCTTCCTAAGGGGTTGCAAACTCCTGTAATTCCTTCAGTCCTTTCTGTAACTCCTTCATTGGGAACCTTGTGCTCAGTCCAAAGGTTGGCTCTGAGCATCTGCCTCTGTATTTGTCAGGCTCTAGTAGAGTCTCTCAGGATACAAATTCTGTAGTTCATTGATAATTTCCCAAACTCAAAAAATTATAGGCTTTTTATCCAGCATCAGTCTGTGTGTGCAACATCTTACAAACCAGTGTGATAGTTCAATTTTTATGGGACATGATAATTTATGATCAACAAAGCACAAAATATTTGTAACAAGTGGATTTATCCACTTTCAGCATTATACATAAGGAAAACAATATATAGCAGTAAGTACAAATGGACCCAATAATCAAAGAGAGTTTATTTGTTTGTTTTTGTGTTTGTGCTTGTTTTGTGAGACAGGGTCTCACTGCATAAACCTGACTGGTCTGGAAATCACTACATATATTAGACTGTCTTTGAACCTACTGAAATACATCTGCCTCTGCCTCCCTTGTGCTGGGATAAAAAGTGCCACAGCATCAGTCCAGAAGAGGCTGGTAGGGCCTTGTTTAAAGAAAAGAAATGTCATATTATAAGAGTGGGAAAATAGTAAAGACAAAGCCAAGGAAATAATATGAAAATCAAGGATTCTTCAATGACAAGTTTACATTTGATCAGTTCATTCTATGGGGCAATGATTGTCAAAATGTGCTTTCCTTAAGAGGGAAAAGCAACAAATAGAAATTGCTCATGATGCATGCTATCATGTAACCTACTGAATCAGAAACTGGGGCAAATATCTAACAAGGTATGAACTTGTTAACCCCTTGAGTAATTTTACTTAATTAATTGACTGTGTCAGAAATGCAACTTGTAGCCTTTTGTGTACTAGGCAAGCATGTTATCACTGAGCTACATATCTAGCCACACATGATTTTAAAATGTGTTAAAGTTTAAGAGCCATTGTCACAAATGGAAAGTAGCAGTTTAGAGAGGAGAAAAAAGTTCATGTTGTGAATGTTTCACAGTCAGTTTGATTACAGCATAATATACCAGGAGCAACTTAAAGAGATCAGGATAGTGAAAACAATCAGCCTGACTTTGAAGGACAATATAAGTCAAAATCAGGAAGCAGAATGCAGAATGAAAACAGATAAGGTTGAAACCTGACAAGCTCCAGTTAAAACTTCATAATTAAAAATATCTTTTCATTTTCAGAGCAGGTACAAGTAAAGATAGTAGCAGATGACTGTGATTAATTATCATGTATATTAACATTTGTAGATTTTCTTTCCCAAAAGTGGTATGTGTGTGTGCGTGTGCGTGTGCGTGAGAGAGAGAGAGAGAGAGAGAGAGAGAGAGAGAGAGAGAGACTATTATGTTGTATTGTTATTCTCCACAAGCTCCTCAACAAAATATTTTACCAAGACCTTGAAGTGGACTTCCAAAAATGTGAGCAAAAAATATCCTTTTGTGATAACCATTCTAGCCACCAGAAATTTATAAAATCACAAAATAGACTGATTGTGTAACAAGGACTGTAAATATGAAAATATATTAAAAAGTAGAAAACACTCCTGCACTTTAGGCCCAAGGACACTTTGGAAAAGGGATTAAAAAGATGGTTAGATCCAGAAAGTCAGAGATTTTGCTGTGACTTGTGTTTCCTAATGATGTCAGAAGACACAGAAAGTCTCACCAACATGACTGCCCAAATGTGAGCTTAATGAGAAGAGCAATAGATATGCCAGTGTTGATTTGTAAGCCCACAAGGCCTTAATACTACATAAAGTACTATAGGCAATTAAGGAATGATGAGACTGGGAATAACTATTCTCCCCTAGGGAATAGCATACCAATTTGTTATCCAAACCAAATGGGCAGATGCAGTGAAAATCCTGGTTTCTTTAATAACCACAGAAATAATACGTCTTTATTTTAATCCCAGGTCTGGGATACAGGGTTTCTTTGGATTTTCCAGAGCAGCTGACTATGATTTGCCTTATGCTTTAGCTGGGACATGATTTTGGAAGCTTCAGATAATTTCTTCAACTCTGTAATATTTAGAATTTTGGGGACTTTTCAGAAGATATATAAATGCTTGGTCCCCAAAAGGTGGGGAGCTGTTGGTGGGCTCTTGGTTGGTGGCTGGTTACTGTTGTTTGCAATTTTTTAAGTAGTCATGCTCAAAGAAACAACAACAACAATAACAAGAAATTAGATATACTGTTAGAAAAACAAAATTTGCCCCAAGGAAATTGATGCCCCTAATCAATCTAATGATAATGTACCCTTCTCTCCAGTAGCCAAAGTCTGGTCATAGGCAGCTATGAAAACAGAAGTTTAAGTTACATTATACAGATTGAATGCTTTAAATTTCTTCATACATATGTTTATGCATATATATATATGTATGTATGTATATATATATATATATATATATATATATGATAACACTAAATGAGAAGAGGCCACAAATTTGAAAGTGAGCCAAAGGTATATGTGGGAGAATTTGGAGGTAAGAAAAGGAAAGGAGAAATGATGAAATTATATTACAGTCTTAAAAATAATAGAAGAAAACCAGCTAAATTTTAGATAACATTGTTATGTGTGATATAAAACAAAATGTATTTAAAGCATAACTCCTTCCATTATAGCCATTTTTCTTTAAATGTGTTCATTTTAAATGTCAGGTTTAAAGTTCTGTCTATACCAAGATTATATAGTCTATTTCTTTGCTTATACATAATAAGAAATTTATAATGAAAGTAACTTACAAACATTCAGACACTTTTCCTCTTTCATTATTATTTCTTTTATTTTTAAGAATTAAATATGTTATCTGATATCACTAATACAAAAGATGTAAAAAAAGGATGTTATACACAGCAATGATAAAAGATCATGTTTTATCACAACAGAAATGTAAATATTACATTAAATAACATAAACTAAATAATTATGTGCATTTAAGTGCAAATATGATGTAATGATGCACACAGTTTTAAAATAGTCACAGTACCTTTGGTTAATGTGAATTGAGATGTAATGTCAGTGGAAATGTCTAACCTTCATCAGTATATTCATAATGTCCAACTGATAAAAAAGAAATGAAACCCTATCACTTTTATTAATTCACTGTGTTAAAATACCCTCAATATTTCAGCACAGATTACAAAAAATAGATAGTTTTAGGCAAAGTTTTTAATTTTATAGAAGTTAGAATGACATTTTCCCAGGGTTACTTTAACAAAAAGAGTTCAGGTTAAACCTTTTAGTTTGTTTCTCAGCATGAATGTTCTGCCTAGTTCTCTTAGGAGAAATCTCATTAAGAAAATGTAATTGCCCCTAATTCTATCACTATAGATAGCTCTGAATGACATAAAACTAATGCTGTCCCAGGACATGTCTGGGACACAAACCAATCAAGTTCTGTCGCTGGTGAGGCACATTTAATTGACAATATTCAGCTAAAGATGGAATGAATGATCTATGACATTTTAAGTGTATTAACTAGACATCTTCCAAGAAAATAAGTATTTCACAAGGTTTCTTGAAATGTGGAAATTATCCCAGATATTATACACATGAACATTATTCAGTGATTCTATGCAACTGACCTTTTATTCTTAATTTCACTACATGGTCTTATATCCAACTGCAAATAAAGCATATTTTATTAAAAAGAAACCTATACAGTGACATCTTGTCAGCCATGGAATGCTAATGGGAAGTTGTCTAATTAACTATTGTTGTATACTTGGTTCAGAGTTTCATGAAGCACTACATGTCAAAGGGGTTGGGATTATGTGTAAAATTTTCTCTCAGTGCAAAGTTTTGGCCTAAGACTTTCATGTTTGCTTGCTTGCTTTTACATGCTGTCCCATCTGAGTATATGGGCAACCACCATAAAATTTACTGCTTCTGTCTCTTACACCCTTTCAGCCACTTTTCTGCAATGATCCCCAAGCCTTAAATGTCAGGGTGTATATATAACCATCCCTCTAACTAATACACATTCTACAGCCTCCTTTTCAGTTCATCTTGGCTAGTTATGGGCCATTGTAATCACCATCTATTACAAAGAGAAACTTCGTTGTAGATGAGAGTTGAGAGATATATTGACCTTTGGCTATATTGATAAGTCATTAGGAACCGATTTAATGCTATGTCCATGTAGCAGCATACTAGTAGGTTCAGTCATAAGGCCCAAACCTGCCTATATATAGGGTCTTAGCTAGATAATAGTGTGTGATATAGGTTTCTACTTGTGATGAAGTAGAAACTTGAGGATTCTTTGGAAAGTCAATTGTGTAAGATGGTATCTTGTTGGGGTAAGCACCTGGAGTGTTTTCCTAAAGTAGACACAGGTAAAAGGCTAAGACAGACTTGTGAAGGAACATTTCCTAAAGCAGACACAGAAAAGAAGATGTTCTGCTAAAGGAATCACATAAAAGTACAAGTAATAAAGGATACTTCACTAAGGACACACATGTATTGGTCTGCCTTACATTAATTTGATGAGCTATATTTGTTGGATCTCCATAGATAGAAACATGTCAAAAAATGTCTAGTGGAGTGCTGAGGTTTTCTGCTACTTTTGCAGACTCAGGCTGATTGACAGAGTGATGTTAGCTGAGAAAGACACTCATGCTGAGGCAAGACACATGCTGAGACAAGACCAGTAGAGAACATGTGATGTTTGGAGGTAGTATAAATATAACCCAATGGGCAGGAAGAGTTGAAGCAAGGCTCGCTTATAGAACTAGCTGTAAGATGTGTGCTGCTCTCACATTTTTTTGTGTGTGTGATCTTTGCTTCACTAAGGCACAGATTAGAACTTCTCTTGATGTCCCTCCAGGTCCCTCTTGCTGACTCATTGTTTGAGGCCTGCCTGTCTCTGCTAGGTAGTGCCACCACTCCTGATTTGTGTTTACTATCCAGACTCTACCGAACTGGACTACTGGTGTATCTGTGAAGTGTTTGTGAGTGGATCAAGAAATTGCTGCTGACCTGTAAACTAAACTGCAAATTTCCAGACAACACAGAAGGGATTTGCTCCAAAGAACCTTTCTAAACAGGTCCACTTCCCTCCATTACCTTTCTTTCTCACTACCTCTGATTGGCGCTAGACTACAAAACGAGGTTAAAATGTTTTAAAACCATCATTAAAAATAATTCTGAAAAAATTAAAGTCACACTATGGACTGAGTCTTAAATCCACTTAGAAGGTACTTGATTAACCCATGTTACATGCACCACTGTTACACCACTAGGTCAATTTTGCCAGGGCAGGCATTGCTCTTGCTCACAGCTGAGTACAATTGATTTTGAGTCTCTTATTGTTATTTTCATTATGCTAATGTATTGCTTTTACTTCATATATGCAACATAACTAATGGAGGTGAATGAAAATAGGACTCATCTAGAGAACTAATTGTGACTTGCATTTGATTATTTATATCAAAGAATCATTGGAATGTTTAGTTAAACATAGATGACTATGCAGTACTGTGTAATAATTCCTAAAAATAAATTCAAGTAAAATGTGAAGTGATAAATTTTATTCATAAAAGCATAGCTTTTTAATGAATCTTTTGGTGCCTATTCTCTGCCTCATTTTCTCACCTCCTTCCCTCTCTTATACTTTTGGTTGTGAGCCTAACCTTTAGTGGATGAGCCATCTCTCCAGTCCTACATCCTTCCC
Source organism: Apodemus agrarius (assembly GCA_964023405.1). Lineage (NCBI taxonomy): Eukaryota > Metazoa > Chordata > Mammalia > Rodentia > Muridae > Apodemus > Apodemus agrarius. Next base: position 101,791,156 of record OZ030008.1, on the reverse strand, counting down.
TCTCTATTTTCTCCTTTCCTTGTTCTCTATAATACTGTAAGCAAAAATGACCCTTATATACTCATTTCAATAGTTAGTCTAAAGTTAATAGCACAATCTCAAAAGTGTAGTTGGTATGACCTGATTGAAGGAAATATTTCTCTGGAGGAGAGCTTTGAGGCTTTAAACACTTCTAGTGTGATAGCTCTAATATGTGTTCAAGATGTGAGCCATCAGTTTCCCATTTCTACCACCATGTCAACTGGCATGCTGCCCTGATTATCATAGACTCTAATCTTCTGAAATTAGAACACTAAATACATTCCTACTTCTATAAGATGACTCAGTCATGGTGACTCTTACAGAAAAGCAATGAATATAGCATCCTGTAGAACAATGTCAAATTTTAAATGCCTGTATCAGGGTCTCTTCAAAATTTCTGTACATAGTTATTGCTGGTAAGATAATATTTAAGAGAAAAATATCAGTTACATATGTTGTCAAATATTACCTGTAACTAAAAATTACCCTGGAACTTGCATTTGTATAGTCTATATTTGGGTCTTATCCTAAATTTTGGAGCTCAAATATTCAGTCAGACTAACCAGACAGCAAACTCTAAGTTTCTAAGTTTCTTTTCCACAGTTCTGGGAATACAGGCACAAGCTTACATTATGTGCAATTTTGTTTTGATTTTTTTGTTTTCATTTTGAGATCTTGCCTCATGTATAGTTATGGCTGTCTTTCCACTCAAAGGGTATCCAAAACCTGGGCCTGAAAAGATTGGATCCAGTTTTGTAGATCCAGAATAGAGAAATGGTGGGGGGGATGATTGGGGAATAGTTGGGGGGGGAGAGGACTTATGGGACGTATGGTGGCAGGGAACTGGGAAAGGGGTAAGCCTTTGGAATGTAAACAAAGAATATAGAAAATAAAAAAAATACATTGTGAAAAAAAATCTATGAACTACCACACCCAGACACTCTACACATGTTTTAAAAAGTTAATAGAAAAGAAACTGGGGAAGACCCTTGAGGACATTGGCTCAGGGGGAAAATTCCTGAACAGAACACCAATTGCTTATGCTCTAAGAGCAAGAATAGACAAATGGGACCTCATAAAATTACAAAGTTTCTGTAAGGCAAAAGACACTGTCAAAAGGACAAATCGGCAACCAATAAATTGGAAAAAGATCTTTACCAACCCCACATCTGACAGAGGGCTAATATCCAATGTATAAAAAGAACTCAAGAAGTTAGAACCCAGAAAACCAAATAACCCTATCCAAAAATGGGGTACAGAGCTAAACAAATACTTTTCACCTGAAGAAATTTGGATGTCTGAGAAACACCTTTAAAATGTTCAACATCATTAGTCATTAGAGAAATGCAAATTAAAACAACCCTGAGATTTCACCTCACACTAGTCAGAATGGCTAAGATTAAAAACTCAGGAGAAATCAGGTGTTGGCAAGGATATAGAGAAAGAGGAACACTCCTCCACTGCTGGTGGGACTGCAAGCTGGTACAACCACTCTGGAAATCAGTCTGGCGGTTCCTCAGAAAACTGGACATGATACTTCCGGAGGACCCAGCCATACCACTCCTGGGCATATACCCAGAAGATTCCCCAGCATGCAATAAGGATACATGCTCCACTATGTTCATAGCAGCCTTATTTATAGTAGCCAGAAGCTGGAAAGAACCCAGATGTCCCTCAACGGAGGAATGGATACAAAAAATGTGGTATATATACACAATAGAGTACTATTCAGCCATTAGAAACAATGAATTCATGAAATTCTTAGAGAAATGGATGGAGCTGGAGAACATCATACTAAGTGAGGTAACCCAGTCTCAAAAGAATACCCATGGCATGCACTCACTGATAAGTGGATATTAGCCTAGACTCTTGGGACACCAAAGCACAATCCACATATCAAATGCTATCTGATAATAAGGAAGGAAGACACTGGTGCTGGAAAGGATCAAAACATCAGTGTAGGGGAATACCAGAACAGGGAAGTGGGAAGGGGTGGATGGGAGAACAGAGGGAGGGAAAAGGGCTTGTGAGACCTTTGGGGGATGGGGAACCAGAAAAAGGGAAACGAAATGTAAATATACAATATATCCAATAAAAAAAATTACTGGGGTTGGACTCAGGTCCTCAAGCTTATTAAGCATGTGATTTACCAGCTGTGTCATATACTGGTCATCTTTCAATGTTTTAATTATTTTCTTTGGATATGTAATTACACACATTACCTTGTTTTTTTCAAATATACAACATTATTTTTTTATCTTCTGGATTTTAATTAAATATTCTTTTCAGGTGATGGAGAGTTGGTTCATTGTTTAAAAGTCCTTGTTTCTCCTGAAGAGAACTCCAGTTTCAATAGGAGATCAGATACCCTCTTCTGAACTTTACAGTACTAGACATGAATTTTTCCATAAACATAATTGGAGGCACACATTCAAACACATAAAATTGATTAATTAATTAACTCCTGCCAAACACTGGTACCCTAATTTCATGTATTTTGTCTTCTGATTTGCACATGGCTATAATAATATATTCATTAAAAATTAACATGTTGGTGAATTATGCATTAATTTTCCCATGAAACCAATAAAAGTGTTGGGATTACAGGTGCACTATCACACCCAGTTTGTATATTAAGATTTCTCAAAAACATTGGAGGCAAGCAGACCTACAATTTTGTTCTGGGACATTACAACATTCTGCTTTGTTTGAAGGTAAACAAACAAAACAGAAAACAACCAAAAATGCTATAATGCTAGCATATCCCATTTCCAAAGAAATGTACTTCAGGAAAGTTGAAAAGACAAAAGGATTCCTGAATGAATTCATAATCAAATGGAGAGATGGCTTAGCAGTCCACTTGCAAAGTACTATAGTTCAGTAACTAGCACATACATTAAGTGACATACAACTGCTTATAACTCCAGCTCCAAAGAATCTGAAGTCTTTTTCTGGCCTCCACACATATATGCACATACACACATGATCACAGGCAGACACAGGAATAAAAATAAAGTAATAATCCAAAAAAGAACCAGTTATGTTGATGCCAGGGTGTAGAATATGGTGAGATTCAGGGGAAGGAGGATTATGAGTTGAGGCCAGCATGAGCTATACATTTGTGCTCATAGAGATAGTACCTGTGTTAAGAGCACTGGCTACTCCTCCAAAGGACCCTCGTTTGATTTCCAGCACACACAAAGCAACTCACAACCACCTGTAACTCCTAATTGTAATTCCAGGGAATCAAACATCTTCATGACTTCTGTCATGAACATCTGGCACAGAGATACATGCAGTCAAATGCACAAACATATGCGTGCATGTGTGTGTGTGTGTGTGTGTGTGTGTGTGTGTATGTGTGTATGTGTGTGCATGCACGCGTGCACACACACGCATGCACGCGCGCACACACACGCATGCACGCTCGCGCACACACACAGGTACTAGTAATATTGAAAACCAAGAAAAGAAGCACATTGAAGAAAAATTTAGTCACAAAATCACTCACTGGGAACTACAAGTCTTGCCAGAGTTAGTTTCATTTAACTCTTGGACATGAAAGTAAGCTCAGGCTAAATTAGTATCATACATAATAGAATTGAGAAAAAGGACAAAGTTTTCATCATGCCTTTAAAATATAATTGAAAAGACATCACACCATTTATGATAAGGATGGATAAGGCTCAAGGAACTAAGTTAAGAGACATAATCCAAGCACACAGAAGCTTAGAGTGAGTGATTTCAGTCACCTGTGAATTTTAGGCAGTTGATCAGAAGTAGAGAGCATTTTTGGGGCCAAGAGAGTTAAAGAATGTTGATAAAAAGGTACGTAATCTCAGATAGTAAATATGAATTTGAGATTTATGAAGCCTCTGGTATATTGCATTCTTGAAAACAGCTGAGCAGATGTTAAATATTCTCACTGAAAACAAAACAAGTGATCTAATGCCTAGGCTAATGAGCTCTCTGCAACATTTCTAATGCATGCATATTAAAAGCAACTTACCCACAGGAAATACACAAAAATAATATTTTTCACTAAAAATAAACAATTATTAGAATATATTGAGCAAAATTGTATTTATAATTAGGCATAGTACCATCATAAAAAATTTACAAGCAAATTATTAAAGATTCAATAGGAAAAACGAAGTAATTGCATCAGCAAAATTCTTGCAAAAGTAAGGGCATATTTTGACAGAAACACAAGCATGAGTTTGTGATGCTAGATTTAATCCTATCTTAAAACAAGAACATTTTATTCCTTGTAACGTTATAGAAAGAAGATCACCCAAGTAAGAAGGGAATGTGTTTTGTAGATTCAATGTTATGTAATACAGGCACTTTCTGCCTGATTGCTTCAATTTCATTAAAAGACTCAATACATGTAAAGCTCTTAGAGCAGTGTCTGGCCTGCGCAAGTATAATGCAAGTGTTAGCTATTAATATTTCTCAATGAAGTATGAAGCAAAAGGCATCAGCTGAAAACAACAGGGCGGGTGGAAAAGTGTTGGAAGAAGAAGAATATAAAATTGCCATGGTTTGTAAGTAGGTTTTTTTCCTTCAGTGTTTTTCCCCTTCTGTTTCTACATATAAATGTTTTTATGTTCTGTTTCCATTGATTCTGCAACCTCCTGCCCCAAGAGAGGTAGGAAAAGATATCCCACTAGCAAACTGGTTATGTATTATTTGCATGGGTCTAATGTTTTTCCTGTTGGCAGCAATCCCTTTGAAGTGAGCAAACTCCTTTGATCCTTCGGGCAATGGCAGTAAATTAACTGAGTTAAATCTACTTCCTAGTGGATCTCTGCCCTGATTCCTTGGGGTCATACCTGCGTCTGTCTATCTGCCCAACAAGGCAGTTCATTCTGAAGAGGTTTGATTGCTTGAAAAGCTAAGCTGTGTTTTGAACTTTTGCTTTATTGGCAAAGCTTATATTTAACTTTTTGTCTAGTATTCCTTTGTTTTCCACCCATTTTGCTTAGAACAAAATGGAGAAACCAGACGAACATTCAATTGCTCTCCTTAAAGACTGCTGCCTTCCTAGAGATGTCTGGTACTATAATCACGAGTAAACTAATTAATATATTTTTAATCAATTTCCACATCAATTAAATATGGATGATAAGAAAGCTGATCTCAGGGGGTGTTTTGGGACACTTGTACTAATGATTAAAGGTATCCTTTCAAGTTCGAGAAGGCTTTGTAGGTGTGAGCTGTGTTTCTGAATGGAAAAGTATAACAAGAATAGCACTTAGTGAAGCTAAGAGCCAGAGGCAGGAAATAATAGCACAGGAAATGAGTGGAGGAAGGGAAGAAAGTACATCCTGCATTTTTAGAGACTCAATTAGTTCATGGGCACTTTCAGTCTCTGTTGGGAGGAGCTTTCCCAACTGGCACATCAGAAATCAAAATCTGTTCTGCTCTTCATTTCCCAAGTTGTTTATAGGGAAGATGACAGGTTCAATGTGGGAGGACTATAAATAGGTCCTCAATCCAAGCTGACAGCTTCATACCACATTACACACAGACACACACAGACACACACAGACACACACACACACACACACACACACACACACACACACACGACAGGATTATCTGCTAGAATCTAAGTTGGGTTTTATTGTGCTATTTACTGCATTCAGTACTAAATGCTCCTTGAGGTCAGTGTTCTGTGGCATTATTGATAGAGGTCACTGACTTGGGAGATAGTGGACAATGATTGGATGATGACAGTGCTGGCAGTGGTAGAACAGTGAAAGTGCAAACATTAAAAGCACATTTGTCTTGGTTTTAAGATTTGTTTTTCCCTCCTCTCCTTTCCTGTTGAAAATAACAGAAGGAGTAGACATGGGAGAATATCATATTTTTGGCAGAGGAAAAATATATGCAAGGCCTTTAGTTACAATAAATAAAAATATGTAGGAAACTGAATCAAACATATGAGTGGTGTCATCAGATCAAAGTAAGTAAACAGAGGCAGTTTTGACCACTGAGGAAACTTGCATTTCATTTGGAGGTGCCTGAGAAATAAAGATGTTAAGCTTTGATATGAGAATATTTGTGTTCAATTAAGTAGCTCCCTCTCAAAATGCTATAGGCCCTGGGGACTTTGAAGAGATCATTGCTATAGGTCAAATAAACTGGAATGACAACACCTTTTTGTAAATTATTTTAGCCCACACTAGGAAGTAATGTCCCTTTTACTGCCCAGCTGTTTGCAGTACCTGATTCCCTGTATGTAAAATCCACTCCCTTGCCTGACACTCATGTGGTCAATATCATTTTCCGAGACAAGTGGATGGTCTGGGTTCCTTCTGCTAAACCTTGAGGAAAATTTGCATATATGTTGCATATATGCTCCCTTTACTTATGCATGTCTGCAATAATATCTGCATGTCTCCAAGTAAGGCCACATCAATCTAATCATCGGAATGCGAAAAAGAAGGCAGCAAAAGATATAACCACAGTAAACTGCCCCAGATAGCAAAAGTTAAAAGAATAAGAAGTGTTATGAAGGCCACTGAAGAATGGGGTTTCCTCATTAATTGCATTGCATGTTCAACAAAATCACCATATCTAGAAGTACATCAGTGAAGAAGTGGTGGACAAAAGATGGAAACATTAGACTCCAAATGAAATGAATAGGTAATTAAAATAGTGCTTATCTTTCATCCATGTGATAAGTCAATACTGCTAATATGCATGCTTGTTATTCTGATAAGCTCTCAAATAATGCGTCACATACATTTGGGAGCATTTCTAGATTAATAGCCATGTTAGTTAGATTTCTCATCACTGTGGTATAATGAGTGAAAATGATGATTTAAGAAAGTGTTTACTTGGCTCATGGTCTGAAAGCATATTCTACCACAGTGAGAAAAAAATTAAGAATGGACCTAAGTCCTGTGCGTAGAAGTGCAAGTGTGAGGACTACTTGGCTACTTCGTCGGCAGGCAGAAAGCTAGGGATGCCAGTGCTTGGTCGGGTCTCTGCTTCTGTTTTATTAGGCTGAGCCTCTAACTCATAGCATGATGCCATTTACACTCAGTATGAACCATCTCTCTCAGGTTAATCATCTTAGAAAATATTTGTTCAGAAAAGTCTAGAAGTGTGTCACATAGGGTGTTCTAAGTTCAGCCAAACTGACAATGAAGAGTGACCATCACATGAATAGCAATAAAACAATGACTGTGATATTAGTTCTGCAAAATGAATGAAGGAGGGGGAGTAAATACATGGTAACATTGACAATACTGTTGTATAGGATTTCCTTAGCTGGACAAGAGGGACCCCAACACTACTAACAGGCAATTGATCCATCTCAGTGGGACTTCATCATATAGTAGTTCTACTGCAAAGAAAATCTCAATACCATCAACATACTATTTCTTCTTCTCTGCAACTCAGACCTGATTTATTTTTCATAGTTTATTTCTTAGTATGCATTATTGGGTGAATGAGGGAACCTTATAAATTATGTTCACAAAAATGTTAAGACTAAAATATATTTTTATAGGAAAAAATTGTATCTATTCATTTCAAAATTTTGTGTTGTAGAATAGTTAGAGAAGAATAACTTTCAAGGTCTGCAGCTAAGTGCTGTGGGACAGCATGAGATAGACATTTCCTTGCTGTGCAGGTAACCTTGCAAATTGTCACTCTGGAAAGGTGGTGGAGGCTGATTATAATACAACTCAAATAGTGTTGCTCCATAGAGTAATTGCTTGGGATTTTGTTTTGAGGAACAACTGATATATTAAGTAGCTAATATAGTATAAGAGGCAGAAATTTGTCAAGAATTACCAAGATTACCATACAGCTAATCAATTCTACACTATTGATGAAATATATAGACTCAGGAAGCAACCACAAAAATGACTTCTCTGCAACCATGTCACTTTATAAATTTATGAATTGTAATCAAATCCAAAGTCACAATTCTAAAACTTAGTCATCTCAATGTAATCAGTCTTGTAGGTATAGACGAAAAGAGAGAACTACACATTCCAAACCGTTTCCTAAGATTTCATTGTCATTCCTTAAACTCAGAATCCAGGGCTGGAAAAAGGGTTAGTCACAAACCAAGGCTAGGATCACAACCCAAAATAGAAGTCAGAGTTCAATTTATTTTCAGAATGTATTTGTCTTTATATAAAATTTGTGAAATTAAAACCCTTAATTTGAAAAATGAACACTTAAAATCCGTGTTTTTAACACTGTTAACGTTTGAGCCATGGTGGTCTAATGGCTCACTCAGTCTGAAGAACTAACCTTCCTGTTTCTTAAGGATAGTTCCCAAGAGAGACATGCCTCCTTAATCACCAAGAATTCCTTGTAAACATTCAATTTACTGTCAAGTTGTTTTGGTTTCCATAGAAACATCCCTCTTTCTGACAGTGACAGTGTAGCAACGTTGAGTTTCTTAAAAATGCTGATTTGTTTCTGTGATTTACCAACATTTCTGCTCCTCCTGGCCTTTATGACACTTCGCCAACCTTACTGGTGCTTGCTGAATAAGGACTATACTCACTATTGAATCTTTCTAAAATGTAACATTGAATTTATCCTTTTATTCTATCAGATACCTTTAAAAATAAGTATATTTTCATTTATTAAAACCTGAGACCTGGGAATATTTCTCAGTGCTGGATAACTTGTCTTGTATATGTATGGCCCTATGCTCAATTTTTCCTTAAGTAATTGACTTAATTTTCCTGTAAAGTAAATAACAAATAAATAGTTCTCTGTAGATAGATATTTCATTTTCAAAGGTGTGATATACTTCTATGAAAGAAGGAATTTTGTGTGGTCATGCACGGATATGATGTGAAGGTATGTGTGTCATATGTGTATACTCATGTAGAGACTGAAGAAACTCTCTTATGCTCCTTGGATTTACCTATCTGATAAGTATTTGTATCACACTTTAATTTTTATTGTATCTGTCACTAACCTAGATCTCACCATGTTTGATAGACTGTATAACCATGAAGCCTAAGGACCCTTCTCTCTCCCAGCCTGGGATTTCAAGAGAGACCTGCCATGCTGTTCTTTTCATGAGGGTTCTCTGACTGAACTCAGATGTCCATACTTGTGCAGCAACGTGATTACTAATGATGTGATCTTTCATCCTTGGTGACAGCATTTTAAACATTCTGAATCACATCACAGCTTGTGGCTTTCACCAGATTTCCAGCTACCCACCCCACCCATCGCCATTTGAAACTATTTACAAAAGCTGCTTTTTCATTTTACTCTTTATCTCATTACTGCCTGAGATATAAAATTACTAGCATGTTAAAAGCATAATTGGTCCTTATTTTGCATAGACTCATTATTTCAAACTTATTATAAAATATTTAAATACATATGTAGTTCTGTAGTTCCTGTGCATTTATAATATATATTTAGTTTTTAAGGACATGAAAATACAACTTTATCTTCATTAATTATTTTAGGGGACAGCTCTCTGATAGAAATTTACTTTTTATAGGTAAAGGAAATTTCCAAATATGTATGCTGAGAGCAGAACATGATGATATGAGGATAATAGCAAGTTTATTTGCTCAATCTTCTATACTTCCTTTACTTCAAATGATCAGTAAGTCTTTCAAACTGGCATTTTAATTATTTTTTTAATTAAAATTTATATTTCTGTCATATATTACATCTCAACTGCAGCCCTCCTCAATTCTTCTTCCACTCCCTGCCCCACCTCCTCTGCGCTTATCTACAACTCCTCTGTTTCTCTTCACCAATGGTAGGCCTCCCACAGATATCAACCAGACATATAAGTTGCTGTAATACAAGATATCTGTCATTGTATAAAGGCTGGATGGTGCAACACATTATGAAAAAAGATCCCAGAAACAGGCCAAAGAGTCAGAGAGAGCCCCTGCTCCCATTGTTAGGAGTCCCATAAGAAGACCAAGCTACACAAGTGTAACATACATGCAGAGGGAAATTTGTTTTATTTTTGAGATTATGAAATAATTGCATCATTTCTTCCTTCCAATCCCACTCTTAACAAACCCTCTTCTAATGTAAACCAATATTAAATTTGCTCCCATCTTTCTAAACACATGCATTCAGAGCTATAGTTTTTTATATATGTGCTTTCCAATTGTTGTAGAATAACTTACCCAGAGTCTTCTGTGCATTTTAGTACTGAACTAAAGCCGAATAATAGAAAACTATAGTTACAGGAATCAGAAATTAATATAAAAATGAGAATTACTTACAAAGAAGGTAGATATTCACCTGCAACAAGAAGAATCATTTCTACTTTCCGTAAGATATGTCTGAGCTGACAGCAAGGAGAATGGCGAAAAATAAACATCATCGATACAATTTCATAGCAAGACCTACTTACATGGATGACTGTCTTGACCACTATAATATTAAATACCATAGTTAGCCAAAATCCAACCAATTCATATAGCTCTTTGTAACAAGGCCAAGAACTTAAAGCCAAACCAAGCAGTTCTCAAGAGATGCTTAATTACTCACAGGTGTCGTTGCTAAGCAACCACTTCACCTCCTGCTTCTGTTGCTTTACCTAAGTGTGGTAGGTACTCTGTTCTCTCTAGTGAATGTTAAAAAGAGACAGAGAAGTGCTGTATAAAGAATTTATTTTAAACCAGGTAGAAATAGAAGTTTAGCAAAAGAGGCTAAACTTTAAGTTTTGAACTAGAAGATATTCAGCACATTTTTAACATTCCCCGCCCCCCTCCACCACCACCCCTGCTACTGCCTCTGGTTTGAAAGATTTATTTTTAGAAAATAGATTTTTAGGACAGAATTTCAATAAGAAAGAATGGATTGTTGGTAAAAATGGTACACTATTTGGATTCATAAATGGCTATGAGCAGACATGCCAGGCAGCAGGATCAGTAGCCTAAGCAACTGGACACACACAGGAGTTTCTATAGTTGTAGGTCCCTGCTATTTCTGTAGACATGTAAAGGACAATATTTTCCAAAAGTATTACCAAAGCTTACTTAACATGAGTTAATATTCCCATGTTGTCTTTGACTTATAATCATTTGTTGCTGATCTTTGATTTACAATCTTCGATGTTTCCTGATCAAAACTTATTTTTTCTTGCTTAAATTATGAGTAATTAGTCAACAATTATGGCTCTGATCTATTGATTTATAAATTCCAATGTAATTCCTATGCTGTTTCCTTCATTTCACAAATAATCTTTATATTTTCCTATTTCTTGGAAGTAATTAAAATTGATAGGGGTGACTTTTGTTTGAACTGATCTGGATGGAATGGATTTGCTTGCACATTTGATATCAGTTAGTTGGTTCACAGTGTGCCCTTCCTGTTAGGTAACTTTCCTTACTCCATGTCTAAACTCATTTCCCTGGATAACAAGATCAATATATACCAGGAAAATATTGCTCAAATAGGCATCTATACTTTTTTATGTCAACTTAAGAAATAGCTTAGTCATGCATTCAGCCACATAAACAAATGATAGCTGTCTACCCCACAACTGACACCATCACCTTACCATAGGTATCTAAGTTCTAATCTGCTTGTGCCAAGAGACAATGAGCCTGGGCATTCCTTATAATTTTCAGATGATTATAATCATCTTGATTTCCTATACTAACTAAAGAAAAATTGTGATCTTCTGTGCAGAAAACTCCTTAAATGACTCCTTAAATTTTGATTTACCTTACTTTTTAGATGATTCATTTTGCTTTTGTATTCAAAAAATGTCCTGTATCACATACATACAAAAACCTTTGTTTGTTTTTATGAGTTTATTGAATACTACCTGTATACATATTTGCATAATTTGACCAAACAAATGTCACAATCTGCTTTTATTTTTTGTCCATAGCTTTCGACATAATAATTAAAAATAGTTTAAAATTTACTAAAAATGCAGATAAAAGAAAAAAAGATATTCTTTTCCATCAAAATAATGGTTTATTGTGTAATTAAATCAGTATAAATATAAGTCTGAAGTACATATAAAAGACTAATTATAGACATTGAAAAATATCCTACATTAGAATTATTTCTCAAATAAAATTGACTTCAAACATAAAGATAAATATGAAAATATGTATATCAACATATAAAATAAATGTTCTAGTAGGTTAAGGTTTTTCAACGTCTTGCATTGTAGTAATATGTGTTATACTATACTAGGTGTTTGTTGTGTGTGTGTGTGTGTTTGTGTGTGTGTCTTACATATACATATATAAGATTGTAGGTTTAAAGTCAATAAAAATAATGTTGCCATAACTTTCAAATAATCTAGGCTATAGAAAATAACCTTGCAAGTTATCACTTGAGTGATTTAAGACCTAATTTTAAGTAATTTCTTTAATGTCCTGTGTAAAGAAGAAAATCCTGTTCAAAGAAGTTTGTGAAACTCACATAAAACATTCTGTCTTAGCTTTTACACTATATAAATCTGCTGTCAGGAAATGTTCTCAAATCAAAAAGCCTCAAATATTGCTAACTCAGCACCTCCCTTAAGATTTTACCCAGTTCTCCAGTAAACACAGAAACTAATAATACAGCGAGAACTAATTTTTATAAAACTCATCTAACAGTTTTAACCCACAGAAATCCTTTAGGAGACTCCCCGTGTCCTAATATACTCTGTGAAGTTCATCCACCTCTTTGAAGACCAATATCAGCTTTGCTTTGTCACAGAACAATTTCAACATGACTATGAAATATTAAGGAACATTTTTTTGTGATTTAGACTCTCAAAGCACGGAGAATCTCTAAAATTATTTGGAAAACAAACAAGCAAAACACAGAAAAATATTTTATTGATGCCTAATTTGAATTATTTCTCATTCTTTTATATGTGGCTTAAATAATATGATAAAATACTGATTAGGGTAGAGAAAATGAATATACCGTGAATTACCTTCACCATGTATGCATTTGGGAGGATATTACTGTAATGAGATGTGAACATTAATTGTTTCTTTCAATATTTAAGTCATCTTGACTTGCAAAGGATTTAAGATGTGGGAGTAAATGCTGATGGAGCTAGGTGTTAGCACATAAAGCTCTAGGAGCAGTATGTTATATGCTCAAATAGGGACTAACTATGCCTATCAATCTTTGCAGCCTTCTCTGTATCAACCGTAATTAATAAATGCAATGGTGCAGGACAAAGCCTTTTACTCTACTAATTTTATATTATCAATATTCAACAAAGACAACATAAACATGCCTACTCATCTGTCAGATAGATTCAAGATGATGTGAAATGCTTGCCAAAATATGCATTCCATGGATATAACTACAGCTAGTGTCACATAATTCATATTCTTAATGCAAGACTTGGCACAGGTAGATCTTTTTCAGGGAGGCAGAGAGTGAGAACTTATATTACGAGCAATACTTTTTTGATGGATAGCATAAAATGAACTGGCTCTTGCATTATTGTGCAGCACTTGAATGTTGGAACTGAATAGCAATTATCATCAGCCATGTACAACACCACCAAACCTTTCACCTCTTTAACAACAGGCCCAAACATACTATTAATCACATTAATGTATCTATTTCAGATTATAGCAAAATTGACAGAGAAAACATAGTAAAATGTTTGTAGATGTTACAAAATATATGCAACTATTGTGGTCCAGCAAAGTGAATGCATGATTTATCTCATGTTAGGAGTGGTTTACGGTATGTGTGTACCCATCCATCAGTCTTGCTACCAGCTGGTTAATCTTTCCTATGCTTATATCATTTTATTTTAGTGTTAATTTTAGATCTGATTTCATTTTAACTTTGACTTGATACTGGCACACTGTGACATCTTGCTAGTTTTAAATATTTTTATTTTCATTTTCAACTTCTATGAATGCTTGCTTACTTATATGTTTTTCAAATCTTCTCTGTGTACAAGAAGCCATTCTAATATATCTTTTACAATCATAGGATTAAAATTCAAAGGGCTCTTAAATTCTAACATTTATATCCTTAGATTAGTATATCCAATCTGAGAATAAGGAAATCTACTTTCTTACAATAGATGGCAATGAATAAAAAATCCACAGTTATTCAATATTCATGTAAAGTACATAGGATCTTGAAGAATATGTACATATTCATACTCATCAAAGGAAATATTTACCAAGTTGATATACAAATTCTGAGCATCTATGCCCCAAACACAATGACAGACACATTTGAAAAGAAATAATGCTAAAACTTTAATTATACATCAAACCTCACACAATAATACTGGGACATCCCACTCACCAACTGACAAGGCATCAAGATAAAAATTAAAAGATAAACAAGGAAACTAATAGACATGAATCAAATGGACCTAATAGACATCTATAGAATATTTTATCCAAACACACAAGAATATACCTTCTCAGCACTTTATGGATCCTTCTCCAATATTGACCATATAGTCAGTCACAAAACAAGCCTCAACAGATACAAGAAAATTAAAATAACAACTTGTATCTTATCAGACCACCATGGATTAAAGTTAGATTTAACGGCAATAGAAACACTGATAAGCTTATACACTCTTGGAAACTGAACAACTCAATGATCTCTTTGTTAGGGAAGAAATACAGAAAGAAATAAAAATGATGGCACAAAATGCCAATTATGGGACACAATGAAAAGAGTACTAAGAGGAAAGTTAATAGAACTAAGTGCCACCATAAAGAAATTAGAAATTTCTCATATCTGTAATTTAACAGTATAAGAAATTATCAAAATCATGGCTAAAATCAATATGTTAGAAACAAGAAAAACAATACAAAGAAATCAACAAAACCAAGGGATGTTTCTTTGGGAAAATTAACAAGATAGACCAACCATTAGCCAAAATAACTGAGAGAGGGAAAAACAGTATCCAAAGGGAAAAAATGGTAATGAAAAGGGAAACATAACAACTGTCACTGAGGAAGTTCAAAGAATCATGAGATATTCCTTCAAAAACTTGTATTCCACAAATTAAAATAATATTTAAAAAATCAAGAATTTTCTAGACAGATACCTCTTACCAAAGTTAAATCATGGTCAGGTAAACTAACTAAACAGCCCCATAGAAATAAAAGCAGTCATTAAAAATCTCCCAACCACAAAAAGCCCAGGTAGAGATGGTTTTGGTACCAAACTTTCAAAGAAGAGCTATTTTTAATACTCTTCAAACTAGTCCACAAAATAGAAACAGAAGGAACACTGCCAAACTCATTCTATGAGGCCACAGTAACCCTATTACCTAAACCACCAAAAAACTCATCAAAGAAAGAGAACTTCTGACTTATTTCTTTTATGAATGTTGATGCAAAAATACTCAATAAAATACTCAAAAAGCAAATCCAGGAACACATCTAAGACATCATCAATCATGATCAAGTAGGCTTCATCACAGGGATGCAGGGATGGTTTAATATAAGAAAATCTACCAACATAATTCACCACATAACAAACTGAAAGAAAAAATTCACAAAATTATCTTAGACATTGAAAAATCTTATAAATTCTAATACCCCTCATGTTAAAGGTATTAGAGAAATCATATATACAGGGCATATACCTAAAAATATTCAAAGCAATACACAGCAAGCCATTTGCTAACATCAAAATAAAAGGAGAGAAACTTAAACATTTCTGCTAAAATCAGTAGTATAAATAAGTGACCCCAAAATTCTACCTGAGAACTCCTTCAGCAAATTAGCTGGATACAAAATTAACTCAAAGAAATCAGTATCTCTAATTTAATCAAAATTAATAAGAAATGATTAATGGATTGAGAAAGAAGTTGTAGAAACCACAACTTTTACATTAGCCACAAATAATATAAAATATATTGGTGTAACTCTTCCCAAGCAAGTTAAAGATCTTTATAACGAGAATTACAAGTCTCTGAAAAAAGAAGTTGAAGAAAATAACAGAAGATGGAAAGATCTGCCATGCTAATGGATAGATAGGATTAACATAAGTGGCTATTTTACCAAAAGCAATCTTCAGATTTAATGCAATCTCCATCAAAATTCCAACACAATTTTTTCGCATTCAGCTTTTTTTTAATTTTTATTTTCTATATTCTATGTTTACATTCCAAAGGCTTTCTCCTTTCCCAGTTCACCCCCACCATATGTCCCATAATTCCTATGCCCCCCAAATATTCCCCAATCATTCCCCCTCCCCCCACGGTTTCTCTACAAAACTGGATCCAATCTTTACAGGCCCAGGGTCCTCTCCTTTCTTCTTCTTGGGAATCATTTGACTTGCCAACACAATTTTTTATAGACCTTGAAAAAGCCATTCTGAACTTCATATGGAAAAACAAAAAATCAAGGATAGTCATCTAAACAATGCTGAACAATAAAAGAACTTCAGGAGGAATCACAATCTCTGAGATCAAACTGTATTGCAGAGCAATAGTGATTTGAAACTGCCTGGCATTGGTAAAGAAACAGAGAAGTGGATCAACTAAATCAACTGAAGACTCAGAAATAAGCAAACACACCCATGGATACTTGATTTTTTATAATGAAGCCCAAATAATACAATGGAAAAATGAAAGCACCATTAACAAATGGTGCTGGACTAACTAGGTTTCTACTTATGGAAGAATAAAAATAGACCCATAATTATCATCCTGCATGAAACTCAAGTCCAAGTAGTTTAGGGACCTCAACATAAAACTGAATTCACTAAATCTCATTGAGGAGAAAGTGGGAGGCCCTTGGTCCTGTGGAGACTCGATGCCCTAGAATAGGGGAATGCTAGGGCAGTGAGGCAGGAGTGAGTGGGTGAGTGGGGAATACCCTCATAGAAGCAGGGGGAGGGAAAAGGGATAGGTGGTTTGCAGAGGAGAAACTGGAAAGGGGGAATAACATTTGAAATGTAAGTAAATAAAATAGCCAATAAATAAGAAAACAGGGTTTTCCTTGATAGCAAACTCTAATGAACTACCCTCATTTATTACCAAACACATATTGGGTCAAACCATATTGATGTGATGGTGGAGGATTTCTAGACAAAAGTAATAAACTGATCTTGCCAAATATTCTTAAGCCAAATAATTGTCTGATATTGGACAGAAATAGTAACTGTGTTTGAATTACCTTGTCCTAAAGATAGAAACTGGTGGTAGCTCATATTTAGGAAGACATGAAACTATCCCATTGTACAATAAAAATATTAATATCAAAAAAGATCCAGTTTTACACCTCCTGAGCATATACCTAAAAGATACTCCAACATCTCACAAAGACACTTTCTAAACTATGTTCAATCTCGGCTTTATTCGTAATAGCTAGAAACTGGAAACAACGTAGGTGTCCCTTAACTGAAAAATGGATAAAGAAAATGTGGTACACAATGGAATACTATTCAGCTATTATAAACCAAGACATCATGAATTTTGTAGGCAAATGGATAGAACTTGAGAATATCATCCTTAAAAGCAGATATTGGCCATACAATACATGTATGATGCTAAATTCTAAAGACACAAAGAACCTAAAGAATAAGGAATGCCCAAGGAAGGAGGCTTAAATCTCACATAGAAAGGGGAATAAAATAATTATAACAGACAGGTTGAGATTCAGGATCAGGTGTGGGGAAAGACAGGAGAGATGGCTACATGACCATTAATATGAATATAAATCAGCAACTGATGGGGATGAGGAGGTAGGGGCCACCTCCAGAACTAGACATGGCCTAGGACAAGAGAGGTGCCCAAGAGTCAATGGGGGTAACATAGCTGTGACTCACTACATTTGGGATACAGAACCTGAAGAGGCCACTTCCAGTATACAGACAGAAACACCAGAAGTGCAATAGAGACACCAACCTATCCATAAAACTTTCAACCCCTAATTTATCCTGTCTATAAGTAATGCAGTCACAGGGGAGGTAACAGAGACTGAGGGAATGTCCAACCAATAACTGGCCCAACTTGAGACACATCCCATGGGCAAGCACTCATCCCTAACACTATTAACAATACTCTGTTTTGCTTGCAAACAGGAGCAAGTTGTCTTCTGCAAGGCTCTGCTTTAGCAGTTGCCTCAGACAGATACAGACACCCACAGCCCAAGAGTGAATGGAGCTTGGGGATTCTTATGGAAGAATAAGAGCAAGGATTATGGGTCCCGAAGTGGGTAGGAACTCCACAGGAAGACCAACAGAATCAACTATCCTGCACCTTGGGGATTTCTGAGTCTGAACCACCAACCAAAGAACATACATGGGCTGGGCCTAGGACTCCCTAATCATACATAGCAGAGGTGCAGTTTGACCTTAATGTGGGTCCTGAACAACTGGTGTAGGTGCTATCCCAAAAGCTGTTGTCCATAAGTGAGATATGTTCTCTAAGCTAGGCAGCATTGTCTGACTTCAATGGGAGAGAAAGCTCTTAGCCTAGCAGAGATTTAGAGTGCCAGGGACCCAAGGAGCTGAAGGGGTTTGCAGTCCCATAGGGAAAACAACAAAATGAACCACCCAATATCCCCAGAGCTCCCAGGGGCTAAACCACCAACCAAAGAGTATACATGGAGGGACACATGGCTCCAGATGCATATGCAATAGAGAATGGCCTTGTTGGACATCAAAGGGAGGAGAGGCCCTTGGTCCTGTAAAGGGAAGATGCCCCAGTATAGGGGAATTCTAGGGCAGGGAAGCAGGAGTAGGTGGATTGGAGAGCAGGAGTGGGGGATGGGTTAGGGAATTTTCAGAGGGGGTGGGAAGCCAGGAAAGGGAACAACATTTGAAATGTAAATAAAGAATATATCTAATAAAAAAATGAGGAAAAAAGTGCCAGCCACAATGGAGGAAATACCCAGTAGCCTTCCACCTGCTCAGAGGATAAAAAGAGGGTGAGAGGTGCGGAGGAGAGGGGAGGAGGAGGATTGTGAGAAGGGTTGACAAGGAGGGGGGCAGTGAGCAGGATATAAAATGAATAAGTAAAAAATATATATAAATTAATTAAAATTTTAAAAATAGAGGACTGCCGGGATTGGGTTCATTCAGAAATGATGTGCCTAACCCTCAAGAGACAGGAGGCCCCAGGGAATTTAGAAGTCAAGTGGAGTAAAAGGTGGGGATATCCATGGGAGACAGGTGATGGGGAGGAGGTACCAGATGTGTAGCAGTCAGATGGTGGACAGGGGTGGAGAGGAATAAAATACAGAGTGTAAAAAAATTAATTAATTAATTAATAATAAATATGTAAAATTATACTTTGTAAAACCAACAAACTTAATGCAGGCTCTTTTACATAACTTCAGTATGGGTTTCATGTCAGGGATTTTAAGTATAGAATCGTAGAAAGCAGCTATTCATATGTAACAAATGATTTTCAAAGCTTGTATTCATGCCTCATATAATTGCATTATTGCATAGCATCATAATATATTGGATTTCTACAAATATGATAGTCTTTACTAGGTTGATAATAAATCATGGGCATAAAAAGTACGAAGGAACCATGATCTGATTAAATTTCACTATATATGCATTTTGGTCCACAGAGGTTTACACTCAACACTGAATCAATCATTCTTAATTATTAATAGTTAATAGTTTTGTTATTCTTGTACGAGTTATCAATCAAATGAATAGACATATGTAACTACAAATGAGAAAGGTGAATAGTAACCAATTTAAAATAAATATCCTGTGTGTATTGTCTCCTACACACTTAGACTGACTGAATATCTATTATTCTTTTTCATTTCTCCAAACAATAACCAGAAGATGAAATTATATTTTTCTTGTTCATATTGAGTTGTCATATCAAAATGTCACAGTTCTCTGGATCTCAAGTAGATTAATAAAATATGAAATTATCTTAGAATTAAATTTTCATCAGCTTTTAGATGGCTCCATTACTTATAATATATATTCCAACCCTTGCTCTTTTGAATCAGCCCTTCCTATGTAAGGGATCTGTAGCTTTTTTAAAACAAATGAATAATAACAAATGACTATGTTAACTTTGATTTATAAAATATTAAAATTGTAGAGCTAAATTTTTTATAAACTGTTTATAAGACCATTTTGCATTTTTCTCTTAAACATATTTAGCTCATGTTAGAACTAAACTAGCAAATTATTGCAAGTCATGTTAACAAAGAACAACTTGGGCCATCTGGTTTTGTAACAGATGGTAAATATTTAATAAAGGAATACCCCATACAGTCTCTAGTTATTAAATATAAGTCATTATGTCTTTTCAATATCCTCCCTGCTTATTCTCCATATTAGTGTCTAGGTAGTGTGTGCTGTGACACAGATTAAAGAAATTTAATAATGCTATCTTCATATAAAAGCCAAGAAGATGTAGTCCAGAAAAAGAGTTAATTTTATTAGCTCAACAAAAATGTTAAATTAAGAGTGACTTTATTAGGGATGGATTATTTTTCTTTGCATGTCAAAAGTTTGCCCAAATGGATCTATTAGTTAAAATTATTTCACTAAATACTAAATTGGTTTAAGTCTACTGTTGTCTGATTGAGAACATGTTGATAACAGAATGTCACAATTTTAAGATAGCTTTGTAGTTCTGAACAAAAATAATTTATAAGAAAAAATGCAGGATAAAAGAATATTTCATCATCTTATTATTATCTGGAGTAACCAAGGAAATAATGTTTTACCTTGAAGTCCTGTCAATACTGAATTGATAAAGGATCCATGCTCAAGTACATGGGAGCATCAGACATAAGATTTTCCCATGAATTAAAGTCTATCCAGAGGCTTAGCATGTATGTGTTTTGTATTTTTATAATTCTTCCAGTGCTGTTAAAAGGGAATCATCTCCTCTGAAGCTCTTGTTGGTATAAACAGTAGCTAATAAAAGACAAGGTGATTATTTCTTAATATGTAGACCAACATGCTGTACTAGCATTTCCATTTGTAGATAAATATAGTGCTTGACTAAGCCAGAGCCAAGCCCTGAATTCCTACTTAACTGCTGCAAGCACATTTACTTGTGCAGAAAACAATGGGGAATACAAAACGAGAGTTTACAATTTCTTTCATTTATTTAACAATTATCGATTAACTGATTCTTTTTGCCAGCAAGAGTTTTGTGTTTGTAATACAACTTTCATTTCAGTGTTTGACAACTAATGCTTCTATCACACCGATGTCATGTAATATTGCTAACCTCAGAAGAATGAGTATCTTTCAATATTTTAAATGATAGCATTTCCAAGTTATGACCTGGTGCTGTATTGCAAGGCTGTTTTCACCCGATACACATAGATCCTAGCACTAATCAACAGGAATCAATCTACCCATGCTCATTGAATACAGAAGTGCTTGGAAGCTCCGTGCTCATCATGCTCATTTAACTTCTGAATCTAATAAATAATACTTCAGAAAAATAGGTGTCTGTTGAAAATACTTTCATTTGTGATATTGGCTTATACTCAGGAGTTATATTTATCTATAGCATATCAATAATAGTGTATAAACTTTACTGAGATTGAAACTATCTTTGAGAATAAGGAGATATTTATTTTAAATTTTGATTGTTTTTTTTTGTGGAAAACTGACCATTTGGATAATTTTAAGCTTTGATGATTGACAGATTAAAAAGTTGATTTATCATGTCTAATCATTATACTTACCATGAGGAGTAAGGGAAGCTCACACAGTGTTACCAGAAATGAAAGAATTTTTGTTGCTACCTCTTGAAAAGATAATTTTGAGATATTTTAAGTATTTATATATTTTTGCAATGAAGTAGTCTTTGTTCAGTAGTCCCACATTTCAGACTACAGAGTTTTCTACCGGATTCTTCATTGTATTTCTTTATTTTTGTGACGTGTTTTCCATTACCAAATTAATGGTTTTGTATACATAAAGTGTAACCTGTAGGTAACTAGTCTGAAACAATTCAGACATTTGAATTGTATTCACAATATTTCATTACTTTGATAAATGGCACTTTAATGTTCTTTCTTTGTTGGATTTTATGTAAATGTAATGAATCAATTTGACATTTGATGATATTCAAAATATCACCATAAAATATTCTGAAAATAATAACTGATATAAAACTGTCTACAATATCATTTCTCTCTAGCTGTGAGGAATTGAACTGATTTGACATCTCATGTAAAAGCAGCAGATGCTTGGCATTTGAATTGTTTACTTTGATCAGACCCGTTCTCTTTTGTACAAGAAAAAACAAACATAATTTCAAAGCATGATGAGTCCTGAGATGTAGATTTTGGTATATAATAATCATAGCTCATTTCTATATCTATTAGCTTATACTTCAATGGAAAACATCAACATTTAATATGATTTGGGGTCTCTGTCTTCTGCTTCTCCCTTAATTTAAAAAAAAATTCAATTAGGTTTAAAAATCTTGGTCTATTTAAAATATTTTATTAGTCCAAATTGGAGTTTACAAAAACAATACTCCTTAATTTTACTAAATGACATATATCATACTCTATGAGTTTATGTCAAATCTGTGATAGGGATTCATAATGTTTATTGAAGTTTTAAGTTTCAGGAAGAAATGAATATGTTGCTTCTGAACTGCACCCCAAATATAAAGATTAGGGTACATCTTTCTAAAGCCAAGGACCTTAGTTTAAGAATATTAAATTTACACTGTAATATTTATTCATAAATGAAACCAAGAACATACTGTTAATTGGATTATTTAAGAATTGTGAGAAAACTATGGAAAGTGCTGGTACTACCTATTTCTTCCAGTGCTATAAAAAATGCAATGATAAAAACAACTAATGAAAAATATTATTTTGGCTTATAGAATATCCATAATATTAAGGTAAAGGTTGCTCTTGGTGGCAGTCATGAGAACAATAGAGAAAAGCTGAGAGCTTGCATCTAGAACATCAGGAAAGAAGCAGAGAGAATTAGTGACAGACAATATAAGGTCGAATTACACCCTTAATAATGTACTTCTTCCAAGAGACTGTAAAACCTATACCTTCCAAAACCATGATGTAAACTGGGGACCAAGTATCTAAATGCCCTAAAGTAAGGGATACATTTCTCATTCAAGCTATCAAAAAGCTTTAAAAATCTATGATTGCCTGGATATGTATGGCTAAAAGAGAGGAGAGGGAGAATACAATCTGGTACTCTTGTGTTTCACAAATAACATCCAATATATCTAACAATATGAATTCTCTTGACAAAGTATTCTTTTTAATGTTCATAAATATAAATGTTTTGGCGAAAATATTGAAGTTAAGATGTGTTGCTGGAAATATTTTTTTAAAAATTGGCACCATCCTGTGCTATACCCAGCTACTCTCTGTCCCAGCAGTCTTGCTACCTCTAGTCTGGCTCCAAGGTAGCAGACTTCCCAGTTCCAGTTCACCTGGCTCAGAGCTGCTTCTACCTTCTCAGCCTTCTAGCCTTATGGTTAGGTGTCAGAAATCCCCTTAGCCCACTAAATCAAAACTCTAGAAGTTTATAATTAATCAGTCAGATTTATATGCCAATAAATTCTCAACTCACAAGATGCCCACACTATAATTTCAGACTCAAATTGATAATGATGCAAGCAACCCACCTAGATTAGACAAGTTATCCAAATTATTCTTTCCTTTTATGATATTCATAGCTACCTGTGGTTATTTAATGCCACACAGAATCTGGATCATCTTCCTCTTCCTCCACTTTCCTTCCTTCTTTTTCTCCCTGTCACCTGTCCTGTCTTTGAAACCCTAAGCTCTGCCTCCTGCTTCCCTGTCCAATCACAGGCTTCTTATTATATTAATTTTTAAATTAATTGAGCGAAAATTCTGCTACAAAGATGAGGGACTGAAGAACAGCAGTATAGGGGTAATTACATCTTCGAAGACAGTTTTCTGTTTTGTAGCAGTGTAGATGAGATTTACAAATTATTGCTGGCCTTCTCAAATTTGAAGGCTCAGAATGTTAAATCTTCTTAGTATATCCATATGAAATCTTATTAAAGAGCACCAATTTAACCAATAAATATATGGTATAGCTGGGCCTAAGTTAAATGTTACATGGAAATTGGAAGGAGCCCAGATATCCCACAAAAGAGGAATGGATACAGAAAATGTGGTATATTTATACAATGGAGTACTACTCAGCAATTAAAAATAATGAACTCATGCAATTTGTAGGTAAATGGTTAGATCTGGAAACTATCATCCTAAGTGAGCTAACCCAATCACAAAAGAATACACATGAAATGCAATCACTGATAAGTGGATATTAATGAGCCCAGAAGCCCTAAATACTCAAGGCACAATTAGCAAGTCAAATGACTCCCAAGAAGAAGAAAGAAGAGGACCCTGGGCCTGTAAAGATTGGATCCAGTATTGTAGACCCAGAACAGAGAAATCGTGAGGGGGGGGAATGAGTGGGGAATAGCAGGGGGGGAGAGGAATTATGGGACATATGTTGGGGGTAACTGGGAAAGGAGAAAGCCTTTGGAATGTAAACATAGAATATAGAAAATAAAAATTAAAAAAATATATAAAATTTAGGTCAATAGCTGTCCCAGTCCATACAATTAAAAAAACACAAAACACATTCAGTGGGCATGGATATTTACATTAATATGTACCAGTTATATTTAAAGAAGAACCTTTAAGGGGTAACTAATAAAAATATCAGACCATGAAAAAGAGTTGTTAATATGAGTCAACAAAAGGGGGTACATAAAGGTAAACAGAATATTTCTATGTAGCATTTTCAACTTCTGTCTATTCAACTGAGTGGAGAATTCTTGCCAATATAATGCAATTCAGTGGTGTCTGATTAGAACTCTGTCACTTTTTTTATCATTTCAAGCAACAAATTTTTCAATGAAATGATAGTGACAATTGTCTAAATGACAAAACTTCAATACCTGCTGAACATAATAAGGTAGCAATAACCACTATCAGTTCTGAAAGCTACTGTAGCTTCCACACCTGTTTTCTCTTACTGAAAAGATAGTACCCACCAAGAACCATTTCATTTACACTAAAAGTTTCTCTTAATATTTTTGTAAAACATGCTTGCAATGCCAGAAAATAAGACATTGTTTTCAAGGCTATCATCTTAAAAATATTATTTAAAAGATGTACATGGAGGTGGAAAAGAATTCACTTAGCTGTAGGTACCAAAGAAGGCTAGAAGAGGATGCTCTGCCACTGCGAGCTAACAGGTGTGGCTTCTGTAAAAGGTCCTCTTTCAGGTCCTCTACAAAAGCAGTACATGCTCTTGTCTGGTGAACCATCTCTCCAAATTTTACTCCTTTCATTGAAAATAATATTTTTATTTTATTTTAGAATAGTTATATTCTTGAATGAGCAATTGAAATGTGTACTATATGTAGCAATACTATATCATTCATGCAGAAACAAAATGACATTTGATCAGTGAATTTTTGATATGTATTCAAACAACAAACCATCATCTGGAAAAAGGTCCATGTGTGTGAATCATTGTCCCTTGGTCTATTGTGTAGAATGGCTAGATGTTAAGATTAGATGTGTGTTTCTGACTACAATGAACATGATTAATTACAGTTGTTTATTTTGTAGTAAATGCATTTAGTTTTAACTTTTAAGTTGAACAAAAATCACTGTTTTATTGCCATAGTATTATAAGGATATTTGCAAAAAAATTGCATAATTTGCAGTTTCTAAGCTATTTTTTACATTATAAATGTTATATGTATTTATTTTCAATTAGAATAAAAATAATTGATAGCTGTTTATATTAAGTAAATGTTGAACATGTAGTAGTATAAAATGAATATACTATATGAGAAAATAATTTTCCATCTTGGTTTAATGTACTTAAAATCTTATAAAAGCACTAAGGTCTATTCAATTCCATATAAGTGACTTGCATTGCTATTATATAGTGTTAGATTAAACTATCTTAAAATATTAAACCTTTTCATTTATCTGACTATAAAATTGATAATTGAGAAACTGAAAAAAAGTAACATAAGAAATAGGTAACTGAGGAAGTCAATATTGAATAGCTAAACATATTCCTAATTATTTTGCAAAATGTTCATTTTCTTTATAGAAAATTGTTTGGGTAAGATGAAATAAGTACATCTACCTTCTTTTGTACAATATTATTATAGAACCTGACAGAATGTGTGTTAAAGACACTGGAGGACTGGGAGCAAGTAGCAACAGATAAATGAAAGAATGTGTTCCCAAGACAAAGAACCTTCAAATGCAATCTCCATTAGGACCTCTTGGTCTGTGCTTGACTTATTTCATTATGTTACTTTGATATGTAGACTAAATTGAAATAAAACAGAAACATGTAATATACTCTAGAAAAATATGATTGGTTCCATATCAATGTTTTATAGAAGAAAAATGTAATACTGATGGAGACAGTAAAAGTTAATCTATTCTTGTTTTTTCTTTTACTTCTCTTAACTTCACATGAATAACAAATACATTTTTGGTTGTGAGCCTAGATTTTAATGGCTGAGGCAGGATGTATTGTATAAAGGAAGAATAAATAAAAGTGTTTTTAAGTAAGCATGTTAATGTCTTACTATAGACTCAGACATCAATATTGCATCAGGTGGAAGCCAAGGTTGCATCAGGTAGTAGCCACATGGTCTGAGCTGGTAACATGAGCTATGGATATCAACAAGGTCCCCCAGCAGTAGGGCCATGGACCCAGAGATGGACCTTACTGGTAACATGTACTGTTCACAGCAACATGGTCCTTTAAAGCAAACAGCATTCTTTATTTCTTCCCTGACACAGTGGTCATTTTAAGTGGAGAGTTGTTCAGTTTTCAGGAATTCAGTTGTTTCTGTTGTTGAAATTCAACTTTAATCCATGGTGATCTGATAAGATGCATGGTGTTATTTCCATCTTCTATCTGTTTAGGTTTGTTTTGTGACTAATCATATGGTAAATTTTGAAGGAGGTCCAATGACATGCTGGGAAGAAGGAATGTTCTTTTGTGTTTGAGTGAAATGTTCCATAGATATCTGTTCTGTCAATTTGCATCATAAACTCCATTTAGATTTGTTGTTTCTCTGCTTAGTTTCTGACTTAATGTTATCCATTGGTAAGGGTGGGGTGTTGTCATTTCTCACTATTAATATGTGGGAAGTGTGGATTTGATATGTGCCTAAGCTTTAATAACATGTCTTTTATGAATGTGTGTGCCCTTGCATTTGGGGCATAGATGTTCAGAATTGAAATGCCCTTTTTGTAGATATTTCCTTTCATGAGTAAGAAATGTTATTCTATGTCTTTTTTGAGTACTTTGAGATAGAAGTCATTTTATTAAATATTAGAGAGGCTAGTACGTTTTGTTTCTTCTAGGTTTCTTGGAATACTGGAAATACATTTACCTGAAGACTCATCTATACCACTGGGAATACAGAAAATCTGTTTTCATTTACACAATGAAATACTATTCAGCTATTTGAAAACAAGGATATCATGAATTTTGTGTGTAAATAGACAGAACTAGAAAATATCATCCTGTATGAGGTAACCTAGTTCCAATAGGACACGTGTGGTATGTACTCACTGTTAAAAGGATATTAGCAATGGAGAGTGGTGGAACATGTCTTTAATCCCAGCACTCAAGAGGCAGAGGAAGGTGGATTTCTTAGTTCAAGGCCAGCCTTGTCTACAGAGTGAGTTCCAGGACAACCAAGGCTACAAAAACAAACAAACAAAAACAAACAAACAAACAAAAAAAAAACACTGTCTTGAAAAGTCAAAAAAGATAAACAAAAACAAAAACAAACAAAAAACGAGTTGGGTAGTGTTCCTTCTGTTTCTATACTGTGGGATAATTTGAAGAGTATTGGTGTTAGGTCTTCTTTGAAGGTCTGATAGAATTCTCTGCTAAAACCATTTGGTCCTGTGCTTTGTTTGGTTGGAAGACTTTCCATGACGCCTTCTATTTCTTTAGAGGTTATGGGGCTGTTTAGATGATCTATTTGATCCTGATTTAATTTTGGTATTTGGTATCTGTCTAGGAAATTGTCCATTTCCTCCAGATTCTCCAGCTGTGTTGAATATAGGCTTTTGTAGTAGGATCTGATGATTTTTTGAATTTCCTCAGATTCTGTTGTTTCCTTTTCATTTCTAACTTTATTAATTTGGATATTGTTTTTTGTTTTGCCTTTTGGTTAGTGTGGCTAAGGGTTTATCTATCTAGTTGATTTTCTCAAAGAACCAGCTCCTGGTTTTGTTGATTCTTTGTATGGTTCTCTTTGTTTCCATTTGATTGATTTCAGCCCTGAGTTTGAAGATTTCCTGTCTTCTATTCATCCTGAATGAAATAGATTCTTTTTGTTCCAGAGCTTTCAGGTGTGCCCTTAAGCTGCTAGTGTATGCTGTCTCCAGTTTCTTTTTGGAGGCACTCAGGACTATGAATTTTTCTCTTATCATGGCTTTCATTGTGTCCCATAAATTTGGGTATGTTGTGCCTTCATTTTCATTAAATTTATTTAATTCTTATTTCTTCTTTGGCCAAGGTATCATTGAGTAGAGTATTGTTCAGCCACCTTGTGTATGTGGACTTTCTGCTGTTTTTGTTGCTATTGAAGACCACCGTTACTCCATGGTGATCTGATAGGAGGCATGGAATTAGTTTGATCTACTTATATTTGTTGAGGTCTGTCTGTCTTGTGAACAATTATATGGTCAATTTTGGAGAAGGTACCATGAGGTGCTGAGAAAAAGGTATATTCTTTTGCTTTAGGATGAAATGTTATATATATGTTAAATCCAATTGGTCCAAAGCTTTAATTAGTTTCACTGTGCCCCTGTTTAACTTCTGTTTTCCTGATCGGTCCATTAAGGATAGTGGAGTGTTGAAGTCACCCACAATTATTGTGTTAGGTACAATGTGTGCTTTGTGCTTTAGTAAAGTTTTTTTTTTTAATAAATGAGGGTGCCCTTGCATTTGGAGCATAGATGTTCAGAATTGAGTATTCTTCTTGGTGGGTTTTCCTTTGGACCAGCAAGGAGTATCTTTCCTTGTCTCTTTTGATGACTTTAGGGTGCAAGTCAATTTTATCTGATATTAGAAGGGCTATTCTGGCTTGTTTCCTGAAACCATTTGCTTGTAAAATTTTCTTCCAGCCTTTTACTGTAAGGTAGTATTTGTCTTACACTGAGGTATGTTTCCTGTATGCAGGAAAATGTAGGGTCCTGTTTCCATATCCAGTCTGTTAGTATATGTCTTTTTATTGGGGAATTGAGTCCATTGATGTTAAGAGATATTAAGGAATAGTGACAAAGCCACAATTATGCTGATACCAAAACCACAAAAAGATCCAACAAAGAAAGAGAATTTCAGACTAATTTCCCTTATGACCACCAATGTAAAAATACTCAATAAAATTCCTGGCAACTGAATCCAAGAACACATCAAAAGGATCATGCACCATGATCAAGTAGGCTTCATCCCAGGGATGCTTGGATTATTCAATATAGGGAAATCCATCAATGCAATCCACTACATAAGTAAACTCAAAGAAACAAACCACATGGTCATTTCATTAGATGCTGAAAAAGCACTTGAAAAAATTCAGCTAAAAGTCTTGGAAAGAACAGGAATTCAAGACCCATACCTAAACATAGTAAAAGCAATATACAGCAAATCTGTAGCCAACATCAAACTAAATGGAGAGAAACTTGAAGCAATCCTACTAAATTCAGGGACTAGACAAGGCTGACGCCTGTCTTCATATCTTTTCAATATAGAAGTTGAGTTACTAGCTAGAGCAATTCAACAACATAAGGAATTGAAAGGGATACAAATTGGAAAGGAAGAAGTCAAACTATCATTATTTGCACATGATATGATAGAATACTTAAGTGACCCCCCCAAAAAAAATAACTCCACCAGAGAACTCCTACATTGGTTATAAAATCAACTCAAGCAAATCAGTAGACTTCCTATACTCAAAGGATAAGCAGGCTGAGAAAGAAATTTGGGAATGACACCCTTCACAATAACCACAAACAATATAAAGTATATTGGTGTGACTCTAACCAAACAAGGGAAAGATCTCTATGACAAGAACTTCAGGTCTCTGAAGAAAGAAACTGAAGAAGATCTCAGAAAACGGAAAATCTTCCATGTTTGTGGATTTGCAGGATTAATATAGTTAAAATGGCCATCTTGTTAAATGCAATATACAGATTCAACGTAATCCCTATCAAAATCCCAACTCAGTTCTTCATAGAGTGAGAAAGAGCAATTCTCAAATTCATCTAGAATAACAACAACAACAACAAAAAAAAACAGGATAGCTAAAACTATTCTCAACAGTAAAAGAACTTCTGGGGGAATCAGTATCCGGGAACTCAAGCAATATTATAGAGCAATAGGGTTAAAAACATGCATAAATTTGTACCATGACAGGGAGGTGGATCAATGGAATAGGATTGAATACCCAGAAATGAACCCACACACCTATGGTCATTTGATCTTCAACAAAGGAGTTCAAAACACCCAGTGGAAAAAAAGATAGACTTTTCAACAAATGGTGGTAGTTCAATAGGAGGTCAGCATGCAGAAGAATTCAAATTTATCCATTCTTTTTTTTTTTTTTTCATGTATGTACAGTCGAAGTAGGCTTTATTTTTATTTTTATTTTTTATTTTTTTTATTGGATATATTCTATATTTACACTTCATTTCCCTTTTTATGGTTCCCCACACCCAAAGCTCCCACATGCCCTTTTCCCTCCCCCTGCTCACTCTTCCAACCCTTCCCTCTTCCCTGTTCTTGTATTCCCCTACACTGATGCTTTGATCTTTCCAGCACCAGTGTCCACTCCTTTCTTCTTGTCAAACATCATTTGGTACATGAATTGTGTCTTTGGTGTTCCAAGATTCTAGGCTAATATCCACTTATCAGTGACTACATACCATGGGTATTCTTTTCAGACTGGGTTACCTCACTTAGTATGATGTTCTCCAGCTTCATCCATTTCTCTAAGAATTTCATGAATTCATTGTTTCTAATGGCTGAATAGTACTCCATTATGTATATATACCACATTTTTTTGTATCCATTCTTCCATTGAGGAACATCTGGGTTCTTTCCAGCATCTGGCTATTATAAATAAGGCTGCTATGAACATAGTGGAGCATGTATCCTTATTGCATGCTGGAGAATCTTCTGGGTATAATCCCAGGAGTGGTATGGCTGGGTCCTCCTGAAGTATCATGTCCATTTTTCTGAGGAACCTCTAGACTGATTTCCAGAGCGGTTGTACCAGCTTGCAGTCCCACCAGCAGTGGAGGAGTGTTCCTCTTTCTCCACATCCTCGCCAACACCTGATGTCTTCTGAGTTTTTAATCTTAGCCATTCTGACTGGTGTGAGGTAAAATCTCAGGGTTGTTTTGATTTGCATTTCTCTAATGACTAATGATGTTGAACATTTTTTAAGGTGTTTCTCAGCCATCCAAATTTCTTCAGGTAAATGTCTTTGTTTATCTCTGTACCCCATTTTTGGATAGGGTTATTTGGTTTTCTGGGGTCTAACTTCTTGAGTTCTTTGTATACATTGGATATTAGCCCTCTGTCAGATGTGGGGTTGGTGAAGATCTTTTTCCAATTTGTTGGTTGCCGATTTGTCCTTTTGACAGTGTCTTTTGCCTTACAGAAACTTTGTAATTTTATGAGGTCCCATTTGTCTATTCTTGCTCTTAGAGCATAAGCAATTGGTGTTCTGTTCAGGAATTTTCCCCCTGAGCCAATGTCCTCAAGGGTCTTCCCCAGTTTCTTTTCTATTAGTTTTAGTGTGTCTGGTTTTATGTGGAGGTCCTTGATCCACTTGGAGTTGAGCTTAGTGCAAGGAGATAAGAGTGGATCAATTCTCATTCTTCTGCATGTTGACCTCCAGTTGAGCCAGCACCATTTGTTGAAAAGGCTATCTTTTTTCCACTGGATGTTTTCAGCTCCTTTGTCGAAGATCAATTGGCCATAGCTGTGTGGGTTTAATTCTGGGTCTTTGATCCTATTCCATTGATCCAACTCCCTGTCACTGTACCAATACCATGCAGTTTTTAACACTATTGCTCTGTAGTATTGCTTGAGGTCCGGGATATTGATTCCCCCAGAAGTTCTCCAGGAGGAGTAGAAGACAGGAAATCATCAAACTCAGGGCCGAAATCAATAAAGTTGAAACAAAGAGAACTATACAAAGAATCAACAAAACCAGGAACTGGTTCTTTGAGAAAATCAACAAGATAGATAAACCCTTAGCCAGTCTTACCATAGGTCACAGAGACAGTATTCAAATTAACAAAATTAGAAAGGAACAGGGAGATATAACAACAGAAACTGAGGAAATTAAAAAAATCATCAGATCCTACTACAAAAGCCTATACTCAACACAACTGGAGAATCTGGAGGAAATGGACAATTTCCTAGATAGATATCAAATTCCAAAATTAAACCAGGATCAAATAGATGGTCTAAACAGACCCATAACGTCCAAAGAAATAGAAGGGGTCATAGAAAGTCTTCCAACCAAAAAAAGCACAGGACCAGATAGGTTTAGTGCAGAATTCTATCAGACCTTCAAAGAAGTCCTGATATCGATACTCTTCAAACTATCCACAAAATAGAAACAGAAGGAACATTACCCAACTCATTCTGTGAAGCCACAATTACCCTGATACCAAAACCACACCAAGATCCTACTAATAAAGAGAACTACAGGACAATTTCTCTTATGAATATAGATGCAAAAAATACTAAATAAAATACTTGCCAACCGAATCCAAGAACACATCAAAACAATCATTCACCATGATCAAGTTGGCTTCATTCCAGGGATGCAGGGATGGTTCAATATACGGAAATCCATCAACGTAATCTACTACATAAACAAACTCAAAGAAAAAGACAACATGGTCATCTCATTGGATGCTGAAAAAAGCATTTGAGAAAATTCAGCATCCTTTCATGCTAAAAGTCTTGGAAAGAACAGGAATTCAAGGCCCATATCTAAGCATAGTGAAAG
The DNA here is from genome assembly GCA_964023405.1 of Apodemus agrarius. Taxonomy (NCBI): domain Eukaryota; kingdom Metazoa; phylum Chordata; class Mammalia; order Rodentia; family Muridae; genus Apodemus; species Apodemus agrarius. Next base: position 101,758,131 of record OZ030008.1, on the reverse strand, counting down.
CAATTTACAGCAGACCAGTAACCAACATCGAGGTAAATGGAGAGAAATTTGAAGCAATCCCACTAAAATCAGGGACTAGACAAGGCTGCCCCCTCTCACCATATCTCTTCAATATAGTACTTGAGGTACTAGCTAGAGCAATTCGACAACATAAGGAAGTCAAAGGGATACAAATCAGAAAGGAAGAAGTCAAACTATCACTATTCACAGATGATATGATAGTATACTTAAGTGACCCAAAAAACTCCACCAGAGAACTTCTACAGCTGATAAACAACTTCAGCAAAGTAGCTGGTTATAAAATCAACTCAAGCAAATCAGTAGCCTTCCTATATGCAAAGGATAAGCAGGCCGAGAAAGAAATTAGGGAAATGAAACCCTTCACAATAGCCACAAACAATATAAAGTATCTTGGTGTGACTCTAACCAAATAAGTGAAAGATTTATATGACAAAAACTTCAGGTCTCTGAAGAAGGAAATTGAAGAAGACATCAGAAAATGGAAAAATCTTCCATGCTCATGGGTTGGCAGGATTAATATAGTTAAAATGGCAATCTTGCCAAAAGCAATATACAGATTCAACAAACTCCCCATCAAAATTCCAACTCAGTTCATTATAGAGTTAGAAAGAGCAATTCTCAAATTCATCTGGAATAACAAAAAACCCAGGATAGCTAAAACTATCATCAACAGTAAAATTGATCCATTCTTATCTCCTTGTATTAAGCTCAACTCCAAGTGGATCAAGGACCTCCACATAAAACCAGACACACTGAAACTATTAGAAAAGAAACTTGGGAAGACCCTGGAGGACATGGGCACAGGGGGAAAGTTCCTGAACAGAACACCAATAGCTTATGCTCTAAGATGAAGAATTGACAAATGGGACCTCACTAAATTACAAATTTTCTGTAAGGCAAAGGACACAGTCAGAAGGATAAAATGACAGCCAACAAATTGGGAAAAGATCTTCACCAACTCTATATCCGACAGAGGGCTAATATTCAATATATACAAAGAACTCAAGAAGTTAGACCCCAGAAAACCAAATAACCCTATTAAAAACGGGGTACAGCGCTAAACAAAGACTTTTCTCCTGAAGAACATCGGATAGCTGAGAAGCAAATTAAGGGATGTTCAACATCATTAGTCATCAGGGAAATGCAAATCAAAACAACCCTGAGGTTTCACCTCACACCAGTCAGAGTGACTAAGATTAAAAACTCAGGAAACAGCAGGTGTTGGTGAGGATGTGGAGAAAGAAGAACACTCCTCCCCTGCTGGTGTGATTGCTAAATGGTACAACCACTCTGGAAATCAGTCTTGTTTTTCCTCAGAAAACTGGGCACAACATTTCTGGAGGACCCTGCTATTTCACTCCTGGGCATATGCCCAGAGGATTCCCCAGCATGTAATAAGGATACATGCTCCACTATTTTCATAGCAGCCTTATTTATAATAGCTAGAAGCTGGTAAGAATCCAGATGTCCCTCAAAGGAGGAATGTATACAAAAATGAGGTATATATACACGATGGAGTACTATTTAGCCATTAGAAACAATGAATTCATGAAATTCTTAGACAAATGGATGGAGCTGGAGAACATCATCCTAAGTGAGGTAACACAGTCTCAAAAGAATACCCATGGAATGCATCACTGATAAGTGGATATTAGCCTAGAATCTTGGAACACCAAAGACACAATCCACATATCAAATGATGTCCAAGAAGAAGGAAGGAGTGGACCCTGGTTCTGGAAAGGCTCAGTGCAGCAGTGTAGGGAAATACCAGAATAGAGAAGTGGGAAGGAGTGGATAGGGAACAGGAGGAGAAAAGAGAACCTATGGGACTTTCAGGAAGGGAGAATCCAGGAAATGGGAAATCATTTGAAATGTAAATAAATAATATATCAAATAAAAAATTAAAAAGAAAGGATATTAGCCATAAAATATAGAACACTCATGAAGCATCCCCACAAACTCAAGGAAATTAAACAAGAAGGGAAGCTCAAGTGAGCATGCTTGACTCCCACTTAGAAATAAGAACAAAATAGTCATGGGAGGCACAGGGTAGGAGAGACCTGGGTGGGTAAGGGAGGTCTAGGGTAATAGTGGAGAGAATAAGGTATGAGGAAAGACAGGAAGGAGTCCCACAGGGCCAGAAAAATGTAAATAAATATGCATCTGCCTGTAATTGGGATGGAAGGATTCTCTAAGAATTCCCAGAGTCTCAGGATGAGGGAGGCTCTAGGATTCAAGCAGATGACTTTAGAAGACATGCCCAATAGTTTGCATATGGAGCTGAAGAGACCATCCCCAGGAGCAAGACAAGACCCACGGTGCAGTAATAAGGACACTAACCTACCTACAAAACTTTTGATCCCAAATTGGTCCTGTCTAAAAGAAATGCAGGGCAAGGATGAAATAGTGACTGAAGTAATGACCTACCAGTGGTGGGCCAATTTTGAGATCCAACCCACATGCTGGGACTAAATCATTACACTATTAATGAATATATGTTGTGCTTGCAGACAGAAGCCTAGCCTATCAGCCGTCTGAGAGTCTCTACCCAGCAGAGACTGATTCAAATACCCAGACAAATATTGCACAGAGGGCTGGGACCACTGTGGAATAGTTAGGAAATGATTAAAGATCCTCAAGAAAATGGCAACCCCACATAAAGAACAGCAGTATCAACTAACTCGGAGCTCTGGAAGCTCGCAGAGTCTGAGTCACTAACTAAAATGCAAACACTGGCAGATCTGAGCTCCACTCACACACGCATACACACACACATACACACACACATACACACACACACACATACACAGAGGTAACAGGTGACTATGCTGTGTGGTGTCAGTGGTAGAGGATGGGTCTGACCCTGCAGAGACTTGATGTAGCAGAATGAGGGGCTACAAGAAGGATGGTGGCTGCTCTCTCAGAGGCAAAGGGGAGGGAAATGGGAGAGGAAGTCTGTGAGGGGGGACCAATTGGAGAAGCCACATTTGACATGTACATGAATGAATGAAAAAATTTGCAAAGAAGAAATCAATTCAGAAAACAAAATAAAAACAAATCAACAAACAAACACAAAAAAAGTTCAATCCATGTACCCATATATTTGCTGGAGCATGGTCCAACACTCAGTGGCCAGCCACTTAAAGAAAACCAAGTTCTTTCACACCCCACCCCTACCTCCACCCCCATCAGAAGCCACGAATTCTGGAGAGCTACATTTCAGCACACTTATCACAATTTTGTTTTTCGAGACAGGGTTTCTCTGTGTAGCCCTGAGTGTCCTAGAACTCACTCAGTACACCAGGCTGGCCTCAAACTCAGAAATCTCCCACTTATCACGGTTTTAAAGAGCTCTTTTTGATGGCTTTCTGTCTGGATTAATTTTCACGGTCTCTAAGAGCATTAAGAAAGGACTATATTGATGTCCCTAGCCCATGTTACCACCAAAGGACATGTGAATATCCAAAGTGTGTGCTGCTGCTTATAGGCCTCTTGATATCCTTAGCCTATGATGTCACCAGGGTATATTACAGGTTATCACAGATGTCTTCTATGTCCCTCTTTCTCAATTATGAGTAGCCAGTCATTGATACCACTGCAAAAGTACCTTTCTTGCCTCTTAGAGTAAACAGAAATACAGATCTTCCACTGCAATATCATTACTGGCTATGACACTGGCCATAAACCTCACTATGATCTCACATGACAGTACTGACTACAGATATCAGCATGTCCTTCTGCTTCAGCACAGGCCATAGAAACTACCATAACCCTTGGAGGAAGCAATGGACTCTCAGTTTACTAGAGCCCAGTGTGGTAGCATGATTCATGGATATCAACAACAACAAAAATTAAAAGCCTAGACAGAAGAACACTGAAGAGAACTTTTACAAATGGTGTTAAGGCTGATGAAGTGTAATTACACTTCTGGTGTGGTTAGGCATGGGGAAGGCATCAGGCCAATTTATAGCATTCGAAGAGCTAAAAATTATAATTAGTATCCACACAGAAAAGCATACAGGACTGTGGATGGTTTGAAAGAAGAATAGCTTTGAACCTGTTGTTCAGAAAATAAAAGCTATTCCTTCCATCCTCATCCTGAACTGAAAATTCTTTGTACTAAATGTAAATTTAACATTCTCTACAGCATTTGAACAAGAATCAGTGCCTCATAAATAAAAATTCAAATTGTAAGTGTTGTAATATGATGTACATGAATATGTGATAGAATGTGATAAAACCAATTTCTTGGGGAATATGATGAAGAAAAATTATTTAAATTATCTAATATATTTAAATGGCTTGTGTAAAACTATCCACATAGGGGATAGAACGATGTCTCATTGGATAAGTATATACAGCTCTTGCAAGTAAACTTGGTTCATATTCCAGTACCCAAATATCAGTTCCCAGTGCCTATAATTCCAGTTCCTGAGACCTGATAACTTCTTCTGGCCTCTGGGTCTTTTTGTACACATATAGACCAATGTAATATTCTTTTCAAAATGTCCAAACTGTCAAGTCAAAACATTGGACATATATTCACATGTAAAGAATATAAAATGTATATAATTTAAAGGAAATGGTATGCCAATTTTGGATGAAAAATTTCACTGCACTTCACTAAATTGCAAAATTGAGATGCATCCATTGCTTTTAAAGAAAGAGTTAAGCAGAGAGAGAGAGAGAGAAAGAGAGAGAGCCAGAGACAGACAGAGAGACAGAGAGTGAGAAAGAGAGAAAAAGAGTTTATATAAAGCAGTGAATAAAGACATAAGAACCTGTCAACAAAGTTAACAATATAAAACTTTCAAATTAAAAGTTAACAATATAAAACTTTCAAATTTGATAAAGAGATGAAAAATGTTAATGAAAAAGATAAAAATAATTGTACTGCCTGTAGAGGTGGGTTGTGCACATTCCCCTGAAATCTATTGTCTATCTCTAGGCTCACTAGTTGTTCCACAGGAACCTTGGGGAACCCAAGAGCATCCGGCTTTCCCATGGAGAATTGTGGAGACCCCAGGACTACCAGCCTGGATTGCCCCATCAATTCCTTGCCAGTGGGAGCTGCCTGAGACACAGCCCTGCAGATTCATGTCATTGTAGAGGCACACTCCCAACTGACAATGTCTGGCCCACTTCTCTCCCACTTTCCCTAAAAGGTATGCTGCCATCAAGATTATCCAGCCAATGCAAGGAAAGAAAAACCAGATTCCTAAAGGACAGCACAAGAACATAATCAATATGACCCAAGATGATATCACAAGAGCCCATGTATCCTGCTACAGAAAACTCTCGATGACCTAATGAAAGTGAAGTACAAGGAGATGATCATCAATCCAATCTTATGATGATAGAATCCTTTGAGGAGGAAATGAATAAATAAAAACATTAAAAGAAGAGATAAACTAGAATAGAGAAATTCAGGAAAATACAATCAAACAGATGAATGAAATTAATAGACCTGCCCAAGATCAGAAAAGGGAAACAGATATAATAAAGAGAACATAAACTGAGGCAATCCTGGAGCTGGAAAACTTAAGAAAGAAAACAGGTACTATAGACGTAAGCATCACCAACAGACTATAGGAGATGGAAGAAGGAATCTCAGGCACAGAATATATGACCCATATATCAAAGAAAATATGAAATCTGAAAAGTTCATGACATAAGACATGCAGGAACTTTGGGACAATATGAAAGACCAAACCTATGAATAATAGGATTAGAAGAAAGTGAAGATTCCCAGCTCAAGGTCCCAGACAACATCTTCAACAAAATCATAGATGATATTTTCCCCAACCTAAAGAAAGAGATGCCTATACATGTACACGAAGTTAACAGCACCAAACAAATTAGACTGGTAAAGAAAATCTTTCTGCCAAATGATAATCAAAATACTAAATATATGAAACAAAGAAGGAATTTTTAAAGCATCAAGGAGAAAAGACCAAGTAATATATAAATACAGACCTATCAAAATTATACCCAACTTCTCAACTGAAACTCTCAAACCTAGGAAACCTAGACAGATGTCTTACAGATCCTAAGTGACCACAGATATCAACCAATACTACTATACACAGCAAACATTTCAACATCATAGATAGAGAAATAAAGATATTCTGTAACAAAACCAAATTTAAATACTACTTTTCCACTAACCAAACCCTATACTAGATTCCAAACAAAAAGGTCCAATCAAATGAGGCAAACTATACTTAAGAAAACACAAGGAATTTTATTTCCCTAATGACTAATGATGTTGAACATTTCTTAAGGTGCTTCTCATCCATCCAAAGTTCTTCAGGTGAAAAGTCTTTGTTTAGCTCTGTACCCCATGTTTTGATAGGGTTATTTGGTTTTCTGGGGTCTAACTTCTTGAGTTCTTTGTATACATTGGATATTAGCCCTCTGACAGATGTAGGGTTGGTGAAGATCTTTTCCCAATTTGTTGGTTGCTGATTTGTCCTTTTGAAGGTGTCCTTTGCCTTACAGAAACTTTGTAATTTTATGAGGTCCCATTTGTCAATTCTTGATCTTAGAGCATAAGCTATTGGTGTTCTGTGCAGGAACTTTTCCCCATGTCTAACCCTATTAAAAATGGGGCACAAAGCTAAACAAAGAATTTTCACCTTCAGATGGCTAAGAAGCACCTTAAGAAATGTTCAACATCATTAGTCATTAGGGAAATGCAATCAAAACAACCCTGAGATTTCACCACACACCAGTCAGAATGGCTAAGATTAAAAACTCAGGAAACAGCAGGTGTTGGCGAGGATGTGGAGAAAGAGGAACACTCCTCCACTGCTGGTGTGATTGAAAGCTGGTACAGCCACTCTGGAAATCAGTCTGGCGGTTCCTAAGAAAACTGGACACAATACTTCTGGAGGGCCCTGCCATACCACTCCTGGGCATATACCCAGAAGATTCCTCAGCAGGTAATAAGAATATATGTTCCACTATGTTCATGGCAGCCTTATTTATAATAGCCAGAAGCTGGAAAAACCCAGATGTCCCTCAATGGAGGAATGGATATAAAAATGTTATATATATATATATATATATATATATATATATATACACACACACACATACATACACACACACAATGGAGTACTATTCAGCCATTAGAAGCAATGGTTTCCAAATGGATGGAGCTGGAGAACATCATACTAAGTGAGGTAACCCAGTCTCAAAAGAATACCCATGGTATGCACTCACTGATAAGTGGATATTAGCCTAGAACCTTGGAACTCCAAAGACACAATCCACATACCAAATGATGTCCAAGAAGAAGGAAGGAGTGGACCCTGGATCTGGAAAGGCCAATGCATCAGTATAGGAGAATACCAGAACAGGGAAGTGGGAAGGGGAGGATGGGGGACCAAGGGGAGGGAAAAGGGCATAAGGGACCTTTGGGGGCAGGGAATCAGGAATAGGGAAATTAAATACAAATAAAGAATATATCCAATAAAAAAGAAAAGAAAATACAAGGAATAAATTCTTTCATACAATTAAAACTAACAAAAGAGAAACACACACACATATACAGACACACACAATATCAGGGAATAACAATCATTGGTCATTAATATCTCTCAACATCAATTCCCTCATATACAAGCTAATAGAATAGGAGCACAAACAGAGTCAATCATTCTACTGTATACAAGAAACATATGTCAGCAACAAATGTAGGCATTATCTCATAATAAAATGCTAGAAAAAGGTTTTCCAATCAAACAAACCCTAAAAGCAAGCTGGAACAGCCATTCTAAAGCAGAATAAAATAGATGTTCAACTGAAAGTAATCTAAAAAGACAAAGAAGAATACTTCATACTCATCAAAGCAAAATTCCATCAATAGGACATTTCTTATCTGAGTATCTGTGCCCCAAATGCAAAGGTATCCACATGCATAAAAGAAATGTTACTATAGCCTAAATCACACTTTGAACCACACACATTAATAGTAACAGACTTTAATATCCCATTCTCCCTAATGAACATGTCATTAGACAAAAATGAAACAGAAATAAACTGACAGAGGATATGATTTAAATGGACAGAACAGATATCTATAGAACATTTCAAGCAATCAAAAATGAGTATACCTTCTTCTCAGCACCTCCCAGAACCTTCTACAAAATTGGCCATATGCACGTGTGACACTTCATGTCACAATGCAAGCCTCAGCAGATAAAGAAGATTGAAATAATCCCATCTTTTCAGATCAACAAGGAATAAAGCTACACTTCAACTACAACAGAAACAACAGAGAGCCTACATACTCGTAGAAACAAAACAAGTCTCTACTCAGTGATTACTGGATCAGAAAAGAAGTGAAGAAATTAAAGAATTCTATAATTCAATGAAAATGAGGGCAAAACATCCTCTGAGACAGTATGAAAGCAGTGCTAAGAGGAAAGTTCATAGAACTAAATGGCCTTATAAAGAAATAGGAGTGTTCTCACACTGCTAAACTAAGAGTACTCCTGAAGACCTTAGGGGAAAAAATAGGAACAAACACACCCAGCAATAGTAGAGATCAGGAAATAATCACACACCAGGTAGAAATCAATCTGCTGGAAACAAGGAGAACAACACAAAGAATCAACAATACCAAGGGTTGATTCTTTTAGATAATCATCAAAATAGACAAAGCTTTAGAGAAACTGACTAAAAGGCAGAAAGACAGTGCCCAAATTGACAAGCTTGGAAGTGAAAAGAGATACATTACAATAGATACAGGAAATCCAGAGAATCATTAAATCTTACTTCAAAAATCTCTATTCCACAAAATTGGAACATCTAAATGAAATGAATGAATTTCTAGACAGATGCCATTTACCAAATATAAGACAAGAATGCATAAACTATCTGATTAGTGCTGTAACCCCCAAGAAAATAAAAGAACTCATAAAATGTCTCCCAATCAAAGAAAGCCCCAGGCTAGATGTAGTTTGCACAAACTTCTACCAGACTTTCAAAAAAGGAGCGAAGGCTGATACTCCTCAAACTCTTCCACAAGTATAAACAGAAGGAACACTGCCAAACTCATTTGATGAGGCCCCAGTTACCCTGACACATAAATTACACAAAACCTCAACAAAGAAAGAGAATTTCAGATCAATTTCCTTTATAGACATTGATGGCAAAATACTCAATAAGATACTAGCCAGCTGAATCCAAGAATACATCAAAGACATCATCAATCATGATCAAGCTGTCTTTATTCCAGTGGTTCAGGGGTGGTTCAATCCACCATATAAACAAACTAAAATAAAAAACAATATTATCATCTCATTACATATTGAAAACGGCTTTGAAAAAATCCAGGATCTCTACATGGTAAAAGTCTTGAAGAGATCAGGGATAGAAGCACATACCTAAACACAGTAAACATCAAAAGCTAATAGCCAACATCAAATTAAACTGAGAAAACCTTAAAGCAATTCCACCAAAACCAGGGACAAAACAAGGTTTCCCATTCTCTCCCTATCTCTTCAAATAGTACTTGAAGTTGTAGCCATAACAATAAGAAAATTAAGTGAGATCAAGGAAATACAAATTGGAAAGAAAGAAGTCAAAGTATTATGATTTGCAAATGATCTGATAGTATACACAAGTGACCCTAATAATTCTACCAGAGAACTCCTATGACTGATAAACAACTTCAGCAATGTTGATGGATATAAAATTAACTCAAAACACTCATCTATACAGAAAAACAGGCTGAGAAAGAAATTAGAGAGAAAATACCCATCACAAACCCCATAAATAATATAAAATATATTGGTTTAACTCTAACCAAGCAAGTGAACTATCAGTGTGACAATAACATCAAGTCTCTGAAGAAAGAAATTGAGGAAGATATTAGAAGATGGAAAGATCTCCCAGGCTCATGGATTGGTAGGATTAATGAAGTGAAATTGCCATCTTACCAAAAGCAATCTACAGGTTCAGTGCACTTCCCATTAAAATTACAACACAATTCTTTGTAGATGTTTTCAGAACAATTATCAACTTCATGTAGAAAACCAAAATATGCAGGATAGCTTAAATAAACCTCAACTATCAGAGAACTTCTAGAGGTATCGCTATCCCTGACCTTAAACTGTACTTCAGAGCAATAGTAATAAAAACAGCATGGTATCTGTATGGAAACAGACAGGTTGGTAAATGGAGTGCAATTGAAGACACAGAAATAAACACACCAGTGCTAGAGACATGGTTCAGATGTTAAACAACTCCCTTCACAATAGCCACAAATAATATTAAATATCTTGGGGTAACTCCAACCAAAAAAGTAAAAGGCCTGTATGACAATAGCTTCAAGTCTCTCAAGAAAGAAATCAAAAAGATCTCAGAATATAGAGAGATTTCCCATGCTCATGGATTGGCAGAATTAGTATAGTAAAAATGATCATCCTACCAAAGGCAATCTACACATTTAATGCAATCCCCAAAAATACCAACACAATTCTTCAAATACACGAAAAGAGCAATTCTCAAGTTCATCTGGAAAGGCAAAACGCCCAGAAGAGTGAAAACAATTCTTAACAATAAATGTGGAAATCACCATTCCTGTCCTCAGATTTTACTACAGAGCAATAGTGATAAAAACTGCATGGTATTGATACAGATACAGACATGTTGAGCAATTGAATAGAATTGAAGATGCAGAAGAAAAACCACACAATTATAAACACTTGAGCCTTGACAAAAAAAGCCTAAAATATACAGTGGAAAAAAGAAAGCATCTTCAACAAATGGTGCTGGTCTAATTGGCCACTTATATGTAGAAAAATGAAAACAGATCCATATTTGTCACATTGTACAAAGCTCAAGACCAAGTGGATCAAGAACCTCAACATAAAACCAGATACACAGAATCTAATAGAAGAGAAAGTGAGAAAGAACCTTGAATGATGGCACTGGGGAGGGGGAGCAATTCCAAAACAGAACTCCAATCGCTCATGCTCAAGAATGGCTCAAGATCAAGAACTGATAAATGTGATTTCATGAAACTGGAAAGCTTCTGTAAGGCAAATGCCATAGTTGATAAGACAAATTGACAACCTTCAGATTAGGAAAAAATCTTCACAAACCCAACATCCAGTGGTAGGATGATATCCAAAATATATAAAGAACTCAAGAAGCTAACCACCAAAACAAACAAACAAACAAACAAGCAAACAAACAATTCATGGGAGTGTGTGGGTGGGAGAACACCCTCATAGAAGCTGGGGGAGGGGGGATAGGATAGGAGGTTTCTAGAGGGATAACCAGGAAAGAGGACAACAATTGAAAGGTAAATAAAGAAAATAGAAAAAAGATAAAAATCAAAATAAAATACAAAACATAGCAACAACAAAACAACCCAATCAAAAATGGCGTATAAGACAAAACTGAGAATTCATAATACAGGAATCTTGAATGGCTGAGAAGCACCTAAAGGCACATTCAAAATCCTCAGTGATCAGAGAACTACAAATCAAAATGACCCTGAGATGCCACCTTACACAAAACAGAATGCCTAAGATCAAATCCTCTGGTGACAACACATGTTGGCAAGGATATGGAGAAAGAGGAACACTCCTCCACTGCTGGTGGGATTGAAAGCTGGTACAACCACTCTGGAAATCAATCTGTAGGTTGCTCAAAAATGTGAAATTAGATCTACCTAAAGATCCAGCTATACCACTCTTGGTATTATACCCAAAAGATGCCCCACCATGCCAAGGAGGCACATGCTCCACTATGTTCATAGCATCCTTGTTCTGTGATAGCCAGAAGCTGGAAACAACCCAGATGTCCCAGAGCAGAAGAATGAATACAGAAAATGTGGTTCATTTACGTAATGGAATACTATTCAGCTATTAAAACCAGTGACTTCACCTCGTCTTGGCCTTTTGGCTAAGATCAAGTGAAAAACAATGACTTCATGAAATTTGCAGACAAATGGATGGAACTTGAAAATTTCATCCTGAGTGAAGTAACAAAAAAGTACAAAGTACCCAAGATACAGTCCACAGAACTCAAATAGGTGAACATCCTATAGTCAAAACTCTGACCCATAATTGTTCCTGTCTGAAAGAATTGCAGGGATGGAAATGGAAAGGAGAGTAAGGAAAAGAAGGTCCAGTGACAGGCCTAAAGTAGGATCCAGCTTAAGGGGAGGTCCCAAGGCCTGACACTATTACTGAAGGTACAAAGTTCTCACAAAAGATGACCTATCATGACTACCCTCTGAAAGACCCAACCAGCAGCTGAAAGGATCAGAATCAGATATTTCACCCAACCAATGGGAAGAAGCTGCTGACCCCTGTGGCTAGATTAGGGAAAAGCTAGAAGAAGCTGAGGGAAAGAGCTCAATTAACCTGAGCCCCAGAGATCTCTCAAACACTGGACCACCAACCAGACAGCATATACCAGCTGATATGAAGCCCCCAATACATATGCAGTAGAGGACTGCCAGGTCTGGGTTCAGTCAGAGAAGATGCACCTAACCCCTAAGAGACTTGGAGGTCCCAGGGAGTTTAGAGGTCTGGTTGGGTAGGCAGAAAGGGTGGGGACATCCTTGTGGAGACAGGGGGTGGGGAAGACATATGGGATATGGAACATTTGGAGGGTGTACTGGGAGGGGAATAAAATTTGGAGTATTTAAATTTTTTTTAAAAAGTGAAACAAAAAGCAAATAAATCCTCATACATAAGGATAATTAATTTTTGACAATGAAGCCCAAATCATACAACAGATGGAAAGCATCTTCAACAAATGGTGCTAGTCTAACTGGATGTCTGCATTTAGAAGAATTCAAATAGCATTTCGTGGATGCTGCGGGACTGGGAACATCTGTAGGAGCAGAGCCAGAGGGAAGCGGGTGGGCCTGTTGGAGCATTAGGATTTGAGCTTGGGCCTTTTGAACCCAGAATCTCGAAATGCATCATGATTCCTGTCCCTTGGACTGTAAGGTTTATGTAGGTAATCTTGGAAATAATGGCAACAAGACTGAATTATAACGGGCTTTTGGCTATTATGGACCACTCCGAAGTGCATGGGTTGCTCGGAACCCTCCTGGCTTTGCTTTCGTCAATTTTTTTTTATTGGATATATTCTATATTTACAATTCATTTCCCTTTTTCTGGTTTCCCACCCCAAAGGTCCCACATGCCCTTTTCCCTCCCCCTGCTCCCTCATCCACCCCTCCCACCTCCCTGTTATTGTACTCCCCCACAATGATGCTTTGTTCCATTCTAGCACCAGTGTCCACTCCTTTCTTCTTGTCAGACATCACTTGGTATGTGCTTTATGTCTTTGGTGTTCCAAGATTCTAGGCTAGTATCCACTTATCAGACATCACTTGGTATGTGATTTATGTCTTTGGTGTTCCAAGATTCTAGGCTAGTATCCATTTATCAGTGACTGCATACCCTGGGTATTCTTTTGAGACTGGGTCACCTCACTTAGTATGACGTTCTCCAGCTTCATCCATTTCTCTAAGAATTTCATGAATTCATTGTTTCTAATGGCTGAATAGTACTCCATAAGGATAAGCAGGCCGAGAAAGAAATTAGGGAAATGACACACTTCACAATAGCCACAAATGATATAAAGTATCTTGGAGTGACGCTAACCAAACATGTGAAAGATTTATATGACAAAAACTTCAGGTCTCTGAAGAGGGAAATTGAAGAAGACATCAGAAAATGGGAAAATCTTCCATGCTCGTGGGTGGGCAGAACTAATATAGTCAAAATGGCAATCTTGCCCAAAGCAATATACAGATTCAATGCAATCCCCATCAAAATCCCAACTCAGTTCTTCATAGAATTAGAAAGAGCAATTCTCAAATTCATCTGGGATAACAAAAAAACCAGGATAGCTAAAACTATCATCAACAGCAAAAGAACTTCTGGGGGAATCAATATCCCGGACCTCAAGCAATATTACAGAGCAGTAGTATTAAAAACTGCATGGCATTGGTTCAGTGACAGGGAGGTGGATCAATGGAATAGAATTGAAGACCCAGAATTGAACCCACACATCTATGGCCAATTGATCTTCGACAAAGGAGCTGAAAAACATCCAGTGGAAAAAAGATAGCCTTTTCAACAGATGGTGCTGGCTCAACTGGAGGTTAACATGCAGAAGAATGAGAATTGATCCACTCTTATCTCCTTGCACTAAGCTCAAACCAAGTGGATCAAGGACCTCCACATAAAACCAGACACACTAAAACTAATAGAAAAGAAACTGGGGAAGACCCTTGAGGACATTGACTCAGGGGAAAAATTCCTGAACAGAACACCAATTGCTTATGCTCTAAGAGCAAGAATAGACAAATGGGACCTCATAAAATTGCAGAGTTTCTGTAAGGCCAAGGACACTGTCAAAAGGATAAATCAGCAACCAACAAATTGCTTTCGTCAAATTTGAGGATCCTGAGATGCTGCTGATGCTGTCCGCAAGCTAGATGGAAGAACACTATGTGGCTGCTATGTAAGAGTGGAACTGTCGAATGGTGAGAAGAGAAGTTGGAATCGGGGCCCGCCTCCTTCTTGGGGTCGTCATCCTCGAGATGATTACCAGAGGAGGAGTCCTCCACCTCGGCGCAGATCCCCAAGAAGGAGAAGCTTTTCACGAAGCTGGAGCAGGTCACTTTCTAGAAATAGGAGAAGAGAAAGGTCTCTGTCTCGTAAGAGAAATCACAAGCCGTCTCTATCCTTCTCTAGGTCTCATAGCCGATCTAGGTCAAATGAAAGGAAATAGAAGACCAGTTTGCAAAAGTGGTGTACAGGAAATAACTTCATCTGACAGGAGTATGTACAGGAAATTAAAAGTTTTGTTTGAGACTTCATAAGCTTGGTGCATTTTTAAGATGTTTTAGCTGTTCAAATTTGTTTTGTCTCTTGGAACAGTGACACACAAAACAATGTAATTCTTTATGATTCCAGGTGGATCATATGGGGCCTGTGACATCAAGAATTGTTACTTTACAATGCTCTCTTAAGCAAGATTGAATTTTCTTTGAATTTTAGTTTTTCATAGACTGAAATAAACCTAGATCCTGCGCAGTTTTAAGTGTGATGTACTAATGATATTAAGCAACTGGCAGAAATACAAAGCTGTGGTCCTCTAGTAGCTGAGGCACAGTGTGCCGCTGGGTGGAATGATAAGCAGTGCTTAGGAGCTGCTGTGAACACAAGCCAACAGACACGGGGTAGGAACCACACTCTGGAGGTTTGCAAAGCGGTTCCTTCCTGGTTGCTACATGTGGATGCAGAGTGAGAGGTTGTAATATCTTTATTTGGAAATGTAAAACTAAGATACCAATGTCCTATCAGTTTAAGGGTACATTGTAGAGCTGAACTTTTCAGTTACTGTGCAAGATTTTTTTTCATGCTGTCATTTGTAATATGTTTGTGAGAATCCTTGGGATAAAAGTTTTGGTTACAAAAAAATTTCAAATAGATCTATTTTATCATCCTGCAAAAGCTTCATGTCTATATGGATCAAATACCTCAATGTAAAACCAGATACACTAAATCTAACAGAATAGAAAGTGGGGGATATCCTTGAACTCATATGTACAGGATAAAAATTCCTATACAGAATGGATAGTGTCTCAGAGTTAAAGGTGAACAATTAATAAGCAGAACCTCACAAAACTGAAAATGTTCTATAAGTCAAAGAACATTGTTAATTGAACAAAATGACAGCCTACAGATTTGGAGCCAATCTTAACCAACCCTATTATCTGTCAAAGGCCTAATATCCAAAATATCTAAAGATTTCAAGAAAGTAGACATCAATAAACCAAATAACCCAGTTAAAAATGGGGCACAGAGGTAAGTAGAGAATTCTCAACAAATAATCTTAGTTGGCTGAGAAATACTAGAAGAAATATTCCATGTCTTTATTCAACAGAGAAACACAAATCAAAATGACTCTGAGATTTCACCTTACACATATCAAAATGGATAAGATAAAAAACACAATGAATAATAAATATATACTGATGAGGATGTGGAGCAAGGGGAACACTTAATCAATGATAGTTCTAGTGCAAACTTGTCCAACCACTTTGGAAATCAATTTGGCAGTTTCTCAGAAAATTGGGAATAGTTCCACCTCAAGACCCAGTTATACCACTCCTGGGCATATACTCCAAAGATTCTCTACCATTCCACAAAGACAGTTGCTCAACTATATACATAGCAGCTTTATTCATAATAGAAACTGGAAACAAACCAGATGTCCCTCAACTGAAGAATGGATGAAGAAAATATGTCTCATTTTCACAAATGTACTGCTACTCAGACATTTAAAGCAAGAGCATTATGTATTTTTTAGGCAAATGGATGGAACTAGAAAATATTCTGAGTGAGGAAACCCAGATACAAAAGGACATGCATGGTATATACTCACTTTTGAGTGGATATTAGTCATAAAATACAAGATAATCATGCTATAATCAGCAGACCCAAAGAGGCCAAATAATACCAAGGGCCCAAGGGAATTGGATTGAATCTTTCTGAGAAGGTAAAAGAAAACAGAGAAATGGTGGTGGTGGGGTGAGTGGGGAACAGGGGAGGAGAGGACTTATGAGACATATGGTGAGGGGGGAACTGGGAAAGGGGAAAGCCTTTGGAATGTAAACAAAGAATATAGAAAAATAATAAAAAATTATGCTAAAAAAGAAAATAGTTATCACAGGTCAATTGAAGAGAGGAATTGGGTGGAAGATGGAATGGGAAGGGGAATGGCCTCATTGTATCCACATTAAGAAGCTGAGAAAGATGAATGCCTCTACTCTGTGCACTTTTTCTTCTTACACAATTTGGGTTCAGGCCTATGGGAAGGGTGCCACCCATTTGAATAATGGTTCTTCCCTCAGTTAACCATTGGGGAGATACTCTCATAGATCCCACACTAGTAAGTTTTCTATCAACTTAATACATGCTGCAGTCAATATAGGAAGAGGTAAATTCAACTGAGGAAAGGATGCCACAGATTGCCTTTATGCAACTTCATAGACTTTTTGTGATTGATGACTGATATCAAAGGTCACTGCTCACTATGGCATTGCCACTGCTCGGCTTATGGTCCAGTGTTGTTTGAAAGGGAAAACTGAATAAGCCTTGAGAAACAAGTCTGTAAGTATCATTTCTCCATGGCCCATGTTTCAATTTCTGCCTCCAGGCTCTTGCCTTGGGTTCTCATGCTCACATCACTCAGGGATAGATTGTCACTTGGGAGTTGTAAGATAAAACAAAACATCTCTTCCCAAGTTGCTTTTGTTCATGGTATTTATCACAGAAATAGAAAGAAAAGTGTAAGCATCTCAGAGATGTGCTTTTATGTCAATTATGAATCTTTCAAGTTGACAGTGATGGTTAACTATCACAATACAATTGAATTCTAACTTTACATAGTTGCACTCTACAATATTTCTTCAAAGGTGTACAGTTATCTTGTTAAACAAAATTCATCTTGTCCTGTTTCTAAAGCTTCATCATCTTTAACAGTACCCAAAATTGTTTACAATCTCAAATTCGTTTGTGAAATTCAAGATGCAGTCTTTCCTTTTTCCTCTCTCCTAGATCCATTCCCCCTAGATCATTTCCCTTCAGAAAAGACAAGGCCTCCAAGAGATAAAAAACTCAACCAAGGAAACCCAATAGGAAGAAAAGATTGCCAAGAATGTACAAAAGAGTCAGAGATCCACCTCCTCACACTGTTAAGAGTCACCCAAAAACACCAAGCTCACAGCCATAGCATGTACCCAGAAGACCCAGTGAAGACCCATAAAGGCTCCGTGTTTGCTGTGTCAGTCTCTGTGAACTCATATTGATCCTGCCTTAACTGACTCAGCTGGCCATGATCTCCGGGTGCCTTCCATTCCCTGTGACTCCTACAATCTTTCCATCCCCTCTTAAATGGGGTTCTCGAAACTCTGCGGGAAGGGTGCAAAAGTAACTTTTATTTGCCTGATGTAATTGTCTCCAAGTCTTACTGCTGAATAAGCTCACCATTTCTAGCTCTTTCTGAACTCTGGCTGGCAGGTTCTATTTGATTCTGTCCCAAAACCCTCTCCAAGTTGTCTGATTTAAATTGGTGTTGCTCTGCTTCTGATTAAATTGATCTGCTTGGGCTCAAACTAACTCTAAGAATCTGTACTACCCTTCTGGATCCTTCTTATTCTCTGACTTGTTCCATCTTCACCTATGTCTACCTGGTTCTATCTTTAACCTGTCTCTGTAAAACTCTCCTGGTAAAACTGCTTTCTTTCCTGAGTGAATTAAAAACTGACTCATGAACTGCCCTCACTTCTCTGACTCCCAACTGATTCAAACTGACTGACTAGAACTCAGAGATCTACATTCCTCTGTCTGTCTTCTGAGTCCTGGGATTAAAGGCATGTACCAGCACTCTTGGACCTAACCTTTTCTTTGTCTGAAACTTGCTCTATGCCAGGCTGGATCTGTTTGTCTCTGTCTCCTGAGTATAAAAGAGTGTCTGTATTCCCACTGAAGCATGCAGGCCCACAAGGTCATTGGATGAGATCTCTTGACAGAGCATCCATGTTGTTGGATTAATGTTCCAATAGAGGACAGGCCTGATGCATATCTTCAATTTAGAGTCTTTTCCCTCATAATGTCTGAATGTGGGTCTTTGCATCTGTTCCCAACTGCTGCAGGGAGAAGACTGTCTGATAAAACTGGATAGGGCACCAATCTATACATATTGCAGAATATCACTCTTTTTTAGTAATAAAATTTAACATTTTAAAAATGTGTTTTTAAAAAATTAGTTATATAAAAAAATGTTTCATAGTTTTTAATTCTCAAGACAGACACCCAACCCTCCACCTATAGCCCACCTTAATTCAATAGCATATCTCATAACTAGCCCATTTTTCCCTTACTGGAACTAGTCTTCAGAGTAGGCCCCCATTACAGAATTTCTCATCACTAACAAACTCTAGAGATCTAAAGAAGCTAACAAGCAAGGCTCTTTCAAATTGAGGTTAATGAAAATTCCTATGATAGCAATAAATTTCAACAGACACCAAACAAGGCATCACCAAAGGCTGAAAGCTAAAAAAAAAAAAATAAGTATTTTCAGTGATATTTCATTTTCTATTGGAAAAGTATAAATTTCATTAAATAAGTCTGTTTCCTCCCCGAAAAAATTGTCTAGGTTTTATTCAGATGCCTGTAAAAATAGGTGATGGTAAGCAGACATGATCAGTAAAAGCACAGAACAATAAGTTGATTCATTTGCCTCAGAACCAAGTGGGCCTGTGGCATACCTGATCTCAGATAGCAACATG
Organism: Apodemus agrarius; assembly: GCA_964023405.1. Taxonomy (NCBI): domain Eukaryota; kingdom Metazoa; phylum Chordata; class Mammalia; order Rodentia; family Muridae; genus Apodemus; species Apodemus agrarius. The sequence goes on along the minus strand of OZ030008.1, from coordinate 101,738,762 downwards.
GTGGGAATAACCAAGCCAAAGGCAAAACAATCAGAATACCTGCAGAGGATAATTCCAGTGACTCATAGGGTCTAGCCATATACAAAAGCAGTAACAGAGCAAGATAGATAAGGGAGATACCAGCACTTCCCCACCCTAAGCTGTAGGTTTACACTCTTTATTGCAACAATGCAAATAATCTGTATCAGTATATCACAACATGTGCAGTCATTGGAAGTCAGGCTTGAGAAAGGCTGCTGAGTACGTGTACCAATGTGAAAATCGGAGCTAGGTTGTTGAGTACAGGCCTCATAGAGCTCATAAAAATTCAGGACAGATAGGATATCTTTGCAATCCAGTTAAGCAGCACCAGAAATAAGCTTTTAGTTGGGTAATGGTTTAAGATGAATTTGGGCAGCAAACACTAGAGTCAGATATATTGTACATAGATAAAAATCAGTGTTTAGATAAGAAAAAGGAAGATACAATTTCACAGATAACTTTATTTCATTGATTTTGATAAAATGGTGTCTATATTAATTGATTTTTTTTTGTTCCAAAAAGTTGATGTTGCATCTCTTAGTTCCTGTTTAAGTAAGTGCATGCCCATCAGCTTGTTGGTGTCACTAACGAGGTGGCAACTTTATGCTTTCACTGTAGAATATGACACGCTTTACTGTGAGGTCCTGTAAAATTAACACTGAAATTGCATACTTCCAATAAACCATGTTAAAGAGTAAACATTATTCCAAAAAGAATGAGTGGAAACACAGAACAAAAGTTAGTAGGGCAAACACCAAACACGACAGCTCTATATTTTCCATCTATGGCTCAGGATTGAATCATCTGTGTTCTAATTGTCTCTGATAGCCACAACATTCCAATTCTGTTGCCAGCAGATCCTGTTGTTTCTCTTTTGGTTCAGTTTCAATTCATGCTTGCCGCTAACCTCAGTAATCATCTTATGATTCTGAGATCTCTAGCATTGTACAAAATACTTGCCCTTTCCACTTTCATTCATAGATTGAGGAGGGGCTTGTTTAGAGAGAAAAGCTATTGACCACTGGTAGTGCTAGGGGAGGGAGAATCATTCTCCTCAGTGTTATAGTCACTAGTGAGTGACTAATGTTCTAGTTGATGACACGAATATGGCTACAGTCATGCCCATGTGGGCAGCCCTAGTTAAAGAAAACTAAAATACATGATAATTAAGGAGAAATTAATGGAAGAAGAATGAGGGAGCAAAGAGAACATGAGAGGTCTGACCAGAGTATACAATATGCATGTATGAAACTATCAAGAAATAAAATAATTGCAGAAGTAAATGGAAAAAGAAAGATTAAGTGCTCATAACAATGTAACAACAAGTCGGGCGTGGTGGCGCACGCCTGTAATTCCAGCACTTGGGAGGCAGAGACAGGCAGGTTTCTGAGTTCGAGGCCAGCCTGGTCTACAGAGTTCCAGGACAGCCAGGACTACACAGAGAAACCCTGTCTTGAAAAACCAAAAACAAACAAACAAAAAACAAAAACAAAAAAAACCCAACAACAACAAAAAAAACAATGTAACAACAAGATAGGGGTGATTTTTCTTACTTTACTCTCCCTAATAGAAATGAATATAGTCTTTAGTCTTAGGTTGAACAATATTGTTCTGTGTTTATTGAATAAACATACATCTATTTCCCTATCTTTATCCCTAAGATGACTACCATTGTGAAATACTCAAAATGTAATTTTCTAGGTTTTTAACTCTGCATCAAAAATGCTATACTTTTGGTCACATTTGTTTTTCATGCATAAGATATTGCAATCTGATCCAGTTTGTCTCTAAACAAATGGATCCTATTAATGTAGAATCTGATGTTTTTACAGGAAACTTGAATTTTAATGAGCTCTGCTTGATTTGGATGAGTCAAGACAAGCATAACACAATTGAGTCAATTAACAAGAATTTCATAATCAATGTTGATTAACGAAATGGGGAGAGGGTATGTGCATAATTTGGAGGCATTCCCTGCCTTGAGCACAAAGATTATGACATAAATATTGGCCATTTAAAGGTTGCACATTCTACTCAAATAGGGTGATAAAATACTTTAAACTTCAAAATATTAATTTCCATATAGTTCATTATATATGAATGGATAATTCAAAAAGCCTTTCAAAAAACCAGTATTTTTCAGCTTGCGTCTACAAGACAATAATAACCACTGAAGATTCTGTCTGTTGCTAAACATGTAATAAAATAATCTAGAATACAGACATGTAATTATTGTGATTATATCTCTGCCCTCTATTTTAGCAATGACTACATACAGCTGGTTTAGTGTTTTCTTTGTTTAACATAATTTATACATTCTAAAAGTTTGTTTTTCTGCCAGTGTTACTTTATTTTGCTTGTAAAGAAACTGATGCATTTAACTTATTTATATTTACAGATGTGTACATATTTCCTATTTCTTTTTCGACTCACTCTCTTTAACATTTTACATTTTCACAAGTTATACTAAGAATCTTGCATCATCAAATAATTTAATAATTTTTATTAATAAATTGCAGCATTATTGGATTTTATATCATAGAACTTAGTATTTAATATTGTTTTCCAACAGAACTTTTGAAGTAAATCCACTATGCATATACATAGGGCTAACATCAGATCTTAAATAAAAGGTGAATAATCATGCATGAGAAAGAAAGAAATAAGAATCTGGGGAAATGGCTCAGTGGTTTGGAGAAAGCACTGGTCTTGCATAGGAACTAAGTTCCTTTCCCAGAAGACATGCAGGGTGGATAACAACTTCCTATAACTCCATGTTCAGATCTTCAAATTTTCAACACAGAGCTGTTGCTTCTAGCTTCCCCCTTTATACAAAAATATAACTGAAATATCATAAAATATTAAAAATAATTAAATTTCATGAGGAAAGTTATCATTATATGTATCTAAATTTGTATATAAATCATATAAGTATGTGCATGTATATACATATAGTTTAAATAAAGTTTTCCCATTGAAGTTTGACAATGCTGACCCTAGAAGCCATATACTACCTAACAAAAGACTTCAACAACAGGCATGAAAATATCCTGTTGTGATTTTCTGTGATGGTCTCCACTTGCTCTAAGAGAAGCTTGCTTGAGGAAGTGAGGTAGATACATTTATCTGTAGGTATAAAGCTAAGTAAGATTTAGAATATAATAAGGAATTATGCTGGTCTTGCAAAAAGGAAATAATAACTTTTTTTCTTGAAGTTCATGACCTTACTAACATTGGGAAACTAAGTTTCCAGTGACAGGAACAAATTGCCCCCTGTTAAATGGAGCTTAAGTCCAATTTGACAGGAGTTGGCTGCCACCAACATATGTGTGACTTTCTTTCTGTACCTTTATGCCCATGTTGTAAATGTTTTGGTCCATATGTGTTACAGCTGGTAGAACTGTTTCATTGCTTCCACTCCTTGGCAACTTGCATATTTATGCTCTACCATGTAAGCAATGAATCTTTTAACCCTGTGTCCTTAATCTTAAGTGTCATTAGTAATAGGAACCTACCTTACGAGAAAGCCAAAGGATACATTGAACAGTCACTCCTAGAAATGGTTCATAAACAAGACCTGAACAATGGTAGTAAAATGAGCAGGCTAATGTGGAGAGATGAACATGTTCCACATTCTTAATCTTTGACAAAAAGTACAGAAAACTAATGATTCCTAGGAGAAGCATAATTAGCTAGCCTCTATCAAGGTTAAGCTGCTTTATTGGTTTGATGTTGAGTATATATATATATATATATATGTATATATATATATATATATATACATATACACACATACATATATATGTGTGTGTGCACATGTATATGATATATATGCATATGTATATGATTTATATATAATTGGTGCATACATGTAATACATGTGTGTTTATGTGTGTATGTATCAATAATAATCAAAGAAAAATAAGCTCTCAGCATTAGGGAGTAAATATGAGGAGGATCTGGCACAGGTGGCTGTGACCTCTTGAAGGAAAAGAAGAGAGAACAGAAATTATTTAATTTTATTTCAATTAAAATATATTTAAACTATATGAAAATCAATTTCTATAAGAGTATAATATTACATTTTAAAGAGAAAAGAGAATTGACAAATCAAACTATGCAAGCATAGTCATAAAAATGATTTAACATATAAATATACACAACAAAAATATAGGAACTATAAAACTAAACTATTGTAGACCAATGAAATAATAAACACTTGCATTGGTCAAACAACCATTGTATTTTCATTTGTTGTTTATCCAATTCCTTTTTAGATAATAAATACTTCATCAACCATAAAACTATAATTCCATTCACATTCATTTACTTGTATGATTGAAGATAGTGTCTTCTTTTCCAATTATTATAAATTATTACAAATATATTTAAGCATTATCATAAACACTCCTTATATCATTATCTAGTGATGTATTGATTTTGTTTGCAATGTTAAACTTAAATATTAATAGACCTTTTCATATACTTTATACATGATTATATTTTTCTTGTTATTTACTTGTCTATTAAGCAAATTATTGTAGAATGTCCTGTTAAATTTAAAGAATTTCGTCAGAAATTTTTTTTTAATTTTTAAATTTTTTTGTTGGATATATTCTATATTTACATTTCATTTCCCTTTTCTTTGTTCCCTGCCCCACAAAGGTCCCACATGACCTTTTCCCTCCCCCTCTTCCCCCATCTATCCCTTCCCACTTCCCTACACTGATGCTTTAAGCCTTTCCAGCACCAGGGTGCACTCCTTCCTTCTTGATGGACATCATTTGGTATGTCGATTATGTCTTTTGTATTCCAAGATTCTAGGCTAATATCTACTTATCAGTGAGTGCATACCTTGGGTATTCTTTTGAGACTGGGTCACCTCACTTAGTATGATTTTCTCCAGCTTCATTCATTTCTCTAAGAATTTCATGAATTCATTGTTTCTAATGGCTGAATAGTACTCCATTGTGTATATATACCACATTTTTTGTATCCATTCCTCCGTTGAGGGACATCTGGGTTCTTTTCAGCTTCTGGCTATTATAAATAAGACTGCTATGAACATAGTGGAGCATGTATCCTTATTGCATGCTGGGGAATCTTCTGGATATTTGCCCAGGAGTGGTATGGCTGGGTCCTCCAGAAGTATCATGTCCATTTTTCTGAGGAACCGCCAGACTGATTTCCAGAGTGGTTGTACCAGCTTGCAGTCCCGCCAGCAGTGGAGGAGTGTTCCTTTTTCTCCACATCCTTGCCAACACCTGCTGTTTCCAGAGATTTTAATCTTAGCCATTCTGACTGGTGTGAGGTGAAATCTCAGGGTTGTTTTGATTTGCATTTCTCTAATGAGTAATGATGTTGCATATTTTTTAAGGTGTTTCTCAGCCATCCAAATTTCTTCAAGTGAAAAGTCTTTGTTTAGCTCTGTACCCCATTTTTGGATAGGGTTATTTGGTTTTCTGGGGTCTAACTTCATGAGTTCTTTGTATACACTTGATATTAGCCCTCCAAAAATATTGATCAAAGAATTCAAATCCATCTTTAACATACTTTTCTCCAAGCATTTTTAAAAAAAAATCTTAGTATAAAAAAATCAAGACTTGCATGAATTTTCTGCAGACCTGATATGTTGAAAAAGACTGAGAGCTAATAATAAAGGTCCCTTCACTAATGTGATATGCACGAAGTCTCTTTTAGCAAAATGTCAAATGATTTCTGATGTAGCACAGAACATAATCTCTAGGCAATTTATACCATGCTGAGTAACACAATAGAGAAAGTTCAGTGCTATTATGAAAACATGCAATAAGGAAATCAGATATGTTTCAGTAGAAGTCTCTCTTAAGAGAGACATGGAAAATGTTTTCTCTTACAGTTGTAAATGGTGAATGAGTAGGGATGAAGGAATATCTTATTTTCCCAAATGCATATTGAATCATGGGTTTTCTGAGAGTGCTTGACCATACTACAAATTTCAAGGGTTACTTAGTTCTTAACACACCACATGTCCACTTAACATCAAGCAGACCCTCATTCCATACAACAATGAACACTGCCAAAAATAAACTGGCTGTGATTTAAGACTGTTGTATATTATGAATTGCAGTATTTGTACTTCACAAGTTTTTTTTTTCATATAGAAACAGCATATTATGCTGGTTTAGTATAGTAGTACTTCTGGAATCTTATATACTTAAATAAATGTACTCCTCATTCCCCATCCAGGAAACTTTTTACAACGGATGAACACTAATACAGAAAGCCACAATAAACAAAAATCCAAACTTGTTGAACCAGACCCAAGGGATAGATGTGCTAAACGACTACCACACCTAAGTCTCAAGGAACACTGTGGAAGAGGGAGAAATAAGATTTGTAAAGACAAGAAAATCTTCTATTTGCTATAAGATTTTGTCTCCTGGTAATTCTCTTTAACATTTCTTGTAGAACTAATGAACTTACAACGCCTTCAGTTTGAGCTCACTGAGGAAGAATTTACTTGTTTGATTTTCAATGGATATTTGTTAGTGCTAGTCTTCAAACTCACTCACTTTTCCCCCTATGACTTTACAATTTCAACACTTCAATATACTGTTGTCTTGAACACAGAGTCTAGAGAGACAAGCTCTAGAACCTTTTCCTTATTCTTTTTCACAAGAAGAGTCTTAGCTTTACTTCCAGATTTTGAGTTTGCTTCTGTTTACTGGTAGAACATAATAAAAAGTAAGCATTCCTTTTTTTTTTAATTTAGTATCTTTTTATTTTTTGTGATTTTAAAGCTGTGGTTGGTCTCTATCACTAATTTTGTAAAAATGTGTTTCTTCATATATTTCATTTTTTCTGTTTGGTTTAGAATTACCATTCTCCTGTTACCATGTCTATTCTTCACTTGACACCTGTAGCTCCTACACTTATTTTCCAGTTACCTTTATTCAATGCATGCTCTGTGTGATGGTGGATCCATGCTGGGAGAAGGCTTCTAATGTTTGCAAAAGTCTGAAACATAGGTGCTTGTATTTCTTTACCAGTGGTAAAAATGAGCCTAACATATATTAGAAATACACTTACAAAGGTGATGTGTTTGATTCTATTTTCTTATTTTTGTTTTATTGGATTTTTTTCCACCTTAGGTCACAGGTTAGGCTACAAATTTTGTTGTCCTCATTCTGTACTATACCTCTTTTATTCACTAGAAGAGAGAAGAGGCATGGGTTTGAGTAGTTGCTTTGTTTTATTGGATATTTAGTTATTTACATTTCAAATGTTATCCCCTTTCCTGGTTCCCCCTTATCCAGAAATCCCCTATCCCATCCCTCCTTCTCCTGCTTCTATGAGAGCATTATGCACCAATTTAAGAGTTGTTTTCCTTGCTCAGTGAAGGTGTGTTCTTGATTTTCCCACGATAGCAAATGGGCAGTGAGAGATTGGGGAGAAAAGCCTACCAAACACCGATTGTTATTTGTCTGAGGCCTTGGTCAATTTCATAAATTAACCTTACCTCACATCTGAAGTTTAGCAATTTGCTAATTATTCAAGGTAGGTTTTCCCACTGCTTATATTGCATAGCATAAGAACAGTTCAAGTTAATTTGTGTTTTGATGATTTTACCCATGAAAACATATTTCAACTTGCAATGTAATGACTGGGTGAAATGTTGGTATCAAATACAACTAATATTTTCTTTTGTTTCCAGGGCTAAATGGAAATATTAGAGTTCTGACAGTCTGCATGTCCCTCAGTTGGAAGTTCAGTACCTTTCCAATGACTTCCTTCTATTTATTTCAATGATCTAGTGACTTGATCTTCTGTACATGAGGTTTATGAAAAAAATTTTTCAATAATCTCTCTCTTTCTCTTTCTCTCCCTCTCTCTCCCTCTCTCTCTTCCTCTCCCCCTCTCTCTCTCCTTCTCCTCCCATTTCTCTCCCTCTGTATGTGTGTATGTGTGTATGGAGGGATATGAATTTGAGAGAACAAATTTTACTGTCATTCTCAGATGCCATACACCTTCTCACTAGCCTAGAGCTTACAAGTAGGCTGGGCTGCTTGGCCAGCAAAGCGTCCTATTGTATCTACTTATCCAGAAATAGAATTAAAATTAAACATAAACTATCATGTCTGGATTTATACTTCAGTTCCTGGAAATGATGTCTAGTACTCATCTTTATATGACCAAGTCATCCCCACACTTCCTACACTCATTGTGTTTATGAAAATAGCTAAAAACATGAAAGTAATAATTACCAACATAATGGTATAAAAATAAATGCATTTTAATTTTGAGTTATTAAATGAATAAAGTTCTCTTCAAGAGGTTTCTATAAATGAGTTCACACACTATCCCCTGGAGCCTGTGAGGAGTGTTTTATTGATTTATGTGGTACTATTCTCAAGGATGCTCCTTCTCCCTTTTTAACATGCTTAACTTATTTTAACATTGATAATTTCCTCAGGTACCAAAGTTTTATCAACACCAACTTTACAATGGGTTTTATAACCAAAGAGTAAATTTTTAAATCCTTTAAATTTTACTGTTATTCCCATTTTCATTGCAAACCCCATTCAAAGCAGATATCAATGAATACTCCTAAGATTTCTCAGAACTGCCTATACATTCCTCTGCCACAGGACATAGTTTATCATCCTGATACTCAGTCTTCCACAAAATCTTAGGTGTTAGACAAGATGCAGGTACTATTTTCTGTCAAATGGAAAGTGCATGACCTGTCTCCCAATGCCCAAGAGTCCTCATTACCTTGTGAAACCTAACGAGTGTCTCTAATGATCAGAATCCTGTCAGAATGCTGGCCTCCTTTGCTACAATTTGATTGCCAGATAGCTCTGTCCATAGCATTCAAAAGTTTTCTAAACCATATCTCCCCCAAAGTATAGATATAGGGGTGATGGACTTATGCTGCAGAGAAGGCATCTTATCTCATGTCAGTCAGGAATGAAAATGGGAGAGCTTAAGATAGAGGTAAAAATAAATGAGAGAGAGGAGTGAAGAAGAGAGGACAAGGAAGAGGAGGAAGAAGATATGTGAGGAAGAAAGAAGAATGGGAGAAAGGAGAGGGAATGTTTTAAATAAGTTAAAAAATCATATATATATGTGTGTGTATACACACACACACACACATACACTCACACACACACACACACACACACACACATACACACACACACATACACACAGCTACACTTGCTTAAATACCTCAACGAGTGCTAGGATATACAGATGGTAAGGTTGTCCCTTAAGACTGAAAGGCACTGAAAACTTTCTTTATCTTAGCGACATAGCTGTTGTAACAACACAGCAGAATAAATCTTTCATGTGTTGTGGTGTGCTGGTATAAAAAAATGTGTCTTGCCCATGGTATTAAATTACAGCATATAAAGTTATATATCAGACATAATAGTTAATGATAATAAATGCTTTGTTACTTTTTGTGTTTACACTGCTTGAATTATTACAAGTGTGTATACCTACTTAGTGTTTAGTTATTTGTTTGTTTACATCAAAAATGTTTTCCCCACTCATAGTCCCCCCTCACAGAATTCCTCCTCCCATCCCCATTCTCCCCTCTGCCTCTGAGAGCGCAGCATTCCCAGGGTGTTTCCCCCTGCTGGTGCATCAAATCCCTACAGAATTAGACACATCCTCTTCCACTGAGGCCAGATAAGGCAGCCCTCTTCTGCTACATATGTGGCATAATCTCAGACCAGCCAGTGTATGCTTTTTGGTTGGGGGATAGAATCAGCCTTGGGGAAAGACAGGAGAGGGTTCCAGAGGGCCAGGAGAATGAATGAAAATATGCAGTTTCCAGGAGAAGAAGGTAGTAAGTCTCAGAGACCCTATATGAGGAAACTCCCAGAAGTCAATGCAAGTGACCCTGGCCAAAGTGTCTAACATTTGGGATACAAAATCTGAAGAGACTGCCTCCAGTACCAGACAGGACTCCCAGTGGAGGGATGGGAACACCATCAAACCTACAAAACTTTTCAACCAAAATTTGCGCAGTCTCTAAGAAATGCAGGGATAAAGATGGAAAAGAGACTGAAGGAATGGCTGACCAGTGACAGGAGCACTTTGAAACCCATCCCATGGTCAGGGACCAATCCCTCACACTGTTAATGATGCTATGCCATGCTAGGAGACAGGATCCTAGCATGCCAGTCCTTTGAGAGGCTCTACCCAGAAGCTGACTGAGACAGATGAGAAAACCACAGACAAACATTAGATGGTGGTCGGGGACCCTTTATGGAAGAGCTAGGGGAAGGATTGAAGGCCCTCAATGTAATGACAGTCCCATAGAAAGATCAACATTGTCAACAAACCTGAACACCTGGGAATTCCCAGAGATTGAGCCTACTTAGTTTTAAAAGTCAGACTTTAAACCAATCAGCCACCTGATCAGGCAGTCATGAGACAGGACAGCTTTTGTACATACTATTGCTACTTAAGACCTTCAGATGGATAAAATACCAAGGTAGTTATACAGAGGCATTGATGACCCTGCCCTTCTCTAGGCTTAAGAGTATTTTTTTGTCTTGTTTTTGGCAAAATATGTATTTTTAAAATAGAGTCAAATTGAGATTGTAATAATAATAATTAATAATAATAATAATAATAATAATGATGATGATGATTGATTTGAGAACTGAAATTTATCTATAGGTAAATGCTCCTTGCATGTGAAGTCCTAAGAGATTTTTGTAGACTATTGTAAATTTCAAAACATTATATATACATACATATATAGACATATATATATTCTATGCTAAAGATTACAAAATATAATTTTATCATTCAGTGATAATATCACCAATTGCATTTAAGTTACAAATTTTGTGTTTTAACTTTTAATATTAAACTACATTATATCCCTTATGCTAAAATGTTAAAATATATCTCTTAGTTTGAAACACATGTTGCCTAGCTATAAAAATTAATTTCTTGATCTTCATTCTCTCATACATCATACCATATACCATTATATATCAATCAGTTTCCCTCCTTCAAATTCTCCCAGTTCCCCTACCACCCTCCCTCCTCTCTCCAAGATTTACTCCTCCTCTGTTTTCCCTAAAAAAAAAAAAAGCTGACCTCCCAGGGATATCAACCAAACCAACCAAACATGACATAACAAGTTACAATAAGGCTAGGTACAAACCCTAAGATAAAGGCTAGACAAGGCAACGCAAGTGTTGAGAACAGGATAACACACAGTATACAGCATGCAGAATCAATCAGAATCTGTGCTTAACCTCCCTGTACTGATGCATTAAAACACTGTTAGAATTAGTACATAGTAAAAAGGATAGTATATAGGTTTGTTTCCTAGGAGTAGTTAACTGTTCCATATATCCAGTACCTATAACATTCACACCATCTGGATTTTTGTGTATGCATTGTGGTGTTCTTCTAATAATGGACTTGCTCTGACCCATTATTCTCGCATAGTCTCATCACACACAACTGTGTACATCTTTGAGAATGTGGACTGTATAATGTAACACAAGGTGGAATTCATCATCCCAGTAACATTCTGTTTATAGCCTTAAAGTTTCAGAATGTGGAAAGCAATGCTTCCATGATCTTGCAATCCAAGTATGTTATTGTTTAGATTTCCATAATTTCAGGTAGAGCAATCCATAAGCAAGAAGCAGATTAATATATTTCATGGTACATCATAGTTTAGTTATAAAGTCAGAGTTCATCATGATATATCTACTAGGAAGACAAAGACAAGGAAGTCACAAAATTCATCATGCAGTACACTGAATATTTTTCATATTAACAATAGTTTCTTTTTATTCTAATTTGTGGATTTTTATTGTTCCTTTTTCATGTGATCACAGTTTCCATGGACATATCTCTTACACATTTCGCATTCATTTTATGTCCTTAATACTTACACAGAGAAATAAAATTGTTACCATTTTAGAGATCTTGTTTGGATAGTAGAGCTATCTTAGCAGGATTTAAGCATCTGTCTGAAAAATTAATCTTTCATAATTATCAATAATATTTTTCTAAATTTGTGAAAGAGGATACATTTCATTGTAGAATACCTTCCTGTATTTTTATTCCACGTATTTTTAGTTTGTAAAGAGGTTGAAAAAAACTTTCTCACCTTCATTACTTCATTCCTTTAAAAAATGATTCATATAATCAAATATTAAAATTATTCATTCCTGGTCACTTTATTTTGCTCAGTTATACACCTGACCTGTGAATTTTGCAACCTAGTTGTAAACTGAACTTCATATCTAAAGAATGTTCATGTCAAGTCAAATGTACCAGTGAAATATCAAATTCTTGTTTTAAAACAGTTTACAAAGTAAAATAGGAATTTTAAATGGTATCAACTATAAAGCTTCTTCTGTGGCACTATATAAATACTAAAATATGCAGTAGGTTTATTAATATTTATACATAGCACTTCGATAAAAACGTATAGCTATTTAATATTATGTTATTTTTGATATTATAATAAAATTACAATTACAAGGCTTCAAGATTCACCATTCCATTTCTACCCTTTAAACCTATAACTCTCCTCATGTACAACCCCTAGTCTCCTTCAAATACATGGCCTCTTTGTTCATTGACTATTATTGCATACATATATTTATATACACATATATTCTTAATATATAATGACATATACTATATAATATTTCAGTATGTATAATGATAGTTGTGATGCCTATGATCCACACCTATGAGCAGCATGGCACATAACCCTAAGCATTCTCTAGTGGCACACATATTTTTGGCAGGATCTAATTGCTCTCTAATTTGAGTTAAGACCCAGTCAACAACAGGAAAATCATTCTTGGTACAGGAAACCTAGCTAACTTTTCAGGCCTAGTGAAGGCATGATTATTGCAAGAGATTCTCCACCCTTTAATTTATTAAGCCCTCATAAGCTCTTACAACAATTCATAAATATTTGTCCATGTAGTCACAGATAAGTGTAATTTTCACCCTTCACAAAGAAATTTCTGTTTCCAGCAGAGTTCATTACAGAAAATCACAACCCATAGAAATGCAGACTTGGGAAGACCTGTCCCAATAAATACATCTACGAAATGCTCTTTCACCTAAGGCTCAGGGAATATTGTTGAAGGGTGGGCAGAAACATTCTAGAACTAAAGGATCAAATGACATAGACTTATCAAACTAGATGGAGGAAATCCCAACAGACCTCAACCCTATACAAAGAGCTACAGGCAACTAGGAAATTTTGTGAGCCGCAGAAATGGATTTTACTAGGGAAGAGCACATCAATTTGTTGTCTGGTACCAAATGGTGAACTGTGAAAATATGCACACAGCTAAATATTTTTAAATCTAGTCTTTCAAATGTATCTATGTTATGACAATATTACTTTGTTCTCAAGTTTCATAAGATCAGTAATGTTTTAAGGTGATGCCCAAACAATGATGATTGCTATAAAGATAAAAACCAACATTAAACAGGAACACGGTCTTGTAGCTCAGATAACTTATTAAAGGTATGGCATTCTATTTTTTCTAAGAAACCATTGCTAGGTGTTTGCTAATTATTAGCATAAAGAGGGACTATAATTTTTCAGGTTGTAATTAGTTATGGTGACTGATTCACATCAAGGACTGGGCCATCAGCTGTCACAGATTATAAATGCACGACATTACTTGCTCTCTTCCAGTCAAGGCAATTTATTAGTTATGCTGTTTGAGAGCAGCTGTACTCTCTGAGATGTGATTTATTCAGATTCCCTCAATATTCCTGCAGAAGCATGGGGAGATAAGTGATTTGATGAGGCTGTGTAAGTATTGTCAAATACCATTATGTTCTGAATGTGGAGTAGCAGTGATAGGAAGACTGTTTCTAAAGAAAAGGCTTAAATCAAAAACAGAAAAAGCCAGGAAAATCTAAAGGATATATATATATATATATATATGTGTGTGTGTGTGTGTGTGTGTGTGTGTGTGTGTATGTATGTATGTATATTTCTACAAATTGTCATAGAAATCATTAAATTTTCATTCTTAAACTCCAATATTGTGAAAGAACATATATTCCTCAAAATGCAGAACAGTTGTCACAAGATAACTAAGGCTGGCCTAGAACCCATGATAGTCCTATCTATAACAACGTGGTGTTGCTATATGGGCATGTGTCACAATAATGTGAAATAGTAACCATAAGGTTTAGTGATAAATAGATCAAATACTTGTTTTTGGTATTTCCTCAGTTTCCTCTCATAGATATCAGTGAAAAATAATGTCACTAAACAAATACTAAAATGTGTTGTAGTGGCTCGATGCCTTGAGGGAAAGTACTACAATAATTTTTCAAATATCTTTGCACTGTAATCTTTTATGTAATATTTTAAAATAATCATAGTGTTTTAATTTTTTAGTATAGCTCTGTGTTGTATATGTTCATGTACACTTCCCATCTCTAAGAAGCTTCTGAGATTCTGTTTGTTGTATGGTCTTGAGTTGCTCCAATTGCTAATGCCTCAGTTTTTGCTGACCATGATTTACAATTTTTATTTTATCATAGCTGAGTTGTTTCATTTTACTAAGTGTTGAGCTCAATACACACACACATACACACACACATACACATACACACACACACTCTCTCTCTCTCTCACATACACACACACACACACACACACACACACACACATACACACATAGTTGATTATAAAAAGCATCTGGTGAATATTTATTTTAAACCATGGATCTATCTCAGCACATCTATACCAGAAGTACAAATTTAGTGTCAATGATTATATCAACAGAACACATGAAATAGTTAGTGCTTGAATTTAAGTCTTCTAACACTAATGCTCTGAGGTTTCACATTGTCTTAGACTGTCTTAAGGGAGAAATAAGTTGGGCAATGAATGAATTTCTCAGATCTATTCAAATACAAGCAGTCTGAAGCTTGAGTCTTGAATATAGGGGAGGTGAGTAGAAAAGGAGACCAAGATCAGGTATTGGGGGGCTCGAAAGAAACCCTGAGGACCAGCAGAAAGAATGGAAATATGCAACCTCAGGGAGTGGGAGGGGAACTCTGTAGAAGGTACCAGAGACCTGGGAGGTGAGAGATTCTTAGGACTCAAAAGGAGGGACCTTAGATGAAATGCCCAACAGTGGGGAAGAAGGAACTCATAGAGTCCACCTCCAGTATAAAGACAGGATATCAAGTGGAGGGATAGGGTTGCTTGCCATCCCACAGTCAAAAACATTGACCCAGAATTGTTCATGTCTAAAAGAACTGAAGGGATAAAAATGGACAAGAGACAACAGACTGAAGGAAAGGGGGTTCAGTGACCAGCCCAACTTGGGATCCATTTCAAGGGGAGGCCTCAAGACCTGATACTATTATAGATGCTATGGTATATATGCCATAGCATCTATAATAGTATCAACCATGAGAGGCTCCTGCATCTATAATACCATATATGGTATTATAGATGCAGGAGCCTCTCATGGTTGTCTTCTGAGAGGCCCAACAAGCAGCTGACAGACAGATGCAGATAATTACCCCAAACTAATGGACTGAAGTCTTGGACCCTGTGGTTGAATTAGACTGAAAGAAGCTGAAGAGGAGGGCAACCCCATAGAAAGACCAGCAGTCTTAACTACCCCCAGAACCCTGATATCTCCCAGACACTAAGCCACAAACCAGGCAGCATTCACAATTGACTACAAGGCCCCCAACAAATATACAGCAGAGGACTGGCTGGTTTGGCCTTTTTGAAGGAAGGTCCCATAACCCTCATGTGATTTGAGGCCCCAGGGAATGGAGAGGTCTGGTAGAGTGAGGGCATGCAGACATCCTCTCAGAGACAGGGAGATAGAGGAATAGGATGCGGAACTGTGGGAGGGTGGACCAGGAGTTGGTAACAACTGGACTGAAAAAAAAATAAAAGTAATAATAATAATAATAATAATAATAATAATAACAACAACAATAGCAATAATATAAAAGTAAGCTTTTATTTTAGTTAAGTTTATAAGAATTTACTTCTTTCCAATGACTCATAATTCATGTCTCAGTAACATAGTCCCTGCCTGTGAGATGTAAATTAGAGAAATAAGCAGAAAGCCAGTGGCTGAGTGGGAGAGAAGGTAGGTAAAAACTAATACTTTTGATTGTTTTATTTGCATTCCAAATTTTGCCCTCTTTTAGGTTCCCCCATAAGCGTCCTTCAGCCCATTCCTCTTTTTCTGCCTCTGACAGGCTACTGGTAGAGCCTATCATAGAATAGCCTTGCTACACTCCTGTTGTTAACCACAACATAACATCAGTTACAGTGTCACATTTTGGTGCATGTACATGGGATGGATCACAAGTTGGGCCAGTCACTGGCCCAACCTTTCCTTTAATCTCTGCTCCATTTTTGTTCCTGTATTTCTTTGACACAGGAATAAATCCTGGTAAAAAATTTTGAAGGTAGGTTGGAGACTCCATCCATCCACTGGGGGCCCTGTCTATCTATTGGAGATGGTCTCTTCAGGTTCCATCTCCCACTGTTGGGCATTTTAACCCAGTGCGTAGAGTTTGTTAAAAAACAGCAGCCTCCAAAAGACTGAAGTTGAAAATTTAAAGAAAGCTTTTATGAGCATTAGTCACAATTATTTTAACAATATTCTATGCATCTGGATGCCAGTAAGTCTGAATGTCAATATAGGCTCTATGTAAGTGTAAGATCCCCTAAATGTCAAAACAGGGTGTCACATCCTCTGTAAATGGAGATAAAAGGTAGTAATGTGTTTTTTGGTAACTACATTTAGGTCATCTTCAAGAGAGAAAATTCCAACTCTCTAGCCTCATATACGGAATAATGAGTCAAAAATTTAGTAAGAATTTTTTTCATGTGAAAGCGACATAAACACTTCAATTAGAATAAAATTAAAAATACATACAATGAAATAATATTCAGAAAATGGTAATTGACTCAGTTCTATGTTTTTGCACTTTGAAGAATGAATGCAGCTTTATTAGAGATAGGAGAAGGAAGCCAACAACATGCTGTAATAGAAAGAATACATTTGTTCAATGAGGCTTCTCACACCTGTTTGTTTATAAGTAGTGACAATAATAACTGGCACTTGAAGCCCCACAAATAAATACATAATTCTTCTTTTCCAATCTGTTCTGAAAGACATAAATATTTTTGCTGCAACTTACAGTGGTTTGTTTAAACTCTTAAAAACCTCTAAGTTTAGTGGAGTAGCTGGAGTATGTTATACAGAGATAAACAGGTAGAAAAGACAGTTAAGAAACTTTCGCCTGAGCCACACTAGACAGTGACGCCTATAACAGAGATATCTCTCACATCTCGTGAAATTTACTTCAGAGCTAACATTTATGCAGTGCTTCGTGCCCTTTAAGGAAATGCACTGGAAAGACTAAAACTGTGTATGTGCCAAGCATGCTTAATCAGCACCAACAGAAGAAGATACGAAACACTGTAAGCTTCCTAAGCCCCAGCAACACTATCAGGTCACAATTAGACATGCAACTATTTCTAATCAAATTTATGGAACATGTGCAGCAAAAGACACTACTATGAATCATCCATCAGAGCTAAAAATGATGCTTTTTATTGGATATTTATTTATTTACATTTCAAATGCTATCCACTTCCCTGGTATCCCCTCCTCAAATCCCCTATCCCATCTCCCCTCCCACTGCTTCTATGAGGGTGCTCCTCCACCCACTCTCACTTTTCTACCCTGACATTCCCCTACCCTGGGGCATTAAGCCTTCACAGGACCAAGGGCCTCTCCTCCCACTAATTCTAAACAGAACCTTTCTTATTAGTTTTTAAGGCTATAAAATAAATAATTCAAAGTCCTCTAGAAAATAATGGTAATAAAACAGCAATAATGCCTAGATATTGTACACATTTTCTTTGAGTATACAGGCTAGAAAAACAGTAATTTCTTCAGAAAGAAAATAAAATATCAATTATAATAAAATTTTATTGAGAATATATTTGTATCTTTGTATTATACATACATATATATAATATTTGCATTTTGTTGTACATGTGTGCTATGTGTCTGTTAGAAAACATGAATTAACAGTAGAGGCATGGCTAATTTGCTTATTTGCTCTTTAGTTCATGGACTTAATGCTTTTCCTTTTGAAGTACTCCGTTCCATCTATTTCTACTAAATGGAATTAGGAGATTTGCAACAGAATTAGATTTCCTTCCTTGGAGGACAGGCAGCACATAATATGTGAGGATGGCTTTTAACAATAAAAAATGAAAACATGCTACTGTGAACTGTAGTAAGTCTGTAGTTTACACAGTTTCAGATTTATAACCCCAATGTTGTTGTTCATTATATTTAGAGCATTCAAGAAATACTATTCATGGACTCCCTTTCAGAAACCTTTAATGCTCAGTGCATTTTCAGCAGAGTTATTTTGAGTTTCCTGAGCTCAGCATTTTCAAACCCTCTGTTTTGGGCAACACATCTAATTTGTGTTTTAAATACCACAAGGGAAAAAATTATGAAAACTAGAACGCACTAATATATACAGAAATGCATTGTTAATTTTATCTACAAACAGGCCACTCCATCTGTTCAAACATAATGCTCCAAAGCAAGGAATATGTTCCAAACCAAAGAGCATGATATTTGACAGATGGAGATGTCCATACGCCTGTCTGGAGCTTGGGTTCTATAGAGAGCATAGCAAGGTCCAATTTTCCACACTAACTGAAGTGTAATAGAAAAATTTCCTCAATAGACATCAAAGTCAGCAGAAATTTTACTAATTGATATGCACCATACACTAACTCATTTCATCTACTTCTTTCCTCACACAAAAGAAATCCATATTCACCTTCAGAGTTAATTCTATCTTCATGCTTGATCTCATACATAAATAAGCACAAGTGTCAACTATATTTCATACATAAAAAGAGCAACCAATGAGCCAAAGTTAATTCACTTTATTCTTTAGCACAAACAGCATTTGAGTGCTGTTTTTGAAATAATTAATCACTTAAAGATAGTGTCACAGTACATAAGATTCCAAGTCTATGATAGGTTTTGAGAAAATCCCTTTGGTTTCTTTCACATAAGAAACAAAACAAGTTTTCCTACTCTGAAAGCATACAGGCAGTACATAGCTGAACAAGATTTGCTAGCTTCCATTCTAAAATACGAATTCCAATGTTCAATGAAAGGTATGATATGATAATCTCATCGCTGGCATTCAGAAAAAGAGAACTGCGCAGAAGTTTGTTCTAAAAGTAGGATGTGAGTTGTCAGAAACTCGTAATAGTATTTCAGTCTATATAAATTTAACGTTGACTTATCAGAGCATGAAGACACCCAGTCTTCATGAATGAATAAATAATACATTTAAGCATTGGTGGTAATCACATGACAACTCTGTTCTGAAAATTACTATACAGTTAAATAAATACTTGTGACATTTCAAATTGTAAATCATATTATTACGTTCCATCCCAATAAACTTGCTTTTAATAAACTGATTGCTTCCAAACGTGAGTAGCAGTTCTTATGCCCCTCACTGATAGCTTTCTTTACATCAAACTTAGACATTTACAATTTAGGAGAAAGTCCATGAGGGAGAAAAACGATAGATTGAGTTAACTTTTACCTTCTTCATACATAAATACAATATTTTAATACATACACACACACACACACACACACACACACACACACACACACACATCATTTGGCATGGTATCTTCTTTTATTTAGATGTAAAGAAGTGAAATTTCCAAGCAACTTGGACACAGATTTAAGTACTATGATAATTGTTCTTAATTTTTCAGGAATCTAGTATCATAGAAACTTTAGATAAAAATCAACATTTCATACCTAAACTTGAGTTGTTTCAAATGACTTATTTGCTTACCATGCAAAAATTTGTTCTTGATTTTAAGTCAGGGATGCCATTATACAGTTCATGTTTACACATCTTACATCCCTGAAATTTTGATTCTGTGCTTATTTCCCAATTACGTGAACCTTTCCTGGACCTGTATCTGTATCTATCCACACTAATAAAAATTAATTGAGATTCTGTCTGGAGTGTCCAAGTATGTCTTCATTTTTTTTTCTGTTTTTACATCATTTTAAAGCCATATTCTCTTCTTAGTAACTGCATATTAGTATGAATTCCTAATCTAGTCACTTTTTCCCCCTTAAGGTTTAGCTTTCTTTTTTATTTTTTAAGAGTCTATAGAGTGTTTTACATAAACCTGAATGCCCTGGATCTCATTCCGTAGACCAGGTTGGCCTCAGAACGCATAGAGATCCGTTTGCCTCTTCCTCCAGAGTGCTGCAACTAAAATCATGAACCACCTTCAGCTTCCTTTTCTCATTGTGTATTTTGTAGATTTGAAACTATTGTAGCCAGATCTCTCTCTCTCTCTCTCTCTCTCTCTCTCTCTCTCTCTCTCTCTGTGTGTGTGTGTGTGTGTGTGTGTGTGTGTGTGTGTATGTGTGTGTGTGCGCGCGCACGCACTCAGATTTATACTGTGGGGGAAGGTCCATGTATATTTGTGTGAGTGTTTACATGGTATGTGTTCATGTATGAAACTCAAATTACTCATGAATCACGGAGTACAAAGAACATTTAAAAACTAAAAGGCAAGCTTTACTTTCTTTGAAATGATCCTATTTTTACTTGTACCATCAAATTATCCTATTGTGGAGCTTTCCAAATTGTAGATATATGTCTTTGGTCTTACTTAATGTACATACCTAAACATCTAATGAACAGAGCATTACTAATAAATACAAATAAAATATTTGATTGCCTCACCACTATAAAAATGACAATGAGATGTGATGGAGGGAGGGGTATTATTGGCAAGAAAGTCCACATTTTAGAAGTATAGAATGAATTTTTTCTTCCCTAAAACTGGATTTGCATAACATTTATACTATATTCCACATTATAAGTTAAAATGATGAAAAATAAATTAAGTTTCCTAGACAAACAGCTACACATTCATTGATTCAATATTCTGTCCTCTCATCTGTCCTTCATCTCAATTTCTTGACAAGTTCTCTTAAATTTCATTATTTTTCTGTTTTTATTTTTTACTTTTCATTTTTATTTTTTTAAAATTTTTCTTTTATCTCTTTTTATTTAAATTAGGAATATTTTTTATTTACATTTCAAATGTTGTCCCTTTTCCTCGTTCCCTCCTCCCCCAAAAATCCCATTAGTCAATCTCCCCTTCCTCATTCAACCTTCCCCCTGCTACCCTCTCCTGGTATTCCTCCACACTAAGGCATCAAGTCTTTCCAGGACCAAGGGCCTCTCCTCCATTTGGTGTCTAACAAGACTATCCTCTGCTGCCACTGTGTCTGGAGCCATGGGTAACTCCATGTGTATTCTTTGGTTGATGGTTTTGTCCCTGGGAGCTCTGGGAGTACTGGGTGACTCATACTGTTGTTCGTCCTGTGGCTCTGAAAACCCCTTCAGCTCTTTGGGTTCTTTCTCTAGCTACCCCAGTGGGGACCCTGTGCTCACTTCAATGGCTGGCTGAGAGTGTCCCCCTCTGTGTTTGTCATGCACGAGGAGAGTCTCCCAGGTGATAGCTATATCCTGCTCTGGTCAGCCAGCACTTGTGGGCATCCACAATAGTGTTTGGGTTTTGTAACCATATATAGGATGGGTAGTCTCTGGATAGTCTTTCTCTCAGACTCTGCTCAGACTTTTGTCTTTGTATCTTCTTCTGTGGGTATTTTTTTCCTTTTCTACAAAGGACCCAAGGATCCATACTTTGTTCTTCCTCCTTCTTGGGCATCATTTGATATGTGAATTGTGTCTTGGGTATTCTAAGCTTCTAGGCTAAAATCCACTTATCAGTGAATGCATACCCTGAGTGTTCTTTTGTGATTAGGTTATCTCACTCAGGACGGTATTCTCCAGTTCCAGCCAAATGGATTTTAATTCAATCTCTTTTTATTCCATAACACCCTAGGTCTGCTCAATGTTCTTTCCTATTTTTAAGGCTAATACTTCTGGCCTTTTCTATTGATTATGTTATATTCTGTTTTCTAAGTTGTAGTTAGTTTTCAAATTTCTATTGCATCTACTTATTTTCTTTAACACCCCACTCACATTCATTTGCTCATTCATTTGCTTCTTAGCTCCCTGCATTCTTTCTGTCCTTTTTCATCTTCTCAATTTTCTGTCTCCATTTAAAATGAGCCAGAACACATATCATTAGCATCAAACATTTCTTTGATTTTAACTATATGATAATAAAATTCACACCACCATAGTTGAGAAGAGTCTAAGGTATTAATTCTTAACTTGTGGGTAACACCCTTTTTTAGACATTTGCATTGTAATTCATAATAGTAATGAATAATAATTATAAAGTAGAAACAAAATCATTTATTGTTGAGATCAAAACATGAGTAACCGTAATATTGAAGGATCTCAGCATTTGGAAGGTTGAGGGTCACTGTGTCTTAGGAATCTGACCTCCCACTGTACAGATTTATTCTTCACATTTGCTTTCAATGTACTTCAGCTGAGGTCAGTTTCACCTCGAACTCAGCCCTTAGCTTTTGACGTTCCTCAGTAACCTTCCTTGTGCCTACAACTTGCAATGCTTTTGCATCCTTCAGATCTGAAATGTTCCATCACCAGAGAATAATGCTGCATGCACACCTTAGCCACAGTGATTTCTTCTTCCACAAAGGCAAGTGCCCTCTCTGGTTGCTGTTTATATTTGCTAACCTGTCATCCAAAGAATGTCCTTGTTCAGGTTTCGATTGATGCTCATTCCTGGTGTGCCTTGGGGAGTGCCTTAGGAGGAAATTTTCATTAGACTATCTGGAACACATAACGCAGGCTGTCCTTAGTGTGAGTATCCTTTTCAGATGTATTTAGTCTGGGACTACAGTGAAGGGCTGAGTAAGAAAGAATCTGCTCTATATGGACAACTGTCTGGGATCCTCAACACTGTTTTGCTTTCATTTCTGGAGCCAGACTTAAACTTGCATCATACACTTATGTTCTGCTACTTAACTGTTCAGTGTCAGATTGGCAGCATCTTACATTTCTCGATCTAAATTTCTCAAGCCCTAGAACAAAATGAGCTAGCCCTTTAATATCATAATCAACATGTAAGAGCATGCACCTCAAAAAACTTAACACCTCCAATCCATTCTTCTGTTCCCAAAAAACTCCCATTATTTTCAGTGTGAAACCCACATTATACTGCCTTTACAAAACACCATAAATTAGAGAGCTTATAGAATGAAAATTTATTTCTTAGATTTCAACATATCTGGATTGGAATTTTGCTGTGTAAAGTAATACTGACCTTTCAATGCCCTTAAATAATTAAACATATCCAAATAACTTGCTACTTCTTCAATATACATAAAAATGCATATATATAAAACCAAGGTATAGATAGATAGATAGATAGATAGATAGATAGATAGATAATTTTCCTTGAGCTCATCAATACCTTATGCTCTAAGATCAAAAATTGACAAATGGGACCTCATAAAATTACAAAGTTTCTGTAAGGCAAAGGACACAGTCAGAAGGACAAAACAGCAACCAACAAATTGGGAAAAGATCTTCACCAACCCTACATCCTACAGAGGGCTAATATCCAATATATACAAAGAATTCAAGAAGTTAGCCCCCAAAGAACCAAATAACCCTATTAAAAATGGGGTACAGTGCTAAACAAAGAATTTTCACCTGAAGAAACTCAGATGGCTGAGAAGCACCTTAAGAGATGTTCAACATCATTAGTCATCAGGGAAATGCAAATCAAAACAACCCTGAGATTCTACCTCACACCAGTCAGAATGGCTAAAATTAAAAACTCAAGAGACAACAGGTGCTGGTGAGGATGTAGAGAAAGAGGAACACTCCTCCACTGTTGGTGGGATTGCAAGATGGACAACTGCTCTGGAAATCAGTCTGGTGGTTCCTCAGAAAATTAGGCATGACACTTCCAGAGGACCCTGTCATACCACTCCTGGGCATATACCCAGAGGATTCCCCTGCATGCAATAAAGACACATGCTCCACTATGTTCATAGCAGCCTAATTTATAATAGCCAGAAGTTGGAAGGAGCCCAGATGTCCCTCAAAGGAGGAATGGATACAGAAAATGTGGTATATTTATACAATGGAATACTACTCAGCAATTAAAAATAATGAATTCATGCAATTTGTAGGCTAATGGTTGGATCTGGAAAATATCATCCTAAGTGAGTTAACCCAATCACAAAAGAATACACATGAAATGCAATCACTGATAAGTGAATATTAATGAACCCAGTAGCTCTGAATACTCAAGGCACAATTAGCAAATAAAAAGATTCCCAAGAATAAGGAAGGAGAGGACGCTGGTCCTGAAAAGACTGGATCCAGTTTTGTAGGAGAGTACCAGAACAGAGAAATGGGGAAGGGTGATTGGGGAATAGGGGGGGGAGAGGACTTATGGAACATATGGTGAGGGGGGAACTGGGAAAGGGGAAAGCCTTTAGAATGTAAATAAAGAATATAGAAAATAAAAAAAGGTATGAACTCTGAAAAAAAAAGAATCTTCATTCAAACTTTAAAAACAGCACTCTTACTTATTTCTAAGTATAAGAAGATACACTCTCTTTGAGAAATTAGTATAGTCTGAGCTGTATGCTTTTCATAATAATTTTTTATGGTGCTCAGAGTTACTATTATTTGGTGATGATATTTTTATGATATATATCACCTGAAATTTGCCAAATTTTGTCCCTTTTAAGATGGCCACACTATTTGACCATATGATTATGATTTTACTCTTCAAAATTACACTAATTCAGTATGGAAAGTTGAAAAATTCTCCCATAAATTTCTATTTTGATATGATTCATTTGTGTAGAAGAAGGAGGTGAGAATGGATTCAGATGAAGAGGATGAGGAGAATTTGACGTGGTGAATAACGGATGATGATGATGGAGAAGATGAGGACAAGGTCATTGGTATGACTATTTTTCTCTATCTGAGATACATGTTTCTCTCCAGTTTTCTTAGTAAAGGTAACTGTTTTTCATGTCAGTTCTATTGCTATTGACTTTATGAGTTCATCAGCATACCTTCCTATTTTGTTTTCTATTAGTACTTCTATTTTATTTTTCGATTAATTATTCTATTAATACTGTGGAATTAACTTTGCTATTTTTTTGGATTGATTTCTGCAGTACAATTATCTCTGCCTCGAATTTCATTGTTAGAAGTTTTCAACTGTCTATCTAATATCCTTAGCAAATATAATGCTACTTAGAATCCCATTCCAAGTTTGTTTGTATTAGTTTTGATCTTTCAGTTCTCATATAATAGATCCTATTATATAACAAATGTCGATAACACCCCTATATTGTTCTGATAGTATCTATAAACTCTCGTGATTCTCCTTTAATTTATGTTATTTTAAAGGTAGATGGCATCCTTGTTTTTCTTTTTTCTTTTCTTGATTCTTCTGATGTCCCGCGCTACCATCTCGCCAGCAAGAAGGAGGCGGCACACTCAAGATCCTTCTGCAGCAAAGCTTTAATGCTCTTGAGAGGGAGAGCATAAGCCTACAGAGCAGAGACCCAAACACCCAGAAGCCCATCCCTTATATAGGCTGCAACCCCTGCCTCGGACGTGTCATCCCCTGATTGGCTGCAGCTCGGGAGAGGCGGAGACCAAGGGATGGTAAACTACCCAGCACCTGCGCACTGACTTGTTTACTTCACACCGGCAGGATGTTTGCGCAGGCAGGATGTTTTCGCAGGAAGGATGTTTGCACAGGCAGGATGTTTGCGCTGGCAGGATGTTTACGCCGGCAGGATGTTTACGCCGTCGGCTCCCCACATCTCCCCCTTTTTTATTATTTAACATGAAGACCTCAGAATGTCAATCAACCTTCAGGCTCTTGTCTGGACCTTCAGGGTTCAAGACAATCTAATAATGAGGCGCTTTTGCTCTTATAGCAAGTAGGTCACCCAATCTTTAAGGGGTGGAGACAGAGGTCGAACTCCCAAGCAACAAAATTAAGACTTCGTACGAGAGTCACCACTAGGCTGTTGGTTTGACCCGAAGCGGCCTCGACCTGTCACTCTGCCGTTTTTCTGGGAAAGAGAAACTAGGGCAGGCAACCCTTATGCAGGACAACATGCCTCCCAGAGAGACCCTTATGTCAGGTGTCTCTCTGTGCGATGCTTTGCTCGGCATCCCCCATGGGCTGCTCAAGCTGGACACTCTACCCTGTGCAATGAGTCTAAGCTCCGGGTGTGCAAGAGCTGTCCAGCCGGCGGCCTACTGCTTGAGCATTGTTAGCCAAATGTCAGTGGAAGCTCCTTGTTCCAGAGCCACAAGCGCTTGGGCAATAACCACCTTGTCTCTCTTGGTTTGAGCCCTGAGCCTACAGACCAGCCAGAGAAGTAACACCAGTCCACAGCAAAGGGCTGCACCAAGCAATCCCACCCCCACCCATTCCTTAAAATAGGAGACAGATGAAGTGATCCATGATGATAGTCCCTCAGTCAAGATAGTCCCTCCATCAAGGACAGGTCAAGGCATGTAGAGTTACCTGGATAATGGCTGCTCTCAACTCTCGGAGTGTCTGCTCAAACTCGGAGGTCCAATTCGGCATCTGGAGTGGAGATGTTGACATGATTCCCCAGCGTTGTTCCCCCTGGACAGCTGGTGTGCTGATCATCATTATTAGCATTGGGAGGAATAACTGGGTGATCTGCAGTGTCCTTCTGCTCCAAAATTGTTCTAGTAAGACTCTCAGGGACCCAGAAGGGGTTTTCTTCATTCTGTGGGAAGACACAAACAGCTCCCCTGGATCTTATTAGAATAGGATCCGGGCCTTTCCATTCATTAGTCAACACATCCTTCCATTTTACCAATTCTTTAGGTCGATGCGGGTCTGAGCAATGTCGCTCTGCTGTGGTCTGATCATGCTTATCTGAATTTAAAAAATTTATAGTAAAGAGTGCCACTGCTATGGCAACCTGTGGCATGGGGCAGATCTTTTATTATTCCCCCTTTTTGTTTAATTAAATATGATTTGAGCGTACGGTATGCGCGCTCAATGATATCTTGTCCTTGAGGGTTATATGGCAAGCCCGTAATATGTGTGACTTGCATTTGTGCACAAAATTGTTTAAATTTTTGAGAAGTGTAAGTGGGCCCATTGTCAGTTTTTAAGCACTTAGGCTTTCCCCAGGCACTCCATGCCTCAAGGCAATGTTGGATGACATGAGAGGCCTTTTCCCCAGTGAGTGGCGTAGCATGGATTACGCCAGAGCATGTATCTATTGATACATGTACATATTGGAGCTTCTCAAAGGAAGAAACATGAGTGACATCCATTTGCCATACTTGCAATGGTAGAATTCCTCTGGGATTTATCCCGGTATGGCGGGTAGGGAGAAATTGACAACAGTTGTGACATTGGGTGACAATATCACGGGCTTCTTTTTTGGTAAGAGAGAAACGCTTGCGTAGGGTTTCAGAAGTGACATGAAAATTATCATGAAAGGCCTTGGCGGCTTGCAACGGGGGACAAGGACTGCTGCAGCAAGTCTTGTGGCTTTATCCGCCAGGTCATTTCCTAGGCTCATCGGGCCAGGAAGCCCTGAATGAGTCAGGATATGGGTAATATACATGGGAGCCCTCCTATTTAGCAAGCACTCTTGCAGGTTTTGAAATATAGATGCCACTTTGCTGGAAGATCTAATGATTCCAGCTGTCTCTAATAAATTGACAGCATTCACCACATAGGAGGAGTCAGAGACAATGTTAAGGGGACCTGAAAACTTTTGAAGAACATCTAGCACCACCAAGCATTCTACTATCATCATACTGCCGTGAGAACACTCTGGAACCCACAACATAGGCTCCTAGGCCATTTTTAGAGCCATCTGTGTATACCACTAGTCCATCTTTTAATGGATCAGGGGAGGTTGATGGTTCTATGTGTCCCAACGCCAATTGTTCCGCAACAAGATTAGTCACAGCTTTTAGTTTTTCAGAGGTTAACAGCCACTGGGGAACCCATACAGGATCCTCTGTCTTCCATGGTATGGGTCGTGCTGCCCCAGTGGCACCTAGGAAAAACCCAGGCCCTGTCTTCCTTGATTT
Organism: Apodemus agrarius; assembly: GCA_964023405.1. NCBI lineage: Eukaryota > Metazoa > Chordata > Mammalia > Rodentia > Muridae > Apodemus > Apodemus agrarius. Next base: position 101,710,562 of record OZ030008.1, on the reverse strand, counting down.
TGGACGGGGGATAAAGGTTCTACTCGCCCTCCTTCTGTGCCTTCAAAGACTGGGTAAGCAAGGTGCAGCTTTCTTTTTACTTTTTCAGACAAAAAGGAGCAAGACTTCGGGCGTGTCTCATAGGGAGAAGGCGCCGAAGGAACAACCTGTGAAAGGGCTGTTAGGGGCTGCTGTTTTCGAGGTTCTTTACTATTCTGCCTTCAATCATCTGGATGGTATCTTTCCTCCTCATATCTGGCAGCTTCCTCCTCTAACTCAGCCTCTTCATCGGGGTCCAAGACCTCATCCTCTGAGCTATTAGAGCTATCAGAGTTATCAAGGTTTAAAGCCTCAAGATCATGTACTGGATACAAGCTAGCTCCTCCTCTTGGTTTAACAATAGGAGAAGGTTCCTTAGGATCTGACATATTCACTCCCTTGTCTCTAGACTCTCTGGGAGGTCCTTTTTCCTTTTTTGGGACGGGTTTTTTCTTGTGCGCGCCCAACCTCTCACTACGCTCGGTTTCTGATATGCTATCCTGGACCTCTTCAAGGGTGTTTCGACCTTCCGCCACAGCAGCCCTACAAGCTTTATCTTCTAGACAGTTTTTAACAAGTTTCCAAATTGCTTTTGTCCCCTGCCTCAAGTCTCCTTCCACCATTTTGCGGTCAAGATCTCTACCTAATTTGTTCCGCGAGGCAAGAGTCAAAGACCTGGAGCATTCATACATGACAAAGAGAAAGATTAAAAGGGCTCCAAGAATGGTCACAAAAGCTTCAATACTACCTTCCCAGGGTGGCGACAATCCCAAGTTGAAGCCAAAGAAGAACATACCACTCTGAATGTATCTGCCTGCAGTTCTGAATCTTCCTCGTAGCCGAGGGGTCTCCGATGGTGCTGACGATGATGAAGTCTCAGCAAGAATGACGTGGCACACTCAAGATCCTTCTGCAGCAAAGCTTTAATGCTCTTGAGAGGGAGAGCATAAGCCTACAGAGCAGAGACCCAAACACCCAGAAGCCCATCCCTTATATAGGCTGCAACCCCTGCCTCGGACGTGTCATCCCCTGATTGGCTGCAGCTCGGGAGAGGCGGAGACCAAGGGATGGTAAACTACCCAGCACCTGCGCACTGACTTGTTTACTTCACACCGGCAGGATGTTTGCGCAGGCAGGATGTTTGCACGGCAGGATGTTTACGACAGCAGGATGTTTGCGCTGGCAGGATGTTTACCCCGTCAGCTCCCCACATTCTCAGTGTAAGTTAACAAATTTTAGTGTTTTTCTCTCAAAAGACAATTTTACTCTTATACAACTATTGCTTTTCTGCATATTTACAACTATTTATCTATTTCTTTTATCTTAAGTTAAATTTGCTTTTTTCTTTTGCTTATATCTTTACTAAAATTTCTATTTTTATTTTTATTGGATATTTATTTACATTTCAACTGTTATCCTCTTTCCCAGTTTCCCCCCTTTTTACCCCCCCATTCCATCCTTCTCTCCCTGCTTCTATGAGGGTGCTCTCCCACATACCCATCCACTCCCACCTTACCACTCTAGACTGGGGCATCAGGCCTTCACAGATCCAAGGACTTCCTCTCTGAGTGATGCCAGATAAAGCCATCCTCTGCTACATATGTGAGTGGAGCCATGGATATCTCCATGTGTACACTTTGGTTGGTGGTTTAGTCCCTGGGAGCTCTGGGGGTTCTGGTTGGTTGGTATTGTTGTTCCTCCTACAGGGTTGCAAACCTTTGGAGCTCTCTAATCTTTGTCCTAACTCTTCTTCTGTCCATAAGGGTACCATTGCCAAAACAGTTCTCAATAGACAGCTAATAAATAAATTATTCAAAATTTCAAAATTCAAAAACATCAGAAAAATGAAGAAATAACTTTCATTTTGATTCTCACTTAAGTCAGATTTCCTACTTAAAAAAAAAAGCAATCACAAAGGATAGGAAGGTACACTAAAAAGTCATCTTTTGCATATAAGGCTTTTTGAAATGAAATTACTCAAGATACATGGAAATCAGCATAGAGGTTCTCAAGAAAACAAGTCCTGGTTATATATCAAATTGACCCTAAGACTAGATTCTAAAGAGATGCTTGATTGTCAATATTTATTGCAGCAATATTCGCAGCAGCCAAGATATTAAATTAGTTTAGAAGTCCAGCAACAGATAAACGAATGAAGAAAATGTGGTGTATGTATACAATGTAGTTTTATTTGGCCATGAAGATGATGAAATTATCTCTTTGCTGAAAAAATGATTGTAATTAAAGGTCATTATGTTAGAAGATATAAACCAGACATGGACAAATGTGATCCTAGACTGCATATAGGCATACATATTGTAAAAATAAAGGAAGACCAAGAGAGGAAGGAAACTATTGGAAAATGACTGAAAAGATGGCATAGGATATTGACATCATCAAATACATTAATACAGACTTAAAAGAAATATCTTTAGCCAACCCTCCCTGTGTAGAACAAAAGTATGTCAATTAGAATTTTGAATAAAGCATATAGAGATAATATACAGTTTAGCCAGCTTTGTAACATAACAGAATTATTTCCCAGTCTTCCCATAATACACCATTATCTTACTCTAAAGATTTCCACAATAGTATGAATCAAATATTCTCAGAGTATGACTAATAGAGATGTGAAATTAGCTATATCATTTTAGATGTGTTAGTCTGTGTTCTAACTGATAAAGTGGAAATGACAATCAACGTACACACAGTTAAATAGAGGACACAACCATATGACAGTTGCAAATTCCAGTGTAGTGCTTGTCATAAACGCTAATAACTATTAACTGATGCTATTAAGTGTGTCTTATTATAGTTATTATTTTAGGTTCTAAGTTAGACATAAATGTACATCCTAGAATTATAATGCACAATTGCTAAAGACTGAAGTGTGATTATTAATGACTAATTTCACATTTTACATATAGGTTGAGGGCAGTATTGCATAAATACTCATTGCTTTATGAGATAATTTTATATGATTACTAAAATCCATTATTTTCTTTTTCATGATAAAATCATTTAGTACATCTAGATCTCTTTTATACAAGTAATGTTCCTGGATTTTTTGAAATTCTCAAACTGGAACTGAGTTGGGCTGTTAAAGCTGACATATATGACAAAGGTTGTGGTATTTATCACAAAAGCAGTACCTAGTGGGTAGAATCCATATTGCTTGGGTCAATAATACTACCAAAATGTACAAAGGAATGACTAAAAAATAAATTGAGCTATGGGGTAGGAAGCATGAATTTCAATGAACAAAAAAGAAATTAACTGATATATTCCAGTTTAATTCATAATTTTCTAAAGCATAGTTAAGAGTCTCTGAGTTTAATGATAATGGTTTCTTAGCTACTGCTGGTTTGGGTGTTATGTTTTCTGCCCGTCTAGATTTTTATTGCGATGAAACTTTTGAGCTTTTGTCAATTTTCTTGTGCATTCATGTAAGAAGATGCTGGAAATAAACTAGAGAATACTGCAGAGCCACCATCTCTTCATTAGTGAGCTTACAATAGACTGATTACAAAGCTTTACATTGTTACCTGATATGTATTTCAAGAATGCCTTGGATGTGTTTTAAAATTGTGGAACTCAAAGTAAAAAAAAAAAAATAATTTGCTACATTGAATGCAAAATTTTATTTATATGTAAATATTTTTAACTTTACTAAAAGAAGAAATAAATAATTTGTATGGTGCATGGTATAGAATTTTTTATTTAGATAAAACACATAAATATCCTTAAGACGTTCATTTTTGTAAGTATTGCATAAAGCTGATCACAGTTTAAAGAGGGCTAAGCAGACTCCTGGGAAAGGGATTTTACTTTACCTGTACATAAGTCAAAACCAGAAACTTTTCTACGTGGCTGAATGTTAGCCCTATTCTATCAGAAGAGCCCTACTTGTGTGACAATATAATGAAAAGCAGAAATTTTAGTGACTCAAGAAATGCTCCTTTCCTAGGTAGAAGTATAATAAGTAATAGTTCCCAACTCCTTTTTATGTGTTTTTGATACACATTCTACTTCAAATACCATATATTTAATATAAAATTCTTTTAACAGCTTCTATTATTGGCCAAAATGATATTATCTTCCTAAATGTGCCCATAGTAATTAATATTTGTGCATTATATTATATTATATTTATTTGGCAATGTGTATTGTTACTGGCTAAGCATCCATATGTCCTTACAAAATTGTACTTGGTTCATAAAAACATTAATATTTGTTCTATATTTGGGAAAATGTGATATTGGTCTCCTTTACTACTTCAAAAGGAAAACACTATATTTCTAAGAAATGAGTTTAGTATTTACACATGCCTCACAAGGAAAACTATCATACTCATTCTGAAATTCTATATGAAAGAATTCATCAAAGTAGGTATCTGTGAAGTTGAGCTGAACAAAGTTTACTAAGTTCCAGAAAGATTAATTATAAGTGCCACAGTATTCAAATTCTGCATCTTGTCTTTTGGTGTCAGCTCATTTAACAGTGGGCAAGTGAGTAGTAAAGAAACCTGTGAATTCATTTTTAGAGACAGCAAAAGTGACATTGATTTACTCCTATATATTATATAAGTACCTGAAATGTTTATATAATGCATGCTTAAAGACTGAATACAGAAGAGAAGCTTGACAGAAATAGAGCTAAAACTATAAAAAAGTTCAGACCAAAATTAATATACTTTGAGTTATGGCCCATTGTGTTCAAAACGTATCTTGCTTAGATTGAATTACTTTTCTGCATAGGAATCACTGAAAAGTTATGTTTTATTCAGCAGGAATAAGCAATTTCCAATCCAACAGACACATACCAGGCTCTAGGACTACAAAAGACATTAATAAATAAGATGGATACAGAACTCTTTTGCAGGAATTCAATGTTAAATAACATTAAAAGAGACAAGCCCAGATAAATTTGCAGTAATAAATTTATAGTGTTTATATATATATATCTTGACTATGATAGTGATAATAAGGGTCTGGAAAAAGAATACTTACATTAGCTTAGGGGTGTCTAGCTAGAAGCACGAGGATCATTTTTACCTTTATTATAAACAATTTAGTTGGGGAGAACGTGAGGATGCTGATAGCAATATTGGGAAATGTTTATTACCTGAACTTTAAATTTAACTGGATGTTCTGTACTTTTGACTTTGAAATAGAGCTATCCAAGTAATCATTGTACAAGGGAGAGAGTTCTGCATGCCATTTAGCAGTTTATCTGGCCTGAAGTAGTTAAAGTAATGAGCAATTCGATTAAGTGTGCTATTATATCATTAGAAAGTAAATTCACTTGTTTACAAATCCATCCTAAGAATGAAATAAAGAAAAATAGAAAAGGTTTTATATAAAATAACAAAAATTATTCCAGAGTACTTTTTAGTGAAAGAAGAGAGTGATTTTATCACTTAATCACAAAGAATACAGTATTTGTAAGATTTCATGTCCTGTGATTTTCTTAATGAAGAAATCCAAGATTCATTGATGTCAAGGGTTTCCTTTGAACAGTATGAGCTTTTAAAAGACAACTAAATTTGAAAATTGCAAATAAAAGTTTTATTTGGCCCAATGGAAAATATTGGAGCAGTCTGGAATGGAACTTGTCTTACATATAGAGGCTCAAGATACCATACACCAGTGAGGACTTCATTATCAAAATGACAGCAATGTTGGACAGTATGTGTGACTAAACATGTAAGATTTCTAATAGAATAGTACATCTGTGATCATGTGGACTGAATAACAACATTTATAGCAGAGCCTAGGTCGAATGAGATTCATTGTCTGGTGTCTACATGATGCAAAATCTTAACCACAGAGCCATCTGATTACAGACTCTATTTTTGAAGTTACTCAGGCTAATATACAGGCTCTTCCCAAATGTACAAAACTCCTAACTACAAATATTTCCACTGACCAGATTGCAAATCCATTAATATAATGGAAAAGCACTGAGGCATAAACTAATGTGTATGTTGATTTCTAATCCACTGAATTCATTGTTTGGGGGAAGATTAAATGTCTTTATGGATAAAAGTGACATGATAGCCTTCTAATCTGAGTATGATCCTCAGACCCTTAGTAGAAGGTGAGAACAAAGTCTAAAAGTTTCCCTCTGACCTCCACAGGTGCTCAGTGGCATATGTGGCATGCACATATTTAATATTCACACAAATAAAAGTAATGAATATAATAAATAATGCTTTGTTCTATTTGTAAATCTCTTGACACTCTTGTTCTCATGTGCTCTCAATACATGAATCTATACATTAGATTTTCATCATCGAACACATTTTATAATTATATGATGCCATGATGTATTTATCTCATGAGATCAAATGACTATACAAACTTAGTAAACTCATGATATTAATTCTATTTCCATATGGAAAGTAGCAATTTAGTCATATGAACTATTCTGAACAGGTAATCATCTAGCAAATACTTTAAAAGTGTGTATTATTTTCCCAGATTCTTCTCAACTCCCTGGATAATTCCATCTCCTAAATGCCAGTTCACTCTCAAAAATAGGTTCCTCTCCCACCTGTGCAAGTCCTGTTCCTCAGCCACTACTTTAAGCTGAATACTGTAGAGTTTAGAGTTTTCCTCATTAATATGACTAATAACTCATAGTGTGAAGTTCATAATCTCCAAAGTATGAATAAATATAAATCACCTCAGTTTTCTATGGGCAATGAAAAAGGATTTTCATGCCAATAAAGTCTAGTAGTTAACAAATAAGGAAACTGCAAAAGCAATGATAAGGAGGAAGAGCATTAAATTTAACAGAAAAAGCTAGATTTGTCTTATAAGTGAAAACTGAGATGTGGTGATTTTAGAGTAGTGTCTATCAGACTACTTAAGACACTCAAGCTAGGAGAAATATTATATGGTTAAATATTTAGGCAAAGGATGTTATTTTGTGACATATACAATGTTGTAGAATTCAAATGTCATTTGTCATGAATAAAATTGTATTACAATGCCTTAAACTGAAGGAGCTTTTCCTTATTTATGACAGTGTCAATGTAGGTGTCACCATGGCGGACATATCAGTTGACTGCTTTTCGTGAAACCAAATGGTCCACAAATTCTAAACCACTCACAAATTGATACTGAATCAGAATTGACTAAACTTGCATTTAGAGAAGGTTTTCAAAGTACCAGCCACCTGGCCATGAGTTATGGTACCTGCGCCAGTATGAGAATTGATGGACAACATCTTATAGAAAAAAATGAGAACCAATTTAAACTTGTGCTCTCTCATGTGGGAGATTTATATTCCTACTAAAGTGTCCTCTCTTTCTGTAGATGTTGAGCTAACACTTTCGGACATTTTATGCATAAAAAAATGACATTTTAGTATCACTATTCCAAATTTTGATATATATAACATAATTGGATAACCAGTTACGTCAGAAGAAGTTGTATACATTATATATGTATTGCCAATAGACATATTAATATTAAAATGATAAAAGTATCATTACCTAAGGCATAATTATAATTTGATGTTATTGTTATATAAAAAGTATTGATGTTTAAAATGTAGAAATAAATGTATAGGCCAGTTTATTAAATAAGCCAGTGCTATGCAGTTGGATTTTGTCTCAATTAAATAATAAATTAATTAATTAATTAATTAATATAGGAATAGAAAGTAGACAATATAAAATTTGTAAATACTGAAATAGTTTTTGTCTAAACACAGGAAAATTCAGAGATTGCACACTATTATTAAATTGTCTGAAGTGAAGTTTTCTAGGAGATGCCAATCAACTAATTAACTAACTCTGGCAACAGTGTGTTTGGAGAGTGAAAATGAAAACTACTTATTTCTAAACTACCACTGAGGACTTTGTTATCTTCAGAATAAGAAGAATTAAAATTAGTAGTTTCAACATGTTTTAAAATGTCTTTTATTTTATTTCATATGTGTATGTGTTTTACCTGCCCCTTTGTCTGTATAACACATGTGTGCTTAGTATCTATAAAGTCTAGAGGAGAACATGAGATTCATTGCAACTGAAGTTACAAATGGTTGTCATGGCCAGGCGTGGTGGCACACGCCTGTAATCCCAGCACTTGGGAGGCAGAGGCAGGCGGATTTCTGAGTTCGAGGCCAGCCTGGTCTACCGAGTGAGTTCCAGGACAGCCAGGGCTATACAGAGAAACCCTGTCTCGAAAACAAACAAACAAAAAAAAAAACAAAACAAAACAAAACAAATGGTTGTCATGTAAGTGCTGGGAATTAAACTCAGGTGTCCTAGAAGAATAGTGAGAACTCATAGAAGCTAAGCCATTTCTCCAGTCCATATATCACATTTTCTTTAAGCTAAATTTGTGTTTCTTTATATAGCAAAATTATCCAAATTGAAAACAAAATGCTAAGATTTTGTATCATTAATGTTACAAAGTCTCTTATTCTTCTAATGTCTTTCAATTTCTACCAGGACAAAAGAACTACAATTTCAGAGCTTTATAACATTGAATAGTAATGTCTTTTAAAATATATCATTTATAAATCTAGGAAGCACTGGATACAACACCAACTCCAGGATATTATATACTAATTTCAGTTATTTAAATTTCTCAAATATTGTTCATTTGAAAATTATTCATTAATTTTAATCATACTAAACCACATTATCATGTTCTTCTTTTAATTAAAAGAAAATGTTACCCATATAATTTATTAATTCTGCTTGCTCTTATAAAGCAAAAGTACAAAATTAACTCATTTTCATGGTGTTTAATTCTATCCTTGAAGGGTTAATAGCAATACTATTGTATTTCTAAACCTACATCATTATTTAAAATGCTTGCTTTGTAAAATGTTAGGTATAATCCCATTATATTACTACATAATATGTTATTTCATCTATGTTATTAATATTAGTGAAGTTGTTTTAATAACCTGGTTAAAGGATACCCTCAGAATAGAAAGATTGTGACGGAAAGACAAATAGTAAGGAGACAGATTAACAAATGTATATACTAAATATAGAAGAGATAAAATGCCATAAGCCCTGGTTCCTCAGTATGAAAGACTGCTAAAGATCTGGTGAAAGAAGACAAATTGGCTGGAGTAGCAGTGTCAGAATGTGCTTCAGTGATATACTTCTCAGAAGATAGACACAGAACACCAACCTCTGCTATTTCCTTTTGCACATGTTCTATGAATAATGCAACCTTTGGAATTGTATGCTAAGAGATATATCTGTTAAACATACCCTGAATGACAGAATCCAAATCCAGAAGTGCATACACCGTGTAATTCAATTTTTTAGTTATAAAACAAATAAAAGTCTCCTGTGAGAAATATATTTTTTAGAGTGACCTCATCTTCAATTGGTTGACCTATCTATTAAAGGAAATATCTTGAGGAGATATAAAAAGTCTTTATATCAATAAGGGTGTGGCTAAGTAAATGAATACATTCTTGAAAATAAATCAGATTGTACTTAAAGATCTGTGGTTTGGCACTTGTAAGACATCTATCTCAGGAAAAATAACAACAAGAAAACTGCACATCAAGACATCTTGATGACTTGAGTTCAATCCCTGGGACCAAATCAAAAGTCTGAATGCTGTGGTACAGTTTCATTCCAGCACTTCTACTTGAGATTAGAGATGGAAACAGGATTACTCAGACACACATAGACCTGCTAGATTGCAATATGTAACCCACTAAACCTCAAAAAAGTGGAAAAACTAACTCTCAAAAGTTGTCCGCTATAGAGCTAAACAATGAATTCTCAACTTTGAAATATCAAATAGCCAAGAAGTACATAAAGAAATGTTCAACATCCTTCCTTAGTCATCAGAAAAATTCAGATCAAAATGATCCTGATATTCCTGCTTACACCAATCAGAATGCCTAAGATAAAAACTCAGATTACAACAGAGGATATGGAGAAAGGGGAACACTTCTCCATTGCTGGTGGGATTGCAATTTGGTACAGAAACTCTGGAAATCAATCCAAATATTGGAAATAGTTCTAACTTAAGACCCAGCTATGCCAAAACTGGGAATATACCCAAAAGATGCTCCAAAACATAGCAAGAACCTGAGCTCCACTATGTTCTTAGCAGCTTTATTTATAATAGCCAGAAGCTGGAAAGAACCCAGATGTGTCTCCATGAAGAATGGATACGGAAAATGTGGTACATTTGCACAATGGAATATTACTCAGCTATTAAAAATGATGACTTCACGAGTTTTGTAAGCAAATGGATGGAACTAGAAAATATCGCCCTGAGTGAGGTAATCTAGACACCAAAGGACATACATGGAAACACAGGGAGCAGAAACATGGCCAGAAAACTTAAGGAAGGGCCATCTAGAAACCATCCCATCTTGGCATCCATCCCATTAGCAGACACCAAACCCCAGCACTATTGCTGATGCCAAGAAGTACTTACAGACAGGAGCCTAACTTCTGAGTCTCTCCCAGCACCTGACTAAGAAAGATGCAGATACTCACAGCCAACCATTGGACTGAGCCAAAGGACCCCAAAAGAGTTAAGAGAAAGACTAAGGAGCTAAAAGGGATTGCAGCCTCATAAGAAAAAAACGAATATTAACTAACTCTACCCAATAGAACTCCCAGGTACTAAACCACCAATGAAAGTTTATACCAATGTGGGTCAATGGATCCTGCTACATTTGTAACAGAGGATTGCCTTATCTGGTATCAATAGGAGGGGAGACCCTTGGTTCTGTGGAGACTTGTTGCCTTAGCAAAGGGGGATCTGGAAGTGGGTAGGAGGGTGGATAGATGAGCATGCTCTTAGTGGCAAGGGGGCAGGGTTGCAGTGGGGAGACCAGGAAGGGAGACATTTGAAATGTAAATGAATAAAATAATTACTAAAAAAGTTGTCCATTGACATCCAGTGCTCTGGTAAATGCAGACTCAAACCAATCATAAATCATAAACACCACACACACACACACACACACACACACACACACACACACTAAGGAGAATGGTCATGAAGATCTGTAATCTATTCTGTGATATTTAACTAAAGGTTCTAACTATGAATCACTGTTGAACTGCGATGGTAAGATTTGTTTTTTTCTGTATATGACATAGCATAATTCTTATGCTAAAACCTACACATTTCTGTCCTCAACAACTAACTGAGCCTTAATGTTAGTGAGAAGGAGTTATTCTTGTGATACAAGGCAGCATGGTGGGGCATGGGTGCTGGTCACTGGAACCATTGGGTCACAGCTGGAGCAGAAGTGAAGACACATACAGCCATGTGCATGAATCATGTCATGCCTGTGGTTTCTTAGTGCCACTTGCCATTAAATAAAGCAGAATTTCTTTTTAAAAAAGAAAAATACTGATGTTGGGCAAAGACAAGAAAAATTGGACATCAGAGAGATGCTCGTTAACATCTCAGTTGAGGATGAAGTTTAGCCTGAGAACAAAAGACAAAAATAAGTCATATACATATCTAGTAAAACGTCCCAAGATTAAAGCAAATGACATTCAAAGAGTTGTGTTTCTGGGTCTATTTTTCTAATAATATAAAGCCATTGGTTCTGGACTTATGTCATTGTATCAAAGGATCATAAATAGTGCTTCACTCAGTTCAAATAGGAACTTAATGCATTTTTATATTGGGCATAAAACATTTTGATACAGATGTATAAAGAGTTGGCCTTTCATGTGTATTTTAATTAAATAAATATAGAAATTCTGATAATAATGCATAGATATTTACAAAATGCTAATAACCTGAAAAGCATTGTTCTCATCCCAAGATTATGACTGGAAATCTAGAACCTAGATAGATTCTAAGCTTATTCATGGGTTAAAGGGGAATGGCTTCTGCAGAATTGAGTTAAATTTGATGGTGTTTATTATGACAACCTTTCACGACTGCTACAAAATAATAAGGCAGAGAATTACCTTCATTTCTACTGACTGTCAATAAAAAGGTCTCTGAGTCACTGTTCCTTGTTTCAACTTTTATTTATGCCTTCAAATGAATTGGAACCTCATTTACTGCTTACATAAGCCAATACCGCAACTATGACACTTACCTTGGGGATTTGTAATTTCTTTTGTTCTTTCCTTTTTCTTTTTCTTTTTCTTTTTTTTTATTATATCACATGACACAGTTCCTTTTTTAAAAAAATTCTTTGACTGTTAAAATCTGCTCATTATAAGGAAAAATTCACTCAAAAATAAAAGCATATAAGAATTTTTTTAAAAAAAATAAGAGTCGCTGGAGAAATGGAGTCATAGGAGAAATGTGTCATCAGTTAAGAGCACTTACTATGTTATGGAGGAGGAGAGTTCAGTTTTAAGCATCACACCAGTTGACTCCTAACTGCCTAGAACTCTATCTACAGGTGTTCTTCTGGTGTATGTGTATGTGTATATGCATATTCTCCTGGAGAAACACACACACACACACACACACACACACACACACACACACATATGAATAGCATGAATTTGAAAACCGAGGTATATAGGATTCACTAGAAGATACATTGGAAGGGGAAAGGTTGTAAACATAGTATATGTATACATATACATAAAAATACATATACTAAAATATTTTAAATCAAATAATCAAATCATAAAAATTAAACCTTTAAAATAATAACACTTTCCTGGTCTCTTGCCCCTTGCATCACTCATAGTGAATGTGTGACTTGTCACATTTTCTTAATATCTCTAGCTTAGTTTAATTTTTCCTGTAAAATTTGACCTTAAATTCATATTGCAAAAAATACATGACTTTACTTATTCTTAAATACTTACTGTATATCCAATATTTCTTTAGTTTGAGAATCAGCAGATATTTTCATGAATATAGTTCACAGGTGTTAATGTTACAGAACTGCTTTTTCAGTCTTTTCCCTGCACACAGACTTCTGAAGGTGGTTAAAGTGCTCACTTCTCAGCTGTAATTTTGAGCTTCAGTGAGCTGCTATGGATGCTCCATTTTGAAATGGAACATATGTGAACAGAACTGTTCTTGTCATGCTTGACTGATGCCCCTGATTGTGTTCTAAATTCACAGCTATGCCTCTAGTTATGAACTAATAACTTCCATTATTAAGGGAAAGCCAAATCTTGAAGTCTAATTCTGTTTGTCTAATTGAAACAACTAAATTGCAGCTGCCATTTTGCAATTGGTTTGCAGTCCTATGGTCTAGAAAGATCTAGCAGTGAAGGCAGCATGAAACTCTTGACTTTAACCTAACAGTATTATGCCCTGGCTGCTTCCTAACTGATGAATAATTGGTCACTGACATAAGAAAGTCTGAGGTTACTTTCTTGAAATAATGTTTGAATAAAGTTGAATATGTTTAGTAGCACTTTTTTTGCAAGTACAGAATATCTTAACCCATAATTCAAAACCAATTTATTGATTTATTTTCTATCATATACTTAATAAACATTAAAATTATATTATGTAAGTAAAGGATTCTTTTAAAAACACATGGATGAAGTGATAGTTCAAGTACCTACTGACTGCATACACTTGAGAACTTACATGATATTTGAGTATTGGTTTACATATATGTAAAAGTTGGGACTAACATAATTTAAACACCACACTTAAAAATTCTGTAAAGTTAAATAAATCCATGTTATCAATTCTGATATAGTTTTTGTAATAGAATTTTGTAGATGAATCCTTGATTCAGTAAATAAAAGACAATAAAAGTAAATTACCTTCATTAATCTTTATCATTTTCTGTTCAGGTGCTAAACCAGACATTTATATATTTCAATCAGATCCTTGTGGCAAGTTTTACATAGTCTGCAATAGATCATTTTAATTTTGGCATACACACAAAGATCACCAGATACCTGTTTCTAGCTGTTACTGAAAGCACAGCTAAATATGTGATTAGAGAATATGCTTCTCAGAAGCAAAACATATATTATTGAGTAGAGCTCCCTGGTAGGATAAATTAATATGTAGGACAGTGTCAAACTACTCAAATTTCAGGGGAAAGGAATCTCAACTTTACTGCTCTTGCTTCCTCTTATTCCCAACCCAGATTCCTCAGTGGTTCAACTCAATTGGAAGCCACAAGGTACCAATTACAGTTTTGTACTCTATCCAAGCCAGTTCATTAGAACATACGGAAAATAACAGAAAGGCCATTAAACAATGCCTGACATGGTTTGTGTTGTTTCCATGCCGTCTTCCTGCATGAACCCATGTCTGAGCTACTGTGAAATGAGCTCAACTAAGTTGGTTGCCTTCCAGAAGCTAATACAATATTTACTGCAGGTGTTCTTCACAGAATGGTGAAAGAAAGGGAGACTGATTAAAACAAGGGAACATTGCTATAGTTATCTATGACTCACATTTACAATCATGGTTATTTGACTCTTATTCATTCATTAGTCTTTACTCCATGTGTTGTGTGCCCTCACTCAGATACACAGGGATCACTGCCCAAACCTCAAAGCCTTCCCAGCATGAGACCTTCAGCATAGTCGCATGCATTCCATTCACCAGCACATTTGACAAATATGACAAATCTCTTTGGTTCCAAACATAATTCTCTTTACTTTCACTTTGGGAAAGCTAACAAATTTGCCACTTGTATTTGGAGTTTTTCACTCCAAATAATTGAATGATACTCCTTTCCAATGTCTGTTGGATCAATGGCATGAGATATAAAATAGTCAGTAACAGATTGTGTTGTCTAGTGGTATCATCTGTGTCCTTTGGACAATACCATAGTGCCAAACCTGCCATCGTATAAATCATCTGTGAATAATAGGGTTGGCAGTGTTCTGTACAGGGAATGAACACAATATGAAGAAACATAGCTAAGTCTCTGAAGAGAAAAGTTTTGTACTTTATTTCTGAAGGATAATAACAAAATGGATTTGTTCTCAAGAAAGCCACATTACAGTCACCAGGAAATCAGAAAATGTAAACATTTAGATTTTGGTGAAGTCTATATAACAAGGCCAGTTGATCCCATGCTTAGAAAATTTTATTTCACCAAAGCCATCTTTGCTAAAATTCCTTCCAGGGAGAGATATAAAAAAATATCTAGTCATTCTCATAAGGTCCTAGCAAAAACAACAACAACAAAACAAACAAACAAACAAACAAAACAGGACATAATTCCGCAGAAATTAACTTTGAAGAACCAATGTGTTTATTTGGCTTCCTTGTACAGCACAGGGGAAGGGTTGCATATGGGGAGGAGTTTCCCCACCTGGACCAACCTCACCTAGAATCCTTCTGAAGCTATGACTTCCACATACTCTCACAGGATGAGCTTACCTCTCCTAGTCTTCACTAGTTCATGTAATCTAGCCCTTTCCAAAGACCACATAGAGCAGGTGATAGGGAGTACCATGGTATTTAGGTGAGGGTTGTGTGTGGTTCTTCCTTGACCATGAGCACATATAGCAGTCAACAAGGCAAGTGGGAATGATCCATTAGAAAGAGGGAAAATTTGAACTCCTGAGATAATGGTTGCTTGGCTAGGAGGACAGTCACTGACAACAGCAGCAGAATGCTTACCTGTCATTGTTGTAGGCAAGCCTGGTAAGAGGCAATTCTATAACAAAAGTACAAAAACAAGTGACAGAAAGGAACACAAATTAAACAGCAGACATTCTGTTAGGGTTGTAGCTAGCTTTAACATGTAAACAATTCTCCTGAAAACTCTCCTGTGGTCTTCAGCATAAAATCAAACCATTTCTGCCTACTGACTAGAAAAACTGTCATATCACTTAGCAAGTGGAATATGCAGGAGTGAACTATCTTTAAGAGCCACTTTTGTGCACAGGAATTTTACTTAATGAAAATGCTGATAACAGGCAGATAAATGATAAAGCAGAGTTCATAAAAGTAGAATGCATAAGAAGACGTGTGGAAGATATTCATTAGTATTATGCATCCCTCAGACATCTTAAAGAGGGTAGTTAAAATCAAATCAATAACAACAAAGCATATTCAAAAGATATCCAATTGCTAATGAATGATGTATGGGCTAATCCTTTAACAAAGACAAAGGGTTCAATGACCTTCAGATGAGGAAGGTCCTGGGAATGTTGTTCTTCAAACACAAAAGAATATATTTTAGGAATTCTAAAAATGTGTGGAACATACCCTTTGTATGACGTTTCCTTACCACCATCTGTGTTTAAGAATAGAGAATTGTTTTATTAATGAATACTAGTCTATGGCAACAAATGTCTCAGCAATATCTGGGGAATTATTTAGGACTGTCAAACACACCAATAAATACTATCAACAACCTACATTTTTTGGAATGAAATGTTATGTTTACTTATTCTTTGACTTATAGAAGAGGTCACTTGAGCAGATCTATCGATGAAATCCATAGAACATAACGTAAGATTGTTCCTGGAGGAACATGAATGTGGGGATCAGGTGTCCATTGATTTCTCTCAAGACAATGGAGACAATTAATGACTGGATATATCTGTGAAATAACAGTCGTTCTGCTTCAAGTGCGTTTCGCCATATCTGCCCCAATTTTCATCTAGTCATGCCATGTGTGTGTGTCCCTTCAGAAAGTCCCCACCATCTAAGGAAGCATGGAAATTCTCTTTCCTCACAACCCTAAGGTGAAAGTGAAGTAATCCCAACTCTATTTAACTTCAAAATGAGTACTTACCATATTATATATATATATATATATATATATATATATATATATATATATATATATATATATACATTTTATTATGGTATTGTCACTTTATCTGCCAGTTCTTTTTTGTATGCATATTGCTTCACACTTGGGAAAAAACTCAGCCATAATAATCCATTAATAATGACCAACTCTTTGCGGAATTTCCTCCTCTTGATGTATGATTGGCCACTATAGTGTTGCACTTCATTGATGATATACATCATATCAAAATACACTGGATAAAGGCATATTAGGATACAAAATAGCTAGAAATAGGATAGAATGAATAAGTTATATATTTTAAGAGAAACAAAAAATATTTTTCCTTAGAATATAAATATAATACCTGGGAAATATACAATATTGAATAAGGTGTGTGTATGTGTGTGTGTGTGTGTGTGTGTGTGTGTGTGTTCTATAATACTACAGAATAAATTACCTTTATGCTTTAGAAAAACATATTCCACTCCTCATAAGCCATATTATATATAACTTGCCTACATGATTGATTTTAGCCATAGGATTTATGTTGTTTAAAAAAATACTGTGAAGAAACTTTACTAATGATAGCCTTATGTCTATGTATTTAAACATCATATTTGACGTTTGTGCATTTAGAAATATTCAAAATGTGAAACTGCAAAAGATTCTACTTAATAATGCCATTATAAGTTTTTTATAATGCTGTCAGTTCTGGCTAGAAAAAAATAAAACAAAATTATCTAGTGCACATGTTCAGCAATAAATTTTGATGTTTAAAAATATGGATGGATTTTACAGGCACTTTTGATTCAATATATCCATCATTAAAAACCAAATGTATACAAAATTGGGTTTTTCACAAACTATACCCTACCTAGAGGATACTAAAAATCAGCAAAATACATGAGGTTTCACTTTATTGATCTCTAAATCAAATTCAGACACATACATTTAAATAATTTGTAAATAAAATATACAAAAAGTTTAAGCCCTTGAGCCATGTTTTAAACTGAACAACCTGAAATAAGCCAGATAACAACCTAAAACTTTGCTATATACAAAATGAGGATGAATCTTCTACCTCCTACCATAGGAATAACATTTCAGGGTTGGTTCTCACTAAGGATTTCAATTGAATTTACTTTAGAAGTTTGTGAGATATGTACATAATCAGGAATACAGACTAGCAGAAACATTCTAGCTTTGGCATAATTGCAGGCCTCTACAACTTTCAAATACACATTCTGCACATTGTTTGTATCTCAGGGAATTTACTGAATATCTCCCAAAATCCCTGTCGCCAATTGCTTTTAATTTTGTTACACAGGAGATGCTTATCACTGGGTATTAGGAACATTGTAATACTGGACATAGACAAAGAAAATAAAAAAGGAATAAATCTAGTTTTATGTCCTCTCAAAAAAATAAATGAGGGTAACAGATTTTCCAGACTGTTTTTGTTAGTTTTTTTGTTTTTATTTTTAAGTTTTGGAGTACAGTATGTCTAAATAAAAAGCAAATATTTCAATATAGTGGTAGCATGAAAAACTTCACCTTGATGTCAAACCTACAGTCAGGTTTGGCTTCCACAACTTGAGACATTTATATATACATATCCTTATAATCCTACTTGATATGCAAAACTTAAAAATTAGGTTGGTTTGAATATGAATTGATGCATGTCTGGAAACTAGTCGTCAGTTTGCTAGATAACCGGGTTCATCAAGTCAAAAGGACATTTGTGTAAATGCTGCGACATGTGCAGAAGTTCCAGAACACTGTTTATTATGGATTACTTATTTTAAATTATGTTTGTATAAGGTTGTAAAATTGTATTGATAACTATGTGTATATCTTTGTCATTTTTCTGCTAATGTTAGGGAAATCTGCTTAAGCAAGTATTTTTAAAGAATACAAGTGCATAATCCTTATGTATGAATCAAAAGATGGGATTGCATTTCTTACCTGTAACAGCTTGAATCACTGACATTTGTATTGAGTTGCAGTGAGCCCCTCTATCCTACATAATCCCATGGTAATCCCTTGATGATTAGTGTGTTTTAATATCATATTTAGAAATTAATGTAAAAAGTTGGGGAAAATAGTGAAAATTGAAGAAAAGACATATTTCATGAACTTATATCTAGAGAAGAGATTTTAGTCAGAATAATAATGAAACAACCAAGAAGTCTGTTGAAAGAATATTTTGATCAATTCATAAATATTTATGTTAAATGGATTGACAACTATATACGTAAGCCATGACTTTTAAAGAAAGCATACTCATATATACACAATAAAATTCTGAAACGTCAATCAAGCTTAAGAAATCAACGACTTAGGTACATTAAATATAAAGGCAGATTTGATAATATTTTTTTTCCTCAAGGATGTTTTAATCCCAGAACTTATTCTAATTGTTTGGCAAAGATTATTTGCCTATGTCATTTCTTTTAAAGGAATATTGACATTTTTAGTTTCTCTCCCGAGAAACGCCTTCCACAGAGGCCAGTCTGTTCCTTGGCAGCCTCTCCTCAGAGTGAGTGTCCTGTGCCTCAGGTGTGTCACATTAGCTCCCACTAATCCATATGCTTTTAAATTTCCAAAACAGTGAGGATAAAAATTCTTTCTTTGATCATTATTGTACCTAAGGTTAAATTATTTATTCATGTAAACACTTTACTGTCATTTGGGGGAAAATGAGGTGGAAGTTGTAGAAAAGGCATGTGTTGAATTTCTTATCTTTAACAGGATGTCAATTCAATTATTTATTCCAACTTTAAACCTCAATGTTTAAAAATTAATGATTGAACAAAATGAATACTTATGTACTTTAAATGTTTCTTCCTTAATAATATTCTGTATATTTTTTCTGGTAAATGTTATAAATTATAAACATTGCATGTTTAAATTAGAATTTGGTTCAAATTATAGCAATAGGAAGATTGGGGCTAAAAATAAACATGTGAAATATTTCATAGTAAAATAATAATAAGAAATATCTATGAATCCCTAGGAATCATTTACCTATAAACAAAATAAATGTATAAAACATTTTGAATTGTGAATAGAAATAATATATTTCTATAATTTAATTAGTTAAGAGTAATTTAACTATGTGAATTAATGTGAATATGTGAATTTAGAATATGAAGTTCATGAAACTATTCTATGAACTTATGATGATAATTATGCCACAAAATAATTTCCTCCAATGCATTTGATATTAAAATTTACATCAAACTTAAGCAATATGCATAAATCTAAAAATTGTATTTGGGAAATATATAATGTATGTATGTGTGTGTATGTGTCTGTGTGTATATGGGTGTGTCTGTGTAAAGATAATTAATACAAAAGGAATTAGTCATGAATTTGAAATAAAGCAAAAAGAAAACAAAGGGGGTCTTGGAGAAAGAGTAAGGGAGAAATATTGTAATTATGTTATAATGCTAAGAGATAAAAATAAGATGAAAAACTTGCAAGTCATTGGGGTACTATCTATGCACTGTTTTCAGACATGTATACATTTTGTAATATGTAAATCAAGATGGACATATCTATGTTCTCAAAAATTTATCATTTTATGAAATCAAATATGCACTACACAATTGAGATATCGATAGTTCCACTAATGTGTAACACCTGAACTTCTTGCTAACTGACTGTAACTTAGTCACAGTGATTTTGTTGTCAAAAGAAAGTAATAATAATATTGAACAAACTTGAACTGCCTCACAATGTTCTTGATATACATCAGAAGCAAAAGATGAAATTCATTTGTAGAAAACAACTATTGAATGCCATCACTCTAACATGAGTTAACCTTCCATAACACACAAACACACACACACACACACACACACACACACACACACACACAAACACACACACATAAACACACACGCAGACATAAACACACACATACGTGTGTGTGTGTGTGTGTGTGTGTGTGTGTATACAATAAGATCAATTAAAAGGAGTTCCCTGTATATGTGTGCTACAATTAGGAATATCTCTAAATAGCCAGGCCATCTGGAAATAATTGACCTCTACTGTATACATTTCTCCTATTTAATATTGATTATATTAAGATATTGTAAACATATTGTTATAATAAAAACTTATTGTTTAGCATTAGTATACTAACTTGGCATGATGGAACTTCAAATATATTTCACTGTTCTCATCTTAGACTGGTCATTCACTTAGTTAATGCAAGGTGGCACTGAAATTCAAAGTAGATAAAATGCATTCAAAATAAATTATTTAATGCTTTTATGCAGAATTTATTTTAAAATTATCTTGAACTTTATACTATTACTAACCTCACTTTAAATATATAATGATCATGGTTTAAAAAATGAACAATAAACATCTACAATTCAGGCACACAGCAAAGTTAAAAGGTGATGTGGGAACACTTTTAGAAATTATTTCAATGACTGTTGTGCTTGCTGCCGTGAAGCTAAGCTCTCCTAATTCCAACAGTTACCTGAAATTCTTTTTCCTGTTTTATGATGTCATGCTATTCCCTTTATCTCTTAATTGTAGATAACTAGGCTTCCAAAATTTGGGAAGTTGCCTCATTTCCATTTTTCAAAATGCAGAGATGTCTTGTGATCTGACATAGTCTTAGTATGTCTACCATTGTTACCATTTATTCACGTAACAGCCTGACCAGTAGGATAAGTTTTTCATTTCACAGCATACTTGGATATTTTACCTTCCTTGAAGAAAATAATGTTCTTTCTCATAAATTATTTCTTTTTAGTCTACATATCTGGAGTCTGGGGAAACTTTAACTCAAAATTCTCTTTTCTAAAATAAAACCCATTGTCATACTATTCACATCCATATTTCAGTAGGTCAATGATGTATTTTATTTTTATCTCATTCTAGGACTTTTTGTTCTTCTAGATCAGGTGTTTTGAGTCTGTTAGTGTTGCAACAGAATGAATTAACAATATCCAACTAAAACACTTGAGTAGACAAAGTTACATAATATATAAAATAATATTTCCAGAAGTAGAACATTTAAAATAGATTAATGGGAATTAAACCATTCCTAATAGGATTCAAACAGTTACTGAATATAGGTAAAAAAAATTCTGGGTCAATTACCATTTTGTTTCATTTTATTAATGTGCTTGGTTTGATATGAAACTAGAGCATGTCTTATTGGTCAAAATTAAACCTAAGTAAGTAACAGTGAAATACAATCTAAAGAAATGATTTTGAATATTGATATCTAATCCTGAATTTGAGGAAGATGGCTACTTTTTATCACAAAGTCTATGAAGACATACAGATGCATCAAGCTTTCATTCATTTTATTTCCATTCCCCACTCTATTCTCTGAATCATCAGGGCTTTTAATACCGCATAATTATATTTAGTGAAAAAATGCTGTCTCATAGTTTTCTAAAAGTAATATTTTATCAGCTGGTGCTTTAGAAAGGCTTACAATTTATTTTCCTTTGAATAATTTGCTTCTTTGCTTCACATCCCCATCATGTTCTGCCTCCAGGTTCCCCTCACACAGTCCTTTCCCCTAACTCTGTTGGGTATCCTCTCACCCTGGAACATCACATCTCTGCATGACTAGACACATCTTCTCCTACTGAGGCCAGACAAGGCAACCCAGTTAGGGGAACAGAGTCTACAGAAAGGCATCAGCATCGGGACAGCCCCGAATTCAGGTATTGTGGAACCTGCTACATGTGTGTAAGGGTGGGAGTGGAGGCAACTAGGTCAAGCCCATAAACGCACTTTGGGTTGGTGGTTCAGTCTCTGAGATTCCTTCAAGTGTCCAGGTTAGTTAACTCTTTTGGTCTTCCTGTAGTGTTCATATCCCTTTCCTGGCCCTCAATGTTTCCCCTAACTCTTAGGTCTGAGTCTCTGCATCCGTTTCAGTCAGTTATCATCTGGAGCCTCTCAGAATATGGTTACGCCAGCTAGGATCCTGTCTGCAAGCATAAAAGAGTATCGGTCAGAGACTGGTACTTGTCCATGGGATGGGTCTCAAATTGGGCCTGTTATAGGTTGGTCATTCCCTCAGTCTCTGTTCCATCTTTGTCCCTGCATTTCTCATAGACAGGACAAGTTTTGGGTCAAAAGTTTTGTGGGTGGGTTGTTTTCCTTATCTTTCCACTGAGGGTCCTATCTGGCTACAGGGCATGGCCACTTCAGGTTGCATATCCCCACTGCTATGAATCTCCTCTGAAGTCACCCCCATAGCTTCCTGTGAGCCTTCCCCATGCAAGGTCTCTGGCACTTCCTTGAGATGTTCCCAGCTTCCATCCCTACCCCTGTCAGCTGCAGATTGCCATTCAATCACCTTGCCCTTTAGTCATAGCTCCTGTCTTTCCACACGTCCTTCTCCTGGCCTTCTGATCCTATCTTGCTTATGCCTTCCTTCTGGTACAACTTATTTGGTTCTGTGGAGTGTGCCCTGAGAATCCAGGACTTTATAGCTAATATCCACTTATAAATGAGTACATACCATGCATGTACATTTGGGTCTCAGTTACCTCTCTCAGCATGATATTTTCTAGTTCCGCCCATTTGCCTTCAAACATTTATGATGTCCTTGTTTTTAATAGCCTAATAGTATTCCATTGTGTAAATAAACCACATTTTCAGGATCCATTCTTCAGTCTAGGGACTTCTGGGTTCTTTCCGATCTCTAGCAATTATGAATAAAGCTGCTCTAAGCATAGTGGAGCATGTGGCCTTGCAGGTTGGCGGAGCATCCTTTGAGTAGCTGGCTCTTCAAGTAGAACTATTTCCAATTTTCAGGGAAACTGCCAGATGGATTTCCTGAGTGGATGTACAAGTTTGCAAACCCACTAGCAATGCAGAAATGTTCCCTTTGCTCCACATTGATGTCAGCATGGGCTGCTGCTTGGGTTTTTTGATCTCAGCATTCTGATGGAAAATGGAATCTCACGGTTGTTTTTATTTATGTTTCCTTGATGATTAAGTATGTTTAACTTTTCTTTAAGTTCTTCTTGACCAATCAAGATTATTCCATTAAGAATTCTGTATTTAGCTCTATACCCAAATTGTATTGGGTTATTGGGTTTGTTGGTGTCTAACTTCTTGAGTTCTTACAGTTGTTTTAATGTACTAGCAAGCAGCTGAATAAGCAGAAATT
The DNA here is from genome assembly GCA_964023405.1 of Apodemus agrarius. Classification (NCBI taxonomy): domain Eukaryota; kingdom Metazoa; phylum Chordata; class Mammalia; order Rodentia; family Muridae; genus Apodemus; species Apodemus agrarius. The sequence goes on along the minus strand of OZ030008.1, from coordinate 101,686,714 downwards.
TTTAGCTAAAATATAATATAAACATTTGTCTTGTTTGTTTAGTCTTATTTTAAAAAGCCTATATATAGCATTTTGTGTACAAAATCATGCTACATTACTTTATAAGTTGTCTAGTATATTTAACTATATGATATAACAGAACTGGCTTAAATTACATATTGTAACATGACCAGCACTGCCATAAGACTAGTCTGTAAGTTCTTCTCTTCTGCTTTCCACACATCTCTGATCTACTTTGCATTCTGAATGTTTAATTCCTCTATTCTTTATCTCAGAGATCCTTGTTCTCTGACTTCAAATTAAATCTGGCTATTGCATGACACTCCCAGGGATTTAGAAATATGGGATATAAGTCACAATATTAACATTTGTACTTTGCCTAGGAATATTTAGAGACTATCTCTTCCCTGAGTTTATTTTTATTTTTCTCATCTACAGTCCAAATGACACAGCTTAGAAGGTCTATAATATATCAGGAATCTAAACATATTTGTTAAATAAGTAATTCAAATTTTGAACCCAGGATAAAATTTGATAGTAAAATGACACATCTTTCATTAATAACTTTGCAAATATAATAGTCATTATTATACTTGCATACCTTTACATTGTTAGAATAAATATTTTCCTGTATCCAATGAGGAACTTCTACAATTTGGTAATTTGGTCCAGAAGCAAGTCCAGTACAATGGTTTAGCTCACTAAGGTATGAAAGGGTCCTTTAAAATTGTGCTGAGAAGAGTCCATGGACTTCCATCTAGAGAAAATGACCCATGTTATGTTCTATGAAATTTTGATATATAAACATATTTCCCTCCGTAATCACAGCCTTTCCAGGTTTAATCCATCTCTGCATAATTTATATTACACCAAATACACATCTAATTTCTCCTTCCCCGATTAGATTTTCTATCCAATTTCCTTTAATAAGAAGAGGAAAATTGACTTAGTATAACAAATTAACTAGGATTCCAAACATAAAGAGCCATTTGCTTGGAACAAATACCTTTATCGATTGTATAAGTAGTAGAGTCCTTATATAATGTAAATGTCAAATAGAAAATGTTGCAAGCCAGAATGCTACAGGAGTAAATAGGATGTATGTTGTTACAGTTAAAAGAAATTCATTTAAAAAATCAAACATGTGTCACAATTGAAAGTAGAGTGGTAGAAATGTAAAATTGAGATCATTCACTTACAGTAAAAATCTGCAACAGAGCAGAAACAACCTCACATACACCATTAAAATGAAACTAGAAATGAAAGTGACAAAGATGGTCTGCAACTGATATTCTTTATGTTTTCCTTGAACTTGGTTTATGACATCTTTTATAAAACTATCCATAGACCTACCAAACTGAAAAAAAAAACCTATGAACCAAAAACAGTGACAGGCCTAAGAAAATATCCCCAGTAGTGCAATAATAGCACTAATAATTGACAGAAATCTAAATAGGTTTAAATTCTACTCTAGAGGAGGAAATTCAGGTCTGATACTGAAATATAGATGAATGCTTGTGTCTGAAGAGGATATGTATTCTAGAGCTAAAGCTACTCTATTGTCCCTTTCCTATAGCAGCATAATATCTTCATTCTAAATAATTATTTTTATACCCATATATAGTATAGCCCTCATTCAGCATCAATGACTATGACACAGATAACCATTAAAGAATTCCATAATGGGTCAAAATGATGAGGACTACAGGCTCTGGAATGCTGAACTCCTACTGAAAAATCTATAATACAATCCAGATCAAAGGCTTAGGTAACATTTGAAAGAGAATGTGAAAACACTCTAAGAGCAGGGATTAGGATTCCTGATGTTTGATAGTGACAGGAAAGCTACACCCATTAAACATTAACAATAAGATCGCGTGATTGCTGCTCAACGGGATCACGAGCTGGCTGCCACCGGTTGACTTTGTGCCCGGCCTGAAAAAGGTATATTCTTTAGCTTTAGGATGAAATGTTCTATATATATCTGTTAAATCCAGTTGGTCCAGAGTTTCAATTAGTTTCACTGTGTCCCTGTTTAGTTTCTGCTTTCCTGATCTGTCCATTGAGGAGAGTGGAGTGTTGAAGTCACCCACAATTATTGTGTTAGGTGTAATGTGTGCTTTAAGCTTTAGTAAGGTTTCTTTTACGAATGAGGGTGCCCTTGCATTTGGAGCATAGATGTTCAGTATTGAGAGCTCTTCTTGGTGGATTTTCCCTTTGGCCAGCAAGAAGTGACCTTCTGAGTCTCTTTTGATGATTTTAGGTTGGAAGTCAATTTTATCTGATATTAGAATGGCTACTCCAGCTTGTTTCCTGGGACCATTTGCTTGTAAAATTGTCTTCCAGCCTTTTACTCTAAGGCAGTGTTTGTCTTTAACACTGAGATGGGTTTCCTGTATGCAGCAAAATGTAGGGTCCTGTTTTTGTATCCAGTCTGTTAATCTATGTCTTTTTATTGGGGAATTGAGTCCATTGATGTTAAGAGATATTAAGGAATAGTAATTATTTCCTCCAGACATTTTTGAAATTATATTTATTTATTTTATTTATTTTTTTAATATTCGAGAGGTTACCTTCTTTTAGGTTTGATGAGAGGAGGTTTCTATCTTGTTTCTTCCCGGGTGTAGTTTCCGTCCTTGTCTTGGTGTTTTCCCCCTATTATCCTTTGTAGGGCTGGATTTGTGGAAAGATATCGTGCAAATTTGGTTTTGTCATGGAATACCTTGATGTCTCCATCTATGGCGATTGAGAGCTTTGCTGGGTAAAGTAGTTTTGCCTGGAGTTTGTGTTCTCTTAGAGTTTGCATTATATCTGCCCAGGATCTTCTAGCTTTCATGGTCTCAGGTGAGAAGTCTGGTGTTATTCTGATAGGTCTTCCTTTATAAGTTACTTGGCCTTCTTCTCTTGCTGCCTTTAATATTCTTTCTTTGTTTAGTACATTTGGAGTTTTGATTATTATGTGACGGGATGTGTTTCTGTTCTGGTCCAGTCTGTTTGGGGTTCTATAGGCTTCTTGTATATTCATGGGCATCTCTCTCTTTAGGTTGGGGAAGTTTTCTTCCATAATTTTGTAGAAGATATTTGCTGGCCCTTTAACTTGTACGTCTTCATTCTCGTCTATACCTATGATCCTTAGGTTTGGTCTTCTCATTGCGTCCTGGATTTCCTGGATGTTTTGGGTTACAGCCTTTTTGCATTTAGTATTTTCTTTGACTGTTGAATCAATGGTTCCTATGGTATCTTCGGCTTCTGATATTCTGTCTTCTATCTCTTGTATTCTATTGTTGATATTTGCATCTATGGCCCCTGATTTCTTCCCCAGGTTTTCTATCTCCAATGTTGTCTCCCTCTGTGATTTCTTAGTTGTTTCTACTTCTGTTTTTAGTATCTGGATGGATGTGCTCAGATCTTTTGCTTGCTTGATTGTGTTTTCATGTATTTCTTTAATAGATTTTTGTGCTTCCTCTTTCATAGCTTCTACTTGTTGGCCCACGTTCTTCTGTAGTTCTTTAAGTGACTTTTGTCTTTCTTCCTTATTGTCTTCTTCTCTTTGATCCATCTTCTCCTGCATTTCTTGAAGTGATTTTTGTATTTGCCTCGTAAAGGCTTCTAACTTTTGATCCATTTTCTCCTCTATTTCTTTACGAGATTTTTCTATGTGTTCAGCTACCAGCATCCTGACCAGTGATTTTATATCCAAGTCTTGTTTTTCTGGTGTTCTGGGGTATCCAGGGCTTCCTGTTGTTGGCGAACTGGGTTCAGATGCTGTCATGTTGCCTTGATTTCTGTTAGTGACATTCCTTCGTTTACCTTTTGCCATCTGGTTATTTCTGGTGTTAGTTGACCTTGTTGTCACTGGCTGGTGTTTGAATCTCCTGCAAGGCTGGGCTTACCTGTTGTTTCTTTACTGGTGGTTATGCGTGATTGCTGAATGGAGAGAAACTTGAAGCATTCCCACTAAAATCAGGGACTAGACAAGGCTGCCCTCTCTCTCCATATCTTTTCAATATAGTACTTGAAGTTCTAGCAAGAGCAATTAGACAACATAAGGAAGTCAAAGGGATACAAATTGGAAAGGAAGAAGTGAAACTATCATTATTTGCAGATGATATGATAGTTTACCTAAGCGACCCAAAAAACTCCACCAGAGAACTTCTACAGCTGATAAACAGCTTCAGCAAAGTGGCAGGTTATAAAATTAACTCAAGCAAGTCAGTGGCCTTCCTGTACTCAAAGGACAAGCAGGCTGAGAAAGAAATTAGGGAAATAACACCCTTCACAATAGCCACAAACAACATAAAGTACCTTGGCATAACTCTAACCAAACAAGCGAAAGATCTGTACAACAGGAACTTCAAGTCCTTGAAGAAAGAAATTGAAGAAGACCTCAGAAGATGGAAAAATATCTCTTGCTCCTGGATTGGCAGAATCAATATAGTAAAAATGGCCATCTTGCCAAAAGCAATATACAGATTCAACGCGATCCCCATCAAAATCCCAACTCAATTCTTCATAGATCTAGAAAGAGCGATTCTCAAATTCATCTGGAGCAACAAAAAACCCAGGATAGCAAAAACTATTCTCAACAATAAAAGGACTTCTGGGGGAATCAATATCCCTGACCTCAAGCAGTACTACAGAGCAATTGTGTTAAAAACTGCATGGTATTGGTATAGCAACAGGCAAGCAGATCAATGGAACAGGATTGAAGACCCAGAAATTAACCCACAGACTTATGGTCACTTGATCTTTGATAAAGGAGCCACAACCATCCGGTGGAATAAAGATAGCCTTTTCAACAAATGGTGCTGGTTCAACTGGAGGTCAACATGCAGAAGAATGCGAATTGACCCACTCTTATCTCTTTGCACTAAGATCAACTCCAAGTGGATCAAGGACCTCCACATAAAACCAGACACACTGAAACTACTAGAAAAGAAACTTGGGAAGACCCTGGAGGACTTGGGCACAGGGGAAAAGTTCCTGAACAGAACACCAACAGCTTATGCTCTAAGATCAAGAATCGACAAATGGGACCTCATAAAATTACAAAGTTTCTGCAAAGCAAAGGACACTGTCAGAAGGACAAAACGGCAACCAACAAAGTGGGAAAAGATCTTCACCAACTCCACATCCGACAGAGGGCTAATATCCAATATATACAAAGAACTCAAGAAGTTAGACCGCAAAGAACCAAATAACCCTATCAAAAAATGGGGCACAGAGCTAAACAAAGAATTTTCACCAGAAGAAATTCGGATGGCCGAGAAACACCTTAAAAGATGTTCAACATCATTAGTCATCAGGGAAATGCAAATCAAAACAACCCTGAGATTCCACCTCACACCAGTCAGAATGGCTAAGATTAAAAACTCAAGAGACAACAAGTGCTGGCGAGGATGTGGAGAAAGAGGAACACTCCTCCACTGTTGGTGGGATTGCAAAATGGTAAAACCACTCTGGAAATCAGTTTGGCGGTTCCTCAGAAAATTGGGCATGTCACTTCCAGAGGACCCTGGCATACCACTCCTGGGCATATACCCAGAGGATTCCCCTGCATGCAATAAGGACACATGCTCCACTATGTTTATAGCAGCCTTGTTTATAATAGCCAGAAATTGGAAGGAGCCCAAATATCCCTCAAAGGAGGAATGGATACAGAAAATGTGGTATATCTATACAATGGAATACTACTCAGCAATTAAAAATAATGAATTCATGCAATTTGTAGGTAAATGGTTAGACCTGGAAAATATCATCCTGAGTGAATTAACCCAATCACAAAAGAATGCACATGAAATGCAATCACTGATAAGTGGATATTAATGAGCCCAGAAGCACTAAATACTCAAGACACAAATAGCAAGTCAAATGATTCCCAAGAAGAAGAAAGGAGAGGACCCTGGGCCTATAAAGATTGCATCCAGTTTAGTAAAGAAACCGAGGGGGGAGGGGGAATGATTGGGGAACAGTTGGGGGGGAGAGGAACTATGGGAACTATGGTGGGTGGGAACTGGGAAAGGGGAAAGCCTTTTGAATGTAAACATAGAACATAGAAAATAAAAATTAAAAAAAAAAAAAAAAAAAAAAGAAAAAAAAAAAAAAGATCGCCTATACAAGACAAGGACAATAACACCATAACACAATTTGACATGTAATCAAAGTTGGAGGAGCATCCTAAGAAAACCCCACCACTAGATGAAAAGCTTCAGGAAGTTAATGGAAGCTGAGAAAAGGAAAAACAATCTTCTCCAGTCCCAAATTATTATTCAGAAGCACAAATTCTTACAGCCAGCAGTAAATGGACTCTATAATGTGTGTGTAAGGGAGGTACTTGTGTGCTTATATGTGTGCATGCATGTGTGTGTGTGTGTGTGTGTGTGTGTGTGTATAAAACAATGGTAATTAGAATATGCTGAAATTTTTAGAGGTAGTAGGGCACACTGATAGAGTTTGAGGGGTGAAGGAGGGATGGAAATTATGTGAGTAAAAGACTCATGCATAAAATTATTATATATATAATATATTATATACATACAATATATATGTGCAATGCCTTACTCTCATTAACTTGAAGATAGTTATGCAATTTAATTCAATTTTATGAAGTTCTTTAATGGGTTTTTGTTGTCATATGATATATGAAATGTATGCATCTTTTCAACTGTTTAACAATCTCTGATCAGAATTTTTAAGCAAAGGTTTTTCAAGAATTTCAGGTATGAGCTGCATATAATTTTTTCCATGGGATAGAAGCTTTTCTTAATTGCTAATTGTAACAGTTACTTTAGTGTCGATTTTAACACATTCTGTTGCCTAGACATTTGCTATAAAAATATGTATTAAAAAGACAATTTTTACATTTGCTTAATATATCAGTAAACTTTCACTATAAATAGAATATCCACTAAAATCCTTTAATCATTTAGTAATTTTAAAAACAAGAGGTATGCCGGGTGGTGGTGGCGCATGCCTGTAATCCCAGCACTTGGGAGGCAGAGGCAGGCGAATTTCTGAGTTCGAGGCCAGCCTGGTCTACAGAGTGAGTTCCAGGACAGCCGGCACTATATAGAGAAACCCTGTCTCGAAAAACAAAACAAAAACAAAAAAAAAACCAAACCAAACCAAACCAAACCAAAACAAAACAACAACAAAAAAAAACAATAGGTATTCCTAAGAAGACAGTCTCCAGACTCTCTTCAGACCTGCCTTCAATACTCACCTCTTTCCTGACTCTTTACCAGCTTACACAACAGAATTCACAATTCAACTTTTCTTTCCAGGTGCTACAAGGACACATTCTCATTCCCTGTGTGTATGTGTCTGTTTCTCTCTGTCTCTGTCTCTGTCTCTCTCTGTCTCTCTGTCTCTCTCTCTCTCTCTCTCTCTCTCTCTCTCTCTCTCTCTCTCTCCATATGTGTGTGTGTGTGTGTGTGTGTGTGTGTGTGTGTACACACTCTTCTTTTGATTACCAAAGTTTAGGTTTATATGTCACATGCCATAGTCAGAACAGAACAACTTCTCTTTTTCTTCTTCCTCTTCCTCTTTTTTTTCCTCCTCCTTTTTCTCTTTCTCCTCCTCCTTAAGCTGTCTCCCAAGCTTCTTTCCAGTTTTTGAGCATATTATGCCCCTCACAGTTCTAGTCCTGCTATATCAAATATATAGCTTCTAGTTTAATGAAAATATTCTCAGTGGAAACTTGAAGTTCTCCATGACTAAGATTGACTTCTCTGTCTGAACCATGTACAGATTTTCAGATTCTCTTATAACATTTCCTCCTTCATACTTATAAGAATTTGATATTTTATGATGTACTTATCAACTAAAGAAAATAAATACTTTAGAAACGCCTCCTAAGTAAAAGCTATGGCACATAACCAAAATTTTATTATAAAACAGTAACAAAAATAATTTTGATCTAAGCTTAGGTAAAATTACATTATTTCAAAAATTTTGTAAAACTATTACGTTTTCTGAAGTGCTGATTACACTATGAATAAATAAATGGATTTATGAATAAAAATGAATTTGTGTAATTTATGAGTGATTGATAATTTTTCCGAAATGGTGATATACTTGAAACATAAATTATCTTCCCTAAGCATCATGTTCTCCACATATGATTTCTCCATGGGCTTCCAAGTAAAGCAAACACTATTCTTATTTCCTCTGTCTGCTGGTATGAAAATAACTTCCTTTGTAACCATTTCACATATTGCTGGGTTTTAGTTGATTATTTTTATTTGTTTTCAATTTGAGAATAGTATGAATCTACCTGGGTTCCTAGGTCTCAATAGCATTGACAAATTAAATTTTTTTGAATTATTCAATTATCCAATTCTTCACGTGGCCAGTGGCTCAATACAGTCACATAGTACAGTGTGAAAATGAACCAAGAAATATGAGCTTGTTATCGGCCTGAAATTAAACCCAAATAGAATGATGCCTTTCAAAGACATTATAACTGGCTCCATAAAATACTTTGACTTTGGAAAAATATTTTTAAACTTATAACTAATTTTTACTTTTGAATTAACAGAATACTGATTTTAATTACTTAAATGAAAAAAATAGCCCTAATATTTAAGAAAGTTTAAATACAAAACTGCTTTATTGGTATCTACTTAATTAGTGAATATTTGCATATCAGGATGAGCTTTTCCTCTCTGAATGCATGCATAATTTCAAATTAGTCTGATTATAATGACTTTGGCTGTGTACAAAAAAACAATAACTATTTAGTACACAAGCAGTATTGTTTTGCTGAAAAGAAATTAAAATGGTAAATTATATATACATATAATATATGTATATACATGTGGCTGCTTCTGTAGTGATATTTGGAACTATAACTCTTGCTATTTTATATATATATATATATGTGTGTGTGTGTGTATACATATATATATATGTATATATATATATGTGTGTGTGTGTGTGTATAATTACCATTATATATATATTTGTATACATATATAATTTATATACATGTGCATATATATGTATATATACATAAATATATATTTATAAAAATATATAGTTATAAAAATGTTCAATTAGTATTTCTGACTAGTAATATGAATGTGTTCTCAGATAAGAGTGATTCAGCATCTCTTCATAAAGATCAGAAATTATAAAAATGATGTGTATACACATAATGTGCAGGTATCTTTTAGTTTGCTGTTACAAAGTTTTGTCAAAGAGGAAAAATATTCTGACTTCCATTTTTATCTAATTTTGTGATTTGATTACTGAGAGCCCTGTGAGTCTAATAAACTTGATTTTAAACACAGTGATTTGCAAAAAAAAAAAAAAAAAGTCTATAAATTTGGGGTGATTTTCTTCTATCACTAAAGATAAATTTAGTTGTAAATAAAATTGACTAGATCACTAGTTAATAAAATTGACTAGATCAATTTTAGGGGAGGACACAAGACAAAAGGAAATTTGAGCTGCTTCAACCACTGAGTATCATGTGGCTGCTTTTGTAGTGATATTTAGAACTATAACGCTTGAATAAGAGCATCAAACTGAAGAAGATGCCTGATCAGAGAGGTCAAGTAGCCTGAAAAATATTGGTACTTGTCTTAATTGTACAAGGTAATTAATTCACTGAAATCAAAGTGTGAAGAGTCTTAAGGATTCTTTTACAAAAGAAGCATTGATTGGTCCTCTTTGGGTCAAGTTATAAGCCAATGATAGATATAAAAAAAAAGTTCAAATGGACAGATGTTGAATATTTTATGCCATCCTACTAAAATCTGCCTTTAAGATTTTATGGTTTTATATTAATGAGAACATCTTTATTCAGAGAACACCCTCAAATCAAAATAAATTTTAAGTAGAATGACTGTAAAATGATAATATATTGGCATAATATTTTCTTATGTTCACCTCAAATCATCTCTATAGTGACTAAATAAACTACACAGTCTTACAGTTCTATATCTCAGAAGTCTATGAGATTTGAGGAATTATGATCAAAGTGTTGGCACGGTTGACTTGATTTTGGGAGATTTGAATAATATCTTATTTGATTTTACTTTCAATTTTAAAGTACAACTTTTCCCATTAATCCTTGTCCATGATCTACTCCCATGACAATTTTCATGACATTTACAAACATTGAAATACAATTTATGATCATCACCTTTGTCATTACTCTTTATTCACAAACATATTCAGATGTGCACATAAACATAATTAAAACAAAATCTTTTTAAAAAATAGTGTAATTTTATGAGGTCCCATTTGTTGATTCTTGATCTTAGTGCGTAAGCTATTGGTGTTCTGTTCAGGAACTTTTCCCCTGTGCCCAAGTCCTCCAGGGTCTTCCCAAGTTTCTTTTCTAATAGTTTCAGTGTGTCTGGTTTTATGTGGAGGTCCTTGATCCACTTGGAGTTGATCTTAGTGAAAAGAGATAAGAGTGGGTCAATTCGCAATCAACAAAGTGGGAAAATATCTTCACCAACCCCACATCCAACAGAGGGCTAATATCCAATATATACAAAGAACTCAAGAAGTTAGACTGCAAAGAACCAAATAACCATATCAAAAAATGGGGTACAGAGCTAAACAAAGAATTTTCACCAGAAGAAATTCAGATGGCCGAGAAACACCTTAAAAGATGTTCAACATCATTAGTCATCAGGGAAATGCAAATCAAAACAACCCTGAGATTCCACCTCACACCAGTCAGAATGGCTAAGATTAAAAACTCAAGAGACAACAAGTGCTGGCGAGGATGTGGAGAAAGAGGAACACTCCTCCACTGTTGGTGGGATTTCAAGATGGTAAAACCGCTCTGGAAATCAGTTTGGCAGTCCCTCAGAAAATTGGGCATGTCACTTCCAGAGGACCCTGGCATACCACTCCTGGGCATATACCCAGAGGATTCCCCTGCATACAGTAAAGACACATGCTCCACTATGTTTATAGCAGCCTTGTTTATAATAGCCAGAAATTGGAAGGAGCCCAAATATCCCTCAAAGAAGGAATGGATACAGAAAATGTGGTATATTTATACAATGGAATACTACTCAGCAATTAAAAATAATGAATTCATGCAATTTGTAGGTAAATGGCTAGACCTGGAAAATATCATCCTGAGTGAGTTAACCCAATCACAAAAGAATACACATGAAATGCAATCACTGAGAAGTGGATATTAATGAGCCCAGAAGCCCTAAATACTCAAGACACAAATAGCAAGTCAAATGATTCCCAAGAAGAAGAAAGGAGAGGACCCTGGGCCTGTAAAGATTTCATCCAGTTTAGTAAAGAAACCGAGGGGGTTGGGGGAATGATTGGGGAATAGTTGGGGGGGGAGAGGAACTATGGGAAGTATGGTGGGTGGGAACTGGGAAAGGGGAAAGCCTTTGGAATGTAAACATAGAATATAGAAAATAAAAATTAAAAAAAAAGTGTGATTCTCAATCACAATGCTGCATTGCCCTATCTTTCTTCCATAGAAACAAATCAACTATGTGCCATGCATGTGTCTGTATTTTGACTTTGGAAAAATTATATACCTTTATTTTTGAGTTCTAATTCTTTAAATAATGTTTTAATATAAGTGATTTAGCTGAAACCTTTTATTTGATAAAACATTGTGTTATTTGCCAAATGGATAAAAGATGGAAAGTGGACACAATGTAACAGGCAATAATTTCAAATGAAACATAATTTTCTACTCATTTCTCAGCCTTTGGAAACAGGATATGATATGACAGGTGTGATGAGTTTATGCCTGTGATCAAATTAACACTCTATATTAATATTCTAAACAAGTATTTCTGTTCAGTTGAATGCTACTGCTTTGACCAGGAGGAAAATACATTAATTTCTAGCTGTTATTATAACCCATGTGATAGGGTTTACTGTGGGATGTTATAAATAAAAGTCCATGCAATCCAAAGCAGCTCTGTTATCATGAGCAATTGGGAGATTGCATGATTTCTGGAAGGAGATAGCATACCCTGGAAGAGAGGGAAGTAAAAAGAAAAATAGGTCACCAGGATAATAACCTGAAACAATTGGAAAGAGAGGCGCTGAGGAGCTGAATCAAACATTAAGTAAAGATAAAAGAAAAGAGATACCACATTTATGGCAAAGCAGGAAACTTGTTCACATAATGTACATAAACCCTCCTTACCTCCTAATTATTTATGTATATGTGTCTCACATATATTTGTTGAGGCAATATTTAACTAAATTGTGTATGAGTATATGCAATTCAAAAAACATGTAAATCACATTAGTGATTCCCAAACAACCCATTTTTTTATGATTTTCTAGCCCAACACTTGGTGAGGCAGAGCAGTGTGAACATTTCTGGGTAGTGGCCTGTAATCTAAGTCTTTCCATTGTGTTGCAAGAAAAAGCCATGCATTCGTCTGTTCCTTTCTCATGCTGTTAACAATGAAGACCCCTTAAAAGACAACAGCTGCAACCCATGCTTCCATGACAAACATGGGTAAAGGCTTTAACAGCCATCATTCTGAACTCCAAATAACTACATACATTGAACCATGCAAAACATAATATTATTTCATTTTTGTTATAAGAAATTATAAAAAGTTATTTCTGTGTGTATATGTTATACCTGTGTGTGCAAGTTTTGGAAGGTGTGCAAGTAGATGCATGTGAAATTGTAATCACACACATGTGGAAATCAATGGTCAATGTTCTCTATCTCGTTCTATCACTCTCCACCTTATGTTTTGAGACAGGACATCATCATGGAACCTTCCCTTATACAATTCAACTAGACTAGCAAGCTAGCTAGCTAATGAACTCTAATACTGCTTGTTTCTCATACTCAAAAGTTTAGGCTATAGGTGAATACTGGGGAGCCCTACATAGGTAATAGGAACCTGTACCCAGTTTCTAACTGTTGCATGACAAGCATTTTAATCATTGAACCATTTTACCAGTTCCTAAAGAAATGTTTTTGCTTCTTTTTGTTTTGTTATAAGCAATAATAAAAAGTCCAAACTACTACTACAGCTGTAGAGCACATGTCTCATTTGCCCAATTTTATAGCATGCCATTTTTCTACTCTAAGTTACCCACCCTGGCATTTGAGTTAAATTGATGAAAGATCATTGATTTCCTCTTAATCATGTTTCTCCTCATTTTGAGTTACTTAGTTCTTTTATAAGTTAATGTTTTTATTCTTAGTTTTTTGTTGTTGTTGTTTTTACATTTATGTCACATTCAGAATTCTACTGAATGTGAACACATTTTAGAGTCTTGGGACTTTATCATCAAGAACAACAAAAGTGAATGGAGGATAAATTGATTTTCAACAGTGAAACATCATCTCTTTGGGATTATATTACTGGCGAAGAGAGAAGAAGCATTATTTTTAACATGGTGCTGAAAAAATTAATTTGTATATCTGTCTTTGTAACTCAAAGGCAAAGGTAAAAGGTTCAATCAACTACATATTTTGTTTTAATATTTCCTACATTTCCCAAATCAATGTTTTTATAACCAAATACATGTTGCTTGCTTTGGAGAACATCTGTCTTTAATAGCATATTTTGTGAAGAAGCATGATTTTAGAATTAACATGCACTCTCACTTCATAAGATGGGGATTCTTAAGTATTTAGCAATGCAAAAACCACACAGACTTAAACAATATATATATATATATATATATATATATATATATATATACATACAGAGATTATCATACTTTAGATTTGATTTAGAAAATGTTGAAAGTGCTGAACTCAGCTTTAAGGTGATGCTACTCTATAAGCTATAGTACCAAGTGACCTGGTTGTGGACTTTTTAAAAATGTTTATAAGATGATCATAGCAGTTCACTGCACTCATTCCCTGGGACTTTGTCTCACTTAAAAACTGAATTGGGAAAAATACAGAGCAATGAGAGAAAGGGAGATAAAATTGGTTTTTAAAACTTATTCACTTTCCCTTTTGATATTATAATACCATTATATCACATCCCCCTCCCTTTTCTCTCTTCACAGGTTCCCATAAATCTGTCTTTTTATCAAGATCATAGTTTATTTTTGTTAATTGTTCACACACTCACAGACACATACATTCACACTCACACACATACAATAAATAAATGTAACCAGCTTATTTTTAATTAAACAAAAATGCCAAAAATAGTATTTAGTTTTAATTATTTAGTGTGATCTCATGCGAATTCACACAAACAATCTATTATGAATGATTGTCTTTGGATATTTCTTGAGGAGGACATGATAGACAAGTTCTTGGAGAATTTACAGACAAGCTTAAGGATAGTCAGAAAAAAATTTTGGGTGAGACTAGACACTCCAAATACCATGAAAGAGAAAGATGATGTTAACCACTCTCCAAAATGTCAGGGAGAAACATGAGTGGAATTTGTATATTGTGGTTACTATAAGAGGCTCTCAGTATGAGGACTTATAAAGGAAAGTGAGTAAAAGGGAAGAGGCCAAAGACTTATTAACAATATTTTTTTTAATTTTTTAAAAAATAGGAATGAGGGCAACAGGTTTGTCCTTTTTCAAGTAGACAGTCTATGAAACTGATCAGGCCAAACATCAATATGCAGATACATAGAGGGTGTTATTATTTAGTATCTTAAAACAGAAGTTTCTTCACAGTCTTTAAATGATGGTGGGAAAGAATTGCACCAAGAGGAGCAAGTGATGCATAGGTGTGAGCAGGGGAAATGCGAATCCCTAGAGAGCATTTATAAATTCTCTGCCATCTCCCCCTATATGCTAGCTGCAAGGTTTTAGTCTTCAGCCCTAACCCACCCTAAAGGTTTCATAGAGACCAGTGCTTAACAATCATATCTATGTGCTGATGCTAAAACCCACATCTCACACTCTAATGTACCTAGTTTAAATTTCAACCCTCAATCTGTGATTGCCTGCCAGTCATTTGTATTTCAAATTCAATACATCTAAAAGCTGGAAACAAAACAAAACAAAACAAAAAACAGTAGAACCTTGCTTTCTGACTCCATTTTTTTACAAATAGAAATCTAACACTGCCTTACAGTTATTCCCTCCTACCTGTCCCTTGATACAGCACTCAAATATTGTATCAACCCTAAACTGAACACTGTTTGGTTAATCACTAAACACACAGAATGTTTTCTTATCTGTTTGGAGTACGTGACCTTTAAATTCTCTTCCCAAACTAATTCTGCCTGATGCTAGGCACTGATATAAATATAAAGCTGACTGGAAACATGAAGTAAAGATTGTCTGATTCTGTACGTCTAATTTATGAATGTAAAAAAAAAAGTGATTAAGCTGGCAACAGGATTTTCCTTAAGGGAATTTAATAGAATTTCATTTCCTTTTTCATGTACCTCTTCATCGTTGTTGGGTATGCTACATATAGATTACATTTAATACAAAAAAAATATTCACTTATAATTTAGCCATGTAAAGCCAGAGAAGTCAGTTAATCATGCACACTCTGTTCCCTCAAGGACAAGTTTCCTGCTGAATTAAATCATTTACTAAAGTATCCTAAAGCAATTAAAATAACTATGATGAAACTATGAAGTTAGGAGAGATTATAATGAAAAAGACCTCAAAGCGATTTTCATTTAATTAAGAAAAGACAGTATGTTAATTATGTCAGCAATGGGGCAAAAATGAGGCCTAGCCCCTGCAATCCATCCCAGGGAACAACTTGTTGCCTGATGGTCCCTGAAATACATAACCGAATGTCCAGTTGTCAGCACTGGTCAGAAGATTACTATGGGAATAAGTCGATCATCATGTTTGTGTTGTGGTAAGCTCTTTTAACACTTATGTGTGAGAACTAATATAAAATCACCTACTGATGGAAAGAATAGGAAAAAGTTAAGTGAGCCTAGTGACCATTCCTATCTTCTCTGTGGCTCAGCTTCAACAGTGCCAAGCGACTTAAAATGCACTGACCACAATGTGGTCATTTTTCGTTTGGTTAGCTATGTGGCAGAGGAAGGCCTTGTTTGGGCATCAGTGGGAGGAATGGTCATTGGTCAGGTAAACACTCAACAGAGGCCCCCAACAAAGGGAAACTGATGGGAGGAGGTAGAGTGTGTCAGGTGGAGGGGCATATACATGGAGGCGGGGGGGGGAGGAGGGGTTGGGGGGTCTTTGGGGAAGGGAGAAAGGTTTTCCATGGCAATGTAAATGAAGATGATATTCAATAAAAATAAAAAATTTAAAAGATTTAACTTGTTTTTTTCTATCATATTCTAAAGAAATGCGGACTTGGAGGATAAATTAGTGTCTTGGCTAACTGCATCTTCTACATCCTTGTCAGATAAGAGTGTACAATTGTTTTTCAATTGCCAGTATCTGCCTGTAGGAAGGAAGATTTTGCAGAGTTCAATCTAATAGATGTGCTTTGGATAGCCATAGCCAACACTGAAGGCAGTGACGTTTTTTGAGCGGGATGCAGTTGTCACAATTTGCTGACAACTGTTTGAGTCCCTTGTTGCTAATGATACAGCAGTCTTTGCAAGTTAAATCAGAATTTTGCATTGTGAAACTTATTTATGTGCTACAAAAACAAAAATTAAGCTTTTTAAGAATTTTAGGTAAAGGTATTAATTTTTATTCATTATCATATTATCCTTTCTTTTATTTTCTTAAATCCAACTAAATAACAGAAACACTGCTATCTATTAGTTATATTTAGGTAGTTTTTAATATATAACATAGAACACATTTTCTAAGGTATATTTTAGTAAATATATATATATATATATATATTATCTCAATTTTTTAAAATTCCATATGGATATTTTGCATTTATAATTTGTATTATCTAAATAAAATCATACTTTTATTTAGTATTTTGTATAATTAGATTTTTTTCTAATCATAAATAGAAAAATAGTGAACTATGTGTTTGATTCCCTAAATTTAGTCTGGAGGGAAGAGAAATAAGTAATACCTTTCATTAATGTAAGAGGATTTTTACTTACTGTCACATGATACATAGTAATCATTGTGTATAACATGCTGCTTTGGCCTATGAGATATAACAGAGCAAATATATATATATATTTGCTGACAACTGTTTGAGTCCCTTGTTGCTAATGATACAGCAGTCTTTGCAAGTTAAATCAGAATTTATCAGAAATATATATATATATATATATATATATATGTATATATATACATATATATATATACATATATATATATATATATATATATATATATATATATATATACACACACACACACACACACACACACACACACACACACACATATATATATGCCCAAACAGGTAAGATATAGAGTAGTGCTCCTTCAAAAACAATATACCATTTGGAAATACAAAAATACCTACAAGCAGAAATAAAATGTTTTCTCACTTAAATAGAACAGTGGCAAACTACATCTTACTTTATATACAACTCAGTAAAGCTAAGGATGGCTCTCATAGAATCACCTCTTTTTATAAAAAATATTTTGTAAATAATATTTTATTGACTTTCTGACAATTCCAGGGAGAGGTGGATAATTTCATATATGTACACATGTATCCAGCCATAATAACTCTATCTAACCCCTCCCAGAACCCATGAAATCAACTCTTCCCTACTGCATTTCATCATCATCATCATATCATCATCATCATCACCATCACCACCATCACCATCTTTATCATCGTCACCATAATTATCATAACCACCACCATCACCACCACCACCACCACAATAATAATAATGATGATGATGATGACGATGAAGATTACAATAAGGATGACAATGATGATGATGATGTCAGAATCAAATAATGATCAGGTGCAATTATCCTCAGTAGGCTATTAGGACCATCTGTTGATGTTTGTTTCAAAGTGACTTTTTAAAGGAAACCTAGTAAGAAAATGACAGAAGGGAGAAGGGGAAGAAGAAAGAAAGAAAGAAAGAAAGAAAGAAAGAAAGAAAGAAAGGAAGGAAGGAAGGAAGGAAGGAAGGAAGGAAGGAAGGAAGGAAGGAAGGAAAAAAAAAAAACAAAGAAAGAAAGAAAGAAAGGAAGGAAGGAAGGAAGGAAGGAAGGAAGAAAGAAAGAAAGAAAGAAAGAAAGAAAGAAAGAAAAAGAAAAAGAAAAAACAAAGAAATAAACAAAGAGAAGAGAGGAATACAGAGAGGGAGGGATCCCAGTAGGGGTGGAATGGGAAGGGCAGTAGATAAGAATGACTCTGAGCTTTCCTTATTCAGGACAGGATATTAGAAGAATTTGTCCTCACCATCCATGTGATTGGCAAAAAATGCAAGGTACCTGCAGTAGCTAAGACTGAGACTTGAGATTTAAGTCATATTGATAAAGGAGTCCAAGGCTGTGTATGACATGGCAGTGTATCAACTTTAATAAAAAATGAGTGAGCTGCTATGCATTCTGCTATATGGGATCAATGTATACAAACATTAAAGTCGAATAGAAGTGAGAGTAATGGTGTGAACATAACATTAATATAATTGAACCAAGACATTAATGGAACACACACATCATACACACACACACACACACACACACACACACACACACACGAAATTTCTGAATGTCAGGTTTATTAGAATAACAGGAATTGCAATTTTTGTGCTATAATGATTCCATTAACTACACAGAGTGGTATGTGATTTTTTAACAATGTGTTTAAAATATATTTGAACCAAGACATGTGACTACATCATCTAAGTGCAATAAAAATGAACTTGTCATTATGCAAAATAAAACCAATGTTTAGACTTAAGAATATGCATCAATTATTATTATATTTGCCCAAAACTTTCACATACTTTTGATTACAAGCATATGTTGGTAACTTTGGAAACACTCTAGGAAAAAATGGGTCAGGACATATTCTGTAAGAGCAGTAAACTTGAAAATAAATGAAGAGATTATTAACAATAATTTATTTCGTATAAGAGGTTTATTAAATAGACTATTTCTTCTGATCTACTTTAAAGATAATCCCCAAGTATATGCCTCCTAAATCAATAACTCCCACTATAAATAAAACTAGAGTGCTTCAAATGAAGACAGGAATTAGATGTAGTTCCTATATATATATCCAGTTAATTTGGTCTCACTATTGACTTTTTAAACCCTTTGAACCATTTTCAGCTCTCTCTTTCATCTTGTTAATCATGTTTACTTCAGATAAAAGAAACAACAACAATCTAAAATCTATTCAAACAGAAACCTATTGTGGAAATCCTCTACAAGGCAATATGGTGTTGCACACTTGACAACAATTTTACCCTAAATAAATGTTTGGCAAAAATCTAAATTTTTGAAAGAGAAATCATGCTCAAATTCGGATTCTGCCCTATGCATTAGTATGCTCCATTATGAAATTATGAGCTAATAATGTCATGTCATAAATTAATTAAATGTGGTGAATCTGATAATGAGGATACATGATGCTTTAAGTTATAAAGTGTATGTTGATTTTTAAAGAATACCAATCCATAAAAGCACCTTCATAATTGGACATCAATGCTAAATAAAAACCTTGCTTCCCTTGTAAAATAGCTATCTCATAAATCAACCAACAATATAAAACATTGCTTCTTATATCTGCTTCACTCCATACCAATCTGATTTCAACCTTTCCCCTGTCAACATTTACCTGCCTGGCAGTTTATTCAGCTGCCATGAATAACATAAATCCTGTTTTTCAAATAGTTATAAATTTGACCATTATAGTTATCATAATGCCAGAGGTATACAGCTTCTAAATATCAATCATAAGAAGTCTGAAAATAACTTAAGTATGAAATACATTAATATTCCATTATCATCATTTGCCAATTAATGAATAGATTTTTCATTTAGTAAGAAATCACTTTTTTAAATGTATTCAGAAACTGAGACTAAACGATTAGTGATTGAGTTCTAAATTAGATCTACTTGTTTGAAATAATTTATCCTTAAGAATTCAGATATAACTCATTAAATCTAAATTGTTTCTTTTGTCACCTGTAGATATAAAAAATATAGAGTAGCTTCTGAATATTTTTCTTTTCTTGTCATTTATCATCAAAGTCTATGTGAGTATGATTAATTACACATTCCTCATCTGGGTAAGAAACTGGAGACACCTAGTGTATGTCAGAAACATTGCAGAAGCTTTTGCTATGAACACCTTGAGTTCTATTTCTTGTATTTTGGTTTCACTAGATCCAACAAATTCATATCAATATATAAACTGATGATATTATACTTCATGAAAATTGAAACCACATTAAGCTCTCAAGGACATAGATAACTATTAGGCATAATTACCTACTCAGATGCCATCACTTAAATTTACATACATACATACATACACACACACACACACACACACAAACATACACATGCACATACACTTTTCCCCAGATCCTTCAATATGTGCATGCTTAAGTGAAAAATAATCATTTTTAAAATCATATGCTTAACAAAATTCCTTTAGTTGCAAACAGTAAGGTTCGTGAATATGAAACTGGGTTCTGTGGACTGGGGTCAGCTCAAGTGGGCTTAATGACAATTCTCATAAAATTGAAGGAGTTGCAAATTCTTAGAAAATTGAGACACTATCTATATAAAAGGAATGTGATGAATATGTTTAATGTATAAAGAAAGTTTATTGATTAAAAATTAAGATAAAACAAAATAAATTGAAGACGAAATTCAAAGAATTGTTATAGTTAAATTATAGACTGCACAATGTACAAAGGAATGTCCTTCAACCATAATTAAAATTATACCAGATGAAAGTTTAAAATTATTATAAAGAAAAAATGCTTATATTACATAAATGCCTATAAAGGAAATATTCTTCTTACATGATACTAAATCTGCTGGTGTAGTTTTCACAACATCAGACACAAAAGCAGAAAAGTACAAAAATGAACAAATAAAATTTGGTTTGTTCTTTGAAATTATTATTATAAGTTAAGATTAATTGATTCAGACATTGCTTAAAATATTAATATAATCACTTATGTCTTAATGTATGTATACATATTTGTACACACACTCACATATAACAAAAGAGCCAATAAGCGACATAAACAGGAAATTTAAAGGTATTAATTTTGATAAAACACAGAAGGGAGAAGAAATATTGACATTAAAACAATATGGAGAATATGGGGAGTGGCCTTCAGTGGGAAAAGACAATGTGAAAGGAAAGAGGCTTTTACTCACTATTAGAAGGGGGTTAGCCAATACGATGCTTGCTCAAAAAGTTACAAAGTAGAGCTTTCATAACACAGCCATTACACTGCTAGGTACATAGCTAAAATAAACCACTCTAAAAGCATGTTAGTTATAGTGTAATTTACCATCCATCATGATGAAGTCAGCATATTATAAATTACACATGGGTAAATATATATTAAAAGAAAATGAGGGATTTTTAAATTGTAAATTTTTTTTGCTATTAGAGAAATGCAGCTGGTGATGATCACCAGTGAAACAGCTACACAAAGTCTAGCTTCATGTATGCTTTGTTTTCATCCATGTGTAGGCTGTGTCTCGGTAAGTAGTGAGAACAAGTAAAAATCAAAACAAAACAACAACAACAACAGCAACAACAAAGAATATTCAGGACGGGGGGAAGAAGGACTGAAATAAGAAAAAATTGGTTAGGAGTGAGTTGCACATCAATTTCCTCTGAATAGAATCATTGCCCATTGCCTTCTGGAGGGAGAAGGCAGGTTCATGAGACTCACAATGTGAACAAAACTTAAAACTTCCAGAAGCCTGAAAATTACCCAAGGCCCTTCCAGAAGGTTACACACGTAGTGACTCATTGCTGTGGAAAGGAAATTTGCTGACCTGTACACTGGAGGAGAAGCCAGAATGCCATGCCAGGAGCTCTACAGATGGCTTTAGGGAGTCATCAAACACACTAAGATAGGCTTTCCAGGGAAGCAGCTGCCTCTTAGCTATTCATGCTCCTGAAAGTAACCTCAATAAACTCCTGGTTCACTGAGCTGGACTTTTGGTAAATTATTTTTGTTTGTAAGAGGCGTACTATTGGGGACATGTAGACATTTGTTTTTGTTTCTCCAAATCACACTAGAAAGTGTTTAGGATCAAATTGTATTATATGTGTTGATGGACAGTTTTGATGAAAATTTTTATTTTGTACATTAATATGTGATAATGAACATAAAATAAGGTAATGTATTTTTTTTAAAAGTAACCTTGAAGGGGAGTGTTGTAAAGCCAAACACCAGGATGATATGCAAACTTACCCAACATTTTTACTCGTGAAGGACATGAGGGCTCACATACATGTACAGACAAAACATAATGTTTTACAATTCCTTGTAAGAGAAATGGAATTTCTTCTTAAATTTGCATGATTCTGTGTGTATAGTAATTCATGTATCTAGCTGATGGTTTTACAATGCAAATAGAACACAGTATGCCTCTGAAAAATGTTTATTGTTATAATATCTAATAGTAAAATGAAGCCAAATTCTTAAAATACTGTTTCCCAGTGCCTCACTACAGTTTTATGGTAAATATAGTATTAAAGAAAGAAGGCAAATAATTTCCTCATCAGTGTAAGCCAGAAGAAACTGATAGCATCACAGAGACATCTCTACACCCATATGTGCTCAGTGATATGAAAATGTCTTGATGAATGCTCTCTGGACCATATTAATCAAATCCCTCTGTGCTCCAGCTTTGTCACAGTGCTATGAAAAATAATTGTAATAAAGAAAATCTGAACATTATATGCACTGTTTCACTCAAAGGGCAGACTGAAAAGAATCTGACATCAACATTGATGAGTGAGAAACCAAGAAATCAGAAGTCACATTGTAACAGCAAGAAGGCCAGACATACGACTCTAAGAACTAAATAACCTCAGTTAAAATTATACAAATATTGAAGTGGATGAAGCAAATTGAAAAAGGGCTATCCACTGTGCCTTCCCCAAGCCTTTGAGTGGGGAATTTTAGACCTCTATGCTGGGCACTACTTCCCATCTAGGGTAGAGCAAATCTAGAAAATTGTTCTTCAAGGACCTGCAGTTTCCTGAGAGGCACTAGCCACCTGCTGAGCGACCAAACCAGTTCTGAGGATGAGTTTCCAGCCTTTGGGGAAAGGATTTTCCTCCGCCTATATATTTGGAGCCCCCCATTAAACTCTGAGCCTTGATCAGAAAACTTGTCTTGGCTCCTCATTTCTCTCACAAGCCCATTCTAGTTCATCCCCAGCTTTCCTTCCAGGTAACCCGTTCCATGTAACTGCAGGCAGTTACAGATTGGTGCCCAAATGTGGGGCTGGAAATAGAGAGACCAACTGAGGCATGCTGTCTTGGGTAAAGCTCCACAGGAACGAAAAAGTTATGTAACCGGCACAGCAAACAGCATAGAACATTAATGTTAGCTCTATAAATGTCATCTTTTGAAGGCTGTTGTTGCAGGGGTGCAAAAGGGATACCTGCTAGACTGAATCAGCATAGGCCTGAAGCTGAGATCATCTAAGGTATGAAAGAGCATTGGGATGGCAACTTTTATTAGGCAAATTGTCCACAGCCTAGAACTGCATCAGGTGAAAGGAATAGGATATAAAATAAAATAAAATAAAATAAAATAAAATAAAATAAAATAAAATAAAATAAAATAAAATAATTAAAATAAAATAAAATATAATATAATATAATATAAAATAAAAACATAACATAACATAAAATAAATAAAATGAGTGAAAACACACACTCAGATTTTAGAAACATGAGAGAGAAAGAGAAAGAGAGAAAGAAAATGGATTTCAAAACTCTCCTAGGGACAAGGGGAAACATAGAGATGTCCTGTTTCCTCTATGGACCCTACCAGAGTGTTCTTCCATTTCTATGTATTATTTGTCTTTGGTGCACCAATTTGTCCACGTGTCAATTTGTGTCTGTCTTTTTGTTGTTGTTTGGATGACTATTGTCCTATGTTTCATGTTGAAAAGAAAAAAATGGTAAAAACTTTTTATAGCATCCTACAACTAGGCATACTCATGCCTAGGTGAGATGAAAGGATCCACTTATTGGCATATGGCATGATCCTGATCAGGTATTTAATATGGGAGAAGAAGACATATTTGTGTTTTTCCCCAGAATGCTGTAGAAGCATGCTAGCTGCCAAAGTGACTAGTGTGGCATGCTGAAGATAATGCCGACTGTGGGCTTGCTGAGTGCCCTGAAAATGGTGACAGGAAAGCTGTATATTGCGTGTATGTTCTTGACCCACCTTTACTTACCTATGTCCCAGATTAGATAAACTGCCTTGCTTCAAGCTTTTAGACCTTGTGGGACAGAGAACATGGAGACTGTTAAAACTGACTTAGAAAAATTAATCTAAGGAGGAGTTATAATGATTCTTCTCTTTCCTTTCATGTGATCAGTTATCCTGATTCATTCATAGACTTATCTAGAAATAAATCCAATATTAGAGATTCCAATTATGAAGATGACTAATAATCTTTATCAGTCAGCTGAGTTAATTTAGAATATAGTCTCCACTCTGAGAAGTAACAGCTTCTCTGTTGATTCTCAAAGTTAACCTCCAAAACACCAGAGGCTAGCCTTTGTGTCTGAAAGTTGCTAATTTGCAACTGAATTGGATACCTTGGGCCATCCAATGACAAGTTAATGCTGTCTTGCTTCTAACTTTTGACCTTACATTTTAAGCAGACTGGTTGTCTCTACCCAGGCTCATCTGGAGTGAAAACCGGCATGTCTGATATGGTCGTCTATCAACCAGCTTTGGTTTCATTGCCTGTGAATATTAGAGAACCTAGATATTCTGAAATAGACTTGAAAGTACTGGAGGAAGTGAGTCAGGCTTTAAGTGGAAGCAAGAGGGTAGTGGGCTTGATTATTTCTGTTATAGCAGCTTTAATTACATTGATAGCTAGCACCACTGCCTCTGCAATTGCCTTGGCACAAAAAGTTAAGACAGCTAATTTTGTTAATCATTTAGCAAAAACTGTTACTAATGTTCTGAGTATTCAAGAAGATTTAGATAGGTATTTGGAGCAATGGATTGATGCTCTTTATGATACCATTCAAATTATTAGAGAGTGGGTCCAGAGTTTAAAAATAAGAAGTCATCTTGAATGCCATGCTAATTCCAATGGATTTATGTTACTTCTAAAGTTTACAATAAATAGTTACTATAATCAGGAAAAAGTTCAAAGACATTTACAGGGTGTTTGACAACAAATCGACTCCCTGACATCAAAACCTATACAAGTATTGACTCGACTTAGCAGTCTTGATGAGCCTACTGTAAGTGGGCCTTCTATAGGAGCTACATAGACTCAGATCTATGTATATCCACTCATAAGTGGGTACAACTGGGAGGTGCAAGGCAAAGCACTGGAAGGGGAGGACCTTGTTTTCTGCCTCTGAGTCCCTTGTGAAGCAAACCTGACTGCATAGAGGTTGGTGTTTAAAGGCATTCCTTAGAATAAGAAACAACAAGGAAGCCTAGACCCTCTCCTCCACAAAAGATACCATAAAGTATTTAGGAGTACTGAGAGACCCTAACTCAATGTTTTTAGACTCCTAGCAACCAAGCTTAGCACAGAGTAAATTTTTTCTGCTTTCAGCTCAGCACAAAGTAACTCAGTCTTTCTGATTTTGGCTTGAGAAAAGTAACACACCCTGTTCCAGGAACCCATCTTTGACCCACCCAGTACTCTGCTTAATGTTCAACTATACATTGTCCCCAAGGTAGCTGTAGGTTTAGATAAAATCTAAACCTTCCTTGAGGCATAAACTGCTGCCCGACTTCACCCCTTGCCTTGTGACCCACCCATCGTGCCTTGTGATTTTCTTTACCCTCTACCCCTTACCTCATGATTTTTTTGTCCTCTGCCCCCTGCCTTATGATTTTCCCCTTTAAAAACCCCTGACTTCAGTTGTTCTGTTCAGGGTCGAACTCCTCTGCCCCTGCATGGGTTACAAGCTCAGCCCCAGTGCGCTGGTCTCCCCTGAATAAACCTCATGTGATTGCAGCAAGACGGTCTCTCGTAAATTTCTGGGGTGTCACCTTATCCTGAGACTAGAGCGAGAGTCTCCCCGATTCGGGGGTCTTTCAGTACCAGGTCAATGCTTCCCCTCCACAAAAGATAACACAAAGTATTTAGGAGGAACAGGTCAATGCTTCCCCTCCATGGTGAATGCCCACCATCCTTTGACAAATGACTGTCCACTTGGTTATTACCTTCTTATCTTAAAACAAATAAAAAGGGAGGAATTGTGACTCTCCCAGCCTTTGAGCAGGAATTTTAGACCTCTATGCTAGCCACTACTTCCCCACCTAGGGTGGAGCTCTAGCCCATTGTTCTTCAAGGACCTGCAGTTTCCTGTGGGGCACTAGCCACCTGCTGAGCAACTGAACTGGTTCTGAGGTATGTCCAGCCTTTGGGGAAAGGGTTTTCCCCTGCCTATATATTTGGAGCCCCTCATTAAAACTTTGAGCCTTGATCAGAAAACTAGTCTTGGCTCCTCATTTCTCTCACAAAACTGCTCTATTTCATCCCTAGCTTTCCTTCCAGGTAACCCTTTTGATGTAACTACAGGCAGTTACAATCCACACAAATTTGTGGACTTAGGTTTAAATCTCCAGAGCCTGAGTAAAAAATCCAGCATACATACTAGGGAATGAAAGATAGAGACAGAAAATCCATTTTAGGCTGGGACCCATCTAGCCCAATGTATTTAGAGGAAGAACATCAGAAGCTATATCTGAAACTTGGTGGGAGATAAGGGACAACCCCTAAGCTTGCCTGTAGACTTTTACATGCACACTGTGGCATACATGAACTCATATCTTCATACACAAATATAGAGAGAGTGAGAGGGAATAAATCAAAATACAAAGTAGCCAGTTTTAAAAAATGTTCAACAAATTCCATTGTCTACTCTGACCCTTTCCAAACAGCAAAGTTATTCAGATACATCCAAGTCTGGTGTATTTGAAATGAAGTAAAGATAATCATTTCATTAACTAAATAAAGCTTGAAATAAAATTGAGAGCAAAATAATGTGATTTCTTTCCACAAATGATTTAGAGACACAGTTTTAATAGGATTTGTGGAATTTCCAACTGTTTTCATGTCACTTCTCAAAAACAGATTGTTGAATGGATTTACTCATTAACAGAATTCTCCACAGGCCAGCTCCACACAATGATAAATATGCAGAGGAGAAAAGAATGGGAGAGTAAATTGAGTTTAAAACTTTAATGATATGCATATCAAAATTAAGAGATAGTTACCCATATGTCCAAAGCAACCCAGAGTTTCATGACAACATTAATAAAATTCCACTCATTCAACATCTCATTGAAACAATCACTGGGTCTGTCTTTTCTTTGCATTATTATATTTTAGAGCTTATACTAATGTCCTCATTATGGTCCTTATAACATATATTACATTGAAATGACCAGGCAAAATAACAAAGGACACAGAATCACATACAGCCCACTATCTCTGAGTTTCATTATTAAGATTACCCTGGTAGAGTAAAATACTAGTATTACTTTTGTCAAACGTCTGTCATTTCGTTTCAGCTTCTCCAGTTGTAAGCTTTATTTCAACACATATGAAAAAATATTCACAGTGCAAATTACTAACTCTCATTGAGACAGAGTCTACAACTAAGAATCTATTCCTTCTTCATGTCAATAACACCCCAGTCTAACTTCTTGAGATATGTATGTATGTATGTATGTATGTATATATATCCTGCTTTTGGATGTATGATTGGTAAAGATCTTTTCTAAGTCTGTTAGTTGCCATTTTGTCCTACTGACAGTGTCCTTTGCCTTACAGAAGTTTTGCAATTTTATGAGTTTCCATTTGTCAATTCTTGATCCCTGAGCATGAGCTTTTGGTTTTCTATTCAGGAAATCTTTCCTGGTGCCCATGTGCTCCAGGTTCTTCCCCACTTTCTCCTCTATTAGATTCAGTGTATCTGGATATATGTGGAGGTCCTTGATCTACGTGGACTTGAGCTTTGTAAGGGAGATAAGAAAG
Source organism: Apodemus agrarius (assembly GCA_964023405.1). Taxonomy (NCBI): domain Eukaryota; kingdom Metazoa; phylum Chordata; class Mammalia; order Rodentia; family Muridae; genus Apodemus; species Apodemus agrarius. The sequence continues at coordinate 101,658,667 of OZ030008.1, read as the reverse complement.
GATCAATTTGGATCCTTCTACATGTTGACTTCCAGTTGACCCAGAACCATTTGTTGAAAATGCTGTCTTTTATCCACTGGATGGTTTTAGCCCCTTTGTCAAAGATCAAATGAGCATAGGTATATGGGTTCATTTTTGGGTCTTCAATTCTATTCCATTGATCTACCTTCCTGTCATTGTACCAATACTATGCAGCTTTTATCACTATTGCTCTGTAGTATAGCTTGAGGTCAGGGATAGTGATTGTACCAGAAGTTCTTTTATTGTTAAGAATGGTTTTTGCTATCCTGGGAGTTTTTGTTATTTCAGATAAATTTGGAAATTGCTCTTTTGAACTCTTTGAAGAATTAACTTGGAATTTTTTTATATTTTTTTTAATTTTTATTTTCTATATTCTATGTTTACATTCCAAAGGCTTTCCCCTTTCCCAGTTCCCACCCACCATAGTTCCCATAGTTCCTCTCCCCCACCCAACTGTTCCCCAATCATTCCCCCTCCTCCCTCGGTTTCTTTACTAAACTGGATGCAATCTTTACAGGCCCAGGGTACTCTCCTTTCTTCTTCTTGGGAATCATTTGACTTGCTATTTGTGTCTTTAGTATTTAGGGCTTCTGGGCTCATTAATATCCACTTCTCAGTGATTGCATTTCATGTGTATTCTTTTGTGATTGGGTTAACTCACTCAGGATGATATTTTCCAGGTCTAACCATTTACCTACAAATTGCATGAATTCATTATTTTTAATTGCTGAGTAGTATTCCATTGTATAAATATACCACATTTTCTGTATCCATTCCTCTTTTGAGGGATATCTGGGCTCCTTCCAATTTCTGGATATTATAAACAAGGCTGCTATAAACATAGTGGAGCATGTGTCTTTATTGCATGCAGGGGAATCCTCTGGGTATATGCCCAGGAGTGGTATGCCAGGGTCCTCTGGAAGTGACATGCCCAATTTTCTGAGGAACCGCCAAACTGATTTCCAGAGTGGTTTTACCATTTTGCAATCCCACCAACAGTGGAGGAGTGTTCCTCTTTCTCCACATCCTCGCCAGCACTTGTTGTCTCTTGAGTTTTTAATCTTAGCCATTCTGACTGGTGTGAGGTGGAATCTCAGGTTTGTTTTGATTTGCATTTCCCTGATGACTAATGATGTTGAACATCTCTTAAGGTGTTTCTCGGCCATCCGAATTTCTTCTGGTGAAAATTCTTTGTTTAGCTCTGAGCCCCATTTTTTGATAGGGTTATTTGGTTCTTTGGGGTCTAACTTCTTGAGTTCTTTGTATATATTGGATATTAGCCCTCTGTCGGATGTGGGGTTGGTGAAGATCTTTTCCCACTTTGTTGGTTGCCGTTTTGTCCTTCTGACAGTGTCCTTTGCTTTGCAGAAACTTTGTAATTTTATGAGGTCCCATTTGTCGATTCTTGATCTTAGTGCGTAAAGAATGCGAATTGACCCACTCTTATCTCTTTGCACTAAGATCAATTCCAAGTGGATCAAGGACCTCCACATAAAACCAGACACACTGAAACTATTAGAAAAGAAACTTGGGAAGACCCTGGAGGACTTGGGCACAGGGGGAAAGTTCCTGAACAGAACACCAATAGCTTAAGTTGGAATTTTTTATGGGGATTATATTGAGTCTGTAGATTGCTTTAGGCATCTAGTCTCTACTGCTACAATTATTTTATATGGTTTTGAGCGATTCAATTTGTGATACTTTGTGACAGCACCCCCTAAAGGGTGAGTATAATTAATGTCAACATTTTTTAAAAAAATAATAATACAGGTGTTTAACGGGTACAAAAACAAAAATAAAGCAACCACTTGTCAGGCATGCAAGCACAGAGCTCTCCTTCCCTACAAAGTATTTTTTGTTTTTGAGATTAGCTTTCAAAGGAGTCCATATTCAGGATGTTGATGGGAGTCTCTCAGTCAATTTCATTACATCCTGTAATATTTAAGTGTTCCTGGATATTTTTCAAGTAGCATCATTCCATTTCATGAATATCAGGTGTATTTAGTAGCTTATCCTGAGAGTTGTGCTAGAGCTACTAGTATCACTCCACAGACAAAGAGTCACCACCCAAGGCAGTGTTAAAACATTGAAGATGAGTCATCTGCATGTCTGTACATAGGGATTATTTCCACAAGTTGCAAATAAAATAAAAACTATAAACCTAATGCTTAGTTACTTTTCTACCTAACTGTAATCTTTTGCATTTACTGATTAGATCAGTAAAATTTTAACCTATGCTTTGGTGTAGTAATTCCTTAGGGTAAACCAAGTACAGTGGTACATGCATTTAATTTCAACTTTCTGGGAGGCGGAAGCTAACATATCTCTGAGTATGAAGCCAGCCTGCTCCGAAGAGTGAGTTCTTGAATACTCAGGACTCCATGGAGGAACCCTCCCTCAAAAAACCAGTATATACATACATACATGCATACATACATACATGCATACATACACACATACATACACACATACATGCATACATACCTACATTTTACAAAATAAAATAAAACATAAGGGTGAAACTACTTATGTGTGGGATATCTTGTGTTTATGTTTCTTTGAATGTTTTAGTCATGTAAATGCTTCATACTTTTTCTTAGATTTTGCCATTCTTTTTTTAGACATCTTGAAAAAGTTAGGTAATCATTTTAAAATGAATTTTTGTTTATATGAAATTGGGATTACCCAGCTCAAGTAAAATTTTAAGATTTATGTAAAGTGCTTTCAATCTTCCCATGTGCTTTCTAAATGATTCTTTCTTCTTTATTATCCTGGGTAACTTCTTGAGTCTTCATGCTGATTTTCCCTCTCCTACTGTGTTATTTATTTCAAGACATGGTTACCTGATAGCAATAGCATTTTCAATGTAGGAGATTCAGACTTTGATTAAGATATGATTTCATTTTTCCTAAGAATAATGGTCCATCATGATTTAACCTTAGAAAAATAATTAAGAAGGCCTTCTTATCATAAATAGGTAAGCATCATTAGAATGAAAATATCAAAGCATTCTAAGACATTATAAAATTACACAGGAATATAAACATTGAAGGATATATAACAGCTCCATGGCATGTGTTCCATCCTCGAGTAAAACAATGGAGGGCTTTTGCTGTGATTAAATTAACCACTACACACATATTTATAATTATTTTTATGAATTTAAAATATATGGTCAAAAACGTCTTCTGAAAATATAAAACAAAGGATCCCAGAAATAAGCAATCATGCATTTTTAATTGCCTACCACTATGAACAATACAGCCAAAGACCACATTATCTTATTATGCCCTGCCCTAGATCACTTCTTGAGCCAATGTATCTACACTGTGTATATTACCCAGTAGCATATACAGTTATATATGTTATATATAGTGTTAATCTCATAGTAGTTATCTTGGTTATCAGCTTGACCACAGTGCTTCTATATGAACTTGCTTAGTCACAGGATTCACTTCCAGCTTTAGTTTCAGTAGGTAAGAGTAGAATAAAACAGATGTCACATTTTGGAAAAAAACTGTTATATACATTTGTAGTCTGTAATTTAGAGTTTTCTATCAGAATTTGAAAATTACAGAAAAGAAAATTCTATTTTCTCTGCCAAAAAGCCTACCTATTTTGAAGGTGTCTAAAATGAGAGCATCTATTTGATTTTTTAAATTCAACTAAAAATTAAAGTACAGTTTATATGTAGAGTACACACAGATACAGTGTTCATGCAATGATATGTGAGTCTTCTCACTTTCACAAAGTTACACACACTGAGAAGTTAAAATCTTGAAATACTCATACTTACTCTCAGTTCTTTTCGTTTAAAACTTTCGCCTCCATTCATTCCATCCTAAACTTCTTACTTTATGTAGTTTCTTATGAAGACATTGCATTTCTTCAGCAGGAACTGTATAATATCCCCTTTTATCCATCTATGTAATTATTTTACTTCACTTAATATTCCAGGTGATCTTATATATTTTGGATTTGAGAACAGTGTATTGAGAACAATTCTTAAGGTATTGCAGTAATTTTAAACTGTAAGCTATAACTTTAAATATACTGCCAGTGAAAACAAACCTTTTATTGTTTTTATGCATATACTTTTTATGAGTAAGTGCCCCCCCTCTCTCTCTCTGTGTGTGTGTGTGTGTATGTGTGTGTGTGTGTGTGTGTGTGTGTGTGTGTGTGTGTGCCTGTATCCATGGATGCCCTGGGTGCAAAGTTGCAGTCAGGAGACAACTTCTGGTTGGGGTGGGGGAGAGAGAGAAGCAGAGAGCGAGAGAGCGAGAGAGCGAGAGAGCGAGAGAGCGAGAGAGAGAGAGAGAGAGAGAGAGAGAGAGAAAGAGAGAGAGAGAGAATCTTTTCTTCCAGTATGTAGCTTTCTGGGTATTGAAGCTCATCACACTTGGCAGCAATCGCCTGCTCCTATTGAATCATATGACTTGCTTCTGATCTCCATCATTTATAAGCATAAGTAGTTACAGGGAGGTAGAATACGATGGCCTTCCAAAATATTGACACTAGCATATCTCTTTAGGTACTGAGTTGACAGTTTACTGCATAGGACGTCTTTGTACTGTGTATTAATGTTTTGTGCTATGTTTCTAGTGTGTGTCATACTGTATAATTTTTAAAAACTTGATTCTAGTATATAACACTCCCACAAATTTCCTTGCTTGAATTGTATTGTCTCCCTTATACAATTATTCCCTCTGAAAATATCTTTTACACATGTACAAACATATCTTTAAATCTACAAAATTGTGACAACCTCATGACATACTGCTTACCTAATTCCAGGTCTAGGTTTGCATTTACCTAATCACATATGATGTCCCCAAAAGAGCTAAAGGGTTTTACCTTGACTTAGAAGCTGGAGACTTTAATAGTATTCAAATTCATAAAAAAATCATCTAAATCTTATATTTTAAAAAAACGACAGTCTAATTAGAGCTACAAAAAGAACTGGAAAATCCCTTATGTCTTAGAATAGCTTATGTTTCAGCCTCTAGCAAGTTTATAAACATCCTCTGAATATTTTCACACTATGTAATTGTGTTATGTGGGAAAAGCAGTTCCTTTTACCCTTAATTGTCTTCATATGTATGTGAACCATATGGTAAGCTGCTGAGGATCACTAAACAGTGCTGCTAATGTTCTTTTATTTATATACAGCTCCTAGAGAGTAAAACAAAGTAGTCTCAATATTTTGGAGTAGTTTTGTGTCCAGTTACCCTTAGTTGAGAAGGAGTCTTGAGGAACCACTGACCGATAGAAGATCAGTTCACAGCTTAGTGCCAAAAAGAATGGCTTCTTGGAACCAAGGATAAAGCACAAGGTACATTTCCAGTTTCATAGTCTGATTTGGGTGAGTCATTCTGTCAGAGGGCCTGTTTGAAAACAGTTCATATCTGTGGAATGTCTCATCATTGTGGCACTCTGTGTGCTGAGCTTGTCAAAATGAGCTTTGATAAGTGGGTGGACTTGAGCAGTTAAATAGAATAGAAGTCTAGGAGATCTACAGCAATCTGTTTGATTCCCACATCATTCTTAGAACCATGTCATTTGTAACTTTATTTCCAGGAAGCATAGACTGTTAGTGAATCACTTTTAATTACTAGACTTACAAATACCACAGAGTTTTAGTTCTTAAATGCTTAAGAACTATACATTGAAAAATAATCTGACCAATTATTGAAGTCATAGCAAATTATAATCAGTTCTAGAACTACCATATCTGTGAGATGAAAAGCCATGTAAAATGGTCGCTTAGAAAATTAGGTAGAGTCATAATTTGAAGACTAAAATATAAAATGAATGTAAGTATGAACAAAAAGAAAGAAGAAAACCAGCAAAATATTTTATTAGATATTTCCTTTATTTACATTTCAAATGTTATCCCCTTACCTTGTTATCCCTCTGAAAACCCCCCTATCCCATTTCCCTCTCATCAACCCACCCATATAAATTTTCTTCTTTAAACATTTCAGAATTGTTTCAACATTCATTTTAATAGACTCTTCTTCTGACTGATTTCTGTAACTATAAAGACTATTGTCTGTATATTGCTTATTTGTGCAGAATGTTTCCTTACTTAGTTTTCCTAATAGCAGTTCCTAATAGCATAGAAAAGTGATATTTCACTTCATGATTTATATATTCTCTCTCTCTCTCTTTCTCTCTCTCTCTTTCTTTCTCTCTCTCTCTCTCTCTCTCTCTCTCTCTCTCTCTCTCTCTTTCTCTCTTTCCTCTCTCTCTCTCTCTTTCTCTCTCTCTCTCTCCCTCTTGTATGTGTGTGTGTGTGTGTGTGTGTGTGTGTGTGTGTGTGTGCGCGCACACACACAAGCAACAGCAGTCCAAGGACACACTTGAATGTTGGGTGATTTACAGTTTCTCTGACTCCCATGTCCTGACTGGGCCATAACTGATCTATGGACTAATGAAAGCTCCACATCCAGCTTTTTGAATCTGAACTCAGGTCCCCAGGCTTGCCTGGTAAGAGTCTTGAAATTATTATTAATCTAGTGATATATATGAAAACCTTCAAACTCACAACAATGACTATATTACTAAATTTGTGGGGAAAATACACATTTATTTCAATAATAATTATTTCTATACTCAGTATTAGATAATAGGGGAAAATTTGAGATTATCAATTGTTAATTTGAAGATATGGAATTTCAAATATAAATCCTTCATTTCAATAGTACAAAATATATTACTACTATATATTTACATATTAAAATTAAACATTACTCAAAAATGTTAGAACACAAATATTTTATTACAAATAAAATGTAATTTTAAATTTTAAATTTTAAATTTGCTTATTAAATTGGTCTACAATTTTAATGAGATTATGTTAGTGTTAAATCCTAAACTACTTCAAATTATATACTTAAAGATGTTTTAATGTTAAATGTTCACTGAAAGTTGGACATCTATTGCTAAGAATTTATGATTTCTAAACTTTCTCCAAAGAAATCGTCACTCAAATTTCACTTTTCAAATAACGTATAATTCATATTTTTTATGCCTGTGTAACTTTTGCATCCATTCTTTAATTGAAACAGTAGCTACTTTAAGTAAAAGAATTTAAATTTATCTATGGGAAGAGAAAATGCCTAAATTAGTTCTCTTACATGTGTGCTCTACATCTACCTAAAGATAAGTCTCACCAATTCCACAAAGAAAAGGTTCTTAAACATGATTAAATGCCTGTCATAACATTTCATGCTACTTTCGTTATGTCTTTCCCATTCATGCTAGTTTTTATAATTACCATATTCAAGTATAAAAGTAAGGTTTACACATCTCTCATATGAAGCCACTTTTGCTTATTTATTATATTATTATTTATTATTATATATTAATATCTATTGCTATATTATTCAAATTATACAGTAGTTCTCAACATTTACGTTAATTTTCTTATGACTTATCAGTGCTCTTCATTTTCATAAAGAAATTAACTCAACACCTTTGATCTAGAGGTGTTGAGAATACCAGAACATGGACCACAAATCAACTAAGCAGGACTCACAGGAGCTTATAGAGACTCAAGTAGCAGTCATGGAACCTACATGGGTCTGTGGTAGGCCCTCTGCCTATATGTTATGGTTGTTTAGCTTGGGGTTTTGTGGGATTACTAATAGTGGGAGTGGGAGTGTCTCTGATTCTTTCACCCACTCTTGGGCAACTTTTCCTCCTACTGTGTGGTCTCATCTAGTTTTGAGCATGAAGGTTTATGCCTAGTTTTATTGCATCTTGTTATGCTGTGTTTGTTGATATTTCTGGGAGGCCTGTACTTTTTTGAAGACAAATGGAGGAGCAGTGGTTCTTGGGGAGAGGGTACGTTGAGGCAGTAGGGAGGAGTTGGCAGAGGCAAGGCTAGGCTCAGAGAAGTTGGGGGAGATGAGGCTGAGTTTGGTATGTGTAGTATTAGAATAATAAATAAAAAATTAAATTTAATTCCATCTCATTGGAACACAGACTCGTGGGAGTGGGTAGTGAAGGTCACTGGATCTTTTTACTCTTCCCAATGGGCCCAGATAAAAATGGAGAAGAGCCTGAGGAAAAGGTGCTCCAGTGACAGGTCCAAACTGGGATCCAAGTCAAGGGAAGACCCCAAGGGCTGACACTGCTACTGATGCTTTGGTGTGCTTACAATCAGGGGCCTATCATGACTGCCCTCTGAAAGGCCAAACAAGCAGCTGAAAGAGTTAGATGTAGATGTTTATTCCCAACCAATTGACAAATACTGCTGATCCCTGTGATTGAGTTAGGGAAAAACTGGAAGAAGCCAAGGAGGATGGTGACCATGTAGAAAGACCAGCACTCTCAACTAATATTGACTTCTGTGATCTCTCAGACATTGAGCCACCAAGCAGGCAGCAAACACCTATACAGCAGAGGACTGCTGAGTCTGGACTGAATCAGAGAAGATGCACCTAACCATCAAGAGATTTGAGGCCCAAGGGAGTAGGAAGGTCTGGTGGGTTGGGCATAGCAGGGGTGGGGACATCCTCTTGGAGATGGGATGGGAGAGGACAAGGTATGGGCTGTGGGTCAGAGGGTAGATCGGAAGGGGGATAAATTCTGGACTGTAATTAAAGAATATATTTTAAAAAAAAAGAATGCAAAGCCAGGCGGTGGTGGCGCACACCCTTAATCCCAGCACTTGGGAGGCAGAGGCAGATTTCTGAGTTCAAGGCCAGCCTGCTCTATAGAGTGAGTTTCAGGACAGCTAGGGCTACACAGAGAAACCCTGTCTCAAAAACCAAAAAAAAAAAAACAAAAAAAAAATTCTTTATAAATATCACATGTAAATATTAAATGGATTTTTAAAAATTGTATGTGTTTATGTGTATGCCCACAAAGGTTTATTTGCACTACAAGTGTGTACCTAGTGCCCAAAGTTGTAAGAAGGAGTTGTTGGATGACCTGGAACTAGAGTTACATGGCTTTGATTCACCACACAAGTATTAGAAACAAAGCTTGGATTTTTTGCAAGAGCAACAAGTACTCTAAACTGGTGATTGATCTCTTCAATGTCTACATGTAATTTTTAAAAATAATTTTCTATTTTTCAACCATATAATATTTTTCTCTTCCCTTTAATCTGTCTAAGCTCGAACCTCTCCCTTATACCTGTTTTCTCCATAATCTCTATTTTTCATTAATTGTTGTTACATTCATATATCTGAATATCTTTAATAAATACAACGTAATCTACTATTTTCTCTGTTTATGACAGTCTGACAAAAATGCTATACCCAATCTTTTCTAGATACAATGTCTCTCTGGCTTGCATGAGTCTCAGCCTCCAGTTTCAGCTTTCCATCTGCTGAATTACAGTTGTGCTCACCATTTGATTTGTAATTGAATAGATCTTTGAAAAACACATTATAGATTAATTAGATATCAGGAAAAGCATGTTCTTTATCTAACCAAATATTCTAACACATCTCAAATACCAGATGTACAAAAATACTGTTCGCAAAAAGGAAGCACACTAGTAATTTTAAAATCTGTGCAATTATCATGAATATTTTAGGCTAGTTTCTCAGCTGATGGGACTTTTATAAAGTGTTGAGCCTGCTTTCTGTTGTTCTGAGAAATGCCATGACTCATTAGGGACTATCTTATACAATCCATGACCATGTTTACTTGAAAGAAATCCAGTTTCTGGTTTTTTTTTGTTGTTGTTTTGTTTTTTATTTATATCATTTATATGAAAACATCATAGCTGTCTTCAGACATATGAAAAGAGGGCATCAGATCCCATTACAGATGGTTGTGAGCTACCATGTGGATGCTGGAAATTGAACTTAGGACCTTTGGAAGAGCAGTCAGTATTCTTAACTGCTGAGCCATTTCTCTGGCCCTCCAGTTTTTGTTTTAAACTTCTGTCTTGGATTACTATATGAAAACTTAAACAAACTCTTCCCTTCTTAAGGTTTTTTTTTTTTTTGAGTCATGGTCTTTGTCACAGTAACACACAACAAATTAGAACAGGAAGTGATTGCAATATGAAAACTATGACTTCATAAATGGATTAGTCCATTGAAATATACTTAGTTTTATGTCATAGTATTTAAAGGGGTAAGGATGGATGGGAGCAAATATGTCTGACATTGGAATGGCACAATTGTTTCTGGACAATATATGTCTTTCTTTTTAAGTAGCACATTTATCTTTTATTTCAGTCTTTGTCATTGAAATGTATTATAAAACTGAAGTCCACTTAATTTTCTTGGTAAGTACAGTTTAGAGAGGATAATTACATTTTACTTTAGTATTTTTAGTATTTCTCAAGGTCTTATGTTCTTATTTTTTTTAATTTTATTTCCTATATTCTTTGTTTACATTCCAAAGGCTTTCCCCTTTCCCAATTCCCCCTCACCATGTGTCCAATAAGTCCTCCCCACACCTCCGCGCATTCCCCAATCACCCCCCCAACACTTTCTCTGTTCTGGTACTCTCCTGAAAAACTGGAACCAGTCTTTTCTAGACCAGTGTCCTCTCATTCCTTCTTCTTGGGAATCTTTTGATTTGCTAATTGTGTCTTGAGTATTCAGAGCTACTGGGCTCATTAATATCCACTTATCAGTGATTGTATTTCATGTGCATTCTTTTGAGACTGGGTTAACTCACTTATGATGATATTTTCCAGATCCAAATATTTGCCAACAAATTGTATGAATTCATTATTTTTAATTGCTGAGTAGTATTCCATTGTATAAATATACCACATTTTCTGTATCCATTCCTCATTTGAGAAATATCTGGGCTCCTTCCAGCTTCTGGCTATCATAAATAAGACTGCTATGAACATAGTGGAGCATGTGCCTTTATTGCATGCAGGGGAGTCCTCTGGGTTTATTCCCAGGAGTGGTATGGCAGAGTACTTTGGAAGTGTCATACCCAATGAGGAACCACCAGACTGATTTCTAGAGCAGTTATACTATCTTGCAGTCCCACCAACAGTGGAGGAGTGTTCTTCTTTCTCCACATCCTCTCCAGCACCTGTTGTCTCTTGAGTTTTTAATCTTAGCCATTCTGACTGGTGTGAGGTGGAATCTCAGGGTTGTTTTGATTTGCATTTCCCTGATGACTAATGATGTTGAAGATCTCTTAAGGTGCTCTCAGCCATCCAAATATCTTCTGGTGAAAATTCTTTGTTTAGCTCTGTACCCCATTTTTAATAGGGTTATTTGTTACTTAGGGGTCTAATTTCTTGAGTTCTTTGTATATATTGGATATTAGCCCTCTGTCGGATGTGGGGTTGGTGAAGATCTTTTCCCAATTTGTTCATTGTCATTTTGTCCTTCTGACAGTGTCCTTTGCCTAACAGAAACTTTGTAATTTTATGAGGTCCCATTTGTCAATTCTTGATCTTAGAGCATAAGCTATTGGTGTTCTGTTCAGGAACTTTCCCCCTGTGCCTATGTCCTTCACGTTCTTCCCCAGATTCTTTTCTATTAGTTTCAGTGTGTCTGGCTTTATGTGGGGGTCTTGATCCACTTGGAGTTGATCTTAGTACAAGGTCATAAGAGTGAGTCAATTTGCATTTTCTGCATGTTGACCTCCAGTTGAACCAGCACCATTTGTTGAAAAGGCTATCTTTTTTCCACTGGATGGTTGTAGCTCCATTATCAAAGATCAACTGACCGTATCTCTGTGGGTTCCTTTCTGGGCCTTCAATTCTATTCCATTGATCTACTTGCCTGTTGTTGTACCAATAACATGCTGTTTTTAACACAGTTGCTCTATAGTACTGCTTGAGGTCAAGGATATTGATCCACCCAGAAGTCCTTTTATTGTTGAGAATAGTTTTAGCTGTCCTGGGTTTTTTGTTACTCCAGATGAATTTACGAATTGCTTTTCTAGAGCTATAAAGAATTGATTTTGGATTTTGATGGGGAATGCATTGAATTTGTAGATTGTTTTTGACAAGATGACCATTTTTACTATATTGATCCTGCCAATCCAAGAACAAGAAATATTTTTCCATCTTCTGAGGTCTTCGATTTCTTTCTTCAAGGACTTGAAGTTCTTGTCATACAGATCTTTCATTTGTTTGGTAAGAGTCACGCCAAGATACTTTATATTGTTTGTGGCTATTGTGAAGGGTATTTCCCTAACTTCTTTCTCAGCCTGCTTGTCCTTTGAGTATAGGAAGGCTACTGGTTTGCTTGAGTTTATATTATAACTAGACAATTTGATGAAGTTATTTATCAGCTGTAGGAATTTTCTGGTGGAGTTTTTTTGGATCGCTTAAGTATACTATTATATCATCTGCAAATAATGATAGTTTGAATTCTTCCTTTCCAATTTGCATCCCTTTAACTTCCTTATGTTGTCTAATTGCTCTCGCTAGAACTTCAAGTACTATATTGAAAAGATATGGTGAGAAAGGGCAGCCTTGTCTAGTCACTGATTTTAGTGGGATTGCTTCAAGTTTCTCTCCATTCAGTTTGATGTTGCTACTGGTTTGCTGTATATAGCTTTTATTATGTTTAGGTATGGGCCTTGAATTCTTGTTTTTTCCAGGACTTTTAGCATGAAAGGATGCTGAATTTTGTCAAATGTGTTTTCAGCATCTAATGAGATGACCATGTGTTTTTTTTTTCTTTTACTTTGTTTATGTATTGGATTACATTGATGGATTTCCATATATTGAACCATCCCTGCATCCCTGGGATGAATCCTACTTGATCATGGTGAATGATCATTTTGATGTGCTCTTGGATTGGGTTGGCAAGGATTTTATTTAATATTTTTGCATCAATATTCATTAGGGAAATTGGATCTTTGTGTAGTTTTGGTATCAGCGTAATTGTGGCTTCATAGAACGAGGTGGCCAGTGTTTCTTCCATTTCTATATTGTGGAATAGTTTGAAGAGTATTAGTGTTAGGCCTCCTTTGAAAGTCTGATAAAATTCTGGACTAAAACCATCTGGTCCTGTACATTTTTTGGTTGGGAGACTTTCTATAACCCCTTCTATTTCTCTAGGGGTTATTGGACTGTTTAGCTTATATAATTGATCCTGATTTAATTTTAGTAATTGGTATCTGTCTAGGAAATTGTCCATTTCCTCCAGATTCTCCAGTTGCATTGAGTATAGACTTTTGTAGTAGAATCTGATGATTTTTTGAACTTCCTCACTTTCTGTTGTTTTTTTCCCCCTTTTCATTTCTAATTTTGTTAATTTGGATACTGTCTCTGTGCCCATTGGTTAGTCTGGCTAGGGGTTTATCTATCTTGTTGATTTTCTCAAAGTACCAGTTCCTGGTTTTGTTGATTCTTTGTATGGTTCTCTTTACTTCTACTTGATTGATTTCAGCCCTGAGTTTGATGATTTCCTGTCTTCTACCCCTCCTAGGTGAATTATCTTCTTTTTGTTCCAGGGCTTTCAGGTGTGCTGTTAAGCTGCTAGTGTATGCTCTCTCCAGTTTCTTTTTGGAGGCACTCCGTGCAATGAGTTTTCCTCTTAGCCCTGCTTTCATTGTGTCCCATAGATTTGGATAAGTTGTACCTTCATTTTCATTGAATTCTAAAAAGTCTTTGATTTCTTTCTTGATTTCTTCCTTGACCAAGGTGTCATTGAGTAGAGTATTGTTCAGTTTCCATGTGTATGTGGGCTTTCTGTTGTTTTTCTTGCTATTGAAGACCGCTTTTATTCCATACTGACCTGATAGGAGGCATGGGATTAGTTTGATCTTCTTGTATTTGTTGACATCTGTCTTGTGACCAATTATATGATCAATTTTGGAGAAGGTACCATGTGTGTTGAGAAAAACGTATATTCTTTTGCTTTGGGATGAAATGTTCTATATATATCTGTTAAATCCAATTGGTCTAAAGCTTCAATTAGTTTCACTATGTCCATGTTTAGTTTCTGGTTTCCTGATTGGTCCATTGAGGATAGTGGAGTGTTGAAGTCACCCACAATTATTGTGTTAGGTGTAATGTGTGTGATACGCTCTAGTAGAGTTTCTTTTACGAATGAGGGTGCTCTTGCATTTGGAGCATAGATGTTCAGTATTGAGAGTTCTCCTTGGTGAATTTTTCCTTTGACCAGCAAGAAGAGACCTTCTGTGTCTCTTTTGATGACTTTAGGTTGGAAGTCAATTTAATCTGATATTAGAATGGCTACTCCAGCTTGTTTCCTGAGACCATTTGCTTGTAAAATTGTCTTCCAGCCTTTTATTCTAAGTTAATGTTTGTCTTTGACACTGAGATGTGTTTCCTGTATGCAGCAACATGTAGGGTCCTGTTTCTGTATCCAGTCTGTTAGTCTATGTCTTTTTTTGGGGGGAAATGAGTCCATTGATGTTAAGAGATATTAAGGGCTTGTTTCCTGAGACCATTTGCTTGTAAAATTGTCTTCCAGCCTTTTATTTGTATATTAGAATGGTTATCTTCTTTTGTTTTTGATGAGAGGGGGTTTCTATCTTGATTCTTCTGGGGTGTGGCTTCCCACCTTTTGTTGGTGTTTTTCCCCTATTATCCTTTGTAGGGCTGGGTTTGTGGAAAGATAATGTGCAAATTTGGTTTTGTCATGGAATACCTTGGTTTCTCCATCTATAACGATTGAGAGTTTTGCTGGGTATAGTAGTTTTGGCTGAAGTTTGTGTTCTCTTAGAGTCTGCATGATATCTGCCCAGGATCTTCTAGCTTTCATGGTCTCAGGTGAGAAGTCTGGTGTAATCCTGATAGGTCTTCCTTTATATGTTACTTGGCCATTTTCTCTTATTGCCCTTAATATTCTTTCTTTGTTTAGTACATTTGGGGTTTTGATTATTATGTGACAGGAGGTATTTCTGTTCTGGTCCAGTCTGTTTGGAGTTCTGTAGGCTTCCTGTATATTCATGGGCATCTCTCTCTTTAGGTTGGGGAAGTTTTCTTCCATAATTTTGTAGAGGATATTTGCTGGCCCTTTAAGTTGTATATCTTCCCTCCCATCTATGCCTATAATCCTTAGGTTTGGTCTTCTCATTGTGTCCTGGATTTCCTGGATGTTTTGGGTTGCAAGCTTTTTGCATTTTGTATTTTCTTGGACTGTTGAATCAATGGTTTCTATGGTATCTTATGCATCTGAGATTCTTCTATCTCTTGTATTCTATTGTTGATATTTGCATCTATGGCCCCTGATTTCTTCCCAAGGTTTTCTATCTCCAAAGTTGTCTCCCTTTGCGATTTCTTAGTTGTTTCTACTTCTGTTTGTATATCTGGATGGTTTTGCTCAGATCTTCTGCTTGCTTGTTTGTATTTTCATGTATTTCTTTAAGAGATTTTTGCATTTCCTCTTTTATGACTTCTACTTGTTGTCCCACGTTTTCCTTTATTTCTTTAAGTGATTTTTGTACTTCCTTCTTATTGGCTTCTAATTTTTGATCTATATTCTCCTGAATTTCTTTAAATGATTTTTGTATTTGCCTTGTAAGGGCTCCTAATTTTTGATCCATTTTCTCCTGTGTTTCTTTAAGAGATTTATCTATGTGTTCTGCTATCAGCATCCTAACCAATGATTTTTTGATCCAAATATTGTTTTTCTGGTGTGTTGCAGTATCTGGGACTTACTGCTGTCAGGGAACTGGGTTCAGATGCTGCCATATTGCCTTAATTTCTGTTAGTAACAATCCTATGTTTGCCTTATGCCATCTGGTTATCTCTGGCCTTAGTTGATCTTGTAGTCACTAGCTGGTGCTTGAACCTCCTGTGGGCTCCAATCGCTATTTCCCCACCACTGGATGACTGGGTTTCCCCTGGCACAGATTGCTGATGTGTTGTTCTCCTCTTGGGTGCTGTTGGACCCCTGGTGTATCTTGCGCTAAGCAATGCTATGTTGGTTATCTCTGGACCTGAAGCTGCTTGTCTTCTCTAGTTCTGTTTGCTTAGTTCAGTCAGCAGCAAGAATGTTGTCTGTGGCCTCGGGGAGTGGGGGGTGTGGAGTGCAGTGACTCCCAGAGGGCCTGGAACCCATGCCCTGCTGGAACACAGGAACAGCTGCTCTGCCAAGCTCCCGTTCTTAGATGTCTGGCTGGTGGCCCGGGTCTCCAGAGAACTTAAGCTTGGGATATCTCGGGTATCTAGTTCTGCCCGCTCAGTCTAAGAACCTGCCACCAAGATGGCCACGGTTGAGCAGAGTGCAGGGTTCCCCTGAGATCACAGAGCCCACGCCTGGCTGGGGCCCAGGAACAGCTGCTCTGACCGGTTTGCTGCCAGGCAGTCTTGAGCCCCCAAAGATCCCAAGATCTGGATATCACGGGTACCTGGCTCAGTTCTAGCTTAGTCCAGATGGCTGCAAGGATGCAGGTATTGGCCGCTGGGCGTGGGGACTGCGGCTTGTAGAGTCTCCTGCAGAGCAGGGAGCCCACACCCTGCTGGAACACAGGACCACTGCTCTGCCAAGCTCCCATTCTTAGATGACTGGCTGGCGGCCTGGGTCCCGAGATCTTTAGCTTTGGATATCTCGGGTATCTGGTTCTGCCCGCTCAGTCTAAGCACCCGCCACCGAGATGGCCACCAATATATGTCTTTCTATGTTCTCTTTTTCAGTATGAAAGGAGCCACTGTGCTCTACCACATATGCCCTACCCTGATGTCCTTACTCATAGTATATGGGTATACAAGCACCTGAACATTGACTTCAGCCTCTGAAAATGTAAGAGAATTCAAGCATTTCTTCTCTCATGTTGTCTATTTAGCATTTGTCAATGTGAATAGTCACTAACACAGTAATACCTGAAGTTTGCATTTTTCAAACCGACACTAAAAAGACTTTTGAAAGATTATTACAGCGGTATCCCAAACTGATTATCTCTCCTCAGCATATTTTATTTTATATCCTACTTTTTGAAAAGGTACTTGCATTGCTGCTATTTGGTTGCTCTCAAAGTCTAAAAAATTTAAAAAAAAAGACCTGTGCAGCCATCTATGAAAAATTATACAATGTATTTAAGCATATATTTCTTATATGTTTGGACTCAAGTTTTCTTATCTGTTTCATTCAATGATCATCCTTAAACTCTCTAGGCATGTTACTTCTAAGTAACACAGAGTAGTTTGTTTCAGTCTTAGGACAAGTAAAAGCCTTTTCGTCTTTCACTTGCTATCACACTTACATGTTCATGATACAAATGTGATAACCATCAATAGTGATGGTTATTTGATTGGAACTACAGTATATTCTGAGGAAAAATGGTCAGCAAAATAGTCAAAGAAACTTTCCTCATAAGAAAAATACGCAGGCCAATATACTTGTGAATAGACTCAAGTGATAAATAATAATGATGATAAATAGGTAAAAGATAATTGCTAAAATGGTAAGAGGTTGAATTGCAATTATTGAGAGAAAAGTCTGCAGACACAGAGGATATAGGCTGAAATATTAAGTAGAATATTCAGAAAATGTGTCAATGCAAATAAGGCATGAAAAAAATGGAGAAGAGAATGGCTATTTTAGCCCTAGGGAGAACAGGGCAAGTTTTAGGAAGAAGCAGTATTGAAAGTCACAAAACTTAGGTGGAGACAGGTATGACTGAAGTTAAACAAATTCTATAGAATTCTAAGTGAGGAGGTAAGTCAAAAGAGAAGATGTGCAAATTCTATAGGCAGTGAATAAAATAAGGACAAAGGAATAGTTTATCTAAAAGACCAACATGTCTGAGTTATACAGTTAAAGAACCATGAAGGCATCAGTGTGATTCCTTTGGATAAAGGAGGGAAGTAAGAGAAAACAGAATTGGAGAATATATGATTTATTATCATTTCCTTCAGCTAGATCTCCTCATCCACCAACTGTGAAAAATTTTTCTTATATGTGTATTTGTACATTATATGTGTGTCTATATACATACATTACATACTCACATATATACTTACAAGCATACATTCTCAGAGGTAGAAACTTTTCTCCAGAAACAAAGAAAAAAGATAAAAAGTGAAAATATTAGAGCAGAAGGTTAAACTGTTGCTTTCTTAAACCTACTAATGTACAGAGAGCACCAGCAGCCTGTTCTTTTCTGCTTCTTCCCTCCATCCCTCCCTCTCTCTCTCCCCCATTCCCTCCCTTCATCCCTCTTTCTCTCCTTCCCTCCCTTCCTCCCTTCCTCATGCCCCACTTTATTTTCCAAAGACACATCTCCCTCTATAGTACGTAGTGGCCTAAAGTGCTAAGAAAGTATCCAGTGCCTAGCTATTCTTGTACTGCCTCAGTTCCAAATTTCCTGTGAATGGGTGCCTTCAAATTACTTCAAATTCATATCTGCATATTATGCTCTTTCACACAGCATAAACTCACATAAATGACTCTGGGCTGCCAGCCTGTTGACTTCAGAGTTGTGTCCCTGAAAATGAAAAGTTTTATATTGTGCATTTGTGTCTTTCAACAGGCACTGTGATTGCTGTCTAAATGTGTAGGAACATTTAGTACAAATTCGGGATTTCAATCATAGTTTTGACAATGATAAGTGCCATCAAGTTTGGGAATACATTCTTTTGAACTCAAAATTTCAAAATTTGTGATTTTTCAAACCTATCTTAGAGAGTGAGTCCTAGTCATATGGGTATTCATGAATATTTCATGATTGTTTATGGAGTCTACACTTTTCCCTAGATTGCTACAGACAAATGTCTGCTGTAGTATTAGATATTATGGTCTGCACTATTCAAACAAGCATGAAAATTTATCACCTAATAAGCAGATGCTATAAACATGCAGAGCTATAGAATCATGCGAGTGTTCATGAAGACTAATACATTAAGACAGTTAGGACTTCCTGCTCTAGGGCTGTGAAAGCAAATTCATCTAAACATGTCATTCCATAAATATGCACTCTTCTGTTTTATTTTATATTATGAACACATCAGTGTTAACTTGGAAAATTTTAACTGATCGTCTCAAAATGAGATGATTGTAAAACACTTGACTTCAAGTATAACCTTCATTGCCTCACATTAATAGTATTTTTAGGATGAGAACCTGTGTTTTTGTTACTTCCCTTAGAACATCTTTCATGCTTGAAGATGCTCCTACTTACATTAAAATATATAAATTCTAAGTTTGAAATATTTACATGTCTGTTGCTTTACAAGTTTGCAGTTTCTTGGAACTCAACTTCTTGGCAAAAGCATGCCTTCCTCTTGGGTTACATTGTCACAGTGTTGTCAAAGTCAATGATTTTTAAAAAAAAGGCTCACTGCATAGTTGTGAAGATATACTTTACAGTTTAAAAGCCTCTTTGTAAATAGTAGAAAATCTTTTTCCTTGAAATCCTAAAGGATTTGTCCGTGATTAATTATAATAGTGGGGAAGAGGAGAGATGGTACTTAGCCAAAGAAAATGAAAATGAAAATAGAACAAGCATAAAATGTAGTCTAAGATAGCTTGTAAATTCTTGAATTACTTGCTGATTTAAGGTCTTGCCTATTATTGCCACTGTTTCTGTGGAAGCAACAAACTCTATTCACCTCAGACAAGATGACAAGGGACCAAAGTATACAGATAACACCAAAGTCATACTTGTATCAATGAGTATTTAGGGATTACTTACTGGAATATGTGTGAGGAATTATTTGCAGATTTATTTAAAGAAAGTTATGTGACTTAGCACCATTCCAGCATGGATGACACTTCACAAAAACTGGAAACTTTTAGTGTAGTACCCAACCTGCAGGAAACTGCACAGCTTATTAATTTTCTCCCCATGTTGGTTTGAGCTTATTCTGGGCAGATACTTTTCCTCTTGCATTTTCAGGCAGCTAATTTTTATGCATCTCCAAGGCACCATATTGCTTTCATATACTTGGGGATAAAGGTGAGTCTGGTGAATTTGCTCAGTTTCAATGACTTCCTACAGTTGTTGAGTTGCTTGTTTTTATGCTGACAAAACCCTTACATAGGCTACCCGATTATACTACTGAGATATATAGTGACATATTTCATTTCTTGCCTTAGAATATCCTGTTCTTTCACCCTCTTTTTATTACCATTGTATCTAATGTGGCTTCCTTATAAAAACAGAAGGTTTCTTTTTTTTAATAATTAGAAATTCTCTCTCCCCTGTTGCCTTTCTTCCCTCCTTCTCATCCTGTGTGGCCCTCATTTCTCTCTTTCACCATCATGTTCTCATTTTTTTTTCCTGTTTTAAAATGGGAAGTTTTAATCTTTAAGGAAACTGCTACATAACTGTATACCAAGAACAGTTATTGAGGTTATTTGTTTCAGAAGACACATGGTAGTGCATTGTCCCTCTTTCTGTTTGAAATATGAATCCTTTATAAGTTTCTTGATGCTCTATAAGAAGAATATCGTCCATATAATTTGTAACACAAAGGAGCCGTCCATGAAGAAGAAAGCCTATATTGCCTCTAGAGAAACATGATTAGCAAATATAGATGATGTCCAGCCATGTAGTACAAAAGTATGGGAACTTTAAACCCTTTTGTTCCAACAGCATCAAATTCATGAGTGTGGCCTTTTTTTTTTCAATTGCAGCCATGCTGAGAAAATGTCTTCAGCTTCTTTTCAATTTTACACTTTGTAATTGTTGGTTATAAATACAAAAATATTTTCTTGCTATCAGTGAAATAAGTTACAGGACAGAAAAAGTACACCAGGAAACATTGTCTCAGGTTGTCAAAGAAATAGCATATTTTGGTTTACATTCAGATTTTAAGGACAAAGAAATAATAACCCAAGGAAATATGCTAGGGCTTTAGGGACACAAGGGCATATTGGCAATTGGGAGCCAAGGAGTATCAGGAAGTCACACCATGAATCAAAACTCACACAAGGGATTTATCCAGGAGAACAGGGCTACAGCTGCCTCTAAACAGGAAAGAGAGAAAGCAGAGAACTGGGTGGACCTTTAGGACCATTCTTGTTCAAACCACAACACTTGCCCATGGATTTGATTAAAACTTTCAAAAGGGTTTTATGATTTCTCTTCTTTTTTCTCTTAGATATATTCTTTATTTACATTTCAAATGTTATCCCCATTCCTGGTCTCCACCTCCACCCCTCGAAAATCCCCTAACCCTTCCCCCTCCCCCTGCTCATCAATCCACCCACTCCTGCTTTCCTATCCTGGAATTCCCCTATATTGGGGCATATAACCTTCTCAGGACCAAGGGCCTCTCCTCCCTTTGATGTCTAAGAAGGTCATCCTCTGCTGCATATATTTCTGGAACCATGAGACCTCCATGTGTGCTCTTTGGTTGATGGTTTAGTCCCTGGGAGCTCTGGATGCCAACAAGTGCTTGTTGACAGGAGCCTGATATAGCCTTCACTGGGGAGGCTCTGCTAGTACATGACAAATACAGAGGGGGACACTCTCAGCCAACTATTGAACCTAGCACAGGGTCCCCAGTGGGGGAGCTAGAGAAAGGATCCAAGGAGCAGAAGGGTTTTGAAGCACTGTAGGAGGGTTTTGTGATTTTTAATAAGTTGCTGTACTGGTTGGTTTTGTGTGTCAACTTGACACAGGCTGGAGTTATCACAGAGAAAGGAGCTTCAGTTGGGGAAGTGCCTCCATGAGATCCAGCTGTGGGGCATTTTCTCAATTAGTGATCAAGGGGGAAGGGCCCCTTGTGGGTGGTACCATCTCTGGGCTGGTATTCTTGGGTTCTATAAGAGAGCAGGCTGAGCAAGCCAGGGGAAGCAAGCCAG